>JBBGZY010000334.1:1375000-2090000 GCA_037952925.1 Lithobates clamitans | reverse complement strand
GAGTAAAATCAAAAATGTACGCCCTTAGAAATCCTGAAGGCAGTGATTGGTTTTCGGGGCCCCGTACACGGCTAGGCTCCCAAAAAGTCCCACACATGTGGTATCCCCATACTCGGGAGAAGCAGCTAAATGTATTTTGGGGTGCAATTCCACATATGCCCATGGCCTGTGTGAGCAATATATCATTTAGTGACAACTTTTTGTAATTTTTTTTTTTTTTTTTTTTTTTGTCATTATTCAATCACTTGGGACAAAAAAAATGAATATTCAATGGGCTCAACATGCCTCTCAGCAAATTCCTTGGGGTGTCTACTTTCCAAAATGGGGTCATTTGTGGGGGTTTTGTACTGCCCTGCCATTTTAGCACCTCAAGAAATGACATAGGCAGTCATAAATTAAAGGCTGTGTAAATTCCAGAAAATGTACCCTAGTTTGTAGGCGCTATAACTTTTGCGCAAACCAATAAATATACACTTATTGACATTTTTTTTACCAAAGACATGTGGCCGAATACATTTTGGCCTAAATGTATGACTAAAATTGAGTTTATTGGATTTTTTTTAGAACAAAAAGTAGAAAATATCATTTTTTTTCAAAATTTTCGGTCTTTTTCCGTGTATAGCGCAAAAAATAAAAACGGCAGAGGTGATCAAATATCATCAAAAGAAAGCTCTATTTGTGAGAAGAAAAGGACGCAAATTTCGTTTGGGTAGAGCATTGCATGACCGCGCAATTAGCAGTTAAAGCGACGCAGTGCTGAATTGTAAAAAGTGCTCTGGTCAGGAAGGGGGTAAAACCTTCCGGGGCTGAAGTGGTTAACCCCTGCGGGGGTAATGCGCAGTCACAGTGTATGCCACTGTGCGGCAATCCACAGGCTGTTTCTGGTTCACGGTGACGTTTTAGGCATAAGAGAAGAAACAGGAGATTCCATAGCGTAAAACCATAAAACACTCTTTATTGAACGCAGATGACAGAATGGTACTCACATTTAAGCAGTTTATAATAGGCAACCAAATGTCATCAAAACAGGAGAGCGTCAGATTTAAGTTGGTGATCCTCTGGGAGATGATGCAAAAGCGTCAAAATAGGCCACGCCTATGGAACCACTGTGAGACTGGACTTTGGTCGAGGTTTCTTCGGCTAAACCTATTTTAATTAGGATTGATTGTAGATCCTCTGAAGAGCGACAGACGTATTTCGTTTCTAAGTGTGTAAATCGAAGACAGAAAGGGAATCCCCAATGATAAACAATTTGATTGCGCTGGAGTATCTGTAATTGAGGTTTGAGTGCACGTCTCTTAGCCACCGTAAGTGGGGAAAGGTCGGTGAAGAGCTGATAATTATGGCCCTGAAAACTGAGGAGTTCTTTGCCTCTGGCGGCTGTTAAAAGCTGCTCTTTAGTTCTGTAATAGTGCAATTTAGTAATGATATCTCTAGGAGGGCCATTGGATTTGCGTGGAGCTAAAGTTCTATGTACTCTGTCCAATTCAAGCCTGTCGATGAGAATATCAGGTATTAATTCTTGAAACAGCGCCGTGACTGTTGTCTGCAGGTCCAAAAAAGATTCAGGGATCCCCCTAATACGCAAATTCGATCGACGATCTCTATTTTCCTGGTCTTCCAAACGTGACTGAAGTGTGAGGTTTTCTTCTTTTAGGGTCATAAGTTCAGTCATAGAATTATGAGTGCGTGTGTCAGTTTCATCAACTCTCAATTCTAGGTCAGCGGTTCTCTGACCCAGCTCTCTGATTTCTCTGGTTAACATATCTGTTATATGGTCAGAGGTCTGCTTAAGGGCTTTCTGGAGCATATATTCAAATTGTTTAAATATGTCAGTCTATGTAGTATTTCGTGTGTCATTGTGGTCACAGACTAACTCACCCTTAGAAGCCTGTGTATTCTGGCTGTGAGGCAGAGACTGCTTTCTGTGAGGGCTGCTGTGCTGTGAGGGAGAGGATGATGCCGCCATCTCAGCCGTCAGTCTGTGGAGCTTTTCCTTAGAAATACCGGCTTTAAATTTAGCTTTTGTAACTCTTAAGACCATTCTTTAGGTAGCTGGCAGTGTTGGGGTGAGTAGTTTTTAATAAAATTTACCGGCGCTGGGACCTGTAGTCCTCCGGTTCATTATCCCGAGGAGCGGAGCTCTAAGGGGACATTACCGCCGCCTCAGGCTGCTGCGCATGCGCCTCCACTTACACATTTCCTTTACAGTCTCCTCTCTGTTGATCAATATTTTGATCACTAACCATACCTGCTATCAGCTTTAACCTGGAACCTTCACACGCTTAGGTGAAGGTAGTCCTGGCCAAAGAGGCAAAACTCCATTGTGGAGAATATAATAGCTAAGCAGCTTTTTTCATTACAAAATGGCTTTTCATTGTGAAAAACAAATGATTGATAAGACATATTTACAGAGTACTGGCTATACACTCCTGTGGCCAGAATGGCCTTCTAGCTTAATTGTTGGCATGCTGACTTGTCAGCATATGTAAACAGAGACAATTCTACCTAAAATGGAAGATGTACAAAAGACAGATATGACTTCAACATGGCTAAACTACTTTTCAAATCACTATATCTATCTATCTATATATATATATATATATATATATATATATATATATATATATATATATATATATATACACAGTATCTCACAAAAGTGGGTACCGTATATACTCGAGTATGAGTCGAGGCCCTAATTTACCACAAAAATGGGAAAAACTTAGTGACCCGAGTATAAGACGAGGGTGAGAAATGCACAGCTTACTGTAAGTGGAAAAGAGGGTCAACAATGCCCATTTGCAGCCTCACTGTGCCCATTTGCAAGCCTCACTATGCCAATTTGCAGCCATAGGTCCCCCGAACTTCAAACTTGGTAGTTAAGGGTTCCTAGATGCCCCCTAGCTGCAGCCAAAATTTGGGGTCTCTGAACCCAAATGGTCCCGAAATGACATTGCTGCAGATGGACACAGTTGACCAAATTTGGGGCCCCGTATCTCGGGGCCACTTAGTGCTAGGAACTCCAAATTTGGTGTGCAAACTCAGTGGAACTAGCACCATAAAATATCCAAAGCTGGGTTTTCTAGCACCAAGTGTTCCCGAGATACAGGGCCCCAACAATCAGTTCAGAAAATGTCAAGCACTTTTCTGCAGCAGAGAATGACATTTTCCGAATGGATTTTTGCTAGGAACCCCAGCTTTGGATATGTTGTGGTATCAGTTCCACTAGGTTTGCACACCAAATTTGGGGTTTCTAGCACAAAGTGGCCCTGAGATACGGGGCCCCAAAGTCAGTTCGGAAAATGAATTTTTTTGCTGCAGAAAAGTGCTTGACTCGAGTATAAGTCGAGGGCGGCACTTTCAGCACAAAAAAATGTGCTGAAAAACTCGACTTATACTCGAGTATATATGGTACACCCTCACATTTTTGTAAATATTTTTTTATATCTTTTCATGTGACAACACTGAAGAAATGACACTTTGCTACAACGTAAAATAGTGAGTGTGCAGGTTGTTACATAGTTACATAGTAGGTGAGGTTGAAAAAAAGACACAAGTCCATCAAGTCCAACCTATGTGTGTGATTATGTGTCAGTATTACATTACATATCCCTGTATATTGCGGTCATTCAGGTGATTATCTAATAGTTTCTTGAAGCTATCAATGCTCCCCACTGAGACCACCGCCTGTGGAAGGGAATTCCACATCCTAGCCGCTCTTACAGTAAAGAACCCTCTACGTAGTTTAAGGTTAAACCTCTTTTCTTCTAATTGTAATGAGTGGCCACGAGTCTTATTAAACTCTCTTCTGCGAAAAAGTTTTATCCCTATTGTGGGGTCACCAGTACAGTATTTGTAAATTGAAATCATATCCCCTCTCAAGCGTCTCTTCTCCAGAGAGAATAAGTTCAGTGCTCGCAACCTTTCCTCATAACTAAGATCCTCCAGACCCTTTATTAGCTTTGTTGCCCTTCTTTGTACTCGCTCCATTTCCAGTACGTCCCTCCTGAGGACTGGTGCCCAGAACTGGACAGCATACTCCAGGTGCGGGCGGACCAGAGTCTTGTAGAGCGGGAGAATTATCGTTTTATCTCTGCAGTTGATCCCCCTTTTAATGCATGCCAATATTCTGTTTGCTTTATTAGCAGCAGCTTGGCATTGCATGCCATTGCTGAGCCTATCATCCACTAGGACCCCCAAGTCCTTTTCCATCCTAGATTCCCCCAGAGGTTCTCCCCCAGTGTATAGATTGCATTCATATTTTTGACACCCAAATGCATTATTGTACATTTTTCTACATTGAACCTCATTTGCCATGTAGTCGCCCACCCCATTAATTTGTTCAGGTCTTTTTGCAAGATTTCCACATCCTGCGGAGAAGTTATTGCCCTGCTTAGCTTAGTATCGTCTGCAAATACAGAGATGGAACTGTTTATCCCATCCTCCAGGTCGTTTATGAACAAATTAAATAGGATTGGTCCCAGCACAGAACCCTGGGGGACCCCACTACCCACCCCTGACCATTCTGAGTACTCCCCATTTATCACCACCCTCTGAACACGCCCTTGTAGCCAGTTTTTAATCCATGTACTCACCCTATGGTCCATGCCAACGCACCTTATTTTATACAGTAAACGTTTATGGGGAACTGTGTCAAATGCTTTTGCAAAATCCAGATACACCCCGTCTACGGGCCTTCCTTTATCTAGATGGCAACTCACCTCCTCATAGAAGGTTAATAGATTGGTTTGGCAAGAACGATTCTTCATGAATCCATGCTGATTACTGCTAATGATATCATTCTTATTACTAAAATCTTGTATATAGTCCCTTATCATCCCCTAAATTGTTGTATAACAGTGTAAATTTGCTGTCCCCTCAAAATAACTCAACACACAGCCATTAATGTCTAAACCGTTGACAACAAAAGTAAGTACACCCCTAAGTGAAAATGTCCAAGCTGGGCCCAAAGTGGCAATATTTTGTGTGGCCACCATTATTTTCCAGCACTGCCTTAACTCTCTTGGGCATAGAGTGCACCACAGCATCATACTTTCCCACTGGAGTCCTCTTCCTCTCCTCCATGATGACATCACGGAGCTGGTGGAAGTTAGAGACCTTGCGCTCCTCCACCCTCCATTTGAGGATACCCCACAGATGCTCAATAGGGTTTAGGTCTGGAGACATGCTTGTCCAGTCCATTACCTTTACCCTCAGCTTCTTTAGCAAGGCAGTGGTCATCTTGGAGGTGTGTTTGGGGTCGTTATCATGTTGAAATACTGCCCTGCAGCCCAGTCTCCGAAAGGAGGGGATCATGCTCTGCTTCAGTATGTCACAGTACATGTTGGCATTCATGGTTTCCTCAATGAACTCTAGCTCCCCAGTGCCGACAGCACTCGTACAGCCCTAGACCATGACACTCCCACCACTATGCTTGACTGTGGGCAAGACACACTTGTCTTTGTACTCCTCACCTGGTTGCCACCACACACACTTGACACCATCTGAACCAAATAAGTTTATTTTGGTCTCATCAGACCACAGGACATTGTTCCAGCAATCCATGCCCTTAGTCTGCTTGTCTTCAGCAAACTGTTTGTGGAATTTCTTGTGCATCATCTTTAGAAGAGGCTTCCTTCTGGGATGACAGCCATGCAGACCAATTTGATGCAGTGTGCAGTGTATGGTCTGAACACTGACAGGCTGACCCCCCAGCCCTTCAACCTTTGCAGCAATGCTGGCAGCACTCATACTTCTATTTCCCAAAGACAACCTCTGCATATGGCGCTGAGCACGTGCACTGAACTACTTTGGACGACCATGGCAAGGCCTGTTCTAAGTGGAATATGTCCTGTTAAACTGCTATATGGTCTTGACCACTGTGCTGCAGCTCAGTTTCAGGGTCTTGACAATCTTCTTATAGCCTAGGCCATCTTTATGTAGAGCAATAATTTTTTTTTTCAGGTCCTCAGAGAGTTATTTGCCATGAGTTGTCTTGACAATCTTCTTATAGCCTAGGCCATCTTTATGTAGAGCAACAATTCTTTTTTTCAGGTCCTCAGAGAGTTATTTGCCATGAGGTGCCATGTTGAACTTCCAGTGACCAGTATGAGAGAGTGAGAGCGATAACACCAAATTTAACACACCTGCTCCCCATTCACACCTAAGTCCTTGTAACACTAACAAGTCACATGACACCAGGGAGGAAAAACAGCTAATTGGGCCCAATTTGGACATTTTCACTTAGGGGTGTACTCACTTTTGTTGCCAGCGGTTTAGACATTAATGGCCGTGTGTTGAGTTATTTTGAGGGGACAGCAAATTTATACTGTTATACAAGCTGTACACTCACTACTTTACATTGTAGCAAAGTGTCATTTCTTCAGTGTTGTCACATGAAAAGAATAAAATATTTACAAAATTGTTAGGGGTGTACTCACTTTTGTAAGATACTGTGTGTATATATTTATATATATATATATATATATATATATATATATATATATATATATATATATATATATATATATATATATCCCTTACAATTAGTATCTGAATAAATAGTACCCTAGACTGTTATTCCAAGAGGAAAACAAATGAAACACAGAGATTTCTTTAACCACTTCAGCCCCGGAAGAATTTACCCCCTTCCTGACCAGAGCACTTTTTTGCAATTCGGCACTACGTCGCTTTAACTGACAATTGCGCGGTTGTGCGACGTGGTTTCCAAACAAAATTGATGTCCTTTTTTTCCCCACAAATAGAGCTTTCTTTTGGTGGTACTTGATCGCCTCTGCGGTTTTTATTTTTGGCGCTATAAACAAAAAAAATAGCTACAATTTTGAAAAAAAAACACTTTTTTTTTAGTCAGTTTAGGCCGATATGTATTCTTCTACATATTTTTGGTTAAAAAAAAAAATCGCAATTAGGGTTTATTGATTGGTTTGCGCAAAAGTTATAGCATTTACAAAATAGGGGATCGTTTTATGGCATTTTTATTATGAATTTCTTTTTTTTACTAGTAATGGCGGCGATCACGAGTGATAAAAGTATTAGGTCGGGAGTGAGACAGGCTTGCCCGTTATCGCCCGTGTTGTTTATTTGTGTGATTGAACCCTTGTTGAGCATGTTGATGGAAGATAAGTGTGTGAGAGGGGTGGAGGTGCCAGGGAGTGGTGACAGGGTTTTGAAAGTAATAGGATATATGGATGATGTTACAGTGATTTGTAGAGATATGGCAGGGCTAAAAAGAGTGAAGTTGTTGATTGAGATTTTTTGTATGGTTTTTGTGTGAATATGGGGAAAAGTGATTGTAAATTGTTTGGTGCATGGAGGGGGATTGAACAATGTGGTTGGGAGTTTTGTAAGGAAGGAGTGAGGATTTTAGGTGTCAAGTTTGATTCTGATTTGTATGGGAGAGAGAGAGGGCAGGATGCGTTAGTGAAAGTAAAAAAGAAAGTTGATTTTTGGTCTTTAAGGACTTTGTCGTTGAAAGGGAAGGTGTTGATTGTGAAGGCTGTTGTGATTCCGATTTTGTTATTTTTATATTATGTGTTTCCAGCTCCAGATAGAGTGATGAAACAAATTGTGAGAGTGTGTTTTTCCTTTTTTTTGGTCGTCTAAGATGGAGAAGTTGAAGAGGGAGAAAGTAATGAAAGGGGTAATGAGTGGCGGGAAAGATATGGTGAGTATTGAGAAATTTCTGGTGGTGAAGTATGTAAGTATGTGTGTGAGATTAGTAAGAAAGAGAATGTTGCAGAGTGTATGGTAAGGTATGCATGTGGGAGTGTGTTACGGAAATATAAGTTGTGTGATGTTGATTTAAGGAAACCTGTATGTTTTGTTGCGCCTTGGTTTTATGTGAGGATTGAAAGGTGTATGAGGAGGTATGTGTTGCAAGATGTGACGCGGGATAAATGGTGTGAGAGCAAGAAGGTAATGCAGATACTGAAAGGAAGGGAGGAAGTGGAGGGAATAGGTGGTTTAAGAGTAGCTGAATGTAAGAAAGTCTGGAAGAATGTGTGCTGTAAAGGAGTGGATAATAGACAGAAGGATATTGCGTGGATGGGGGTGCATGGGTGTTTGCCTACAAGGGAGTTTCAGAGGAGGAGAAGGTTTGTGGATAGTGAGGTGTGCCCGAGACTGGGGTGTGGGGGGGTTGAGAGGGCGGTACATGTGTTTTGGGAGTGTGGCTGTGCGAAGAATATATGGAAAAGGATGGAGAAGATGGTTGAGGGATTGACTGGTGTGAATAGTGTAACGTATGAGATGGTGTTATATGGTTTGTGTGATTTAGGGAGGAATGAGGAGAAATTAGGAGAGAAAAATGCAAGAAAGCTATAGAAATTGGAGGAGTGGAAACAATGGTGTATATAATGTAAATATTGGGATTATGTTATTGATGTTTATCTTTTGAATGATTAACCTTTTTATTTTTGTTTTTCAGGGTGAGTGCAGGTGGTGACAAAGGGACAGTGTGGAGAAAGTATATAGGAGTGTTTTTTGTTTGTGTAGGGATAGGGTGGAGGGGTAGTATATAATAGGGATAGTTTGTTGCTGCTTTCGTTAATGAAGGGTGGAAATGGGTTTTTTTTGTAAATGGTTTTGTTTTCTTTATTGTTGATTGTTTTGAAATGTTCTTGTTATCTTTATTGTTGTTATATGCTTTTTGTTTTTTTGGGTTTGGGGGTGGGTCTTTAGGGGGGAGGTGGGAGGGTTATGTAAATATTGTAAAACTTTGTTTGATGTACTTCCAAAAACTATATTTTGTACAAATGTTATGTTATTTTATTTTTTAAACATATTATTTTGGATTTATCTTTCTATGTATTTTACTTGTGAAATTTTAAATAAAAGAATTTAAAAAAATTATAAATATGCCGGCATCCATCTCTTACCTGTGCCTGTGGTCGCAGACACTCACCTGTTGTGGTGACAATTTCCACCACGTCTCCTTCCTCCTCCTCCTGTTGGCTTTGTGGGATTTCCCCTTCTTCCTGAGGTGGGGGGGTCTGTTGTCTCCTCGGATGAGTGGTGTCCTCCGAGTCTTTTCTCCCCTATGTTATAAAAAATAGGTATACTTAGCACACATTTGATGGCAGAAATAGGAATATGAAACATTGCTTGGAAGTGGGGTACAACTGTCTGTTTTGGCAGAGTTGCAAGATGAAGAAATATTTTTTTCCTTTGTCAAGCTTGAATACTTACCTGTTTTGTACAAGCTTCACAGATGGAGTCACCCCTATAGTATACACTGGAGCACATGTGTGGGACCCCTTAATAAAAAGGGTGTTCTGGTGTCCCACACTAGTGCTCCAGCGTCCAGATGTGTAAACAGCTGCTGAGTGTCCTCTCCTTACCCAGAATCTAGTTTGCATTACATTCTAGTTCCAAACCCATCTAGACAACAAAATTTATTTAACAGAAGTATGCCTGAAAAAATTTTGGAACTGCATCTGGACAAAACATGGTGTTTTCTAGGCCGAACGAACAATGTTTCATACGAACGAATAATGTGCCCATGATCATGAAAGTTGCCATTTTAAACTGTACAACAGTTAAGAAAAGCACATGGAGCAGCACGAACGTAATAAAAATAAAGAATAGGAACACAGCACAACTACTTACTTTTTTGCAGCACTCTCCCAATCCTTCTATACGACCACCGCTTCCTGAGTTGATCCTTGGATTGTCGTACACCAAAATTCTTCTGCAGACTCTTGACTAGGGATGAGCTTCGAGTTCGAGTCAAACTCATGTTCGACTCGAACATTGGCTGTTCGCAAGTTCGCCGAACAGCGAACAATTTGGGGTGTTTGCGGCAAATTCGAATGCCGCGGAACACCCTTTCAAAGTCTATGGGAGAAATCAAAAGTGCTAATTTTAAAGGCTAATATGCAAGTTATTGTCATAAAAAGTGTTTGGGGACCTGGGTCCTGCCCCAGGGGACATGGATCAATGCAAAAAAAAAGTTTTAAAAACGGCCGTTTTTTCAGGAGCAGTGATTTTAATAATGCTTAAAGTCAAACAATAAAAGTGTAATATCCCTTTAAATTTCGTACCTGGGGGGTGTCTATAGTATGCCTGTAAAGGGGCCCATGTTTCCTGTGTTTAGAACAGTCTGACAGCAAAATGACATTTTGAAGGAAAAAACTCATTTAAAACTACCCGCGGCTATTGCATTGCCGACAATACACATAGAAGTTCATTGATAAAAACGGCATGGGAATTCCCCAAAGGGGAACCCCGAACCAAAATTTAAAAAAAAAAATGATGTGGGAGTCCTCCTAAATTCCATACCAGGCCCTTCAGGTCTGGTATGGATATTAAGGGGAACCCCGGCCAAAAAAAAAAAAAAAAATGACGTGGGGTTCCCCCTAAATTCCATACCCAACCCTTTAGGTCTGGTATGGATTTTAAGGGGAACCCCGTACCAAAAAAAAAAAAAACGGCGTGGGGTCCCCCCAAAAATCCATACCAGACCCTTATCCGAGCACGCAACCTGGAAGGCCGCAGGAAAAGAGGGGGGGGACGAGAGTGCGGCCCCCCACTCCTGAACCGTACCAGGCCACATGCCCTCAACATTGGGAGGGTGCTTTGGGGTAGCCCCCCAAAACACCTTGTCCCCATGTTGATGAGGACAAGGGCCTCATCCCCACAACCCTGGCCGGTGGTTGTGGGGGTCTGCGGGTGGGGGGCTTATCAGAATCTGGAAGCCCCCTTTAACAAGGGGATCCCCAGATCCCGGCCCCCCCCCGTGTGAAATGGTAAGGGGGTACTTACCCCTACCATTTCACTAAAAAACTGTCAAAAATGTTAAAAATGACAAGAGACAGTTTTTTGACAATTCCTTTATTTAAATGCTTCTTCTTTCTTCTATCTTCCTTCATCTTCTGGTTCTTCTGGTTCTTGAGGCTCTTCTGGTGCTTCCTCCGGCGTTCTTGTCCAGCATCTCCTCCGCGGCGTCTTCTATCTTCTTCTCCTCGGGCCGCTCCGCACCCATGGCATGGGGGGGAGGCTCCCGCTCTTCTCTTCTTCTCTTCTTCATTTTCTTTTCCGGGCCGCTCCGCAACCCATGCTGGCATGGAGGGAGGCTCCCGCTGTGTGACGGCGCTCCTCGTCTGACAGTTCTTAAATAACGGGGGCGGGGCCACCCGGTGACCCCGCCCCCCTCTGACGCACAGTGACTTGACGGGACTTCCCTGTGACATCACGGGGAATGCCACAGGGAAGTCCCGTCATGTCCCGTGCGTCAGAGGGGGGCGGGGTCACGATGTTCGCGTGTTCGAGCGAACTTTTTTCCTGTTCGCATGTTCTGGTGCGAACCGAACAGGGGGGTGTTCGGCTCATCCCTACTCTTGACAACTTTCGCCATGATCTTGGCCTTTCTGACATTTGGGTTGGGATAAGAACATCAGGGGTGGGCGGAGTTTCACGCATGTGCAGTGTATATAAAGCGTAACACGCGTGCATAGTACGTACGATCTGTGAGCGGAGGAAGGAGTTTTGGAGGCGCCAATTATGATAATGAAGGTAACATTTAAACTTGGGCCTATACTGATTCTAGATTGAGGCCTATATTGGGACAAGATTAGGAGACTTTAGCCTGACATTAGGGTTTGTCTTGTGTTGTGTCTTACAGATAAAATGGATGGCTTCAATGACCACAACTTACTCCCCCTGTTCATAGACAAATACAGGGAGCTGCCCTGTCTGTGGCAGGTCAAACACCCCCAATACAATAATAAACAAAAGAGGCAGGCAGCGCTGGAGAAACTGCTGGAGTTGGTGAAGCCGGTAGTCCCCATGGCAACCATTCCCTATTTAAAAGCCAACATTGGTGTCCTGAGGAGCACTTATCTTTGGGAGCGCAAGAAGGTCCAGGATTCCCAGAGATCAGGAGCTGCAGCAGATGACGTTTATGACCCCAGGCTGTGCTACTATGAGAGACTTTGTTTTCTGTCAGACCAGACTGAAGTCAGGGAATCCCTCTCTACTCTTCCTTCAACTCTTCCTTCCACCCTATCTTCCGCCCCAGCTGAGGCTTCCGATGTCCAACCTGGGAATTCCAGCCAGGAAGAAGTGGAGGAGCCCAGCTGGAGCCAGGTATAGCATTCTTCTACAGATTTCTGGTCAATAAATAAATGATGTTTACTAGATGTTATTAGTGATCACTAATTGCTAATTTGATAAAGTGTTTGACATATCAATAGACAGTAGTCGGCTAAAATTGGGACAAGAATGAAAAATGCTGGACTCAGAATGATAATCTGTTATATTTTTTAACATTCAATTTGCAACAGTCATGAGATGAAAATTGTGTGTGATTGATGCAGAAAAAACTCAAACTACGTCCCTTTTTCATACAGAGGAAGACCTCAGCCAGGAGGAGGCTGTGAAATTTGGTCCACAGGAGGAGGCTGTGGAATGTGGCAGCCAGGAGGAGGCGGGGGGTTAGTGGCAGCCAGGACAAGGCTGGGCCCAGTAGGAGCCTGACAGAATCACAGGTCCCTCCCCTCCGCCTTCCAAACAAAAGACCCAGGAAGGGGAGTAACGTGCAGGATTCAGTCTCAGGACTCAGGCTGATTCAGGAGGCTTCTGCATCCCTCAGAGCCTTCCCCACTCGTGAAGAGGCCTTTGCCTGCATGGCTGCCACAAAACTGAAGGACATGCAGGAGGGTCAATGCCTCATGTGTGAGGACATTCTTTATAAAACCTTAACTAAGGGGGTGAGGGGCAAAATCACACCCAATACCCACCTGTGTGAGTTTTACCATCCTCCTCCTCCTCCTCCTGCCACAACTCCACCACCACAGACACAGCGTGGAAGGAAGCGTGGAAGGAAGACCAGAGAGTGATGACCTGGGTTCAGTCTGGTCTGACAAAAGATGCAGGCTTTTGTATGACCACAGCCTGGGGACAGATATGTCACCTGCTGCTGTTCATGATTCTCTTGGACTTCTGGAACAGATTGAACTCCCTTATATATAGACTCCTCAGGCCACCAATTTTGCAGTAAAATTATTGATGTGTGCCCTGGGGGCCAAAGGCTTCACCAATTTCTGCTGTCTCTCCAGCGTTGCCTCCCTCCTTGTTTGGTTATGAGCCCTTAATAAAGTAATTATTGTTTCAATTATACTCGCCTATGTGTGTTTTCCTTCAAAAAAGACAGTTTGTTTGTGAGGAGGCAGGTACATTTCAAAAATACAATGTGAAATTAACAAGAGACACCAACACCAAGCAACCTCCTTGAGATTAAATAATACAAGATAATAATGGTCTTGACACACAAAACACACCCAAAACTATTCTGGAGGTAAATATAAATAAATAAATAAATAAATAAAAAAGATTAGGCTTGAAAAAAATACTAACCAAAAAAAATGAAAATTTTTAAGTCAGACGTGACAAATCAAAATATATTGATGAAATCACGATAAATAATAAAGAAAGAAGTCTGTAAGAAGTCTGTGTGAATATGAGCAGCAAAACAACTTCATTCTTCTAGCATTATAAAGAAGAAGAGAGTGCGCTGCATTAAACAATTTAAAACATTGCAGCATGACAAAAGTGCTATATCCATTCCGAACTCTAATTTTACCTGACCGAGCAGTTCTGTCTCGGAATTTCTTCTGAGCATGCGTAACACTTTGTGCATCGGAATTGATGCAATCGGATTTTGTTGTCGGAATATTTAATAGCCTGCTCTCAAACTTTGTGTGTCGGAAAATCCGATGGAAAAAGTCTGATGGAGCCCACACACGGTCCGAATTTCCGACAACAAATCCGACCGTGTGTACAGGGCATAACTGTAAATACTGCAGCTACCTGAAGAAAATTGCTGGTGTTCTTCTGATCCTATTAGTACCACAGGCAGGCAGCTGCAGTATTTACAGTTATGCCCTGTACACACGGTCGGATTTGTTGTCGGAAATTCGGACCATGTGGGCTCCATCAGACTTTTTCCATCGGATTTTCCGACACACAAAGTTTGAGAGCAGGCTATTAAATATTCCGACAACAAAATCCGATTGCGTCAATTCCGACGCACAAAGTGTCACGCATGCTCAGAAGAAATTCCGAGACGGAACTGCTCGGTCAGGTAAAATTAGAGTTCGGAATGGATATAGCACTTTTGTCATGCTGCAATGTTTTAAATTGTTTAATGCAGCGCACTCTCTTCTTCTTTATAATGCTAGAAGAATGAAGTTGTTTTGCTGCTCATATTCACACAGACTTCTCTCAGACTTCTGCACACTGTGCAGAGGACACAGTACACTAACTGTAAATACTGCAGCTGCCTGCCTGTGGTACTAATAGCATCAGAAGAACACCATCAATTCTCTTAAGGTAGCTTTAGGTGAACACTGTGCAGAGGACACAGTACACTAACTGTAAATACTGCAGCTGCCTGCCTGTGGTATTAATAGGATCAGAACAACAGCAATTGTCTTCAGGTAGCTTTAGGTGCACACTGTGCACAGGACACAGTACACTAACTGTAAATACTGCAGCTGCCTGCCTGTGGTACTAATAGGCTCAGAAGAACACCAGAAACGTTCTTCAGGTAGCTTTAGGTGCACACTGTGCAGAGGACACAGTACACTAACTGTAAATACTGCAGCTGCCTGCCTGTGGTATTAATAGGATCAGACCAACAGCAATTGTCTTCAGGAAGCTTTAGGCGCACACTGTGCAGAGAACACAGTACACTAACTGTAAATACTGCAGCTGCCTGCCTGTGCTATTAATAGGATCAGAACAACAGCAATTGTCTTCAGGTAGCTTTAGGTGCACACTGTGCAGAGGACACAGTACACTAACTGTAAATAATGCAGCTGCCTGACAGTGGTACTAATAGGATCAGAAGAATAACAGCAATTTTCTTCAGGTAGCTTTAGGTGCACACTGTGCAGAGGACACAGTACACTAACTGTAAATACTGTAGCTGCCTGCCTGTGGTATTAATAGGATCAGAACAACAGCAATTGTGTTCCGGTAGCTTTAGGTGCACACTGTGCAGAGGACACAGTACACTAACTGTAAATACTGCAGCTGCCTGCCTGTGGTACTAATAAGATCAGAAGAACACTAGCAATTTTCTTCAGGTAGCTTTAGGTGCACACTGTGCAGAGGACACAGTAAACTAGCTGTAAATACTGCAGCTGCCTGTCTGTGGTATTAATAGTATCAGAACAATAACAATTGCATTCAGGTAGCTTTAGGTGCACAATGTGCAGAGGACACAGTACACTAACTGTAAATACTGCAGCTGCCTGCCTGTGGTATTAATAGGATCAGAACAACAGCAATTGTCTTCAGGTAGCTTTAGGTGCACACTGTGCAGAGGACCCAGTACACTAACTGTAAATACTGCAGCTGCCTGCCTGTGGTACTAATAGCATTAGAAAAACACCACCAATTATTTTAAGGTAGCTTTAGGTGCACACTGTGCAGAGGACACAGTACACTAACTGTAAATACTGCAGCTGCCTGTCTGTGGTATTATTAGGATCAGAAGAACACCAGCAATTGTCTTCAGGTAGCTTTAGGTGCACACTGTGCAGAGGACACAGTACACTAACTGTAAATACTGCAGCTGCCTTCCTGTGGTACTAATAGCATCAGAAGAACACCAGCAATTTTCTTAAGGTAGCTTTAGGTGCACACTGTGCAGAGGACACAGTACACTAACTGTAAATACTGCAGCTGCCTGCCTGTGGTACTGATAGGATCAGAAGAACACCAGCAATTGTCTTCAGGTAGCTTTAGGTGCACACTGTGCAGAGGACACAGTACACTAACTGTAAATACTGCAGCTGCCTGCCTATGGTACTAATAAGATCAGAAGAACACCAGCAATTTTCTTCAGGTAGCTTTAGGTGCACACTGTGCAGAGGACACAGTAAACTAGCTGTAAATTCTGCAGCTGCATTTCTGTGGTATTAATAGTATCAGAACAACAGCAATTGCATTCAGGTAGCTTTAGGTGCACACTGTGCAGAGGACACAGTACACTAACTGTAAATACTGCAGCTGCCTGCCTGTGGTATTAATACGATCAGAACAACAGCAATTGTCTTCAGGTAGCTTTAGGTGCACACTGTGCAGAGGACACAGTACACTAGCTGTATATTCTGCAGCTGCCTGCCTGTGGTACTAATAGGCTCAGAAGAACACCAGAAACGTTCTTCAGGTAGCTTTAGGTGCACACTGTGCAGAGGACACAGTACACTAACTGTAAATACTGCAGCTGCCTGCCTGTGGTATTAATAGGATCAGACCAACAGCAATTGTCTTCAGGAAGCTTTAGGCGCACACTGTGCAGAGAACACAGTACACTAACTGTAAATACTGCAGCTGCCTGCCTGTGCTATTAATAGGATCAGAACAACAGCAATTGTCTTCAGGTAGCTTTAGGTGCACACTGTGCAGAGGACACAGTACACTAACTGTAAATAATGCAGCTGCCTGACAGTGGTACTAATAGGATCAGAAGAATAACAGCAATTTTCTTCAGGTAGCTTTAGGTGCACACTGTGCAGAGGACACAGTACACTAACTGTAAATACTGTAGCTGCCTGCCTGTGGTATTAATAGGATCAGAACAACAGCAATTATGTTCCGGTAGCTTTAGGTGCACACTGTGCAGAGGACACAGTACACTAACTGTAAATACTGCAGCTGCCTGCCTGTGGTACTAATAAGATCAGAAGAACACTAGCAATTTTCTTCAGGTAGCTTTAGGTGCACACTGTGCAGAGGACACAGTAAACTAGCTGTAAATACTGCAGCTGCCTGTCTGTGGTATTAATAGTATCAGAACAATAACAATTGCATTCAGGTAGCTTTAGGTGCACAATGTGCAGAGGACACAGTACACTAACTGTAAATACTGCAGCTGCCTGCCTGTGGTATTAATAGGATCAGAACAACAGCAATTGTCTTCAGGTAGCTTTAGGTGCACACTGTGCAGAGGACCCAGTACACTAACTGTAAATACTGCAGCTGCCTGCCTGTGGTACTAATAGCATTAGAAAAACACCACCAATTATTTTAAGGTAGCTTTAGGTGCACACTGTGCAGAGGACACAGTACACTAACTGTAAATACTGCAGCTGCCTGTCTGTGGTATTATTAGGATCAGAAGAACACCAGCAATTGTCTTCAGGTAGCTTTAGGTGCACACTGTGCAGAGGACACAGTACACTAACTGTAAATACTGCAGCTGCCTTCCTGTGGTACTAATAGCATCAGAAGAACACCAGCAATTTTCTTAAGGTAGCTTTAGGTGCACACTGTGCAGAGGACACAGTACACTAACTGTAAATACTGCAGCTGCCTGCCTGTGGTACTGATAGGATCAGAAGAACACCAGCAATTGTCTTCAGGTAGCTTTAGGTGCACACTGTGCAGAGGACACAGTACACTAACTGTAAATACTGCAGCTGCCTGCCTATGGTACTAATAAGATCAGAAGAACACCAGCAATTTTCTTCAGGTAGCTTTAGGTGCACACTGTGCAGAGGACACAGTAAACTAGCTGTAAATTCTGCAGCTGCATTTCTGTGGCATTAATAGTATCAGAACAACAGCAATTGCATTCAGGTAGCTTTAGGTGCACACTGTGCAGAGGACACAGTACACTAACTGTAAATACTGCAGCTGCCTGCCTGTGGTATTAATACGATCAGAACAACAGCAATTGTCTTCAGGTAGCTTTAGGTGCACACTGTGCAGAGGACACAGTACACTAGCTGTATATTCTGCAGCTGCCTGCCTGTGGTACTAATAGGCTCAGAAGAACACCAGAAACGTTCTTCAGGTAGCTTTAGGTGCACACTGTGCAGAGGACACAGTACACTAACTGTAAATACTGCAGCTGCCTGCCTGTGGTATTAATAGGATCAGACCAACAGCAATTGTCTTCAGGAAGCTTTAGGCGCACACTGTGCAGAGAACACAGTACACTAACTGTAAATACTGCAGCTGCCTGCCTGTGCTATTAATAGGATCAGAACAACAGCAATTGTCTTCAGGTAGCTTTAGGTGCACACTGTGCAGAGGACACAGTACACTAACTGTAAATAATGCAGCTGCCTGACAGTGGTACTAATAGGATCAGAAGAATAACAGCAATTTTCTTCAGGTAGCTTTAGGTGCACACTGTGCAGAGGACACAGTACACTAACTGTAAATACTGTAGCTGCCTGCCTGTGGTATTAATAGGATCAGAACAACAGCAATTATGTTCCGGTAGCTTTAGGTGCACACTGTGCAGAGGACACAGTACACTAACTGTAAATACTGCAGCTGCCTGCCTGTGGTACTAATAAGATCAGAAGAACACTAGCAATTTTCTTCAGGTAGCTTTAGGTGCACACTGTGCAGAGGACACAGTAAACTAGCTGTAAATACTGCAGCTGCCTGTCTGTGGTATTAATAGTATCAGAACAATAACAATTGCATTCAGGTAGCTTTAGGTGCACAATGTGCAGAGGACACAGTACACTAACTGTAAATACTGCAGCTGCCTGCCTGTGGTATTAATAGGATCAGAACAACAGCAATTGTCTTCAGGTAGCTTTAGGTGCACACTGTGCAGAGGACCCAGTACACTAACTGTAAATACTGCAGCTGCCTGCCTGTGGTACTAATAGCATTAGAAAAACACCACCAATTATTTTAAAGTAGCTTTAGGTGCACACTGTGCAAAGGACACAGTACACTAACTGTAAATACTGCAGCTGCCTGCCTGTGGTACTGATAGGATCAGAAGAACACCAGCAATTGTCTTCAGGTAGCTTTAGGTGCACACTGTGCAGAGGACACAGTACACTAACTGTAAATACTGCAGCTGCCTGCCTATGGTACTAATAAGATCAGAAGAACACCAGCAATTTTCTTCAGGTAGCTTTAGGTGCACACTGTGCAGAGGACACAGTAAACTAGCTGTAAATTCTGCAGCTGCATTTCTGTGGTATTAATAGTATCAGAACAACAGCAATTGCATTCAGGTAGCTTTAGGTGCACACTGTGCAGAGGACACAGTACACTAACTGTAAATACTGCAGCTGCCTGCCTGTGGTATTAATACGATCAGAACAACAGCAATTGTCTTCAGGTAGCTTTAGCTGCACACTGTGCAGAGGACACAGTACACTAGCTGTATATTCTGCAGCTGCCTGCCTGTGGTACTAATAGGATCAGAAGAACACCAGCAATTTTCTTCAGGTAGCTTTAGGTGCACACTGTGCAGAGGACACAGTACACTAACTGTAAATTTTGCAGCTGCCTGCCTGTGGTACTAAAAGGATCAGAAGAACACCAGCAATTTACTTAAGGTAGCTGTAGGTGCACACTGTGCAGAGGACACAGTACACTAACTCTAAGTACTGCAACTGCCTGCCTGTGGTATTAATAGGATCAGAAGAACACCAGCAATTGTCTTCAGGTAGCTTTAGGTTCACACTCTGCAGAGGACACAGTACACTAACTGTAAATACTGCAGCTGCCTGCCTGTGGTATTAATAGGATCAGAACAACAGTAATTGTGTTCAGGTAGCTTTAGGTGCATACTGTGCAGAGGACACAGTACACTAACTGTTAATACTGCAGCTGTCTGCCTGTGGTACTAATAGGATCAGAAGAACACCAGCAATTTTCTTCAGGTAGCTTTAGGTGCACACTGTGCAGAGGACACAGTACACTAACTGTTAATACTGCAGCTGTCTGCCTGTGGTACTAATAGGATCAGAAGAACACCAGCAATTTTCTTCAGGTAGCTTTAGGTGCACACTGTGCAGAGGACACAGTACACTAACTGTAAATACTGCAGCTGCCTGCCTGTGGTACTAACAGAATCAGAAGAACACCAGCAATTTTCTTAAGGTATCTTTAGGTGCACACTGCGCAGAGGACACAGTGCACTAACTGTAAATACTGCAGCTGGTTGCCTGTGGTATTAATAGGATCAGAACAACAGCAATTGTCTTCAAGTAGCTTTAGGTGCACACTGTGCGGAGGACACAGTACACTAACTGTAAATACTGCAGTTGCCTGCCTGCAGTACTAACAGGATCAGAAGAACACCAGCAATTTTCTTCAGGTAGCTTTAGGTGAACACTGTGAAGAGGACACAGTACACTAACTGTAAATACTGCAGCTGCTTGCCTGTGGTACTAGTAGGATCAGAAGAACACCAGCAATTGCATTCAGATAGCTTTAGGTGCACATTGTGCAGAGGACCCAGTACACTAACTGTAAATACTGCAGCTGCCTGCCTGTGGTAGTAATAGCATCAGAAGAACACCAGCAATTTTCTTAAGGTAACTTTAGGTGCACACTGTGCAGAGGACACAGTACACTAACTGTAAATACTGCAGCTGCCTGCCTGTGGTAATAATAGGATCAGAACAACAGCAATTGTCTTCAGGTAGCTTTAGGTGCACACTGTGCAGAGGACACAGTACACTAACTATAAATACTGCAGCTACCTGCCTGTGGTACTAATAGAATCTGAAAAACACCAGCAATTTTCTTCAGGTAGCTTTAGGTGCACACTGTGCAGAGGACACAGTACACTAACTGTAAATACTGCAGCTGCCTGCCTGAGGTACTAATAGCATCAGAAGAACACCAGCAATTCTCTTAAGGTAGCTTTAGGTGCACACTGTGCAGAGGACACAGTACACTAACTTTAAATACTACAGCTGCCTGCCTGTGGTATTAATAGGATCAGAACAACAGCAATTGTCTTCAGGTAGCTTTAGGTGCACACTGTGCAGAGAACACAGTACACTAACTGTAAATACTGCAGCTGCCTGCCTGTGGTACTAATAGGCTCAGAAGAACACCAGAAACTTTCTTCAGGTAGCTTTAGGTGCACACTGTGCAGAGGACACAGTACACTAACTGTAAATACTGCAGCTGCCTGCCTGTGGTATTAATAGGATCAGACCAACAGCAATTGTCTTCAGGCAGCTTTAGGTGCACACTGTGCAGAGGACACAGTACACTAACTGTAAATACTGCAGCTGCCTGACTGTGGTACTAAAAGGATCAGAAGAACACCAGCAATTTACTTAATGTAGCTTTAGGTGCACACTGTGCAGAGGATACAGTACACTTTCTGTAAATATTGCAGCTGCCTGCCTGTGGTATTATTAGGATCAGAAGATAACCAGCAATTGTCTTCAGGTAGCTTTAGGTGCACACTGTGCAGAGGATATCGTACACTAACTGTAAATACTGCAGCTACCTGCCTGTGGTACTTATAGGATCAGAAGAGCACCAGTAATTTTCTTCAGGTAGATTTAGGTGCACACTGTGCAGAAGACACAGTACACTAACTGTAAATACTGAAGCTGCCTGCCTGTGGTATTAATAGGATTAGAACAAAATCAATTGTCTTGAGGTAGCTTTAGGTGCACACTGTGCAGAGGACACAATACACTTACTGTAAATACTGCAGCTGTCTGCTTGTGGTACTAATAGGATCAGAAGAACACCAGCAATTGTCTTCAGGTAGCTTTAGGTGCACACTGTGCAGAGGACACAGTACACTAACTGTAAATACTGCAGCTGCCTGCCTGTGGTATTAAAAGGATCAGAACAACAGCAATTGTCTTCAGGTAGCTTTAGGTGCACACTGTGCAGAGAACACAGTACACAAACTGTAAATACTGCAGCTCCCTGCCTGTGGTACTAAAAGGATCAGAAGAACACCAGCAATTTACTTAAGGTAGCTGTAGGTGCACACTGTGCAGAGGACGCAGTACACTAACTCTAACTACTGTAACTGCCTGCCTGTGGTATTAATAGGATCAGAAGAACACCAGCAATTGTCTTCAGGTAGCTTTAGGTGAACACTGTGCAGAGGACACAGTACACTAACTGTAAATACTGCAGCTGCCTGCCTGTGGTATTAATAGGACCAGAAGAACACCAGCAATTGTCTTCAGGTAGCTTTAGGTGCACACAGTGCAGAGGACACAGTACACAAACTGTAAATAGTGCAGCTGCCTGCCTGTGGTACTAATAGGATCAGAAGAACACCAGCAATTTTCTTCAGGTAGCTTTAGGTGCATACTGTGCAGAGGACACAGTACACTAACTGTAAATTCTGCAGCTGCCTGCCTGTGGTACTAATAGGACCAGAAGAACACCAGCAATTTTCTTCAGGTAGCTTTAGGTGCACACTGTGCAGAGGACACAGTACACGAACTGTAAATAGTGCAGCTGCCTGCCTGTGGTATTAATAGGATCAGAAGAACACCAGCAATTTTCTTCAGGTAGCTTTAGGTGCACACTGTGCAGAGGACACAGTACACTAACTGTAAATACTGCAGCTGCTTGCCTGTGGTACTAGTAGGATCAGAAGAACACCAGCAATTGCATTCAGGTAGCTTTAGGTGCACACTGTGCAGAGGACCCAGTACACTAACTGTAAATACTGCAGCTGCCTGCCTGTGGTACTAATAGCATCAGAAGAACACCAGCAATTGTCTTCAGGTAGCTTTAGGTCTGGTGTGGATTTTGAGGGGAACCCCGGCCAAAATTTTAAAAAAATGGCGTGGGGTACCCCCAAAAATCCATACCAGACCCTTATCTGAGCACGCAACCTGGCAGGCCGCAGGAAAAGAGGGGGGATGAGAGAGCGCCCCCCTCCTGGACCATACCAGGCCACATGCCCTCAACATTGGGAGGGTGCTTTAGGGGTAGCCCCCCAAAACACCTTGTCCCCATGTTGATGGGGACAAGGGCCTCATCCCCACAACACTTGCCCGGTGGTTGTGGGGGTCTGCGGGCAGGGGGCTTATCGGAATCTGGAAGCCCCCTTTAACAAGGGGATCCCCAGATCCCGATCCTCCCCCCTGTGTGAAATGGTAAGGGGGTACAAAAGTATCCCTACCATTTCACAAAAAAAATGTCAAAAATGTTAAAAAGAGACAGTTTTTGACAATCTTCTTTCATCTATCTTCTTTCTTCTATCTTCTATCTTCCTTCGGTTTCTACCTCCATCTTCTTCTTCTTCTGGTTCTTGTTCTTCTGGTTCTTCTTGTTCTTCTGGTTCTTTGTCCAGCATCTTCCTCAGCGGCGCCGTCTTCACTTCATCTTCTTTCCTCGGGCCGCTCCGCATCCACGATTGGATGGGAGGCTCCCGCTGTGTGACGCTTCTCCTCTTCTGACAGTTCTTAAATAATGGAGGGCGGGTTACCCCGCCCCCTCTGACGCAGGGCGGGTGACACTGCCCCCCTCTGACATCACGGGGAATGCCACAGGGAAGTCCCCATGCATCAGAGAGGGGCGAGGTCACCGCCCTCTGTTATTTAAGAACTGCCAGAAGAGGAGAAGCGTCACACAGCGGGAGCCTCCCATCCAATCGTGGATGCGGAGTGGCCCGAGGAAAGAAGATGAAGTGAAGACGGCGCCGCTGAGGAAGATGCCGGATGAGAAGACTGGATGAAGAACCAGAAGAACAAGAAGAACCAGAAGAACAAGAACCAGAAGAAGAAGTAGATGGAGGAAGAAACTGAAGGAAGATAGAAGAAAGAAGATAGAAAATAGAAGAAAGAAGAAGCATTTAAATAAAGGAATTGTCAAAAACTGTCTCTTGTCATTTTTAACATTTTTGACATTTTTTTGTGAAATGGTAGGGGTACTTTTGTACCCCCCTTACCATTTCACACAGGGGGAGGGCTGGGATCTGGGGGTCCCCTTGTTAAAGGGGGCTTCCAGATTCCCATAAGCCCCCTGCCCGCAGACCCCCACAACCACCGGGCAAGGGTTGTGGGGATGAGGCCCTTGTCCTCATCAACATGGGGACAAGGTGCTTTGGGGGGCTACCCCCAAAGCACCCTCCCAATGTTGAGGGCATGTGGCCTGGTACGGTTCAGGAGGGGGGGCGCTCTCTCGCCCCCCCTCTTTTCCTGCGGCCCGCCAGGTTGCATGCTCAGATAAGGTCTGGTATGGATTTTTGGGGGTACCCCACGCCATTTTTTTAAAAAAAATTGGCGCAGGGTTCCCCTTGAAATCCATACCAGACCTGAAGGGTCTGGTATAGATTTTGAGGGGGACCCCACGCCAATTTTTTTTTTTAATTTTGGTTCGTGGTTCCCCTGTGGGGAATTCCCATGCCGTTTTTATCAATGAACTTTTATGTGTATTGTCAGGCCGGCCATTCAGTATAGCCGTGATTAGTTTTAAATAACTTTTTTCCTTTGAAATGTCATTTTGCTGTCAGACTGTTCTAAACACGGGAAACATGCGCCCTTTTACAGGCATACTATAGACACCCCCCAGGTACGAAATTTAAAGGAATATTACACTTTTATTGTTTGACTTTAAGCATTATAAAAATCACTGCTCCCAAAAAAACGTCCGTTTTAAAAAAAAAAATTTTGCATTGATACATGTCCCCTGGGCAGGACCCGGGTCTCCAAACACTTTTTAGGACAATACCATGCAAATTAGCCTTCAAAATGAGCACTTTTGATTTAGAACGTTCGAGTCCCATAGACTTCAATTGGGTTCTAACGTTCGTGCGAAGTTTTGGTCTGTTCGCAAGTTCTGGTGCGAACCGAACCGGGGGGGGGTGTTTGCCTCATCCTTACCTTAAAATTCATTATATAGACATTTAATACCTGATATGGATTACTGCAACTTGCATATAGTCATCGCATCATCCTATTAATATTCTTAACATCCTTAATAGTTAAGACTAAGTGACATTTGTATAAATCAGTAAATTCGTTATTAACCAAACATTCACTGCATGTGAATCATGCAGGTGCATGTTTTAAATGACAATGACAGATTTTCCATTGGTGAATATTTGGTCACATTTACTGCTTTATGCCTTGTTACACTTCCTAATACTTACCTTGGAATCCTAAGTTGTCAATGGAAATCCAAAAGGACAGGTACAATGCTGTTAATACTCTGCAAAGAAATGTGAATAAGAAATTTAGAGATAAAATACTTGTATTTGCAAGCTATGTTCATGAATACTTATTCCTGTATGCTTGCAGATTAATTTACACAGCACAATCAAATATTAACAGAAAACATTGTACCTGAATGGACTCAAATGCATTTATGCTTTAGAACTTAATATTTTTTAAAAGTGAATGATTTAATGCTTTAATGTTCTTTGTTGTAATGTTTGGCTTTTTTCAGGAAGCAAGGTTAGACTATAAAAAGGCAAAATAGATCTGACAATGTTCACAAAAAAATCTATTGGTTTTATGATCCCTGCTCTTTGTCATTTGATGATGATAATGAAAGCAAGAAGTGTAGGATATAGAGCGCTTTAAAGTCAAGCAAATGTAACTTGTTATGAAAAAATATAAAGCAATACCGTAAAAGTAATTTATTTTAGAATATAAATTCTGTAGAAAACAGAATACACTATGTATGTGATTTGTATGATTAATACAATTTTTACAGAACAATTTATTTCTATATGGAATCTCTTTTATGATTATTTACTCTATTTGAACTGTTTTAATTGCTACTGATTAGTAATACCTTATAACCAGAATAATGACCAAAGAATCAGCACCTGACAACACAACACTTAAGACCCATTTACACTTGTGTGTTGCAGCAGAAATAGATAGCAATGGCACCCCAACATCAGGGCCAGATTAAGAGCATCATGGGCCTGGTGCTAAGGATTTTGGTGGGCCTTTTTATGGAAACAAAATGAAAATGCAAACAATTTTTTGCTAAAACAAATTAAATATACTCTCACCAGTAATACCAGCCGTGCAGCCTTTGAGCAGCAGCAACACCACCACCAATACCACCAATATGCAGTCTCTCACCAGCAGCAACATAGGGAGACCACATTTCCAAACTGCCATTCAGGGACAACCTCCCCTTCCCAAAAAAAGATGAGGGTGGGGGGTGTAGTCTCAGGGTTAATGGGGAAATCGGCGGGGGAGGTGATTTGTCAGGCAAATGGCTGGTGTTAACATTTAAAATCATCCTGACACCATGCTTGATATGGTGTCAGGATGATCAAATTCCATTATTTATATTACTAAATTGTAATATATAGTGAAATAGTTCAACTCACCATCATGCAGAATCAGTGGGAACCCTGAGCTTGTCACTTTCCACCAAATGCAGCTTGTTACTTGCCACCATTGCTTGCCATCAGATGAAGCTTGTCACTTGCCACCCATAGCCTGCCACCAGATGTAGTGTATCACTTTCCACAGTTGCCTGCCGCTAGATGCAGCATGTCACTTGCCACCAGCAGCCTGCCACCAGATACAGTGTGCCACTTGCCACCAGCAGCCTGCCATCAGATACAGTGTGCCACTTGCCACCAGCAGCCTGCCATCAAATACAGTGTGTCACTTGCCACCAGCACCCTGCCACCAGATACAGTGTGCCACTTGCCACCAGCAGCCTGCCACCAGATACAGTGTGCCACTTGCCACCAGATACAGTGTGCCACTTGTCACCCACAGACTGTCACCAGATACAGTGTGCGACTTGCCACCAGCACCTTGCCACCAGATATAGTGTGCCACTTGCCACCAGCAGCTTGCCACCAGATACATTGTGCAACTTACCACCAGATACAGTGTGCCACTTGCCACCCACAGACTGCCACCAGATGCAATGTGCCACTTGCCACCAGCAGCCTGCCACTCCCTCCAGGACTCTTCCCGGATGGGTAGAAGGGACAGGGCCTACAAAGTCAAACAAATCCCTGAAGCCCCCACCCCTCCTGAGCTGGGATGGTATGGCTGTGTGTAAATTGAATGCCAGAAGTATTGATCAGACCAAGTTCTACAGAGGGGGGTGTGTACAAGCCTTTGGGCTCACACTGGTGTGCTTCAGTTTTGGCTGCACTGCTTCTGTATCTGCAGTTATAGCTGCAGTCCTTTTGATTTATATCAGATTGCATGTTTTTGCCGCATTTTCTGACAGTGCGCCAAAGATGCAGCATGCAGGAATTTTGGTGCGATTTCAGAAAAAAAAACGCAACCTAATAGAAATCAATAGGACTGCGGGTAAAACGCAGGACAACTGCGGATACACCAGCAATGGGCCAAAACACAGCAAACCAGTGTGAACCCACCTAAAAGCACAAGGAACCAAGTCTAAACATATTGGCTGCAGTTATAACAGCCATTGCTGAAGGAAAAAGTAAAAAAAAAGAGGGGGAGAGGAGGGAGATAAGAGTCCAGTCACTGAGCTCACACTTGGATGGTCGGAAGTTTATCACTCAGATATCCTGTTCAGTTCACCTTGCATCTGCTGGCTGCTCTGTTCACAATTTCCCCGCCCACACGGCTCCTTCACTGCACGGACTTCACACAGAGAGAGGAGAGAGAGGGGAGGGGGAAGGCAGAGCCATTTGTGTAGGGGGGAACTGTGCACTGTGACACTGTAATAACCACAGTGAGCCAACACAGGTACAGCCAGACACCCCTATATTTACACACAGCTTCTCCTGTCCCATAGATGTTTATGGACAGGAGAAATTGGGCTGGTACTGCTGGCTGGGAGGGGCTGATTTTAAGGCAGAGGCCCGGAGCTGCAGCTCCTATAGCCCCTATGTTAATCCGGCCCTGCCCAACACATTGTGCAGTAGAATACAGATCACAAAAAGGGTCGTATACATTTTTTCATCCAAAGTGTTGTGTTAGCAGCCTGTTATTAACCACTCGCCTACAGGGCACTTTCACCCCCTTCCTGCCCAGACCAATTTTCAGCTTTCAGCGCTCCCACACTTTGAATGACAATTACTCAGTCATGCAACACTGTACCCAAATGAAATTTGTGTACTTTTTTTCACACAAATAGAGCGTTCTTTTGGTGGTATTTAATCACTAGTGGGTTTTTTATTTTTTGTGCTATAAATAAAAAAAGACAAAGGCAAATTAGTAATATTTCTTCATAAATTTTGGCCAAAACTTATACGGCTACATATCTTCAGTAAAAATAACCCTAATTAGTGTATATTATTTGGTCTTTGTGAAAGTTATAGAGTCTACAAGCTATGGTGCCAATCATTGAAAATTGATCACACCTGATATCACACCTGATGTACTGAAGACCTATCTCATTTCTTGAGACACTAACAAGCCAGAAAAGTACAAATACCCACAAAATGACCCCATTTTGGAAAGCAGACACCCCACCATATAATCTATGAGGCATATTGAGTCTTTTGAACAGTTCATTTTTTTCCAGAAGTTTTTGGAAAATGTAAAAATAGCAAAATAGCAAAAATGACAACCCAAAATACATTCTGCTACTCCTCCTGAGTATGGAGATAACACATGTGTGAGACTTTTACACAGCCTGGCCACATACAGAGGCCCACTAGTGAAGTAGCACCTTCAGGCGTTCTACAAGCATAAATTACACATCTCATTTCTTAACCACCTATTACAATTTTGAAGGCTCTGGAGCACCAGGACAATGGAAACGCCCTCAAAATGACCCCATTTTGGAAAGCAGACACCCCAACGTATAATCCATGAGGCATAATGAGTAATTTGAATGGTTCATTTTTTTCCAGAAGTTTTTGGAAAATGTGGAAAAAAAATTAAAACGCATTTTTTTCCACAAAATTGTCCATTTTTAAGTTATTTCCTTGTCAAAATAGTTTTATTGAGTATGGAGATTATGTACAGGTAACATTGAATAATAACATACATTCAATATAAGGAAGCTCATTTACAATTAAAGAATAGTTAATTCATTAATAATATCGTAAAACAAGACAATATATTCTAACACAAGGCAATATATTTTAAAAGGAAATAAAGAAATAGGAGAGAAAGAGAACTTTGGAGTCCTTGTCCATTTCTAAAGAATAGAATTAAAGGAGTTATGTAATTTCTGCTACATTGTTTGCCTTGTTTTATTTCTATTTCTAGACAGTAATTGAGATCATTATTTAAATATCAATTAGAGCTTTAATATCATAGAATAATATAGTATAAGGAAAAGAAAGGAAAGAAAGTATAGTAGGAAGGGGAGAAGAGAAGAAGGTTAAGGGAAAGAATCTGCGAGGTCAGGCCAAAAGTCACCACAACAACTAGGGCTGAAATATAGCCTATGTCTTGTTATTACAATTACCATGGCAGTAGAACACTCTTGTCTAGGGTTGGCATGGAATATGTAATCCAAGGCTGCCAGATTACCTAATATCTGGGGATCGTGTCCAATTCTATAGCTATCATCTTGGCATGAGTCATATAGTGATTCATTTTAGCTTTTGCTTCATTTATATCTAATGTTGGTGATTTCCAAGATTTTGCTAAAGTCTGTTTAGCTGCTGTGAAGAGATATACCAACAATTTGAATTGGGTATGCGTTATGAATTCAGGTTTTAAGTTGAGAAGGGCCATTGCTGAATTGAAAGGGATTGTTTTTCCAATAAAGTTAGTTGCAATGTTAAAAATTCCCCTCCAGAATATTTGAGCTAATGGACACGACCACCAGATATGAAGGTATGTGCCAGGGTCCAAACAACCCCGAAAACATTGCGCCGAATAATTTTGCACATATTTTGCAACTCTAGTAGGTACTAGATGCCAGTGTGTTAAAACTTTATAATTAGCCTCAACCGCCAATGTATTAGGGGAAGCTGTTTTTGTTGTTGACCATATTTGTTTCCAATCTGAATTATCAAAAGTACGCTCAAGGTCCTCTTCCCATTTCTGGACATAGGATAATTTGTCTTTACTGGAATGAACCAGCAGGTGAGAATATATAGTAGAGATTGTGCCTCTAGCATGCGGATCTTTTTTACAAACTTCTTTGAAACTAGTCATATGTGTTAATGGGGATGTGGTAGGCATTAAGGGTGCGAAGAAATTTTTAATTTGGAAGTATCTAAATAATTCCGACTGCGGTAGACCATATCTCTGACAAAGGGTTGAAAAAGGGATGAATGATGAGGAATGTACAAATTTATACATACACAGTACGTCTCTAGATACCCATTCTTTAAAGGAATTAGGGAATATCCATGCTGGATAGAAAGCAGGATTTTTATAGAATGACATCATCCGGTTATGAGATGATTGTAAATGGTTATTCTTTTTGAATCTATCCCAAAGGGAAATGTAGTGTTTAGTAATTGTATTATTTAGGTCTATGCGATCTTTTGGAGTGATCCATAGTAAGTTTGATATTGGAATAGGATCGCATTCTGTGGCTTCAATATGTACCCATAACGGGGTCTCCTGATACGCATGATATTTAGCCAAGCTTGCTATGTGTGCAGCCCTATAGTAATAAGCAAAATTATGGCAACCTAGGCCTCCGTTTAATTTTGGGAGATATAGTGTATGTAGCTGTATGCATGGTTTGGAGGAACCCCATATGTATGATGATGTTTTTCTTTGTAATATTCTTAGGTGATAAGCTGGAATAGGAATTGGTAATACTCTGAATAAGTACAGTAATTTCGGTAGTATTGTCATTTTCACCGCGTTGATTCTTCCGAACTACGATAATGGAAGATGAGACCATGATTTCATTAAGTTTGATAATTGTTTTAAAATTGGAGGGTAATTAACTGAAAATAGATCTGCTAATGATGCTGTAAGATGTATGCCTAAGTATGGGATTGATTTGTTCTACCATGTGAAAGGAAGACTAATTTTAGCTGAAGTCAGTTCAATGTTAGAAAGAGATATGTTGAATGCTAAACATTTTTTAGGGTTTATGTATAAAGCAGAAATGTTAGCAAATTTATTGAGAATTGGGATTAGGTTTGGGCCTGACACTTGTGGAGATGAAAGAAATAGGAGGATATCGTCTGCAAACAAACAGAGCTTATGTTGAAATCCTCCCATTTCTATCCCTGTTATAGGGGGGTCAGATCTAATTACTAGTGCGAGTGGTTCTATTAGGAGGGCGAATATCAATGGGGATAGGGGACATCCTTGTCTTGTGCCTCTCTCAATGTTGAAGAAGTCAGATTTATAACCTGCGTATTTGACATACGCTTTAGGTTTGTTATATAGAGCCGTAATCCAATTTATAAAATTTGGACCAAATCCCCATTTCTGCAAGGTATAGTTCAAGTAAGGCCATGCAATAGAATCGAAAGCTTTCTTTATGTCAAGTGAGAGAAAGCAAACAGGTATGTGACGTTTTTTAGCTATGTGTGCCAAGAGGGTTGCTCTTCGTACATTGTCACCTGCCTGTCGGGAGGGCATGAAGCCTACTTGGTCACGATGTACGAGGGTACCAATGATCATATTAAGGCGGGCTGCTAGAATTTTTGCCAACACTTTAATGTCCATGTTCAACATGGATATGGGGCGATAATTTGGACATAGAGTATCATCTGAGTGTGGTTTAGGAATCATGCAGATGATTGCCAATAATGATTCTTGTCTAAAGGATTTATTATTTAATAGGTCATTAAACGCTTCAACAAGCATGGGTGAGATAATGTCTGTAAAAGTTTGATAATAAAGGGCTGTGAATCCGTCTGGTCCCGGCCTTTTATTTATTTTTAATGTTTTAATAACCTCTGCTACTTCATCGCTAGTTATGGGTTTTTCTATTGACAATTTTTGGGATTCAGTCATTTTGGATAGGTTGATACGTGAAAAAAAGGCGTCAGCTTCCTCAATGTTAGTTTTATTTGTCTCTGTGTATAGAGTTTTCAAATGAGAGCTAAATTTCTGTACGATTTTAAGAGGATTACTGGTGTATACGTTGTCTGCTATTTTGAGTCTAATAGGTTTATAAGATTTGATAGCCTTTAATGCCCTTGCCATGAGAGTACTTGGTTTATTGGAGTTCTTATAAAACATATGCTTAGTTTTCCTGAGGGATTTGTCAGCAGATTCCGTTAAGAAAAGATTATATTCTAGGCGGGCTTTCTCTAAGCGAATTTTCCCTTTCTGGTTAGGATTGTTTTGAAAAGCTACGAATGATGCATTCAATTCTGTTTCTAATTGTCTTGCCAATTTTACACGATCCCGTTTGAGAATACCTGCTTGTTGCTGAAATATTCCTCTCAGAACTGGTTTGTGTGCCTCCCAAATTGTGAGTGAGGAGATTTAGTCACTTTTGTTATGTTCTAAGTAGTCATTTAGAGCCTGTTGGATTGTTAAACAGTGGGAGGGGTGTTTAAGTAGCACATCTGGAAGATACCATGAAGGGTCATGCCCCTTGGGTATAGTAGAAGCCACCGAGGTATAAACTGCATTGTGATCTGACCAGGGTAGAGGGATAATTTTAGATAAAATTACTTCAGGAACCATCCCTATTGTTACAAAGATATGGTCTATGCGACTAAAAGTTTGATGTGGATTAGAAAAATATGTATAATTTATTTTAGCTGGATTAGATTCTCTCCAAGAGTCAATCAAATTGTGCCTAGAAAGAAGTTGAGATAAAGACCTAGTATCTTGTGTTCGTGGTGGGGTAAAAGGGGTTTTGTCAATAAATGGAAGGAGGACCTGGTTGGAGTCCCCACATATAAAAATTGATCCCATTTTCTGGGTGTTAATGATATTAAATAGGTGCGATAGAAAGGGTACAGGACGATAATTTGGTGCATAGTATGAGATCACCGTTACAGGTGTGTCCATAATGTATCCCATTAGAATTAGGTAGCGACCCTCAGGGTCTTTAATTTCTGAATGTAAGGTAAATGGGGTAGAGTAATGAAATGCAATGAGAGTTCCACGTTTTTTAGAGGGCGATGTAAACTTGGGGATAAGAAGTACTAAAAAATTTAGGGGTGGAAGTCGGTAAAGTGAGTCTCTTGTAGACATACAATGTGTGCTTTTTTAGACTGAAATGACCGAAAGACTTTTACTCGTTTCTGAGGAACATTAAGACCCTGGACATTCAGAGATAAAATATTTAAAGGAGCCATGGCAATTGAAACAAGAGTATGCGATTACCAGTTGTCTGGGTGCAGCGACTATTCGGCCTGACCTGCGCGGATTTAAAACAAAGAGATAGATAGCCAGATCCATAGTAGGATAACTTAAAGAGGAAATAAGAAACAATAAAAATTATAAAGCATTTGAGTATAGTACAAATGTAAGTAGATTCGAAGAATACCCGAGTTGGGGTCAAGGACTTCCCAACAGGGGAAAGGAGGTCTTCGTCTGATCCCCATATATTACTATGGGAATCCAAGGAAGGCATGGTGAGGCACATGTGATTTCCGTGCATGGGGGAATCCGCCTTAAAAAGAAAGAAAATTTATCACAAAGATATGAAGATTGTAAAGTATAAAATTGTAAATTTAAGAGCCCGAGTTTCATATAATTGGTAATGTCTATTATTTTGAAGGGTACATGTTTATATTAAATGTGAAGCGAATGGGAAAAATAATTGAATGGGAATAAAGGAGTGCAGTAATATCAGAAACATATTTGGATGTCCAACCAATAGAAAAGGATAGGAAACCCTTTCTTTCCTATTGGGGTGACCAAAGAAATGTAAATTAAACTGTGAAATTAAGACTATCCAAAAACTATATATATCAAATTAATGAAGAATTTTAAATAAACTTCAGTTGAAGGAAGATTTTCCATCCTTGGTGGTTGTTTCAAGTTTTACATTGAGAAACAAAAAAAGGAGGAGGAAATATAATAATGTAAAAAATAAATAAATAAAAAATGTGTATATGTATATATATATATACAGAACAAGAAATTTTATACATATATATAATTAACTTAATCAGTCCACCATAGGGACTATTTAGGTGTTCAGAAAGTAAAAAAATTATTTGAACGCTTACCATACCATTTTTCTAAAATAAAAAGTACTAAAAAAAGGGAACTTAAATTCAAAATAAAAATTTTGTTATTTCACAATTTTATCTTGAGAAACAAAAAAGGAGGAGGAAATATAATGATATAAAAATAAATAAATAATAAAAAATAAAAAATGTATACATATATATATACATACATACATACAGAATAAAAAAATACATATACATATATAAAAATTTAATCAGTCCACCATATAATAGGGACTGTTTAGGTGTTCAGAAAGCATAAATATTGTCTGAACACTTACCATACCATGTTTCTAAAAAAAAAAATTACCAAAAAAGCCATTAAGAAACAAAAAAGGAGGAGGAAATATAATAATATAAAAATAAATAAATAATTAAAAAAAAAAAAAAAATATATATATATATATATATATATATATATATATATATATATATATATATATATATACATACATACATACATACACACACATACACACATACATACATCACCAGCACTACCAGCGTGCACCAACCAGGACCAGGACAAGGATATATATTTACACGTTTAACACCACCAAATAGTTCCCCCTTGCGAGGTATAGGTGTTTGAAAAGGGGCAGGCTGGTGTAGAAGTTATCCAGGTATATGTGGTAACCTTTCTTCAGCAGTGGGTATGGCAGATCCCATACAATTTTACCAGTTGTGCCCATGTAGGCTGGGCACTCAGGGGGCTGGAGCTGGGAATCTCTTCCTTTGTATATGCGGAACGCATATAGATATCCCATGACTCTCACAAAGCTTATAAAATTTCACTCTGTATTTAGCCCTTTTGCTTGGAATGTATTGCTTTATTCTTAGCCGACCTGAAAAGGGTACCAGGGACTCATCTACACATATATGCTGATCGGGGACATAGAGTTCTGCAAATTGTTGGGAAAAGAATTTAATGAGTGGGTGAATTTTATATAATTTTTCGTAATTTGGATGATTGCGAGGAGGGCACTGGGTGTTGTCACTGAAATGAAGAAAGCGCATTATCTTGTATCGGGACCTGGACATTACAGAAGAATAAATAAGCATGTGGTGGATGGGGCTGGTGAACCAATAGGCATGTCCTTCATTTTATTTTGTAAGCCCCATGTTTATGGTGAGGCCCATAAACACTTTGAACTTCTCCAGAGTCAAATCCTTAAACGGACGGGTGTATGATGATTGGGGGTTGTTGGCAATATGCTGCTGGGCATATAAATTGGCTTGGTCCGCGATGAGTTGCAGCAAAGTGTCAGGCAAAAATAAATAAAAACAATCAATTTCAGTAAAATTTTGGGTATTGGCCTGCACACCTGGCTGTGTAGTGAAAGGGGGAATTCTTGCTGATCCTGAGTTGGAAGGCAGCCATGTTGGATTAGCTCGAAGACGTGTAGTGGCCCTGGCTCTTGGGGGACGTGGCACTCCAGTGCTGGTAGTTGGGGGATTTGAAGTTCCTGTGCTGGCATTTGAGCGTGATGCTGCGGCAGTGCTGGTACTGGGCCCTTTTGCTAGGAATGTACTGGGCATCTCTTGTGGTCTTTTCCTGGTGGCAGCGCTGGAAGTGGGCTTTTGGTTTTGGTGTCTATCGCTGGCAGCATATCTGGTACTGGGCCTTTGTTCTTGGGGTCTATCGCTGGTGGCAGTGCTGGTACTGGGCCTGGGAATTTGATCCTGGTGTATATTGCTGGTTGCTGCCTGGTTTCCAGAGTGCCGTGCTCTTTTAGGAGGGATCCATTCTTCCTCTGATTCATTAGCTGATCCACTAGTATCCATCGGTTCAAATGCTGAATTTGATTCACAACCGGAATTGGCATTTGAATCTGAACTCCCCACTGCTCTCATCAGTCATGGAGAGGATCTGGAATGCCTCCTCACTTGTATAGATTATTTTAGACATTTTTTCTAAATGGCTGTGCGTTGGGTGATGGGTGATGGTCACTGGTGGGCGACAGGTGATGGGTGACAGGTGATGGTCACTAATGGGCAACAGGTGACGGGTGACGGTCACTGATGGATGACAGGTGACGGTCACTGGTGGGTGACAGGTGATGTGTGGCGGTCACTGGTGGGTGACAGAATACGGGTGACGGCCACTGATGGGTGACAGGTGATAGGTGACAGGTGACAGTCACTGATGACAGTCTCTGATGGTGACTGGTACACTTTATGGGACTGATAGGTGACAGATGAGGGTCACGGATGGATCTCTGATGATGATCACTGATGGCGGTCACTGATGACGGTCACTGGCGATGGTCACTGATGGGTAACAGGTGCACTGCTGATGGCAGTGTTCCTGGGAACACGCCACCACCGACATGACCTCGCTGCACGCTCCCGATCACGCCCATGTGCGGTCTTAAGTGGGGAATACCTATTTGTGACCAGCCGTGATGTAATCGTGGCCGATCACATGGTGAACAGCCATGCACAATGGCTGTTCACCCCTGTCGGTGATGCGCTGTGTCTCAGGGACACACCGCCACCAACAGTGAAGGGCTGCGCACCCGAGATCACGCGCATGCTCTGTGTGAATGGGCCGCCATCATATGCCGTCCGCCCAGAACAAGAGCCACACCGCTCTGCCGTCATATGATGGTGGGCGGGCGGCAACAGGTTAAAGTGTTACTAAACCCACAACAGTAAAACCAGTCTGTATATGCAAGCAGTAAAGCATGCTTGAGATACTCACTGTGGTACTTATGGGGTTAAACCTCTGCATTGTGTAAAGTCTGTTTGATCCTGTCTTCTCTGATACTCCCCTTCTTGCATTGTCCCAAAAACATCTCCGGATAAGACAGAGTTATTGGAGTCAGCCTGCACATGCTCAGTTTGATGTGTATTGCTAGAGAGTTTTTTTTTCTTGGGAGAGTGCATGTGATCAGCACAGGGCCAATCAGCACTGTCCAGACAGAGGGTCAGGGGTTCATCAGCCTCATAGGACAGTCAGAGGAGAATGAAATCTACTCCTACAAGCTTTAGCCAGACACTGATAGAAGTCACAAGACTGCTCTAACTGCTGATGAGAAAAGGTATTTAGCAGTTTATATTTACTTAAATAATTTCATTATCATGTTCTGTGTGCTGTATGAGACCAGATATAGTGAATGTAGGGTCCTCCTAGGTCTAGTAAAACTTTAATGAATGGGCTGCCATAATGCAACACACATTATCACTCAAAATAATGCATGTTAAAACACGTGCATTAACACATTGTAACAGGTTGCTAAGGTGTAAATCATCCCTCAAGGTCAAAGTTGTTGAAGAGTCTTAAAGTTCACTTGTTTATTGGCACATATAAACAGCATTTTGCAGTATGGATCTATGGCAGTGGTCAGCAGCTTTTCTACTTTTCGCTGCCTTGGCCAACTTTAAAAGGAAAGATGATGAGCCTAACATGACTATAACCACAGTTTCTCAGCATTAATGCAATAGATGTAATTTAAAGCGTGCACCCCTTTCTAAAAGTCTGTGTTCATTAAGCACTCCCTGGTCATATTTGCCTTAAAAAAGCATCTCCTAAACCTAAGTGCATTTGCCATCCTTACTCTTAAATTGCATTTAGATGTTTACCAAACCATTAATTATGTTTTAACTAATTTAAGGTTCAAGCTTTATTCTGTTGTGGTCAATTTACTATAGGAGTGGAAGAACCCCTCCAAAACCAAAGGATAGCAAACAGAAGAAGAACGTGGAAAAATGTGAGCAGGGGAGCGATTAAGAATAGAATATTATACATTATAAAGTGGATAAAAAAGAAAGTAAGGGCCAGATAACAACATAACAAGCAGAGTGAAATAAGTGAAAAACTTTTAAAAGAAGAGCATAAAACCAAGCAACGTGATGAAAGATGCAGAATGCTCCCTGATCCCACTCTGCACCTCTCAAGCGGAAGTTGGAGCAACATCATTTTGAAAGTTGCTCTTCACCCGATCTCATAGTCGAGGGAAACCTGCAGGGAACTGGTGATTCTAACATGCTGGTATAAGACACCTGGAGCAAGCAAAAACCTGCTCTTTTCAGGAAGCCTTACAGCAGGCTGCTTTAAAAATGGCAGTGGCTGATTAAGATATACCACCTCCTCACATGGATTCACTGCATCTCTCTGAAGCAGAAGAGACAGACAGTCATGCAAGCACTCCTTCTGACCCACATGAAAACCCAGGGTAGGCGGAACTGTAGACCAATTTAATCAGATGCTGCAAAATGCCTTGCATGCTACTGCCACACAAATCATTGCTAAGTTCACCAGGAAGAATAAAAAACCTGGGACGGAGAACAGCAGACTTAGAAACCTGCAACAAAAAAAAGATCAGGTGCTAAAAGGAGCAAGGACTGACACAGGAAATGTCCTCCTGAGACACCAGATCATAGCTGCTGGGAATAGCCCCTGGGGGATAGCAAGAAAAACCCCATCCATGAATCCCTTATAGGGTGTACACACGGTCGGACTTTGTTCGGACATTCCGACAACAAAATCCTAGGATTTTTTCCGGCGGATGTTGGCTCAAACTTGTTTTGTCTACACACGGTCGCACAAAGTTGTCGGAAAATCCAATTGTTCTAAACGCGGTGACGTAAAACACGTACGTCGGGACTATAAACGGGGCAGTGGCCAATAGCTTTCATCTCTTTATTTATTCTGAGCATGCGTGGCACTTTGTCCGTCGGATTTGTGTACACACGATCGGAATTTCCGACAACGGATTTTGTTGTCGGAAAATTTTATCTCCTGCTCTTCAACTTTGTGTGTCGGAAAATCCGATGGAAAATGTCCGATGGAGCCCACACACGGTCGGAATTTCCGACAACACGCTCCGATCGGACATTTTCCATCGGAAAATCCGACCATGTGTACGGGGCATTAGAAACTGGATAAGGTACATAATATGTTGTATCTCCACCAATGACATAATGCATGCAATATTTCAGTCAATGGAAGTTCCAGTTGATCATATAGAAATCATGTTTAATAAGAATAGTCTCAATGCATAAAACCAATAAATTCCTATCAATAATACCATCTAATGGTTCATATGTACATAGAGCTGGGTAGTGAGAAGCAATAACCATAGGTCCTACCAAAGAAAATGTCTTAAACCTTATAGCCTGTGGTGGGGGCTTTCCTGATTGGGGTGGTATAGAGAAGAGCCGTCAGCTTTTGGGCTGTCACTTGGCCGTTGGGGTGTAGGAAAAACCATTGCCATGATGTAGGCATAACCTGACGTCACTGGAGCCACGACAATGGACAGGCCAAACCCGAGCTCAGATGCACGTCACCAGGATGTGCCGGATGGAAAGCCAGGACCATTCACATGGCCGGAACTGACATCATAGAGCCGCACCAATGGAGGGGTGATACCGAAGGGGAGGCCATTGTGGGTAAAGCCTATTTGGAATGCACACCAGCGTGTACCTGTGTCACAATGACAACACGTTTTGTGGGCCTGCGCCATATTAGGTCACCTGATAAGTGACTTTTGAAGATTTCGAATATCTGGAAAACAGCTCACAACATAGTGACCTGGTATCTGCAGCATCCTGGAATCAGTAATAGATCTGCAATTGACCATCACTGCCCTATTCCAGAAACTTGTACCAGTTATACCAATGAACCTCCTAAGGTGCAATGATGAACAAAGAAAAAGAAGCGGTGATTGCAGCCCCTCCACCACAGAGTCTCCAGCCTCTCACCTTATGGACTCGACCTGTAACACAGCATTTGACCCACACCTGGGGTACCGATCGCTATTGGATCCAGCCGGTGGTAATATCACATATATAAACGAAAATAATGGGACAATATAGTGCTCTCCATTTTGAATTATTTAATTATCAGATAAAAAAGGTAATCCACTTACAAATAAAGCACTTTGACTGAGTGCTAGCAAAACAAGCATGTATTGCATGTGGTTTCAAACCAAAAAGATGGCCGCGGTAGACGTCAGATGTAGCTCCTCCCCCGTACGCGTTACGTCCTGTGGGTGAGACTTCTTCAGCGTGGGGTTAGAGGTACGTCGTCTGCCCGCTCATATTTATATATTAACATATAAACCGCCCCTTAACAGAAAGGAACACTCCCAAACCAAGCAGCACAGCTGCACATGGTAAATTAGCAGACTTCCAGCCTAAAGAGAGACAATCTTTCTAGGGTAACATTATCTCAAATAAAAACAAGATTAAAAGTAAAAAATAATAAAGAAACACTTGTCTCCCGATCTAGGTCTAAAGACAAAGCAACCAATAGTCTCATTACTAGATAGCCTTAGAACGGGGACATGCTGGTTTCTAAATTTTAAATGGGAAATTACACCCTAAATGATTTATTATTAAAAAAGGACTCTACTCATATGAAAAAAATTCACCATAGGAATATAAAGCCCTAAAGTACATCTGACATCATCCACGGCCATCCTCTTAACATACAAGTATAATTATAAACATCATAAAATTAATAAAAAATATACAAAATACACTACATGTATAAAATACACCCCACTTAAAATAAAAACTTTTCTATTCGAAATAAAACAATTAAGGTCAAACTCAACATTAAAACCAGCAGGCGTTTAAACTCTGGTCTCAAATAACCAAAAAGACTCGCGCTCACTCAGCTAGTGAATAATGTTGCCTCCTCGCCAGTGTTTAGCGACTTTTCCTATTCCCCAAAATTTTAAGTGTTTTGGGTCACAATGGTGGCATGTTTTAAAGTGTCTAGAAAAGCTATGTGTTTTGCGGCCTTTTTTAATATTATTTATATGCTCACCTACTCACACATGTAGGGCCCTAGAGGTCCTCCTATTGTATTGTAGGCCACTATCGCATTCAAGTCTCCAATGATATGATCCCTCTTTTGATGTATTGGGGATCATTAACTTTCTTAATTTTAAGCGTATCTAGGTCACTACATACCATATTCTTAAACACCTCTAATTGTCTGTTATCCTTACAGTAAGGGTTAAACACCAACTTATTTCTAAGATTGGATTGTTTAATCGCTGGTTGGGAAAAATTCCTCTGTATGGGATCAGACATAAAATACTTTTTCATGTTTAATCCGCGAACAAACTTCTGGACATTAACATATGTCTGAAATTTTGTTCAAATTGCAGATTGGGGCAAACTTAAGGCCCTTATCAAGGACACACATCTCATTGTCAGTGAGCGCAATTCCGCTTAGATTGAAGATGTCTGCCCCTAATGGGACCTTTGCCTTTTGGGCTCGTACCCCCCCTTGCTTCCTCTCTGTTTTTTTTCTTTTTAGGCTGTATTTTCCATTTTTTGAAGCCATCTTGGAGGAATGACGATCTTCCCCATGCTGAGCAGGGGAGATACTACACCCCCAAACAGATTACATTCTTGGATCTGGAGATTTTCAAGAAGGATGATAGCTTCCATACAAGAAACCCTTTCAAATCGACAGACCGAAATGCATATATTCCATTGAATAGCTGTCATCATCAAAGGTGGTTGTATAATATTCCAAAGGGACAGTTTATTCATCTCCGGCGAAATTGTTCATCAGAAGACAAATTAATTTCCCAGTCTCAAGTTTTGGCAAACTAGATTCAAACAGAAGGGTTATGCACATTCTGCCATTAATAAAGAAATTGAGAGAGTCAGAGCCATTGACAGAAGCACCATTGTTGTTGATAAGATCAAAACTGATGGTGACACTGTGGCCACAAATCAATTTAAGATGGTAATGGACTACAGTATACAGCATAAAAAGTTTGAAAGGATTGTGCCTAGGCAATGGCCTATTTTGAAATATGATCAAATTCTAGGACCTTTACTACCTAGTTGTCCTAAAATCATATATCGTAAGGCCCCCTCACTCAGAGATAATCTTGCGCTAGGAGTTATTAATCCAACCAGAATGATTGAAAACAAGCTTTTTAGCTTTTTATCTGGTTTTTATGCATGTGGCAGATGTGCGACTTGCAAAAATGATAGATTTAATATAAAAAAAGAAAGGTTTTTAACTCATCTGTCACTAAAAAGCAATTCCCAATAAAGGATCTTATTACATGCACCACAGTAGGTGTAGTTTATATGCTTGAATGCGATTGTGGCCTACAATACATTGGGAGGACCTCTAGGGCCCTACATGTGTGAGTAGATGAGCATATAAATAATATTTAAAAAGGCCTCAAAACGCATATCGTTTCGAGACACGTTAAAACATGCCACCATTGTGACCCAAAACACTTAAAATTTTGAGAAATAGAAAAAGTTGCTAAACACTGGCGAGGAGGCAACTTTATTCACCAGCTGAGTCGGCGCAAGTCTTTTTGGTTATTTGAGACTAGGGATGAGCCGAACACCTCCCTGTTCAATTGGCACCAGAACATGCGAATAGGCAAAAAATTTGTTCGAACTCGCGAACACCATTAAAGTCTATGGGACTCGAACATGAATAATCAAAAGTGCTAATTTTAAAGGCTTATATGCAAGTTATTGTCATAAAAAGTGTTTGGGGACCTGGGTCCTGCCCCAGGGGACATGGATCAATGCAAAAAAAAGTTTTAAAAACGGCCATTTTTTCAGGAGCAGTGATTTTAATAATGCTTAAAGTGAAACAATAAAAGTGTAATATTCCTTTAAATTTCGTACCTGGGGGGTGCCTGGGGGGTGTCTATAGTATGTCTGTGACCCCGCCCCCTCTGACATCAAGGGGAAAGCCTCAGGGAAGTCCCCGTCAAGTCCCTGTGCATCAGAGGGGGATGGGGTCACCGGGTGGCCCCGCCTTTCATTATTTAAGAACCGTCAGAAGACGAGAAGCATCACACAGCGGGAACCTCCCATCATGGATGTGAAGCGGCCCAAGAACGAAGAAGAGAAGAAGACGCCGTGGAGGAAGATGCCGGACGAGAACACCGGAGCAAGAAGCAGAGGATCGGAGGAAGAAAAAGATGGATGAAGAAACCGAAGAAGGATAGAAGAAAGAAGATGGAAAGAAGAAGCATTTAAATAAAGGAATTGTCAAAAACTGTCTCTTGTCATTTTTAACATTTTTCACACTTTTTTGTGAAATGGTAGGGGTACTTTTGTATCCCCTTACCATTTCACACAGGGGGGTGAGATCTGGGGGTCCCCTTGTTAAAGGGGGCTTCCAGATTCCGATAAGCCCCCTGCCCGCAGACCCCCACAACCACCGGTCAAGGGTTGTGGGGATGAGACCCTTGTCCCCATCAACATGGGGACAAGGTGCTTTGGGGGGACCCCAAAGCACCCTCCCAATGTTGAGGGCATGTGGCCTGGTACGGTTCAGGAGGAGGTGCGCTCTCTCTTCCTGCCACTTTTCCTGCGGCCTGCCAGGTTGCGTGCTCGGATAAGGGTCTGGTATGAATTTTTGGGGGGATCCCACGCCATTTTTTTTTTTTTTAATTGTTTATTTTTCAACAATTGTAAAACAGCATATCATAAGATACAGAGATCATGACATTTTAACATTGAAGCATTTAAAGCAAAGTACAAACAGATTAATTGAGCTTGATGGGGATATCTGTATAGGCAGATGTCAGCATCTTCCAGTATTGGGTCATTCAAACAAAAAAAAAAAATTCCTATACAGTATTCATGTTTAGGTCAAAAAAGGAAAATTAGATAAATAAAGAAACATAATGTTTCAATGTTCAAACAAAAGGATGCTCAAAGAGTAATGCTAATATGAATCAAAAAGACGCGGGGCTATGAGGATCAAGAGAATATATTGAATCGTGCCATTTTTCCAAATTTTTTCAAATTGGGGAAGTTTACCTTCAAGTTTTGCAGTTAAGTGTTCCATTCTGCGCACATCTGTGACTATGGAAAGAACATGGTGTAAAGTGGGGGATGAGGTAGATAGCCAAAGTCTAGGGATGGCTCTTTTTGCTGCCAAAAGTATGAAAGACCAGAGTTTCTGTAACGATTTGGGGACGCCCGGGAAAGGTAGACCCAGAAGGAAGTGCATGGGGTTTAATGGAAAAGTTGTAGAGAAGAGTGTTTGCAATAATTTTTGTATCTCAGTCCAATACGTACTTAAGATATGGCAATCCCAGAAGATGTGAAGATGGGTACCTACGGACTGACCACATCTCCAGCACAGGTCAGAAAGAGAAGGGTTTTGGGCATGTAACAACTCAAGAGTTCTGTACCAAAAAAATAGTATCTTAATAGCGGTTTCTTTTTGTGCTACACACCTTGAAACTTTGAAAGCTGAGTCCCAAATTTTCCCCCAGTCCAACAATGAGATTGGTCTATTTAGCATTCTAGACCATTTCGTCATGTAATTATGTGTGGAGTTAGTTAGGGGGGGGGTACTGCATGGAGTATTTTATATATAGATGAAATTAGTTTTGTTTCATATGGGCCATTTGCACACAGTATTTCAAAGTCTGTAGGTTTTTCTAAGGATAATGAAGGCGAGTTGGATTGGAAAAAATGTTTAATTTGTAAATAAAAGTATTCTATAGGGGTTGGTAAATCATGTATTTTTGGAGGTCTGAAAATTATAGAAATTTACGTGTAACTGGATGAACCAGGTGTCGCAGCTGAAATATACCTGCATGAGTCCATGAGAGTGTTCACAGATAAGATAGTCCATCTGGGATGTCTGGATTGAAAAGGACATTCTGGAGAGGGGAGCATGGTGAGGAAAGAGAAAATTTATCTTTACATCTCTTCCAAATGGATAGAGTAAAAAGCATCGGGGACAGACATAGAGACCTCAATTGGGGCATGAATTTCCTTGAGGATGGCCATAACATGTAGCAAGGATGTACTGGAGCAGTAATCCCCATTTCAATTTCAGCCCATCTACTTGTGGCTTTCCTCGAGGTCCAGGTGGTCAGCACCCTAAGATGGGAAGCGTAATAATACTTAATGAGATCAGGGGCAGCCAATCCACCTTTAGCTCTAGGGGAGAAGACTACTGATTGAGCAATTCTATGAGAAGCATTGTTCCAAATAAAATTAAGGCACTTTCTCTGGAGGTTTTTCAACTGCGACAGTGGGACTGAGATTGGTAATGTTTCAAATAAATACAATAATTTGGGTAGTACTGACATTTTGAGGATGTTAATTCTGCCAAGGAGAGAGAGCGGGATGGAAGAGTTGCAGGAGTCTAGAGATTTCTGCAAACAAAGGAGGGAAGTTGGCTTGGTAACGTGAGTGATATGAGGGGGTAAGATGAATTCCTAAATACTTTACTGAGTTCTGGCACCATCTATATTTGAATCTGTTTTGTAAAGAGCTAAGCATGTCTGAAGGTATATTGATGGGGAGGGCTTCTGTTTTGGTCTGGTTAATTCGAAAACCTGATAAGGTTCCAAAAATGGATAGAATATTGTGTAAAAAGGGTAGGGAGGTGTCGGGATGGGTGATGGTTAATAAGATGTCGTCTGCGAATAGGGAGAGTTTGTAGTCTTGTTGTCGCAATGGGACTCCCCTGATATCAGAGTGAGATCTGATGGCTGCTGCTAAAGGTTCAAGACTTAGTATGAATAATAAGGGTGATAAAGCACACCCTTGTCTGGTGCCGTTACTAAGGGTAAACCGTTGTGACAAGTAGGAAGATATCTGGACTTGAGATGTGGGGAGGGAGAATAGGGTTCGTAGAGCCTGTATAAAGGGACCTGAAAATCCGAATTTGGCTAAGACTGCAAACATGAAAGGCCAGCTTAAACGATCAAATGCTTTTTGAGCATCCAAGCTCAAAACTATGGTGGGACGTTTGGTTCTGGTTATTAGGTCAATCAGATCTATGGTTCTTCTTGTGTTGTCTCCAGCATGTCTCGTGGGGACGAATCCTACTTGATCCCTATGAATCAAGATTGGTAATAGGGGGGATAATCTATTGGCTAATATCTTGGTAAAAATTTTATAATCCGAATTTAATAAAGCAATAGGGCGGTAATTGTCAGGTAATGCGGGATCTTTACCCGGTTTGGGAATTACTGTTATGTTAGCATGTAGGAACTGTGAATGCGGGATGGATCCTCCGAGGAGAGAGGAATATAGGGATCATAGATAGGGGATTAAAGTCTGTGAAAAAGTTTTATAATAGATGTAAGGGAGACCGTCAGGACCTGGGAATTTGTTGGCTGGTAGATTTTTAATCACTTCTCCTATTTCCTCTACGGTGATCGGGGAATTGAGAGAGGATATATGGTCAGCGGAAAGTTTTGGTAGCAGTAGGGAAGCTATGAATTCATCAAACTTAGGTTGTGAGAATTGAGGGTGTGAATCAGGGCTTAAGCAGTTATATAACCGACTATAAAAATCTCCAAAGACTTTTGACATAGCTTTAGGGCAATATGTGGGGGTACCATCAGATTGCATCAAATGATCAGGGATAGATAAAAAGGGCCGTGGTTTTAATTTGTTAACCAGCATTCTGTGTGGTTTGTTTGCAAAATCGTAAAATTTTTGCTTGGCCCATAACATAGATTTAGAAATTTTGTTCAAGTCAAAAGATTTGATCTGATCCTGGATTGAGGTGACAATTCTCAATTTTTCCACCGTGGGGGAGGACAGCAAGTGTCCTTCAGCTGTCTGCAGTTGAGTAATTAGGTAATTTTTGAGTTGTACAGAATCCTTTTTTGGGCGAGAGCCTGCAGATATACATTCACCTCTAAAAAAGGCCTTGTGGGCCTCCCACAGGGTAGAAATCTCCGAAACTGAACCATCGTTAATCTGGAAAAATTCAGTTAGTTTCTGTTGTAATTGGGTTTGAGATCGTGGGTTTTTAAGCAACGATTCATTAAGACGCCAGTGGCAGGTTTTAGTAAAAGACTTCGTCAACAGGATATTGAGTTCAATAGGTGCATGGTCCGACCAGGTAAAAGGATTTATCTCAGAAGAAACTACATAGGGGAGTGAAGGGCCAGTAACAAGAAAATAATCTAATCTAGAATATGACTTGTGAGGGTGAGAATAGAATGTGTAATTTTTTTGGATTGGGTGCTTTATTCTCCAAGTGTCAAAAAGATTATGGGATCTAATTAATTTACGAAAAGAGGTATGTTTCACTACTCAAGGTCGATGTACCAAATTCCTTTCCAGATCGGGAGGTAGGACCCCTGAAGCTATAATCGTGGATGGGGAAGAAGAATTTGAAGTTGAAGCCATTTTGGACCATAGGAAACGGCAAGGGCAAAATCAGTATTTAATCAAATGGAGAGGCTTTGGCCCAGAAGAGAATTCCTGGGAACCCGAAACAAATCTCCATGCTCGAAGACTCATACGGGCTTTTCACAGCTTCCGTTCAGAGGGTTTGGTGTCTAGAGGCATCCAGAGGCTGCCCTTAAGGAGGGGGCAATGTCAGAGAACTCACAGCACTAACTTCCGTCTCCATGCAGCAGCGTCTAACGGCCATGCGCGGTGTCCCCGACAGATACGAGCGAGTTCCGGATCGAACGTGCACACCCGCGCATCCGTACAAACGTGTGCACGCACCCGCACAGCCATACGAGCGGGTGTATGTTCTCACGCACGCACGTTCACGTCCACCAATCCCGGCGTTCGGCGCCACATATAAACAAGGTCCTTGCCTGACACTAGTGCTGGATCGTCTTCAGCTAGTTCCTGACTTCCTGATATCTGTGTGACCTGTTACCTTGCTCCTGATTACCCGGCTTCCTGACTACTCTCTCGGATCTCCCTTGTCTGCTACCTACCTTGCTGATTATACCGACTCTGGCTTGGATTATCTACTACGGCTCTGCCTCCTAACTTGTACCTCGCTGTCTGCCCGTTGCCGACCTCTGCCTGACCTTGACCACGAACTTGCCTTCTGTTTTGGATACCTCACTGCCAGCCAGTTGCCAACCTTTGCCTGTCCTGACATTGCAGTTGTTCCTGAATCTACACCTGCCCGGCTCCTACTAACAGTTCTGGTGACCAATCTTCCATCAGTCTCCGGAGGATCCCGAATCCCTGAGTTCCAGTTCTCCAGCCGCAGGCACCTGCACCCTTCTGTGCCCCGGCACTCCCTGTCCTCACTACCAGGGGTGTCAGGACCGGAACCGTGTGAGAGGCCTCCCTCAACATTCAGACTCTGCTGTAGGGTACGTGACAGTAACTTAGGATCAGGATGTGCCAACACAGGAGCAGAAACAAAGGCAGCCTTGAGATTTTAAAAGGCCTTAATGTACTCCGGAGATCAATTCTGTGGGTTACCGTCCTTCCTTGTCATATTAGTCAGGGGCTTGACCAGAGACGAGAAGTTACGAATAAACTTCCAATAATAGTTGGCAAAGCTCAGGAAACGCTGCAGAGGAGGATCTAAACTCATGGGTCAGGGCCACTGTAGGACTGCAGAAAGTTTCTATGGGTCCATCGAAAAACCAGCAGTGCAAATGACATAACCCAGAAATTTAACCTGTTCATGATGGAACTCGCACTTCCCCAGTTTACAATAGAGATTGTTCTCTCTGAGTTCCTGAAGCACATGACAGACATCTGTGTGGTGGCTCTCCAGGGACTTGGAAAATTTGAGGATATCATCGAGATAAACCACCACAAACAAATCTCAGAGGACATCGTTAATGAATTCCTGGAAAACTGCGATAGCGTTACAAAGGCCAAAAGGCATTATGAGGTACTCATAATGGCCTGTTCTGGTATTAAACGCAGTTTTCCACTCATCACACTCCTTACTCCTCACAAGATTGTATGCCCCTCTCAAATCAAGCTTTGAGAAAACCGTTGCTCCCTTGAGGCGGTCAAATAACTCCGTAATAAACAAATTTGGATAGGCATTCTTAATCATGAAACGATTGACACCCCTATGATTAATACAAAGTCTCAGTTCACTACTCTTCTTCTTCACAAAGAAGAAACAAGCACCAGCAGGAGACGAGGATTTGCGGATGAAACCTCGAGAAAGTGCATCTGCAAAATACTCCTCCATGGCCTTATCCTCCAAGACCGTCAAAGGGTAAACCCGGCCACAAGGGGGTATGGCACCAGGTTGAAGGTCAATTGTGCAATCATATGGCCAGTGTGGATGCAAACTACCGGCTTGACCTTTGTCAGGGAGGAGAGTGAAAAGGTGCACAGGACCTTGACTATCCTCTGGAAGCATGTCTCACTGCATTGTGGTGACCAGGAGAGAACCTCAGCACAGAGCCAATCAAAAGAGGGGTTGTGCCTCTGTAACCAAGGATAACCAATAACCAGTGGAAACCTAGGTGAGGAAACAACTTGGAATTGGATTATCTCATGGTGAAGGCCCCCTACGGCCATGGACAACGGAACCATTTCATGAGTCACATGGTCAGGCTGTAGAGGTCTCCTGTCAAGAGCCTCAATGGCAAGTAGGGTGTCACGCAGCTGCAGCGGAATCGAGGGCTTTGATACAAAGGCAGCATCAATGAACAGCCCTGCAGCCCCAGAGTCAATTAGAGCCTGAATCACAATGGACAACTCAGCCTAAGAAAGGGTGACCAAAACCAGGGGCTTATCCTTTTGGATAACTGTGAATGAAACAACGCCACCTAAGGTCTGTCCGTGACAGGACCTCAAGGTTCGGGCATTCCCTGGATGGGTAGGACAAGACTTCAAAAAGTGACCTGCCTGGCCACAATTAAGGCACAATCTCTCCCTCCTCCTTAAGGTTCTCTCATCCACAGAGAGACGTGTGAAACCCAAGTGCATGTGTTCATCTTCACTGACCGACTCGGTACCAGGAGGCATGGGAGGTGAGGGAGGCATGGGTGGGACTGCAAAGCTCAGAGACAAACGTACAGGAGGCTTCCGCAAGCGGCCCTTAAAAGAGAGTCTTTCCCTGAGTCTTGAGTCAATGAGGATGTCAAATGTGATCAACCTTTCCAGCTCAGTGGTTATATCTCGGGTTGCTATCTCATCCTTGATGGTATCCCAGAGACCATGAGAAAAAGCAGCCATGAGGGCCTCATTGTTTCACGCAACCTCTTCTGCCAGAGTACCGAATTCAATGGCGTAGTCGGCAACAGTTCTTGTACTCTGTTTGATGGACATGAGGCACTTGGGAGCAGAAGTGGAGTGTGGAGGAACGTCAAATACCCTTTTAAACAAAGCCACAAACTCAGGGTAGCTCAAAACAACAGGTTTTTGCATCTCCCATAGAGGGTTTGCCCAGGCCAAGGCTCTCTCAGAAAGCAAAGATATCACAAAACCTACTTTGCTTCTGTCCGTGGAAAATACCTGGGGCAGCATCTCAAAGTATATCTCAACCTGGTTGAGAAACCCTCTGCATTGGACTGGATTGCCCCCAAATCGCTGGGGAAGCGGAACCAGACAAACCTCATAGAGGTAATACTCGAGGGCGGGTGCCTGCACAGAGACTGGAGCAGCAGCAGGGTTGGCCTGCAACATAGGTTGTACCAGGGCAGCCACAGTGGGAGATTCCAGGTGAGCCGTGTGACTAAGGAGCATTTGTAACGCCATGGCAAACTGATCCATGCAGTGATCCAGTTCATCCAATCTGGAAAAAAATATTACCAACAAGTGGATTGACTGCATCGTCTAAATTCATGGCCTTCACCTACTGTCAGAAACCAAGAAATCAAACAAAGACAGAAGTACAGTTAAATCACACTTGTTTAATAATAAAAGTAAAAAGAACAAACGTAGTCAAAACATAGCCAAAGTTTATTAACCGAACAGATAATCAGCCAAGCCAGAAGTCAGGGTTTAATGTAGTGGAACAGCAAGCAGGATCTGGAGCCAGAAGGGATGTCAGCAAAGCAAGTCTTTAAACAGGAATGCAGGAGAATGTCTCTGTGATGTTGACCAAGGCAAAGGCAGAGATCCTCTGGATTGGACGGCTTAAGTAGGCAGGACTGACAAGCAGGAAATCATCAACAGCTGAGTAAATTAGCCGACAGCTGAGCGGCAAGCTCTGAGAAGGAAGGGCTGAGCCCAGCCCTGACAGAAGCTTTACTGAAGAGATCTAGAGTGTGGTGAATGTGTGGGAGTGACTGGGTGGGGTTAGTCAGGGAGATGATTACATCATCAGCATACAGTTTTGTGGGTGTTGTCACCAACTGCAATAGCCAAGATGAGTGGATTGGCATGGATAGAGTGGGCATACGGCTCCATAACCAATGCAAAAATTAAAGGCAAAAGGGGATAGCCTTTGCCTATATGTGTGTATGTATATATGTGTATATGTGTGTATATATATATATATATATATATATATATATATATATATATATATATATATATGCATATGTAAGGATATACATGCTTTACATATATTCTATGCTTAAAATTTCTTTCTTTGGATAATGCTGCTGTTTTGTTTTTTTCCCTGGTATTAAATTTGTATCAATTGTATCAATTTCTACTATTACTACTATTACTATATTATATTATTTTGCATCCTAAGTCGGCTTGTGTCGGTCTCAGTGTAGAATCCCCCACCCCCCTTTTTTTTTTCTTTTTTTTGGGGGACTAGCTGAAATCAATGGCAATAGGTAATAATATTCCCCTCCCCTCCCTCCTTTCCCTCTTTCCCTTTTTTCCCCTCCTCCCTTCCTAGACCCTTTTTTAATGTTGGCCATGGCCGACAAGCAACCACCTTTTATACCCCATAAGTATTGGGGAAGCTGCATCAATTGATGCTCGGAGCTGTTTTTTTTTTTCCTGTTTTATTCATTTTATTTATTTATTTATTTATTTATTTTATTTTCCCCCGATTTCTGAACCAGATTCCCCCTACCTACGTGCTGGGCTACAGCACCAAGGGGTTACTAACAAACTGTTGCTAAGTAAATTTTTTAGGGTTTCCTTTTTTTGTTTTTTGTTTTTTGGGTAAAAGCCTGATCTGGCTACTCTCCAAATTTTGGAAGACGCCACCAGATGAGGGCAGGATAGATACCCTTCTGTCATCTTGGGTATTGTTTATTGGTATTGTATGTGTATATGTTTTTGTTTGGAATGATTGGTTATGCATTGGTTATGCTATTACTATGTATAGACTCGCTGGATGGTGCTGCTCCTGAGATGTATATTAGGGTGTACACCTAGATTAAATTTGCTTTTTACCTTTCCTTCTTTCATTTGTAATTTGCTGTATAATGACAACACGTGATGTCTCCGTTTTCAGGATATTAGCCTGGAATGTTCTGGGACTTTTTTCTAAATTTAAGAGGGCGATACTTTTTAGATACCTTAAATTACATTCTCCACATATAGTGCTTTTACAGGTGACACATCTCAGGGGCAGCAAGTGGTTGGCACTAAAAAGTCATGGATTCAGCAAGCCTTTCATTCTTCTTATTCTATATATGCAAGGGGAGTATCGATATTAATCAGTAAACCTTTTCCATGTATAATGGAACAGGTCCATACTGATCCTCAAGGCAAATATGTAATAATAGTATTTACGGTGTGGGGTACTCGATATATAGTAGTAGGGGTGTATATTCCCCCTCCTTTTTCTTCGTCCACCCTATACTCAATTTTGGAGAAAGTAATCTCGTATTATCCGGCAAAGCTGTTGTTGATGGGTGATTTCAATGGCATTATGGCCCCTGACCTGGACAGACCTGTTCCCCCGAAACAATTCTCTACAGATCTACTTAACTGGGCTCAGGTAATGGGCGTAACTGAGGTCTGGAGGTAAAAACATCCGGAGACTAGAGCCTAGTCTTGTTTTTCTGCCACATACAAAACTTCTTCTCGTATCGACCTCACCTTTGATAATCCGACCATGTTGTCTGATGTACTAGATGCATCATATCTACCAAGCGGACTCTCAGATCACTCGCCATTACTTCTTAAGATTCATGCCCCATCCTATAGAACTGCAGCCTTATGACGCTTGGGGACCCACTGGCTTTCTCATGTAGACCTGACGACCAATATTTCACCACGATTGGCGGAATATTGGGAGTTTAATGAGGGATCTTTCTCTGTTGCAATGATATGGGATGCCTTCAAGGCCTTCTCCAGGGGACAATATATCTCTTCGATTGCTGGGATTCGCAGGGAACAGGCAGCCGTTGCAACAAGCTGTGCAACATCAGTCTGATATTCATACTACTGACCCTACTAACACCCATTTTGACCTCCTGAATGCTGCAAAATGTAAGCTACATCTCCATCTCACAGAGATCACCAGATTAGATCTACATTGGAATAAACAAATGTTTTTTGAACATTGGGACCATAATGGTCGTCTTCTAGCGATGTTGGCACAGCCGGATTATTCTCCAACAGTGATTCCTAATGTGGTGTCTGCCTCAGGTATATCAGTTTCCTTATTACCAGATATATTAGAGGTCTTTAGCCAATATTATAGTTCCCTTTATACCTCTGTGCTGCCTTCTGACTTTCAGCCCAAGGATTTGGCATCCTGGCTACACCCATTGGCACTTGGCTGGCTTTCAGATAAAGAAAGAGAGTCTCTGGTGGGGCCAATAACCCCGGTGGAGGTACTGAGGGCAATTGAATCATTTCTGCGGGGGAAGTCTCCGGGTCCGGATGGCCTCTCCATAGAGTTTTATAAGACACATGGGAATAAATTAGCTCCCAAGCTAGCACAACTCTATTATCAATGCCTGACAGATGGAGCCCTTCCAACTTCTATGAACCATGCCCATGTTATACTAATTCATAAAGATCTAAAAGATCCCACCTTGTGTGCTTCCTATAGGCCAATTGTCCTACCTAATACAGATTTTAAAATTTTGACTAAACTACTTACCATCAAACTACGGCCACTATTAACATCTGTTGTAGATATTGACCAAACTGGCTTCATGGCCAACAGGTCAACCGATGTAAATTTGAGACGTTTGTTCACCAATATACATGCAAAGCATTTGAATGAAGGTACTAGGGTGGTGGCCTCCTTAGATATTGAAAAGGCCTTCGATACTATTGAATGGCCTTTTTTCTGGGAGGTCCTTAGAAGGATGGGGTTCCCCTTGATCTTTTTTAAATGGATACAGATAATTTATCAAAACTCCACCTCAGCTATCAAGTTGGGAGGTAGCTTATTACAGTCTTTTTCTCTGTCAAGGGGTACTCAACAGGGCTGCCCCCTCTCTCCAGCCCTGTTCGCCATAGCAATGGAACTGCTGGCAGAGGCTCTTTATCAGGTCACCCAGAGGCTGGGTGACAGATGCATACCGTTGGGATCAGGAGTGCACCACAAGGCAGTGGATCCTACGGCTGACTGCTGCGGATGGGAGTCCGGGTGGTAAGGAAGGCAGGGCCACTGGGACACCAACACTGATCCCACCGGGGCTAGAGCGTAGGATTTCCTGGGGCGCTGAGTCTAAGAGCCAGCAGGTGTTCCCAAGAGCCTCTAGAGGTGAGGATGGACTGGGCTGCAACTGGCTCCAGGTCGTGGCCCCCAGGGTCCCCCAGCTCACACCCACAGTAGGCAACAGGAGGATAGGGATAGTAAAGGAATAAGCCAAGGTCAGGGCCACAAGCAGACAAGGACAACAGAGTTCACTCCAAGGTTCAGGGTCACAGGCAAACAGGGATAGTCGGGGACATGCCAGAGGTCAGGGTCACGAGCAGACAGGAATAGTAGAGAACACGCCAAAGTCTGTAACAGAAACAAACGTAGAGCATACGGCAGGCAGGAACAGGAAGCCAAACACACATAGGTTGATCAGGAGGTCTGACCTACAGTGCAGAGGTTAATATAGAGTTCTCTGATAGGAGTTGGGGTGGAGCCATGCTAGAGGAGAGTTAATAAAAGCAGTTAGGTGAGAGACAGCTGGTCTTAGGAGATGAACACATGGAAAAAGAGAAGATGACAAACAACGTCTATTGCATAACCATGACAGTACCCCCCCCTCTTACGAGGCCTCCCCCTTCCCTGTCTGGGACCAGGTTTAGAGGGGAACTTCAAATGAAACTTCCTCAATAGACGAGGTGCAAAGACCTCAGAAGCCTTGATCCATGACCTCTCATCAGGACCAAACCCCTTCCAATGCACGATGTACTGGAGAATGCCTCTACAGAGTCGGGAATCCAAAATTTGGCTAACCTCGTACTCCTGATTATCCTCAGAGACCGACGCTACGGTAGAGAGAGGACGAGAGAACTTATTGAGGACTAAAGGCTTCAGAAGGGCAACATGGAAGGAGTTAGAGATTTTGAGGCTTTTGGGAATCTGGAGCTTGAAACAAACCGTATTCAGTTTAGAAGTTATAGTGTACGGACCAATGAATCTTGGGGCAAATTTGAGAGAAGGAGCCCGGAGTTTGATGTTCCTGGTGGAGAGCCAGACTTTGTCTCCTGGCTGGAGAGAAGGCGGCTTACGCCTGCGACGGTCAGCAAAATTCTCGAATTTGTTGGCAGCTTTCTGGAGGGAATCATGAACGTCAGCCCACATGGAATTAAATGATTCCTGAACAGTAGCCAAGGCTGGAATGTCGGAAGAACAGGTCATAGGAAGAGGGAGTTGAGGATGTTTTCCATAAACAGTGATAAAGGGTGTTTTCTGAGAACTGACATTGACATGATTATTGTGGGAGAACTCTGCCCACGGGAGTAGTGATGCCCAATCATCGTGATGAGCCGAGACCAAGGTATGGAGAAAGACCTCCAACTCCTGATTAACCCTCTCAGTCTGGCCATTGGATTGGGGATGGTAAGAAGAGGTAAAATCCAAGGTAATGTTGAGGGATTTGCAAAAGGCTCTCCAAAAACGGGACGTAAACTGAACACCCCTGTTCGAAACTACATGGGAAGGAACACCATGAAGGTGGAAAATCTCTCGTACAAAGATGGGAACCAAGGCAGAGACAGAAGGGAGACCAGGAAGAGGAACAAAATGAGCCATCTTTGAGAACCGATCGATTACTACCCAAATGGCTGTATTATTCTCCGACAGTGGAAGATCGGTGATAAAATCCATGGCGATGTGAGACCAGGGCTCTTTAGGAATGGGCAAGGGCATGAGAAGACCAGCAGGGGCTTGTGTGGAAGATTTAGACTGAGCACAGACATGACAAGCCTTAACATAATCTTTAACATCCAAGCGGAGGTTAGGCCACCAGTAGAGACGACTGATGAGCAGGAAGGATCGGAGGAACCCAGCATGACCTGCCACCTTGGAATCATGTCCCCAACGAAGGATCTTAGCTCTTAGCTCCGTGGGAACAAAGGTCTTGCCAGGAGGAATTTTTGATTCCAGGGTGGTAGAATGGGCAACAATGCATGAGGTTGGAATGATCGGTTCAGGATCAGGGGAGGACTCCTTGTCCAAAGTGTCAAATGACCTAGAGAGCGCATCAGCCTTGCAGGAACCAGGTTTGTACGTAATCGTGAATTTAAAACGAGAAAAGAAGAGACTCCCCTTGGCCTTTCTGGGGTTCAGACGTTTAGCATTCTGTAGGTATTGTAGATTCTTGTGATCAGTAAAGATCGTAATGGAGTGAGGGGAACCCTCCAAGAGATGACGCCACTCTTCCAACGCCAATTTAATTGGGAGAAGTTCCCGATCACCAATGCCATCATTTCTATCTGCCTAAGAAAATTTCTTGGAGAAGAACGCACATGGTTGACGTCTCTTCTCAAAGAACTGAAGAAGAACAGCTCCCACCCCCATTGAAGAAGCGTCTACTTCAATAAAAAATGGATCCTCGGGATTTGGTCTCCTCAAGAGAGGTCCAGAAACAAAGGCCTGTTTCAGATCGTGAAACGCAGAGACAGCCTCGGGAGGCCAGTCTTTGGCATTCACACCCTTCTTGGTTAAAGCGATAATAGGCGCGGCAAAGGAAGAGTAATTCCTTATGAACTGCCTATAATAATTTGTGAAGCCAAGAAAGCGCTGTGTGGCCTTAAGGCTAGCAGGAAGGGGCCAGTTGGTAATTGCCGAGACCTTTCCGGGATCCATGCGAAGACCCAAACTAGAAACAAAACATCCCAGAAACAGGACCTCAGGACATTCAAAGGAACACTTCTCCAGCTTGGCATAGAGATTATTCTCTCTAAGGCGCTGAAGTACGGTGCGAACATGGTTCCTGTGAGCAAGCAGGTTTTCAGAAAAGATGAGAATGTCATCCAGATAGATGACAACAAACTGGTATAGTAGATCCCTGAAGATTTCATTGACAAAGTTCTGGAACACAGCTGGAGCATTACACAAACCAAAAGGCATAACCAGGTATTCGTAATGCCCATCCCTAGTGTTAAACGCAGTCTTCCATTAGTCACCTTCCCGTATTCTAATGAGATTGTATGCACCTCTGAGATCCAACTTGGTGAAAATGGAAGCCCCCTTCAACCCGTCAAATAGCTCAGATATTAGAGGTAAGGGGTATCAGTTTTTGATAGTCACTGCATTTAACCCTCGATAGTCGATGCAGGGTCTGAGGGTACCATCCTTTTTAGCAACGAAAAAGAACCCTGCTCCTGCAGGTGACAAGGATTTCCGGATGAAACCTCTCTCCAAATTCTCGGCAACATACTCAGACATGGCCTGGGTCTCTGGAATGGACAGAGGGTAGGTAAGACCCCTGGGTAGAGTTGCTCTGGGGACAAGGTCAATGGCACAGTCAAAAGATCTGTGGGCGTGACAACAGCATTAAAACATTTCCCCAACTACAATCTGAATTCAACCTCGCTACAACCGAATACTTTACATACCTACGCATACGCCATCGCCTATGTACTATCAATTTCCCTAATTATACCATCCACCCAAAGACCTGGGAATACCTCACTAATACTGACACAAAAACCAAGGGTATCTCATATTTTTACAATACTTTTCACCAAAAACAGGCCTTCTCCAAAACAAATGAACATCATAAACGGGAAAAAGATCTAGCCTGCATATACACAGAATCCCAATGGCAGCAGGCACTTAAAACTGTCTACAAAGCCACCAAATGTGCGGCCCTTTGGGAGCTCACGCAAAAAATTTCCTTACGTTGGTATCTAACCCCAGCCAAACTGTCATCCTTTAATCCTCGAACCCCCAATACTTGTTGGAGATGTAAATCATCTACAGGAGACATGCTTCATGTTTTCTGGTCATGCCCCTCCCTCCGAACCTATTGGAAAAAGGTCTTCTGGCTAATATCAACGATAACCCGAATCAAGACCATACCCTCACCTGCACTGGCAATCCTAAACCTCACTATTGAAGACATCCCCTTCTCCTTCAGACATGTCATTACACACATACTCCTGGCAGCGAGACTCAACCTGACAAGACAATGGAAGTCAAATAATCACCCAACACTAACCCAAGTAGTAGACATAGTTGCCCTACACTTCAGCTACGAGATCACATCAGTAGCCCACGCGGGCCACGCAACAAAAACACACACCTAGTGGCAACCCTGGAAAGACTGGACTGATACTGCATCCCCCATATAATCACCTGGTTAAACAATACTATTTCTTGACCGAGCAATACTGTACTCTATCCCAACGTTATTTCACAAAGGTTCTGCTTAACAGCTTTAAGATATACTCAGTTTTATAAGAATTGTACACCGGCGCTCTGTGCTGGGGTGGCACTAAAGATCCCAGTTGGGGTGCCACACCAGGGTAGAGGGCTATTATTGGTAATAACGTAAATTTTTTTTTTTTAATTAGGATAATTGAAACCGCGAACAAACTATTCACATCTTGTTAAAGCATGTTTACATAAAACACTTTTGATGTCATTGCATGACGTACAGTTCTAATTGTACAATGTACTTCCTTGCAAAAATCTAATAAAAATATGGAAATAAAAGAAAGAACAGGTCACCAAGTAACCTCCTGGGCAAAAATGAAGTGGTCTTGGGTCTGGAAGACCATGCCAAAACTCCTGATGATGTTGGGATGAGATGATAGGTAGGAGGACAGTCTAAACTCCATCTGAATGGATCTTCAGTGCCTCTGATCTGTAAATAGGATAAGTTCAATAAAGATTAAGCACAAAAAAAAAAAAAGATCTGTGGTGAGGAAGCACCTCAGCAGACTTCTTACGGAACACATCCCGGTAATCGCTGTATGCCGAGGGAAGATCAGAAGATACGGATGTAGTAGCAATGGGAAGTCTCTCCTTGAGGACCACCTTGAGAAGACAGGACGAGAAACACGAAGGGCCCCAAGCCAGGATCTGCCCAGAGACCCAGTCCACATGTGGAGAGTGGAGCTGTAGCCAAGGAAGGCCTAATACAATGGGGGTAGAGGCCTTGAGTAGAATGAGGAAGGAAATCCACTCCTGGTGGAGTATCCCTACCGACATCCTATTAGGTAGCGTCTGGAAACGGATAGGGCCCCCTTGGAGCACAGTGCCATCAAATGCCGAGAAAACCAGTGGTGTAGCGAGGGGAGAAAGGGTAAGCTTTATAGAAGAAGCAGTTCTCCAATCCATAAAAGAGTCCAGATATGCTAGGAACGATTGGGGAGAAGGGCCTACATGGAGGAACACCGGGAGAAGAAGACGAGAAGGTGATGTTTCTGGGTCCAATACTCCATCTTCTAAATGTATTAGACCCGAGCATTTCCCGGACGAAGCGAGCAGGAGTCATAAAAATGACCCTTTCCCCCACAATAAAGACACAAGCCCAGAGTCATAAGGGGGCGTGGCCCCAGAGTCCCTGCGCATGATGGGACCATGACGTGCTAAGGGGGCGGGGTCACCGCCTATATAAATGGCTCCGCAGCTCGCACACAGCATTCGAGCCGGAGAGAGCGTTGTGTCAACATCGGGGAAGAAGAGAAGAAGCGGCGAGACAGCAGCGACAAGACAGCGGCGACAAGACAGCGGCGACAAGACAGCGGCGACAAGACAGCGGCGACAAGACAGCGGCAGCAGACCGGGCACCTCGCTGGCAATAGAGCTGGAAGAAGATAGCGGCGGGGCCTGGGAGAAGAGGCCGAACACGGGGAGAAGAGGCCAAACAGGGCGCCCCCCTCCTCCAAGGCACCCACCCCCCCATGTTGAGGGCATGCAGCCTGGTACGGCTCAGGAGGGGGGGCGCTCGCTCGTCCCCACCCCCTTTCCTGGCCGGCCGGGCTGCGTGCTTGGATAAGGGTCTGGTATGGATTGGGGGGGACCCCCACGCCAATTTTTCAGCATAGGGGGTTCCCCTTACAATCCATGCCAGACCTAAGGGCCTGGTATGCCCCTGGGGGGAACCCACGCTGGTTTTTACATTTAAAATTTGGCACGGTGTTCCCGCCTCAGGATTCATACCAGACAGCTGTCAGCACTGCCTGTCACTCATCGCGGAAGGAAAACAAAGTTTTCCTTTCCCGATGAGTGAGCCAGTGCGACATGCACAGTACCCTGTTGCCGAGAACCAGCACGATGGTATCGCGCTGGAAACACAATCTCGCGGTCAGGTACTGTACATCAGATTTTCTCAGCATTCATATGGAGATCAAAGCCCCCTAGGTATAGCTGGGCGACATTGGTACGCCCAACCTCCCAAGGTGGCCTGGCATGTCCAGATTTCCATAAATATTACTTGGCTTCTCAGCTAGTAACTACGGCCTGGTGGCTTAATCCAGATACCTCAAATTCCGCTACTCAGGTAGAAGCAGCAGTGCTGGGATCCCTAGAGGCGCTGAAATTTTTGATCTTTCGGGGCCCTCGTGCTCCATATTCATTGACACCATCTACGCTTACCACGCTACGTGCATGGGGAGAGGGCCTCAAAATTGAACGATATCCCCTACAGGCAATATCACCTAATGCTCCCCTCTGGTTAAATCCCACTCTGGAGCATTTCTATTAACTGCCCGATCCCTATGCTTGGACTAAATTTAAAACAGTGACCCAGATCATTTTGGATAAATCTTTGTTTTTTTTTTCCCAACTAATCTTCAATATTCCTCAGTTGTATTCTTTTCCTTTCCTTCAAGTCTCCCATGCCTTCAGCTGTCAATTCTCTGGCTCTCCTCTACAACTAGACATGTGCAGGATGAAAAAATTTGTTTAGTTTCGTTTAGTTTCGGTTCCTTATTTAACTAAATTTGTTTAGTTAAATTAGTTGCATTCATTACATTCGTTTTCGGGATTCGTTTAGTTTCGTATTCGAATTCGAAAAAATTCCACCGCATTTGAAAAAAACGATCAAATTCGAAAAAATTCTACCGCATTCGAAAAAAATTTGACCGAATTTGAAAAGGTAAACTATATATAACCATTTTGCAAAATTCGAATTTCATATAGAATGAAATCGAACTCCAATAGAAAAGATTCAGATAGAATAGAAAATAAGAATAGCATGCAAAAACAATAGAACAGAATAGAAATAAATATAATATATTCTATTCTAATCTTTTCTATTCAAATTCAAATTCATTCTGTACCAAATTCCAATTCCGGAAGATGTTTTATATATATTGTTCTATTGTTTTTTCTATTCTAGTCTTTTCTATTAGAATTCAATTTCATTCTATTTCTATATAACCATTTTCTGAAATTCGAATTTCGTATAGAATTAATTTGCATTCAAATAGAAAAGATTAGAAAAAAATTGAAAATAATAGAAAAGAATAGCCTAGAAAAACCATAGACCAGCATAGAAAAAAATAATATATATATGTACATATATATAAAACCATCTTCCGAAATTCGAATTTCGTATAAAATGAATTCGAATTCGAATAGAAAAAATTAGAATAGAGTAGAAAAGAATAGACTAGAAAAACAATAGAACAGAATAGAATAAAACATAATATATATATATATTATATTTTATTCTATTCTGTTCTATTGTTTTTCTAGTCTATTTTCTATTATTTTCTATTCTAATCTTTTCTATTCAAATTCAAATTCATTCTCGAATTTCATCTAGAAGGAATTCAAATTCAAATAGAAAAGTTTATAATAGAAAAGAATAGCAAAGAAAAACAATGGAACAGAATAGAAAAAAAATATTATATATATATATATATATCTATATAAAGATATATACCGTATTTATCGGCGTATAACACACGCCAGCGTATAACACGCACCCCAAGTTTAGGAGAGAATTTTAAGGAAAAAAACTTTTAGGAGGGAAGTTTAAGGAAAAGAAACCTACATTAAAATGCCCATCAATGCAGCCTCATCAGTGTTCATCTGCAGCCTTGTTAGTGTCATTGCAGCCTTTTCAGTGTAAGTGCAGCCTTGACCCAGTGTCCATTGCAGCCTTGTCAGTGCAGCTTTGCCCCAGTGCAGCCTTGTCAGTGCAGCTTTGCCCCAGTGCAGCCTTGTCAGTGCAGCTTTGCCCCAGTGCAGTCTTGTCAGTGCAGCTTTGCCCCAGTGCAGCCTTGTCAGTGCAGCTTTGCCCCAGTGCAGTCTTGTCAGTGCAGCCTTGCCCCAGTGCAGCCTTGTCAGTGCAGCTTTGCCCCAGTGCAGCCTTGTCAGTGCAGCTTTGCCCCAGTGCAGTCTTGTCAGTGCAGCCTTGCCCCAGTGCAGTCTTGTCAGTGCAGCTTTGCGTCAGTGCAGCCTTGCCCCCAGTGTCCATGCCTACCGCCGCTGACGACGACATAAACATGCATGTAGTTTTAAATATGGCGCCGCGGAGTTCGGAGGGACTCGGCGCCGGCGGAACTGAACAAACGCCGCCGAGATACACATAGTCGAGTGTATTCGGCTCTTTCCGACGCCGCTCACAGTCCCGCCCAGTCCCGCCCTATGATGGACATAACACAGGTCCAATGGCGGGACTGGGCGTGACTGTGAGTGGCACCGGAAAGAGCCGAATACACTCGACCATGTGTATCTCGGCTCGTTCAGCTCCGCCGAGTCCCTCCAAACTCCGCGGCGCCATATTTAAAACTACTCGCTATGTGAATGTCGACGGCGATCGCCGCCGATAGCTCACAATTAGCGGGGTTTGGAGTATAACACGCACCCACGATTTTCCCCTGATTTTAAGGGGAAAAAAGTGCATGTTATACGCCGATAAATACGGTATATAGATAAATATAGATATCTATATATATCTATATATATAGATATCTATATATATATATCTATATATATAGATATCTATATATCTATCTATATATTTATATATATATATATATAGATATATATATATATATATATCTATATATATATATATAATCTTCCGAAATTCGAATTTCATATAGTCTGAAATCAAATTTGAATAGAAAAGATTAGAATAGAATAGAAAGTAATAGAAACGAATAGCATAGAAAACAATAGAACAGAATAGAAAAAAATATAATATATATATAGATTGAAGTGTAGAGGAGAACCACACACAGCTTTCAATCTAGTGTCAGCAAACAGGTCCTCCCACCGACCTTGTATATATAAAAATAAAGTTCAGATGTGTTCTGAGTGATCTAAGGAAGAGTGCGAACAAATCAGCCTGAAACGTAATCTTTGTCTGAAACAAATGATTGTAATGATTCTGTTTGGAATGACTCCACTTGCTTTGTAATCTTTTTCTTAAGATTTGACGGAATAAAGCAACAAATTTTTAAGTGCAGCAACCTTTGGAACTTTATATATATATATATATATATATTATTCTATTGTTTTTCTAGTCAATTCTTTTCTATTCTTTACTTCTGTTCTAATTCGATTTTCGAAATTAGAATTTCTGAAAATGGTTTTATATATATATATATATATATATATATATATATATATATATATATATAAAACCATTTTCCGAAATTCAAATTTCGTATAGAATGATTTTGAATTTGAATAGAAAAGATTAGAATAGAATAGAAAATAATAAAAAAGAATAGAATAGAAAAACAATAGAACAGAATAGAAAAAAATACAATACAATGTTTTTCTAGTTTATTCTTTTCTATTATTTTCTTTTCTAGTCTAATCTTTTCTATTCAAATTCAAATTCATTCTATACGAAATTCGATTTTCACAAGCCATGTTTCGAAATTCGAATTTCGTATAGAGTGAATTCGAATTTGAATAGAAAAGACTATTAAAGAATAGAAAATAATAGAAAAGAAAAGAAAAGCATAGAAAAACAATAAAACAGAATAAAAAAAAAAAATATATATATATATATGTATTCTATTGCTTTATGATTTTATATTCTATTTTATTGTATTTTTTAGAAAATCGATTTCTATTGTTTTCAAATTCCATTCAAATTTGTTTTCGAATTTGATTATGTTTTCGAATTCGATTTGAATATGTTTTCGAATTCGAATATGTTTTCGAATTCGATTCAAATTTGTTTTCGAATTCGATTTGAATTTGTTTTCGAATTCAATTCAAATTTGTTCGCTTTTTTTCGGATTCGTTTAAATCCATCACTTTTGTAATGCGGAAAGTTGGATGCATCCGAATTTCTGAATAATGAAAAATTCGTCCGAATTTTGATTCGGAACGAAACGAAATGCACATGTCTAACAACTAGTTCAATCTGCCTTAGAGAAGCTTCTTAGGTTAGTTTGTACAAAGAATGCCACATCTAAATTGTATTTTGATTTAACAACTGCCTCTCTCCCTGATTTAGAAAAATGAAGATTAAAATGGTCTAAGGATATCCCTGAACTTAACGAGGATGATTGGGATAATATATGGGACTCTCCCTTCAACTCTCTCGTCTCTTTGAGAGACCGACTTATTCAGTTTAGGATAATCCACAGGGCATATTACACCCCCATATATTAAATTAAATGATTTCAGACTCTGCTCCTGGTTGTTGGCGATGTTGGGAGACTCCTGGAGACTTTACCCATATATTCTGGATTTGTCCAGCTATTGTAAGGTATTGGGAAGAAATACAAGCTTTTATATTCGAAATAACATATATCCCACTGCAACGATTAATGCCAATATGTATTCTAGGTCTGATAGAGCAATTTATTCCTACGAAAGCAGGGCGTACTTTGGTGGGGCTGCTTTTGTTCTATGCTCGTAAAGCTATAGCTCTCAGCTGGAAGAAAATCACCCCCCCATCACTGACTTTGTGGAAGCAACTCATTAATAATAGCTTACCATTATACAAAGAAACATATATAAATAGGGGTTGTCTCCTCAAATATGAAAAGGTTTGGTCCAAATGGCTTCCGGACCCCTTTACAGCCTCAATAGCCTCCTAGAGGAATATGACTCTTGGCTATCTCTCCATTAGTTATTGGGCAAGGACTCATGATTATGTGAAAACTCTAGGTGGACATATGTAACATGGGAAAACACCTTTCTTAAAATTAAACTGGCACAGAAACCAGGCATGACAAATGTATGTATGCATGCAGGGGTTTTTTTTGTGTTTTGTTTTCTATGTATATAGCTTCTTTAATTGCTGAAATTATTCATTTTTTTTCTTTTGTTTGTTGTTTGTTTTTTGAAAATCAATAAAAACGTATATTTAAAAAAAAAAGGGGGACAGCCTTGGGGGGTCCCGTTAGATATTCTAAAAGGGTCTGACAGGATACCTGAGGTAATAACCTTTTTGCTAGGGTTGGAATAAAGGGCTATTATGGCTTGTACAATAGGTACTGAGAAGCCAAACTTTTCAAGGACTGCTCTTACATAGGTCCAATCAGTTATATTAAACACTTTCTCTGCATCAAGAGAGATGAGCAGAGAAGGTGTTTGATGGTGATCTACCCACTCTAATGCCCTGTACAAACGATCGGACTTTCCAACAACAAAACCGTGGAATTTTGTTTGAAGGTTGTTGGCTCCAACTTGTCTTGCATACACACGGTCACACAAATGTTGGCCAACAATTACGAACGTAGTGATGTACTAGACGTACTATGTGGTTTTTCTTTTTTTTTTTTTTTTTGCCACATCAGTTAACTTTATCCAGAGACTGTCTTCAGAATGATATTCATATGTGTCTCTAATCCAGTCACATCATTATGGCCTTTCAAAGTTTTTCCCTTTTTTTTTTTTTTTTTGTATAAGTATTATATTGCAATATACATTTCGATATGTATGTAGTTACAATAGTGCCACGTTACAAAGTGCGTAGCATGCGTCTTATATCTCAGAGCCGATTAACCGCATATCCTCATATTGCTATTGTGCGTATTTATGTATTAATGCTTTTCTTTCTAGTAAAAACCACCCGCCCGCCCTCCTGTGGCCCCCCCCTGTTAAACCCCTATAAATCCAAGGCACGTCCGATGACCGACATAGGTTCCGTACATTATTCTTTCTCGGCTCTAGACTCTAAGCTGCTCCTAGCTCAGTACACCCCGTTAGTAGGGAGCGGATATTCTCAGCACTAGGATAGCACTGATAACGGGCACGGCATTGTTTGAACCCACAGGTTCCACATTCTCACAAACTTATTATAGTTGCCTGACCTAGTGTAGAATGTTCTTTTGCTCCACACTGTGGAGTTGACAGTTCCTATCCAATCTTCCGGGGTGGGGGGAGTTCTTGATTGACAAGACTGTGCAATTAGTTTTCTGGCTTGGAACAGGCATCTTGCTGCCGCTACCACCGTGCTCCTGTCTCTCAGTCCGTTAGTAACATGTCCCAGCACACAGGTCTTGGGATCTAGCTCTAGGTTAATTTTAAACGTGGTGTTTATTTTCTTTAAGATCTCGGGCCAATACCTAACTAGTTTTGGGCACCTCCAGAACATATGAATCAAATCGCCTGTTCTTCTGCATCTGGGGCACTCATCGTTGGTTCGACGACCAAACATAAAGAGCTTTTTTGGTGTATAGTAAGATCTGTGCAGCAGCAACAGATGGGAGGCCTTTTGTGAGGGAGAGACCGACACCTCTGGTCCAAGTTCCAGGATCCTTTTCCACTGTGTGTCTGTTATCTCCCCCACATCAGCCGCCCACCTGTCCCTACCCCCGGAAGAGCCTACATGCGTGTTTATTTTCTTTATTAGTTGAGTGTATATCTCTGTGGTTAACCCCTTAGAGGTCTCTGATTTGATTATTGTTTGTAATAGTGGGATCTTGCACCATGTGGGGGGTTGCCTTCCAAACTGCTTTCTCAAGGCGTGTCTAATCTGCAAATAGCTATAAAATACGCGGTTTGGCAGCCCGTACTCATGCCTCAGTTCCTCGAAGGGTTTCAGGGTGTCCCCCTCATATATCTGTATCAACCGACAAATCCCATTCCTCTCCCAAAGCCTATTCCTATCAACAGATAGTAGTTCCTGCAAGTTCTTGTTATTCCAAATTGGTGAGTTTTCTGAGATTCCCTTGTACCCCATTATTCGCTTGGCTGTCTGCCAGACCCTGGTAATCATTTTAAGTGTCGGAGTCTCTCCTTGTAGTGAATCTGCCTCCAGTGCTTCAACTAATGAACTATGTGGGCACTCTTACTTCCCCCTCCATCAATGGCGCATCCCCCAAGTTGTTGTAGCTGGGCTGCCAGGAAGTAAGTAAACGGGTGGGGGACCCCCAGTCCCCCCTCCGTGACGGGGCACTGCAGTTTTTGTAGGCCTATCCTGGCCTGTCCTTTTTTCCAGATTAATTCCCTGAAAAGGGATTGGGTTCTTTGAAACCACTTCTCCCCGATCCACACTGGGGAGTTGTGGAGCAGGTATAGCAACTTAGGCAGCCATACCATCTTGATCAGGTTGGCCCGGCCCGCCACAGATAGAGGGAGTCTACTCCAGATATCGCATTTTTTTTTAAGTTTTAATAGGAGAGGGACCAAGTTGTCCTCAATAAACGCACCGGGGTCCTTGGACAACACAACACCAAGGTACTTCATTTTCCCCGTGACTCTCAGTTGTGGTAAGCTCATTGAGATAGGGTTGGCCAATGGATCGACCGGCAGGAGCGATGATTTCTCCCAGTTGATAGTGAATCCTGAGAATTTTCCAAAGTCCTCCACTAGGTGCATTACTTTCTCCAATGAGGAGGTCATGTCCCCAAGGAAAAATAGGACATCGTCCGTAAAAAGCGCTATTCTCTCTTCCTCGCCTTTTCTGTGAAAACCCTGCAGTTCGGATGATGATCTCACCGCTCCCGCCAATGGCTCCATGGCCAAAACAAACAACAAAGGGGACAAGGGACAGCCCTGTCTAGTCCCTCTTTCGAGGGGGAAGCTTTCCGAATAGTCATTATTTATCTTGAGTCTTGCCTTTGGATGATTATAAAGGATTTTTAACCAGCTGATAAATACGGGGCCAAATCCAAACCTCTCTAGCACCCACCAAAGATATTCCCACTCCAGGCTATCAAAGGCCTTGGCGGTGTCCAAAGACAGTATGGCTCTAGGCCCCGCATTCTCCGCTGGCACCTGAAGGTTCAAGTATGCCCTTCTGATGTTAGTGCTGGTAGACCGACCGGGGATGAACCCCGATTGGGCTGGATGCACCAGTTTTGCAATGCACTTGTTTAATCTGGACGCCAACACCCTTGCTACGATCTTGGCGTCCGAACACAGTAATGATATCGGTCTATATGAGGTGACTTCCAGATGGTCTTTCCCCTCTTTTGGTATCACCACTATGTCAGCCTCCAACATAGATGGGGGTAGCCTTCCGTCCTTAGTCGTCTGCTCCAGTACTTTTAAAAGCTCCGGAAGTAGGACCTCCCCGTACTTTCTGTAAATCTCCAATGGCAATCCATCCGGGCCAGGAGATTTCTGGCCTGACAACTCTGCAACAGCCTTTTGCAACTCCTCCAGGGTCAGGGGAGACTCCATCTCACTCCTGTCCCCCTCCGAAAGCACGGGCAGATCCACCCCTTCCAGAAACCCATCCATATCGCGCCGGTCCGACCCCCGGCGCGACCTGTACAGGTCCCTATAGAACGTGGAAAAGGTCTCTAGGACCTCGGCGGGATCGGAAGTAATCTCTCCAGCCGGTGTCCTAATTGAGAAAATGGCTGATGGAGATAGGTTAGACTTAGTTATAAGTGCCAGCATCCGATCTACTTTCTCCCCTTCACCATAGTAATTTTGTTTCTGGAAAAGTCTTTTATTTTCTACTCTTCTATTAATTAATTCCCTGTACTCTTGTTGTCTACTGAGCCAGACCTCCTGTTTTGCAGGGGTTGGGTCCGCCACGTATTGTGCTTCTGATTCCATGGCTTCCCTGCTAGCCCTCACCTCCCATTCCCTTGACGTTTTCTTTACTATGACAACCTGCTGGTGTAGTAGTCCCCTAAGGAACGCTTTTAAAGTGTCCCACACTACCCCCGCAGGGGCTGTACCTGAGTTGAATGTTACAAACTCTTTTAATTTGGAAGTAACTTCTACTGGGCTGCTTGTTAGATCCAACCATAGTGGTTTTATTGTCCACCTTTTCCGGCTAGATCTAGCATTTAAGTTCAGAGTCAAGGTCAAGGGAGAGTGATCTGAGATACCCCTCGGCTTATACTCTATGTTCCCTATTAATTGCAGAGCTTCACTATTGCCTACTGCCATGTCTATACGCGAGAGAGTAGAATATGACCCTGAATAACAGGAATACTGCCGGGTTTTTGGGTTATGAGATCTCCACAGGTCGCGCCACCCAACCTCTTCCAGAAGTTGGCCTAGGCGGCCCTCCGATAACCTTTCCGCCCGGTTCATAGGCGGAAATCGATCCATTTTATTATCCAAAACTGCGTTGAAATCCCCCACCAATATTATCGGTACATCTAGCTTACTCTCCACAAATTCCAGCAGATCCAAAATGGTCTCTGTTTTAAACGGAGGAGGGATGTAAATATTTGTTATTACCAGAGGCTTATTTTCCACAACGCAACTCAAGAAGACATAGTGACCCAACGCATCAATTCTGGCTTCCCTGCAGGAAAATGAGATACCTCTCCCCACCAATATGCTCACCCCTCTTGAGTATGAGGTGTAGACTGAATGATACTGTTCTTGAAATTTGTGGTTCCGAACATGTAATTTGGTATCGTTAGTGAGGTGAGTTTCCTGCAGGCAAGCCAGTTCAACGCCATAAGCTTCATTGCCGTGAAGACTGCTGCCCTTTTAGCGGGATCACCCATGCCCCTGATGTTCCAGGAGCCTATCTTTAGCGTTTTAAAAGGCATTTAGAAGAAAAAAGTAAAAAAGTAACAAAAAGGGCCAAAAAAAAGAAAAAAGAGAAAATGCCCAAAAAGAAGGAGCATTTCATTTGTGTATTTGTGGATACCAAATTAATCGTGAGCGCTGTGGTTGTGTTGACCAAAAAAGAAAAAGAATAAAAAATAGATAGAGTGGGGAAGGGCAAAGGGCCCCCGCATCCAGGGACTCACCCCCCCCACGTTTCCTAACTGCAGGTACAAACGACATGTGCTAATATGCTTTACGTTTATTTTTGTGAACCCACCCTTCGTAACTATGTGTGCCTTGCATTCACCCCATTGCCTAACCCTATGTCTTGCTGTAAACCCCCCTTCCCCCCCAGCCTTCAGCTTTGTGCATCCCCCTTCTTACCACCCTTATTCGTGACCCCCCTCCTGCCTAATTAGGCTAGCCCTAGGGGCTGTGCTTGTGACCTTTTTCCCCCCTCCCAACCATACAAAAAATACCCCCACACATATACTGAAAAGATACGTTGTGACTCACTACCACACTCTCCCCCCCTCCCCCCCACCCACAGCCCTCCTCCAGACCCCCAAAACAACACTTAAAACATGCGGAACTAGTGGGATCACATCCTTCATCCGTGCTTCCATCTCACATACCCCCCCTTTCCCCCTCCCCCGTGTCAACTGCTGATTGCTGTGAAAAAGGAGAAGAAAAAAAAAACAGAGAGAAAAAAGAAAAAAAAAAATAAATAAATAAAGAAAAAAGTCACGTTTTCCTCTTTTCCTATCCAGGTTTAGATAGCCTTATTTAACCCCTAGCTCTGCAGGTCCGCTTTGTTATCTTCCAGCCACATTGTTACCCCTGCAGTTGTGTCGAAAAAATGGGTGGACCCTAAGGCAGTGATACGTAGTCGTGCAGGATACAGCAGGGCGTATTCTATTTTATAAGTCCGTAGGTTACGCTTAATGTCCCTGAATTCAGCCCTCCGTTTCTGGAGGTCTGGGGAATAATCGGGAAAAAATAAAATCTTGACTCCGTTGTGTAGGATATCCCCCAGCTCTCTGGCCCTACGCATCAATGTTACCTTGTCTCTGTAGTTAAAAAGCTTCATTATTATTGGCCTGGGATGCCCCCCTGGTGGTGAGGCCCTAGTTGGCACTCTGTGGGCTCTTTCAATAGCAAAGAGGTGAGAGAAGGTTTCCGTCCCAAATATTCCCTTAAGCCACTTCTCCAAGAACTCCTCAGGGTGGGGACTCTCACACCGCTCCGGTAGGCCTACCACCCTCACGTTGTTCCTGCGAGACCTATTTTCCATTTCCTCCATTTTAACTTTATGTAAACCCATCTGCGTTTTTAATGACTTGAGCTCTTGCTTCAATGGGGTTAATTCGTCCTCAGCCTGGCTAACTCTCTCCTCCAGTGCAGTTGTTCTAACGATAGTCCTTTGCAGTTCTTGGCTTAGTATAATTATCTCTTCCTTTAGTCCCGTCAGCTGGTCGCACAGGTCGCTTAGGGAGGCCTTACAGGAATTAACAGCACATAGAACGTCTTTCAATGTGGGTTCAGCTTCTGCTGGTGCGTCATGCGCAGCAGCATTGTTAATTGCTAATCCCGCGGACTCACCCGCAGAGCTTTTACTGCTCGCCGTTTTTGTTGTGTGCGTTGCCGCTGATCCTTTTCCTAGGCTCTTCCTGTCCCCTGAGCCCCCCGCATGCGGTCTGTCCTGCTGCTGCTGAGTGTTTTTAGATGGTGATGAGGTAGAGGGGTGCGCAAATTTTTCCAGTTTGGCCGCTGCGGCGGCTGCTGCTTGGTTCGCCTTTTCTTTTGAAGTGCGGGTCATTTGGGAGCTAGTGTTGTCCTGCTGTTGCAGTTCCTCTCCCTTTTTCCTAGTCATGGCTTATTATATAAGTCAGGGGAGTATGTAAAAGAGTTGAGCCGCTCGTGGGGTTGGTACTTCCCCCCCCCTCTCTTCACCTTTCCCGTTTGCAGCTGCCACTAGGGTAATTGTCCAGTTTTGAAAATAGGCGGTATTTCAGCTCTATTAAATTTATATAATGTGACGAAAGATTAGCGTCTATCTTATTGATGCAGCCCTCCGCTAGCCATCAAGGGGTGTCTTCTCCCTAGTAGGCACAGATCGCTATGCGTCAGTATATCAGGCTGCCTAGGCCTGCCTAAGCCCAAAGGCTGATCGTTGGGTAACAGTGTGTCAAGCTGCCTGGGCCCGCCTGAGCCTCCACCTCCCCTCGTCCGTGGCAGTAAACTAGCCCTTGAGGAGAGGGGAGAGACAGTCCACCCTTGATATAACTGCAGAGGTTGGTACCTTGATGCTGCCGGGTACCTGGGCAGCGCAGGGACGCTCCTTAGTGATGGATCCTCTCGCTAGTGACACACGCCGTCCCCGCCGCCTCTTCCTGCTGATACCGAAGCCGTTGCCCGGGTAACTGCTCCAAACAAATAACCCGAGCTCCTCCACGCCACTCCGTGGGCTCCGGTCTGCGTCCTCTCCCGAGCGGCTGTGTCGATGCACCGCCGGCACACTCCAGAACGGGCAGAGATAAGGGAGCCAGGCGGCCAGGCAGACGCCGAGCTCTGTAGGGTGAAGGAAGCTTAGTCAGCCAGGCCAGAACGCTGGGTTAGATCCGATGAGCACGGAGGCATCGGGCTGGGGGAAGCTCACTCGCCCCTCCTCTCACTCTGACATCCGGTCACGCCCCCCTACTATGTGGTTTTTCAGTTCTTTAGCACCACCCTTTGGGCTCCTTCTGCTAATTTTGTGTTAGTAGAAGTTTGGTGAGTGTTGATTCACAATTTTCTTTTTGCATTTTTTATTTTGCACTATTATTATTATTCTTGATATCACGTGGAAAAAAAAAGCCTTTGAAAATTCGTTTTAAATAACTCCATCAGCATCACCAGCAAAGCAGCTTCATTATTATTCAATTAAAGAAGAAGAGAATTGTGCGCTGCATTTGGAGATTTCCTAATTTGCCACGTCACAAATGTTAATTCTCCATTACGAATGCTAGTTTACAAGACCGGCCGCTTCTGCTTTTGAGCAAGCATGGACTTTTGTGCGTGGACTTGTGTACACATGATCGGACTTTCCGACAACAAAGTTTTGTTGCGGAAAATTTTGAGAACCTGCTAGCCAACATTTGTTGGCGGAAAGTCCGACAGCAAATGTTCGATGGAGCATACACGGTCGGACTTTCCTGACAACAAGCTCACATCCAACATTTCCCTTCGGAAAATCCAACCGTGTGTACACGGCATAACAGTCAATGAATTGGCTTGTGCCGTCCGACGCTTGCCTGCCATCCACAAACCCCACCTGATCCATATGAACCAGTTAAGGGATAATGTTAGAGAGCCAAATGCCTAGCAATTTAGCATAGAGTTTGGTGTCAGTGTTCAACAAGGAGATGGGTCAATAGCTGGCAGGATCATCAGGTGGCTTACCTGAATTAAGGATGGTCGTGATAGTGGCTTCTAGTGATTCCAGGGGAATGGTACCAGTGGTCAGAATACGATTAAGGGATTCACTGACGCCAAGATGAGAGTTGAGGGATTTGGTAAATTGCTTATAGTAATCATTACTGAACCCATCAGGGCCCAAGGCTTTCTGCAGTAGGAGAGAGGTAATAGCTTTCTCAATTTCAGATATTGTAAGAGGAGTAGAGAGGGATTGTAGTCGATCTGGAGGTATAGATGGCAAGTGTAGGTGGTCTAGTATCAGGAACCATGAATCAGACCGAGACAGAAGTAAAGTTAAATCACACTTGTTTAATAATAATAATAATAATAAGGTAAACAGAGTAAGCGTAGTCAAAACAAGCCAGAGTTCAGTAAGGCCCCATTCACACCTGAGCTTGGCGTTTTCAGGGTGAAAATTGCGCAACTTTACTGTGATTTTGCGGCGTTTTTTGAAACACAAGAGATGGTTTCTTGTGAATGGTTCAGGAATGAAGTGAGCTGGAGATCTTTAAGTAAGCGGGACTGACGAGCAGATCCACAACAGCTGGTTAACTATGGAGAGAGATGAGAGCTGGCAATTAGCCGACAGCTGAGCGGCCAGCTCAGAGAAGGAAGGGCTGAGCCAGCCCTGACACCATGTAAGCGAAAAATTTCCCAAGCAAAAATGGAAGCCAGTTCCTTAGAAGTGGGCAGCTTCTTAAGTAGAATACAATGACACATCTTTGAGAACCGGTCAACCACTATAAGGATAACAGTGTGGCCTTGGGAGTTGGGTAACTCCACAATGAAATCCATAGACAGGTGGGTCCAGGGCCTCTCTCCATTGGGTATGGGTTGTAGGAGGCCCACTGGAAGGTGTCGTGGAGTCTTACTCTGAGCACACATGGAACAGGCAGCTACTAAGGTAGTTACATCAGCCCGGAGACTAGGCCACCAGAATTGTTGGGAAATCGCCCAAACTAGTTGATTCTTCCCAAGGTGGCCAGCTGCTTTAGGAGAATGGTAAGTCTGGCGCACGGCAGTACGGAGACTCTCTGGGACAAAGCAGTGGTCACAAGGTTTCTCAGGAGGAGCATAGACCTGAGCAGCAAGAATTTTGTCACCCAAAGGAGAAGTAAGACTGGTGCGAACCGTAGCCAGGATACGATCAGGAGGAGTCACAGGAACCGGAACCGACTCCAACTTGGAAGTGGAGGTAAACTGTCATGACAAGGCGTCAGCCCTTACATTCTTAGTACTGGGTAAGAATGAGACAATGTCATTAAAACTCGACAAGAAAAGAGACCATCGCGCCCTTCTGGGAGAGAGGCGCTTAGCCTCAGACAAGAATGTGAGATTCTTATGGTCAGTAAGAATGAGAACCGGCACAGTGGTACTTTCAAGGAGATGTCTCCATTCTTTCAGGGCTAAAATGTTCGCCAACAGCTCTCTGTCACCAATCTCGTAATTGCACTCTGCAGGTGACAATTTCTTGGAAAAGTAGCCACATGAATGCATAGCACTCTCAGAGTTAGGACGTTGAGACAGAAGGGTGCCAACTCCAGTCTCAGAAGCATCAACTTCTAGGATAAAAGGCAACGTAGGATCAGGATGTGCCAACACAGGAGCAAAAACAAAAGCAGCCTTGAGAGTCTCAAAGGCCTTAAAGGACTCCGGAGACCAACTCTGTGGGTTACCGTCCTTTCTGGTCATATCAGTCAGGAGCTTGACCAGAGATGAGAAGTTACCAATAAACTTCTGATAATAGTTGGCAAAGCCCAGGAATTTCTTCAGAGGACATAAACCCACGGGTTGGGGCCACTGTAGGACTGCCGAAAGTTTCTCTGGGTCCATCGAAAAACCAGCAGTGGAAATGACATAGCCCAGGAATTTAACCTGGGACTTGGAAAATATGAGGATAACAAACGTGATCAACCTCTCCAGCTCAGTGGGTATATCTCAGGCTGCTATCTCATCCTTGATGGAATCCGAGAAACCATGAGAAAAAGCAGCCACGAGGGCCTCATTGTTCCAAGCAACCTCTGCTGCCAGAGTACGGAATTCAATGGCGTAGTCTGCAACAGTTCTCGTACTTTGTTTGATGGACATAAGGCACTTGGCAGCAGAAGCGGAGCGTGCAGGAACGTCAAATACCCTTTTAAATGAGCCCACAAAGTCAGGGTAACTCAAGAAAACAGGTTTTTGCATCTCCCATAGAGGGTTTGTCCAGGCCAAGGCTCTCTCAGAAAGCAAAGATATCACAAAACCTACTTTGCTTCTGTCCGTAGGAAACGCCTGGGGCAGCATCTCAAAGTAAATCTCAGCCTGGTGAGAAACCCTCTGCATTAAACTGGATTGCCCCCAAATCGCTGGGGAAGCGGAGCAGAACCAGACATACCTCTTATAGAGGTAATACTCGAGGCGGGTGCCTGCACAGAGACTGGTGCAGCAGCAGGGATGGCCTTCAACTCAGTTTGTACTGGAGCAGCCACAGTGGGAGTTTCCAGGTGAGCCGTGCGACTCAGGAGCGTTTGTAACGCTATGGCAAACTGATCCGTGCGGTGATCTTGCTCATCCAATCTGGAAAAAAATATTACCAACAAGTGGATTGACTGTATCTTATGAATTCAAGGCCTTTGCCTACTATCAGGAACCATGAATCAGACCGAGACAGAAGTAAAGTTAAATCACACTTGTTTAATAATAATAATAATAAGGTAAACAGAGTAAGCGTAGTCGAAACACGCCAGAGTTCAGTAACCGGATCAGGTAGTCAACCAAGCAAATGTCAGAGAGCCAGAGATAAACGTAGTAGTACAGCAAGCAGGATCAGGAGCCAGAAGGAACGTCGTTCGAGCAAGTCTTCAACAGGAACGCAGGAGAAAGTTTCTGTGATGTTGACAAAGGCTAAGGCAGAGATCAAGTGAACTGGATGACTTTAAGTAGGCAGAACTGATGAGCAGAATCAACAAAAGCTGGGTAACTGTGGAGAGAGGTGGGAGCTGGCAATTAGCCGACAGCTGAGCAGCCAGCTCAGAGAAGGAAGGGCTGAGCCCAGCCCTGACATCTAGGAATTGATGGATGTCTGTCGGTGATGGGGTGGGACAGAACCGGAGGTGGTAAGGTTGTATAGCTTTGCATAGAAAGAAATAAATTGATTTGCAATATCCCTAGGGTTAGTGAGTCGGACGTTGGAGAGGGAGGTGAAGTATGAGGTTTTTGTGGAGACGCCGTATGAGTTGTTTGGCCAGACAGGCCCTGGGTTTGTTGTGTTTGCATATAGAAGTGTAGGCAATGTCACTTAAGGGAGATGCATAAATGCCAGGGATAGAAGGGAGCAGGGAGGGGGAGGGGATCTTCGGTGTAAAGAGTACCGAAAGGGAAAGCGGTTACTGTTAGCAATTGATGGTCAGGAGAAGGTATGGTAAAGTAAAAGGTAACACTTTATTAATATATATTAAAATCCACTGCGCAAAGTGGAACATACAATTATGAAGTTGATGCACTGGGGGATGCAAAAGACATCGATGTCAATGGTAATGCTAAAATGAACAAACAGACAAGACATGAAACACACACACAGACACAACGGCACAGACACTGTCTGGACTATATATGCTTCTCGGCATCAATGCAGTCGAATCAACTCGTGGCGGAGGTGCATAAAATGCATCCAGTAACTGGATACAGGCTAGTTAAATTTAGTGGGGTATGTTGCCGAGAAGCATGTGGTGGGAGCGGGGAAGGGGGAGAGGACCTGGTGGATGTGTAACCAGGGGAAGCGGCTGAGCAAGTCCTGTAATGGGAGGTGGACTGCTGGCAATGAGTACGATCTGAGTATTCAGCGGTAATGGGATTGTGGATGTAGTCACAGATGAAGTCCAATCATGCAGTATACGTGACAATAATTAATCCAGATTGCTGAGATAGTGTAAGTCACATTGCGCAGCATTCAGTAGCAGCCATCAAGAGGGTACTAGCAATGCAGTAAAGTAAATGCGGTGTGAAAGGGTCCGGTATGAGTATGGCAAAATTTCACAATTTCTGCCAGGGTATGCAAACTTTTGAGCACAACTGTATTATATATATATATATATATATATATATATATATATTACACACAGTGTCTCACAAAAGTGAGTACACCCCTCACATTTTTGTAAATATTTTATTATATCTTTTCATCTGACAACACTGAAGAAATTACACTTTGCTACAATGTAAAGTAGTGAGTGTACAGCTTGTATAACAGTGTAAATTTGCTGTCCCCTCAAAATAACTCAACATACAGCCATTAATGTCTAAACTGCTGTGAACAAAAGTGAGTAGACCCCTAAGTGAAAATGTCCAAATTGGGCCCAATTAGCCATTTTCCCTCCCCGGTGTCATGTGACTCGCTAGTGTTACAAGGTCTCAGGTGTGAATGGGGAGCAGGTGTGTTAAATTTGGTGTTATCGCTTTCACTTTCTCATACTGGTCACTGGAAGTTCAACATGGCACCTCATGGCAAAAAAACTCTCTGAGGATCTAAAAAAAAGAATTGTTGCTCTACATTAAGATGGCCTAGGCTATAAGAAGATTGCCAAGACCCTGAAACTGAGCTGAAGCAAGGTGGCCAAGACCATACAGTGGTTTAAGAGGGCAGGTTCACCTCAGGGGGGCATGTCAGCATAAGTCTGATCAATGGAGGAGAGCACACTGAGTCCCCAGCACAGCTAGAGAACTGACAAGGCTGTGTTCTCATGCCTGGTGTGGTCAGTTTTTAATGAGAAAGCAGAGGGAATGGCAGAAACACCAGGGATTTCACACAAAAGAAGCAATACAAAGAGAACAGGATACTTTTTCATACATTGTAAAGCAGGCACACATAGGAATAAAAGTGTTGGGTTTACATGTTGATGCTTTTTTTTAACATCTTTTTGTCTTGGAAAATATATAGAAAATAAAATAAATCTTGAGAGGAAGTACCTCCAAAAGAAAACAATTTTTGTCACAAAAAACAATATATGTGTTACTTTGTTGTCTTATAATAGGAAAGTTATGGCCAATCAATAGGCCCCCAACTTAAATGTAAAAATTATTCTCCTCCATATAGGTTAAACAGATGTAGGAACCAAGGTGGTTGAAGGTGAGTACAGTCATTTTCATTGACAATGCACAAAGACTTCCAGTCACATTTTTTTTTCATCTTTAATTGATTTGTAGTAATTTGTTTGCAGAAATGTCCGTGTGGTTCACAATATATAGGACAAATCAGCTTCTCCATTCATAGAACAAGGAATGAAAAGCATTTTATTTTTACCACCTTAGAAAATGATTTGCCCTTTCTATATATATACCTGTGCAGCATAAAAAGTGCTCCAATATTAAACAGCAAAGTGTCATGTTGAACAAATATTCTCTGGTGACTAAACAACCTCCTACATTAATGTAATCCTGGTATGTTGTCAAAAAAACCCTCATAACAGTTATTTATAAAAAAAAGTGCTTGTGTGCTCTATATTCAAATAGCATTCAACGTGCAAAACATGCATTAACAGTGAAAATCCGTAATGAATAATGCGCTGAAAATTCCCTTATGGGATAGACGTTTATGAAAATCCTTGTGACGAGTGCTCCAAATGTAGAAGTAAGTGCCAAACTTAAGTGCTCCCCTTTGGTAATGCCCTCACCTTAGGACCTCACAACTAAGTTTGGTCTAACACGCTTGCGAGCCTCCCCTGGTCTCTGTGGAAATAAGCTGCTCAGCTGCTCAGGTGTTTAGTCTAACGTGTTAGACCAAACTTTTTTTGACAGAAACTTTTTTATTGAACAAATCAGCATTACAATACAAATTGAGCTAGTGCATTCAGTACAAAAATAATAAGGATAGTAAGATCTCTACCATCATCTGGTAGCCAGTATTTATCAAACATTCCAGTTGTGCAGATGTGAGAAGTATCACCCAACAGCATAGCTTAATGCAGTATAGTATTATAAAATCTTAGGTAACATTATGTAAATAATCAGTATTCGATTGAACCTGGGGGGGGGGATTGGGAAGGAGTGGGGGGGGGAGGGTAGAGGAAAGGGGACGGAAGGGGATGAGGGGGGGGACCAGGACAGCAGGAGAATAAGCATGTGATAGAAAATGTGCTCCAAGGTGCTTCGCGTCATAATTAAGGGGTAGGGGGTTCAGGGTCCCCGGAAGCCTCTACCCAAGAGGACCAGATTTTATCAAATTTCCCTGGGCACTGCCTACTTTCATATGTCATTCTGTATAGAGGGAGTACCAAGTTAACCGACCTTTTCCATGAGGCTAGAGTAGGAGGCTCTACCAGTTTCCATCTGAGTAAAATTTCACGTCTAGCATAATATAATGAGAAGGTAAGACACAATTTACTATACCTATCTCCCTCAACATCTTCCAAATGGCTGAGTAATAATATTTGAGGATCAACCGGTACGTTTAAACCCGTTATATTGCCCAGTGTGGAGGCCACTTCAGTCCAGAAGGGTTGGAGTTTGGGACAGGACCAGACCATGTGCCAGAAGGTGCCCACCTCCTGCCTGCATCTTTGGCAGTTGGGATCTCTTTGATGGTAAATGTGTGCCAATCTCTGTGGGGTGAAGTACGCTCTGTGTAGGAACTTAAATTGTACGAATCTATCTTTTGCAGTGATCATGGAAGGAATGTAGGAATGCAAACACTCCCTCCATTCTTCCTCGTCTAAAGAAGGAATATCCATCCTCCACTTTTCCCAGGTTTTACTCAGTTTGGTGTCATACTCCACTGTAAGGTATAGATATAGTGTTGAGAGAGGTTTCCCCATCACACTGGAAATCAGGATCCGCTCAATGGAGTCAGGTTCCAAAGTGAGGGGGGCAGGGAACTGGGCTTCAAAGGCGTGCTTCAGCTGCCAGTACCTGAATTGAAAGGAGGACGGGATAGCGAACGATTGCCTCAGAGCCTGAAAAGTAATAAGCCTACCATCCTGAACTATATGTTTTAAGGTAAGGATTCCCTTCTTTGCCCACAAAGAGGGGTACGGTATACTATAAAAGTGAGGAAGCATAGGGTTACCCCAAAGGGGCATATGTGGTGAAATGTGATTAGGTTTTGCGTATTTCTTCCTAGCCTCCTGCCAGACTCTTACGGTGGTTCACATTAGAGTTGTCATGGATGAACTGGCCCTAAGTCCACGAAACAGGAGATTGCTCAGGGCAGCGAAGGATCCCAGAATGGCTGCTTCCAGAGTGACCGCTGGGTTCTGTGCGGGCTGGGAGAACCACCACCGAATCGTGACCAGGACAGCCACCCAATAATAAATTTGAAAATTCGGCAGTGCCAATCCACCCCCCGAAAGTGGGAGATAGAGGATCTGTTTGGCCACCCTGGGCGGTCTCCCCGCCCAGACAAATTGTATCAGCAGACTCTCTAACCTCCGGAAAAAAGCCTTGGGGATGTGAATGGGGGTATTGCGGAAGAAATATAGATATTTGGGAAGGTAAATCATTTTTAGCAGGTTGACTCTGCCGACGGGGGTCAATGGAAGGGAACGCCATGCAGCACACCTAGCCGTTAGATGTGTCATGAGTGGTTGCAGATTGTTTTCCAAAAAGTCCTGGACTTTACCACTAATTTTAATCCCTAGGTATTTGAATTCATCTACCCATTTGAGCTGCGGATGTGGCACCCTGGGGGTCAAGGGATGGAGCGGGAAAAGAACCGACTTGTCCCAATTGATGCGAATCCCTGAGTACCCGCCGAATCGATTAATTAGTTCCAGTGCATTCTGTAAAGAAGACGACGCGTCCGCTAAATAAAACAGAGCATCGTCCGCATACAGCAATCTCTTTTCCTCGACTGAACCTACCTGGAGACCCCTTACACCAGGATCCGCCCTCAGCAATATAGCCAGGGGCTCCATTGCCAGAGCAAATAAGCCCGGGGAGAGGGGACAACCCTGTCTCGTGCCCCGAGATAATTGGAACTTCCCTGATAGGCAGCCGTTGGTACGAATTCTAGCTGAAGGACTACGGTATAGCATACAGGAGCAAGTTCGTGAAACCCGGGCCAAACCCAAATCGTGAGAGCACCTCCCATAGGTAGCCCCACTCGATGGAGTCAAAAGCCTTCTCCGCGTCGAGTGAGGCCACCGTTCCTTTAGTCGTCTCATCTGTCCTATCTATGTGAGTGTGAAGGCGTCTGATATTGATGTCAGTACCTCTTCCGGGCATGAAGCCTGTTTGGTCCCTGTGGATCACGGCAGTAATGACCAAATTAAGCCTATTGGCCAAAACTTTTGCCAGTACTTTAGCATCCACATTCAGAAGGGATATGGGGCGATATGAGGAGCATAATGTGGGATCTTTCCCTGGCTTGGGGATCACCACTATAATCGCGTCACTCATTGTGTCCGTGAGTTTCTTGAGGCGCGTCGATGCAGAGAAAAGGCCCTGAAGTTTATCAACTAGTTCTATAGCATATCGTTTGTAAAACTCCACAGGGATGCCATCGGATCCCGGAGTTTTCCCTGCTTGCATTGATTTAAGTGCCTGGATTATCTCTAAGGACGTAATTGGGGCGTCGAGTTTGTCACGATACGTTACCGTAAGAGTTGGGATATCGATGTCATCTAGATATGCCACCAAATCCTCCCTATCATAGTCTACCCTGGACGTGTAGAGGGATTCGTAAGATTCTGCAAAACAACTATTGATCCCCTCTGGTGTGTGGGTCAGCTGTCCCGAGGAGTCCCTGATATGTGAGATGCTCATCCCTCCCGCCTGCTCTCTAGAGAGCCAGGCCAACAGACGGCCTTACCGCTCTCCCTGCTCAAAGTTCCGTTGGGATTGAGCCAGCATTTTCTTCTGGGTAAGAGAGGTACGGAGACGAATAACCTCCTTCGTCATAAGTTGTAACTGTGAATAGTGTATAGGGTCTCGAGTACGAACAAAAAGAACCTCAGCACTACTCACCTCTCTCTCAGCCTTTATCAAGTCTGCCTTACGCTCCCTGCGAACTCTGGCAATGATGGTCTGGTAATGTCTCCTCGTTGTGGCCTTAAAGGCATCCCACACAACTGTGGGGTCAGCTGAGCCTACATTAACCGCTCAAAAGTCAATCAATTCAGTTCTGAATTGGGAGTCCACAGCAGTGTCTGAAATCCAGAATCTAGAGAGCCTCCATATCTTGTCTACTGAGCCCAGGGAGAGGTCCAATGACAACAGCAAGGGTGCGTGATCGGAGATTCCTCTAGGCAATATTTGTATGTCTGTGACGCGTGCGAGGACCGGGCTCCCAGCAAAGACTAAGTCTATACGGGAAAAGGTTCTATGAGAGGCTGAATGGCATGTAAACGCCCTGGCCTGGGGGTGTCTCCACCTCCAAACATCTGTCAGGCCATAGGTATCCGCCCATTCAGCCAACCCAGGGCAATGATGTCCCGTAGTCGTCAATCTGTCAAGAACCGGGTCAGGGACCAGATTAAAGTCACCCAGTATGATATTATTGTCAGATGCAAAGTCGGCCATTTTGCTGGTGATCTGATTGAGCACCAACAAGGAAGCCGGCGGGGGCAAATACAAGCCCACAATGGTCCATGTTAGAGAGTATATTTTAGCATGAATAATAACATACCATCCATCAGGGTCCAGGGCCAAATCCAAGACCCGGAAGGGAAGGGATTTCAATATCAGGATAGTAACACCCCTGGAGAAACTGGAGTGTGTGGAGTGGTAGTGGTAGCCCACCCATGTTTTTTTAAGGGCCAGAACCCTACTTCCAATTAGGTGCGTTTCTTGGAGCACACATATATGTGGGTTATAAGCTTTTATGAATTGGAACACCAGGGAGCGCTTAACCGGGGAGTTCAATCCCCTGGTGTTCAAGGAAATGATATTAAGGAAGGACATGGTTACTAGAGATGATAAGAATATTAGGATCAGTATGGGTCATGGCTCCTGGATTGGACCCCCGAACCCAAAACGGACACACCTGGAAACAATGCAAGGCTGATAAATCAATTATTTTAGTGCAAGTATAGAACAAAAACAAAACCAAACTAAAAACAAACATAGGAGCCCAATATCTACAGTAAATTGAGCTAGCCCCGTAAGGGGAACTTACCCCACCCCCCCAAACTGAGGCGGGTTTCAATCCCAAACCGATTCAGCTCGCTGGCTGCAACAGGGGGTCCATGGAAAAGGCGAGCCCTACCCCCCTGAGATTCCTACGGGGGGGAAAAACAGCAGTTCAAGCAGCTTTCTAAGTGTAAGATCTCCGCTGTTGTAATATAACAGGCTGTGAGGATGTAAGAGTCAACCAGAGAAAAGTAAACCATGTTGCATCCCCACAGTAAAGTCGATCCAGCAAAAGGAGGACACACAGCATGAACCCCAGTGCTCGTGAAAGGGAGCAATTAAGAGCAAAGGGACTTCATATCTCAACAGTCTCCTGCCCATATCCTCCGGCAGGGGCACAAACTTAGATGTTTTTGGTAGGGATAATTAGCTACCCCATCAAGTCCGCACACACCATGGGTGTAAACTGGGCAGAATAAGTGCAACAGAACTAGGCATCCATGGGGTAATTCTTGTGGAAACTCAGACCTGAGCCCAGGTTACCGTGAATAAGCAATGAAAGGAGGTCAAGCGGCACATACCGGTTAGTCGATCATCAGATCTGTGGTAACAAATCCAGCCAGGTAGAAGCCTCTCTTGGTGTACTAAAGAATCGAGTTGTCTCGCCGTCTTGGACTCTCAGGCGAGCAGGGAAGAGTACACTGTAGCGAATGCTGCGTGATCTCAATGCTGCCTTGACTTGATCAAAAGATTTCCAGAGCTTCTGGGTCTCCACCGAGTAGTCAGGGAAGATCATCAACTTAGCATTTTGGTATCTGAGGTCACCAACATTTCTGGAAGCGCGGAGGACTTCATCTCTGTCTCTGAAATTGAGGAGACGGAGAATGAAGGTGTGGGGAGGGGATCTAGGAGGCCCCGGCCTAGGCGGGATGCTGTGTGCCCTCTCAACCGTGTAATGGAGGGACCAACGGGCCTCAGGTAGAAGGTTACGCAACATACCCTCTATAAAGGAGGTAGGATTGTTCCCCTCCGCCCCCTCTGGTAAACCAATAATACGGAGGTTGTTGCGCCGATTTCTGTTCTCCGCGTCTTCGGCTCTGTATTCTAGAGCCTTTACTTTGGTTTGAAGTGTGCGGAGAGCTACTCCATGCTCCGCCATAGTGTCTTAAGTGGTGCTCAGTCTTTGCTCCGACTCAGTGGCTCGCGACCTGAGTTTGTCTATATCTTGGCGGATTAGTCCCATGTCCAACTGAACAGCCTCAATTTTTGTTGTGAGCATTGATTGGCAAGTGGCGATGGCCTCCATTACGTCCACCAGCCAGGGGGGTCGGGAGTCATCCAACTCCATGAGGCTCGTCTGTGAGGCTCTATGAGCGCTACGGGTGGACAGGGGTAGGTGGGTGTTGGAGGGGAATCCGACTGTGGCGGAAAGGTCAGTTTTTTGCCCCCTTTACTATACTTTGCGCTAGAGTTCCTGCTCCTCATTCAGCTGTCCGGGGTCTGGCTCTGTGCAATAATCAGTAGGTATCTGCGGGAGTCTAACAGGGGGGGACAGGGATAGTCAAACGGTGCAGTGTAGCAGGTGTCCCTCCAGACAAATCCCCCACCTGTCACAAGAGCTCTCTCCAGGCTTCCAGGGGTCCACAGGGGTTTACAGTCTGTCCCCAATCTGTCTCACTCAGGGTGTCTAGGGGGGGGAAGCCTCAGGTCCTCCCAGAAGGGACTCACCCGTCCTCTCAGGCCACCCTGTTCCAGGGCTAGGGCACGATCCCACCTCCAGGCCAGTCCAGAGTCCGCAGGCCGTCAGGAAAGGCCGCCGCTGCAGCCTAGTATAACGCTGGAGGAGAGACTGGTCCAGGATCGGCCTGTGTCACAGCTAGGCCTAATGATCTGACCTCCGTCCACAGCCTGCAGCGATCCGGGAATCCCGGTCTGTATGGCCGACCGCGCCAAGGGTCCTCCGGCTCGCGGCCGGGCCCGTTAGGAAAGGCCACGGCTGCGGCCTAGTCGGCCGAGGTAGGCCGAGGAATGCCGATCGCGGCCTGGAGACAAGATTTTCTCCTCCCCGCAGCAGTCGGGAGATCTCCACAGCCTCCTAAGCAGCCTGGTATTGTTTCCAGGGTGTTTTATGGAGGATGGATCCGGATTTTGGGTTCAGAAAAGCGGAGCTCTCAGAAAATGCTGCCGCTTACAGCGCCATCTTGGCCACGTCCCCTTAGACCAAACTTAGTTGTGCGGTCACACGCCCTAAGGCATTACTAAAGGGGAGCACTTAAGTTTGGCATTTACTTCTAAGTTTTTAGCACCTGTCACAAGGATTTTCATAAACGTCTATCCCATAAGAAATTTTCAGCGCATTATTCATTATGGACTTTCACTATCAATGCATGTTTTGCATGTTGAATATATGCTATTATAGAGCACATAAGCACTTTATTATAAAAACTGTATGTACAGAGAGCCCAGAAATTCTGCCATACAGGTATGCTTTTTGTATTGCCAGCACAGATTTTTATGTGAAAAGGCCATATAAAACATTTAAACATTATAGCTAAATTATTTATCTAGTCTGAAATCAGACTTTAGCTGTTCAGCTGGCTGTCAGCACTAAGCCTCTATTTTTCTCAACACAATATGTACTTTTTTTAACACAAGATCTATTTGAAATTGTTTCTGTACAATGAAAGTGGAATCTTTAAAGAAGTTCTGAATTATTTTCTTGTTATACCACAATAAAAAGATTCCAAGCAGAAGAATGCAGACTTCCATTTGTAACAACATGAGCCAAGTATGCATTTTGTTTGAATGTCAGGAATTAGTACTCTTCAGGCACCAGGTGTTTAAGAACATGGTCAATAAAGAACTTTTCTTGATCTTCCTTAAAAGGTTTCTTGTTTTGTTATATTTTATTATTACATTCATGCATTGTTCTACTCCATTGTACATATTATTAGGTTGAATTTATAAAAATGAACTTACAAAACTTGATTACATAACTGACATGTTTATTCCATCTGTCAATACATCATTTGTTTACCTTGCACTATAATTTCCTTTTCAGTTCTGTTTCTTATATATAGATGTAATGTACAGTAAATGTGAACCATACCTCACCAATAATTTGTTCCATTCAAACTCGTTCCTTCTTTTATTTATTCTTACAGTGCTGTATACATCTCTTGATAAAACCTATTGAAGCATACATATACTGTACACAGTAAAACAGGCACAATCACTCTGCATTTTCAGGGTAAAACACTCTGCAAAGAGATGACATATCACCTCATCACCGCCTGTCAAATGCTCCTGAAAAATCAACCCATCATGGATCGATTTTCAAATGAGTAAAAAGGGCTGCCACACCTAAAAACAAGTTCTTTATGTCTGGTGGTCTAACAGGCAGGATCGCTAATAAGGCAGTACAACCGACCCTCCTGTAGGGGGCCCAAGGCTCATCAGTCCAGAGGGGGCCTGGGCACCTACAGGAGAGGAGAGCTGACTGTACTGCCCTGTGACTCCTGTGAAACCCTTGCAGCTCTGCTGGCTTTCTCCCTCCTGGCTGCTGTGCAGGGAATCAATAGACATGTGCGATTCGGTTCATAACAAATGGATTTTCGTACAAATTTGTTAGTATTCGTACATTCGGATCAATTCGAACATCCGAATAGCTGAAAGAACCAAAATACGAAAATTACGACATTACGAATAAGCAAAATAATGAACACGTGAAAATACGAACTTACAAACGGACAAACTTATGAAAACACGAAACTACGAAAAAGTAAAAGAACGAAAATGACATCTATAACAAATGATTTACATTTCGTATTTTCAATCCTTTGTCTGTTCAAAATTTCATATGTTCGTATTTTCATTTGTGTGTTCGTAATTTCGTTTCTTCGTCTGTTTGTAATTTCGTTTGTTCGTGTTCTTGAATCATTCTTTTGAATGTACAGTGTATTAGTGAGTGATGTGTAGGGATATTTTAGCTTGCTGTCCTTTATTTTATCTATAAAAATCTATAAAAATGTGTATCCATTTTAGAATAATATGTATATGTGACGTCTATCAAAAGTTTGTTTCAAATTCTTGTAAATGGCATGATTTCCCCGAAATGACGCATGAAGTTTTCTTTTCTTGTTGACAGTTTCTATATGAAGAAATCATGTCCTATTTTCGGTGGTTTCAAACATCTGATATATATGTAATGTCTGTAATTTTAGCATATATTAATGAATGGGTTGCATTTTTTTGTGATGTCATTTTGGTTATATAAGTCACCGTCTACAGAAGTAAAAGCAGAACATTCCATGCATTGACTTTCTGTGTCATTATTTTCTTACTGGAATGATCTGATTGAGTTTGAAAGAAAACTCTAGGCAAGATATTTCAGACGAGGGTTCATCTTTACCCTCCAACAGCTTTGGTTGCAGCGTGTGGGGCGGTCATTATTCATGGGATGATCATCATCCAAGTCATGTTATGTAAATGTATGAACCTCGGTAGAAGTCCATTCGGGTGACGGAAGAAAGGGCTCTGAGTAGTCCAAAGGGCTCTGAGTAGTCCAAGGAGTTCTGAGAAGCCCAAAGTAATATAATATAGTACTGTAAGAAGTTTTATAAAGATATCTGATAGAGTGTCCCGGAAAAACCCAAACCTCTTTGCTTACCTTATCTATCGCTTACGCTTAGAAGATATAAAATAAGATAAGATAATCTTTACGTGTATTGTGTGGATTTTGTCGGACGCTGCGAGGTGAGGTGGCGTTCACCACTGTATTATTATGGGTCAGTTATCAGGGAAGAAGATTCCCCCTCCAGATGTAGGAAAGACATGTAGATGTTATGTAGCCAGAATATGTGGAACTGATTATGTGTATATTAACCCTTGGGTAGATAATCTGGCGGGATGGACTGAAGTCATGAGGAGTAGTGACCCGTTTCCCCGACAGGGTCAGAATGACATTTTTCACATGGACATGGTCAAGGGACTTTGCTTAGGAGATAGGGAAGCTTTCCCATATTATACGGGAGACCCCCAATAGGATAAGGAATATATGAGGAAAGGCGGGGAGAATTGGTTAATGTATGCCCCCTACTGGTATGAGAGAGCGAATAAGAAAATAAGAAAGAAAAGTCCAAATCCAAGGGATAAGGAAGCCCCGGGGTTACATGCTTGTGAGTAGAGACTTAAATCAGGTTCCCCGTCCTTAGTTCCATGTGTACAAGCTCCCCCAGTTCCCTGTGCTCCGTCACCTCCACCTTATATACCACAGCCAAATAGGGGATCACCAAAACAAATATACCCCTCGTTCTCAAAAGAGGACATTGAGTTTTTGGCTGCAGTTGCAGCAGTTCGTCCATTTGAGAATAGAGTGTCACCTGCAGAGGCACCTGCTCTCCCTGTATCCGTTCCACAGCAGGGTGCAGTGGTGGGAACACTGTTGAAGGAAGGAACCTTATGTGGGAAGAGCTAGAGAAGGAAATGAAAAGAGTTTTCATTAATAAGTCATCACTCCCTACTGCAGTAGCTTGCAAACAGAAATCATCAGAGTCAGTGTTGTAATTTTGGAAAAGATTTCAGGAGGTCTGGACACAAGATGCCGGACTTAATACTCAGGATGGAATGCACAGTCTTTTAATACAGACTTATCTTAGCAACCTGACCCCTAAATATGCACTCATTGTGAGACAGCAGATTTCAGATTGGGCTACAAAGAGTATGACTGATTTTCAAAAAAAATTGATGTTTTGACATCCCCAAGTAAACACCAGCACCGATACATTACCAGGATAATTTCCCAAGAAATCAAAGGGGAAACTTTTATAAGAAAAGGGGACAGGATAGAGGGGGTTATAGAGGTGGATATAGGGGAAGAGGACAGCCACAAAGAGGGGACTTCCAGCAGAGGCAACCTAAGACAGGGTGTTTTAATTGTGGGGACCCCGGACATTGGAAAGCTCAATGCCCCTGGTATGACCGAGAGTGTACAAATTCAGGGCCACCCGCTGCACCTACTCCCCCTCAGGCACCACCCTCAGTACAGCAGCAGCATGGTGTTAAGTACCCCATTTCTCTGCAAAAGGAGGGTTATATGTAAAATCTGACAGGGTTCACCTTTTTACATCGCTCTCACACCCAGAAGAGGAAGATGTCAAATCGAGTGAGGAGGGAATATGGGCAGTGAATCCTCTTGATGTAGGGTTCATTTCCTGTATGCCCTATAAAGCTACTTTGAAACTAGGAACTTTACCTGTGTATCATAAACAGTACCCCATATCCAGAGAAAAAGAAGAGGGTATAGAGCCCATTGTGGAGGATTTCTTGAAGAAAGGTGTTTTAAAAGAAATCATTTCTCCTTACAACACTCCTATCAATCCTGTTAAAAAGCTGGATGGCAGTTACAGGTTTGTACAGGACCTTAGGGCCATAAACAACTTAGTGGTACCAATTGCCCCAATAATGCCTGATGTGCAATCATTGCTCACCTCCATACCATCCGATGCTGAGTATTTTTCTGTAATTGATCTCTCAAATGCGTTTTTTTCAATTCCTGTGGATGAGGAAACACAGCCACTCTTTGCCTTCCAATTTAAAAATCGGATGCTGACCTGGTGTAGATTGCCCCAGGGCTATATAGACTCACCTGTTGTCTATTCTTTTGTCCTCCAAACCACTCTTAGAGCTTGGACACCTGAACATGGTTCAGTCTTGCTGCAGTATGCGGATGATCTGCTACTCTGCAGCTTGACAAGGGAGGCCGCCCTGGAGGATGGGAGAAATCTTTTGAAATGTCTTTTTGAAAGTGGTCATAAAGTGTCAAAGAAAAAGTTGCAATGGTGTCAGAAAACAGTTGAATATCTAGGTGTTGTTCTCACAAAAGGAGAAAGAAGAGTCAGTCATAAAAGAGTTAGGGCTCTGATGGGTCTGCCCCGCCCACTCAACAGGAAGGACATGCTCACCTTCCTAGGTATAATTGGTTACTGCCGCCAATGGATACCTGACTGTTCTTACTATGACAATCTCCTGAAACAGGCCACAGGTTCAGATATGCCAGACTGTGTTAAATGGACAGATGAAATGTGTAATGCTTTTGTATATTTGAAAAATGCTATGGTAACAGCTCCAGGACTTGGCCTTCCTAAATATAATGTGATGTTTTATTTGTATACCAGGGAAAATTGTACAACGATGGCAGGTGTCCTCGCTCAGGAGCATGGAGGCAAGCTTCGCCCTGTTGCTTTTTTTTCAAAGGTGGTACCAGTACCAGTTCAGGGCATGCCCGCATGTTTCAGAGCTTTAGCATCTTGTGCTATGTTGGTTGAAATGGCTACAACTTTCACTTTGGGCCATGATACTACTTTGTATACTACTCATAATGTGTCTACATTACTGAGAAATATACATACGCAACATATGTCTGCCCAAAGGTTGAGCGGCTATGAGGTGATACTGTTGTCAAATCCAAAACTGCATATTAAATATGCTTCCCCTAATGCAGGCCCAGCTCCAATTTTAAATGCCCTGCTAGGATTAAAAGGAGAGAAGGATGAAGTGGTGCCACAACATAACTGCACCAACCTCATCCACCAAGTCACATCTCCCAGACCTGACTTGTCCCCTACTGCTTTGCCAAATGTGCAAAATGTGTATGTGGATGGATCTTGTTCTAGGCCAAATGATCACACATATCATGCAGGATATGCAGTTGTGCAACTTCCAGATGTTATACTTGAGGCCAAGCCTATCCCATATCAATCGGCACAAGCTGCAGAATTGATTGCTCTCACCAGGGCATGCCAAATGTTTGAGGGTCAAGATGTAAACATTCACACTGACTCCAAATATGGGTATGGCGTGGTATATGATTTTGGCGTCATCTGGAGTAGGCGTGGCTTTTTTGCAGCTGATGGAAAAAGCATCTCCCATTCCTCTCTGGTAGTGTCATTATTAAAAGCTATACAGTTGCCTAGAACTTATGCCATAATACATTGCAGAGCACATACAGGCCAACAAACAGAAGTAGCTAGAGGAAAGGCTCTAGCTGACTCAGCAGCCAGACAAGCAGCTATCTCTCAACCAGCTCAAATCCAAATGCCAATGTTAGAGCCTGAACTACCTTGTATTGACCATGTACTGTCTGACCTACAAGATTATGCCTCCGAGGCCAACATGAGAGATTGGGAAAAAGTAGGTGCACAAATAGATCCAAAAACAGGACTTTTGTGCAAAGAGGGGAAGGTATGTATTCCAATGGCAAGTGCATCACTTTTTATTGCCCAGTATCATGGAATAGGTCACAGAGGCTGGAAGGCAACTTGTGAATTACTAGGCAAGGATTTTTACATTTCAGATCTCTCCTGGTTGACAAGGGATTATGTGTTCAGGTGCATTACTTGCATTAGGAACAACCCAAACATCCCAAACAAAGCGAAACATGAACATTTGATATATCCCAGTACACCTTTCACCCACCTACAAGTTGATTTCACACACATGCCCAAGTTAGGGAAAAGACAGGAATATCTTTTGGTAGTTGTGGACATGTTTTCGAGATGGGTCGAAATTTTTGTAACTACAAAGGAAGACGCACAAACAGTAGTGAAAATTCTCACACAGGAAATTATTCCTCGATGGGGATGCCCACTTCAGATAAACTCAGACAGAGGTCCTGCATTCACCTCAAAAGTATGTCAGGACTTGGTACACTCACTCCAAATAGAATGGAAGTTTTACATTCCATATCATCCCCACAGTTCAGGGATAGTGGAAAGGGTAAATAGGACCATGAAAGATAAAATAAGGAAAGCCACAGGAGGAACTTTTGTCCATTGGAAGAGGGTTCTTCCAGCAGTTTTGGCTGAGATAAGAAGTACTCCCTCCAAAACTACAGGCTACTCTCCTTTTGAAGTGTTGATGGGTCGTCCCTTTCCCACTCCCTGGACCAGAGCACCTCTTATGATAGAGCAGGGGGATTTGGATCTAGTACAGTCAGAGTATGTGAGGAAACTAATTAAAACTTTGGATACAGTTGAGAGAAATGTTGCTCGCACCTCTCCTTTTTCTTCACAGGAACCTACCCACCCTTTTAAAGTAGGAGACATGGTGGTGGTCCAGCAGTTGAACAGAAGCAAGAAACGGGAATGTCCTTTTGGACCTCCTGGTGGAGAATTGCCAATCCTGCATCCATGCCAGCCGAGTGAAAAAGGTTGCCCAAAGCCCCAAGAGCAGGAAGGAGATCTTAAACACAGGAGGCCCTCAAGCAGAAGTCCAAGCAGATGAAGGAGGAGTTCCTGGAAAAGCAGGTCCGGCCAGAGAAGATGACCTCGCTTATTCCACCACAGACTTCTGGCAAGGCATTCTGCCTCCTGTTTCTGATCACCCTGATGGTGTTCCTGCCCATTTGGATCATCACTAACTGTATCTACCACCCTAAAGATTTGGGTGCCATTAAAAGTATTTGTGGAAACACACATACACAGGAGAACGTTACAGTGATACAAGTTAGAAATAAGAGAGACATTGAAGATAATTTTGCTGATAAAATGCTTTTGTTAAAATTTAAATATGCTTATGCTCGGAAATCAGGATTTCAAAAATGTTGGATCTGTAGTAAACTGCACCCTAGCACTGTTGGGATACCCTTAATGGCTATACCTTTAAATATTACTCCCCTGTTGAGAGAAGAGATTCTCCTTGACCTATTGAATGTCAGCAGAAGAACTAATGACACCATTTCCTTTCACATTATCAATAGAAGTCATAATCATACCTGGTGTTTTAATTTAGGGAATTCTACTAGAAATGCTCATACCTGTAGTCAGTCGGTTTTGAACATTTCTAATTGCTGTGCCCCTAGTGGGAAGTCTTGTTCTCTATATCAAACACACCACAATGAGGTCAGAGTACGGGCTGATTTTAAAAAGATTCTTGCCTCTGAAGATGATAGTAGTAAACCTGTACAGCATTTGTTTCAGGTTTTAGCAACAGTTACAGCAGTAGATCAAGAGACTGCTGTGGGGGGGGCAGGAGGCGGAGCCTAGCAGAGCAGACATGCATTGTTAGAGCTCCACACCGCTAAGGAGAGAAGAGAAGGACAAAGCGGAGCCTGCAGGCTCAAAAGGTATCCATTTGAACCTTTTTGCCCCAGGGAACAAATTGTGAAAGTTTGGGCAGGAAATATGGTACTGGGAGGAAACCATGGCAGAAATAAAAATCACCTCACAAAGAGCTCACAGGCACTCACTGCAGCTGAAGCAGCTCCAGTCACCTCACAAGATACAGCATCAGGGCGCTCTCACAGACAGAAAATGTCACAGCAAGACTCTCCATTTGAGTCAGATACAGAAAAAATCCTCTCACAAACTTCTCCACAAGCCTCCTCAGTATCCCCAGTAATATTATTACAATTTGAAAAGATGCTTCATAAGGCTTTAAAACAAGCCTCAGACCAAATAACAAAAAGCCTAAATATGAGAGCTGGGAAACCGCACCGCAGCCTTAGAAATAAAAATGGATGAAATTGAAATTACAACCCAAGAAAATATAACAGAAAATATAACAGAATTGGAACAATTAAAAAAAGAGAATTTAATACTTCAAACTAAGCTCGAAGATTACGAAAATAGAGCCAGACGTTCAAACTTGCGCATAAGGGGAATACCTGAAACTGTGACAGACCTGCAATCTACTATTACTGCTCTATTACAAGAACTAAAGCCAGATATCCCTATTGAACGTTTAGAACTGGACAGAGTACACAGAGCCCTCACAGCCAAAAAGAAAGATGGACCCCCACGTGATATAATCACAAAATTTCATTATTACAGAACGAAAGAACAAATACTAATTGCTGCAAGAGAAAAAAAGGAACTTAATTTTCAAGGACACAATTATCAAATTTTTGCTGACCTATCCCAACTTACTATTACTAAAAGACGATCCATGAAACCCCAACTAATGGAACTGCAACGCCACAACATTATGTATCAATGGGGCTTCCCCTTTTCAGTCAGATTTAACTATCAAGGTACAATTTACAGAAGCAGATCAGCAGATGAACTACAACAAACCCTTTTAAAATTAAATCTGACAGAACCCACAAGCAGCAACTCTCCCACATGCAGAAGAATGGCATCATCTTCACCTTCAGGCAGCACCCAGAAAATTTCAGAACAAAATGGGAATCATCATTCTCACAAAAGAGGCCGTTATGCCACATCATCCATGGACCAAGAAGATTCAATGGACTGACATCCTAATTCCTGATATCTCTTCATTTATTATACTAAGAGATGGTTCTCTATAAAAAAACCTATATTTATAACTGAATGTAACTGCATTCTGATAGTCACACACTGTGTGGGATCGTTACATTCCAGTTATATTTTTTATTACTTCTGATTCATATAGCCTTAGAATATATAAGTGAAATAAGGAAATTCATGTTCAGTTATATATTATCAGGTAATAACAATAGATTTATTACTTTTTAGGACAAATATGTTCAATAATCCAGAAGTAATGGAAGCTTTTTCTTTCTTTTCTTAAAACAAATATATTATTACCTAGTAATAGTTCCTAGAATTATGTTTTTGTTTATTTTAATCTGAAGCAATACAACCTCAATTTTATGAGTTAACATATCTAAACAGTTACATATGAATAAAATATGTAATTGTTTACTCTAAAAGGGTTAAAATCCCAAAATAATTCAAACTATCTTCATCAATACTAAAGTTATTAACAGTACCTTTCTAACTGAATTATTTAGCCTAGGGCAAGACTAACCATATACAACCACCCTGGAATAAATAATTTCAACAAAAACTATATTCTGCACTCCAATTAATGAAACATCATTTTGATGTCTTTTGACATAGCACTTCTCTCCTGTAAGCGGAAGATCCGTGTACCCCCATTAGCCCTCCTCATTCTCCCAACCATATTATGTGGGAGTGTGACTAAGGCACTTATTCCCCTGAGAGAGATATTTATTCTCTTTCACGGGTAAATTGTGATTACTTGCAAAAAATAATTTATACAATGTATCATCTAATCTCATATGTTTTTTGTTTACTCTTTACTCCAGAATTCACTGGTTTCTTTTCTATCTATTCATCTCTTCAGTCCACACAGGTTGATCTGCGCAGTCAGCTCTGCATAACAAAAAGTAAGTCAAAACTATTTGATCTATTGCCATGGCACCACTGAATATACTTTCCCTGAATGTTCAGGGAATAAATGTCCCTCAGAAAAGGACCAAAGCCTTCCGTACTTTCCATAACAAGAAGGCTCACATAGTATGCCTCCAAGAAACACACTTCACCAAAGATTCTACTCCAAAATATATTTCTCCTTTTTATCAACACATTTACATGGCTTCTGCCTGTACCAAGCAAAGGGGAACTCTAATTGCATTTCACCGATCCACACCATTCACCTTATCATCAGAAATTAAAGACCCAGAAGGTAGATACCTGATACTCATGGGTTATATAAAGGATACAGCAATCACAGTGATTTCCTACTACGCTCCTAACAAACAACCTACACCATTCCTCTCACATATATTACAAGTGATTAATACACACAAAATAGGAACAGTGATAATGTGTGGGGATTCGAACCAGGTCCTCCTTCCATTTCTGGATAAATCACCTTTTACACCATCCAAAATAACCTCTAGATTACCTTTTTCTCAACTTCTTTCCAAATACAATCTGGTAGATTCATGGAGAGAAAGTAACCCAATGAAAAAGAAATTCACTTATTTCTCGCACCCTCATCAAACTTTCACCAGAATAGATCATATTTTTCTAACAATAGGAATGATACCAGAAATTATTGCATCAGATATAATTCCGATTCCGTGGTCTGACCATAATGCAGTATACACTACTATAGCCATAGCCATACCAAAAGCGCATGACCCAACGTGGTACTTACCGGATATAATGCTCAAACACCCACTACATCAGATGGCCATTGAACAAGCTTTAAAGGAATACATATCAATTAATAATACAACAGACATCTCCCCAATAACACTGTGGGAAGCTCATAAGCCTGTCTTGCGTGGTACAATACAAAGACAAATGGCACTATTTAAACGGGAACGCAAAAATCTAGCAAAAAAACTAGAACTTGATTTTAATGCAGCCTACATATCATTTCAAGATAATCCATCTCAGAGTACAAAATCTCATCTGGAAAAATCTAGATTGGAATATGATCTATTTCTCACTGAGTCAGTTGATAAATCCCTCAAACGCTCCAAACACAATTTCTACATGAATACAAACAAACCAGGTAAATATTTGGCTCGGGCATTAAATTCAACTAACAAATCTTTCAAACCAATACGTTTGAAATTATCAAAAAATGTTTACACTTGTAATCCAGTTAAAATAGTCCATAAATTTCACTCACATCTCGCAACTTTATACAAGACAAACAATGAATTTAATCCTACAGAGGCTGAATCCTTCTCAAAAATAACCTTACCTGAGTTATCTCAGAAACAAAAAAGCAGTTTGGATGAGCCTATAACTATAGATGAAGTTGCTAACGCCATAAAAGACCTAAAACTTAACAAAAGACCAGGCCCAGACGGCTACTCGGCTTTATACTATAAAACATTCTCAGAAATACTCTCTCCCATTCTCACTGAAACTTTTAACAAACTTCTAGATGGACATTCTTTTCGGCAAGAAACACTAATGGCAATTGTTTGTATGATCCCAAAACCCCTTTCTGATGATACTTCCTGTGTGAATTATCGGCCTATCTCTCTGTTAAACCTCGATATTAAATTATTAGCAAAAATAATAGCAAAACGCCTCAATAGCATTATAGGAAAATTAATACATAGAGATCAAGTAGGCTTCATGCCAAATAGACAGGCAGGCGATAATATACGCAGGGCAGTGTTATTGGCACATATTGCTAAAAAACGGAAAATCCCTTTATGTTTTCTATCTCTCGATATTAAGAGGGCATTTGACACAGTATCCTGGCAATATATGCAATATTCATTACAAAAATGGGGTTTTGGACCCCACTTTTTAACATGGATCAAAGCATTATATAATAAACCCAAAGCCTATATAAAATATGCTGGATACAAATCTGAAGCCTTTAATATCGAAAGAGGTACCCGACAGGGTTGCCCATTATCTCCCTTATTATTTGCCCTTATACTCAAACCCATGGCCCAATACATCAGAACAAACCAAACTATAACTGGCATTGAAGTAGGAGGTATTACACACAAATTATGTATATTTGCAGACGATATATTACTTTTTCTATCATCACCACAGGTCTCTGGTCCTAACTTAATACCAGCTCTTGATGGATTTGCAGCCCTATCCGGCCTTATGATTAATCCTAAGAAATGCCTAGTGCTTAATATTTCACTCACAAACATGGAATTGATCCCGGCTAGGGCTGCACTCCCATTCACATGGGCAGAAAAATCAATCCCATATCTTGGAATTCATTTAACAGTATCTCATTCTGACTTATTCTCAACCAATTATCCTCCTGTATTAAGACAGATCACAAATCTAATAAAACAATGGTCGCAACTTCCTTTATCCTGGATAGGGAAGATTAATGCAATCAAAATGACTATTCTACCCAAATTGCTTTATCTATTCAGAGTCCTCCCTATTCCAATTCCTTCCTATTTTTTGAGAATAGTACAAAAAAGAGCAACTTCGTTTATATGGGGCTCTTCTAAACCACGTATACCTATACACACACTACATCTTCCCAAAAATAAAGGAGGCCTGGGATACCCTAATTTTACTAACTACTACAGAGCAGCACATTTGGCCAGTCTGTCCAAATACCATGCAAAACAGGAAATCCCATTATGGGTATTTATAGAGGCTTCAGAAAATGACCCTCTATTAATATCAAATTTATTATGGCTTGATCCTAAAGACCGCTTTAAAATTCATAATCCCATAACTAAACACTTCTTATCTCTCTGGGATAAACTAAAAACCAAATATCAGTTACAATCTCCACACAATCCTCTCCTTTCTTTTATCAGAAATCCGGCCTTTTATCCGGCATGGATCTACCCAAATTCTTTTAAAGCTTGGACAACATCAGGCATTCAGACACTAAATGACTTCATAGCATCTAAATCATTCCTTTCATTCCCATCGCTTAGAGAAAAATATGATCTACCAAACTCTGAGATATTTAGATATCTCCAAATCAAAAATTTCTATACACCATTCCTAAAAGGGGATACACCATTATCCCAATTATCCATTTTTTAATCAATCTGTACAAAAGATCCATTTGCTAAAGGTACAATTTCATCACTTTATAATCAATTATATGGAGTAGCAAATCTTAATAGACCCTCTTACGTTCAGAGGTGGGAGGAGGACCTGGGACGAACTTTAGAAGACACGGACTGGTCTAACATATGGCTCACATCTAAGTCATCTTCACCCAACATCTTAGCACTGGAGACAAATTATAAAGTCCTAACTCGCTGGTACCTTGTACCCGCTAGAGTGGCAAAATATTCACCTAATACCTCAGCTCTTTGTTTTCGAGGATGCCCAGAAATAGGCACACATTTACACATATGGTGGACGTGCCCAGTAATCCAAACCTTCTGGAAGGAAGTCTTCGTGATTGCATCTAAAATATTTAAAAAAATAATACAACCAGATCCATATTTAACTTTACTTAATCTAAAACCGGAATGGTTAACACTCTCTCAATTCAAACTTATGATCCAACTAATAACGGCTGCAAAACAAACAGTGGCCAAGGCATGGAAATCTCCTACATTGGTACTAGCAGAAACAATTCACAGAATGAATAATACAATGTCCCATGCTAAGATGGTAGCCATCGATCAAAATCAAATTCCAAAATTTTAAAAACTTTGGCATCCTTGGATAAAACAACAGTTCCTGTCAAACTTCAATGACTCTGTCCTGTTGCCATGGAAACAGATTAAATGACTTACAGAGACACCCATTCTAAGGCTTCAAAGAGAACTAAAAAGAATAATAAACTGACGAGCGGGACAACCTTGTGGACCATACCTCTACCTTTAACCCTTTTTCTTCTTTGTCTTTCCTTTTCTCCACCTTACGATTAAAGCTCATTATCAGAATTTATTTGACCTATATACACTCTACTTGTAAACAATATGTATAGTAGGTATAAATCATTTAAATACCTACAAAAGTAACTAAGGAAATGATATATATCTTTAATTTAGGTTTACGTGAACCCAATGTTTAATATTTGAAATTTCATGATATCTACCTATATAAACCCTACTGTAAAACAATGAGCTTACTTTATAGATCCTTGTAAACTTACTTTATGTATCTTTATAACATTGTATACTCAATAAACTTCTTTTGACAAGGAAGAGACTGCTGTGAATAAGCCCTTCTCATTTGGTAACCACACTTATGTTTGTTGTGGAAACACTTGTTATCCCTGGATTCCACAAGAGGTCCAGGGCTGGTGTTACCTGGCCTCACTGGTGCCCATAATGGGGGTGATAGGTGATAGTGATGGGAGTCATTTACTTGAAGCTAGTATACACCCAAGGTACCCATTAAAACATTGTAACAAGAGAGAGTTATTCCTTGAGAAGGATATGGCCTGGGCATGGTTCCCTTCCTGGACAGGATGGGGGATTAGATTTGATGAAAAGGTTAACCACTTCAGCCCCGGAAGGTTTTACCCCCTTCCTGACCAGAGCACTTTTTACAATTCAGCACTGCGTCGCTTTAACTGCTAATTGCGCGGTCATGCAATGCTCTACCCAAACGAAATTTGCGTCCTTTTCTTCTCACAAATAGAGCTTTCTTTTGATGATATTTGATCACTTCTGCCGTTTTTATTTTTTGCGCTATACACGGAAAAAGACCGAAAATTTTGAAAAAAAATGATATTTTCTACTTTTTGTTCTAAAAAAAATCCAATAAACTCAATTTTAGTCATACATTTAGGCCAAAATGTATTCGGCCACATGTCTTTGGTAAAAAAAATGTCAATAAGTGTATATTTATTGGTTTGCGCAAAAGTTATAGCGCCTACAAACTAGGGTACATTTTCTGGAATTTACACAGCCTTTAATTTATGACTGCCTATGTCGTTTCTTGAGGTGCTAAAATGGCAGGGCAGTACAAAACCCCCACAAATGACCCCATTTTGGAAAGTAGACACCCCAAGGAATTTGCTGAGAGGCATGTTGAGCCCATTGAATATTCATTTTTTTTGTCCCAAGTGATTGAATAATGACAAAAAAAAAAAAAAAAAAAAATTACAAAAAGTTGTCACTAAATGATATATTGCTCACACAGGCCATGGGCATATGTGGAATTGCACCCCAAAATACATTTAGCTGCTTCTCCCGAGTATGGGGATACCACATGTGTGGGACTTTTTGGGAGCCTAGCCGCGTACGGGGCCCCGAAAACCAATCACTGCCTTCAGGATTTCTAAGGGCGTACATTTTTGATTTTACTCCTCACTACCTATCACAGTTTTGAAGGCCATAAAATGCCCAGATGGCATAAAACCCCCCCAAATGACCCCATTTTGGAAAGTAGACACCCCAAGCTATTTGCTTTGAGGCATGTTGAGTCCATGGAATGTTTTATATTTTGACACAAGTTGCGGGAAAGTGACAATTTTTTTTTTTTTTTTTTTTTTTTTTGCACAAAGTTGTCACTAAATGATATATTGCTCACACAGACCATGGGCATATGTGGAATTGCACCCCAAAATACATTTAGCTGCTTCTCCTGAGTACGGGGATACCACATGTGTGAGACTTTTTGGGAGCCTAGCCGCGTACGGGGCCCCGAAAACCAATCACTGCCTTCAGGATTTCTAAGGGCGTACATTTTTGATTTTACTCCTCACTGCCTATCACATTTTCGGAGGCCATGGAATGCCCAGGTGGCACAAACCCCCCCCCAAATGACCCCATTTTGGAAAGTAGACACCCCAAGCTATTTGCTGAGAGGCATGGTGAGTATTTTGCAGCTCTCATTTGTTTTTGAAAATAAAGAAAGACGAGAAAAAAAATTTTTTTTTTTCTTTTTTCAATTTTCAAAACTTTGTGACAAAAACTGAGGTCTGCAAAATACTCACTATACCTCTCAGCAAATAGCTTGGGGTGTCTACTTTCCAAAATGGGGTCATTTGGGGGGGTTTTTTGCCACCTGGGCATTCCATGGCCTCCGAAACTGTGATAGGCAGTGAAGAGTGAAATCAAAAATTTACGGCCTTAGAAAGCCTGAAGGCAGTGATTGGTTTTTGGGGTCCCGTACGCGGTTAGGCTCCCAAAAAGTCTCACACATGTGGTATCCCCGTACTCAGGAGAAGCAGCAGAATGTATTTTGGGGTGTAATTTCACATATTCCCATGGCATGTTTGAGCAAAATATCATTTAGTGACAACTTTGCGCAAAAAAAAATAAAAAAAATAAAAAATTGTCTCTTTCCCGCAACTTGTGTCACAATATAAAATATTCCATGGACTCGACATGCCTCTCAGCAAATAGCTTGGGGTGTCTACTTTCCAAAATGGGGTCATTTGGGGGGGTTTTGAACTGTCCTGGCATTTTATGCACAACATCTAGAGGCTTATGTCACACATCACCCACTCTTCTAACCACTTGAAGACAAAGCCCTTTCTGACACTTATTGTTTACATAAAAAAATATTTTTTTTTTTGCAAGAAAATTACTTTGAACCCCCAAACATTATTTTTTTTTTTAAAGCAAATGCCCTACAGATGAAAATGGTGGGTGTTTCATTTTTTTTTTTCACACAGTATTTGCGCAGCGATTTTTCAAACGCATTTTTTGGGGAAAAACACACTTTTTTACATTTTAATGCACTAAAACACACTATATTGCCCAAATGTTTGGTGAAATAAAAAAGATGATCTTAGGCCGAGTACATGGATACCAAACATGACATGCTTTAAAATTGCGCACAAACGTGCAGTGGTGACAAACTAAATACATTTTTAAAAGCCTTTAAAAGCCTTTACAGGTTACCACTTTAGATTTACAGAGGAGGTCTACTGCTAAAATTACTGCCCTCGATCTGGCCTTCGCGGTGATACCTCACATGCATGGTGCAATTGCTGTTTACGTTTGACGCCAGACCGACGCTTGCGTTCGCCTTAGCGCGAGAGCAGGGGGGACAGGGGTGCTTTTTTTTTTTTTTTTTTTTTTTTTTCATTATTATTATTATTTTTTTATCTTATTTTTAAACTGTTCCTTTCATTTTTTTTTTTTTTAAATCATTTTTATTGTTATCTCGGGGAATGTAAATATCCCCTATCATAGCAATAGGTAGTGACAGGTACTCTTTTTTGCAAAAATTGGGGTCTATTAGACCCTAGATTTCTCCTCTGCCCTCAAAGCATCTGACCACGCCAAGATCGGTGTGATAAAATGCTTTCCCAATTTCCCAATGGCGCTGTTTACATCCGGCGAAATCTAAGTCATAAAATGCTCGTAGCTTCCGGTTTCTTAGGCCATAGAGATGTTTGGAGCCACTCTGGTCTCTGATCAGCTCTATGATCAGCTGGCTGAATCACCGGCTGCATTCTCAGGTTCCCTGTTGAGACAGGAGAGCCAGAGAAAAACACGGAAGACGTTGGGGGGGGGGGGGCATTCCCTCCGACTGCTTGTAAAAGCAGTCTAGAGGCTAATTAGCCGCTAGGATTGCTTTTACATGAAAGCTGACCGCTGGCTGAAAAGAATGATACCAAGATGATACCTAAACCTGCAGGCATCATTCTGGTATAACCACTCAAAGTCGTGAATGGCGTACCTGAAGACAAAAAAATGGTTAACAATAAAGCACAGTAAACGGTAAGGTATAAAAAATTGCATACCTGAAAAACAAACATGATAAAACATAATAACAATAACAATAACAATAAAACATTGCAGAATAGAATACAGTAAAAAAGAGCAGAACAATAGAGAGAGAATAGAGAGAGAGAGAACAATAAAACGCCAACTATTTTTTTTTTATTTTATATTTTTGTTTGTGTTTTTTTTTTTTTTTACACTTTTTTTGTAACTAACTTTTATAACAGTAACCGGTTCCAGGTTCGGGTCTCTCAAAATGTGATGGCATCTTGGGAGACCCTGTGAAATGGCGCCTAGTCTGTGCAATGCTGTACGCTACGCTAATAGTCAACTAGTGCATGGTAGCGTTCAAAACATTCACCAATGCAAAGACCAGGATTGTCAGGACAGGAGGGACAATAATAGTGGGTGTCACGCCTATATCCGCACTTGCTGCAGACACAACATCTTTTTTGGGGGGTTCGTTGGGTAGGGGTACTCGGGAGGACATAAAGAAATTGCCTCCCATGCAGCCGACTGCATTTGGTTGGGGATGTGAATGGGGGAAGTACGGGCGCTGCAGAAGCGGTGGGTTCCCAATTAGGATTGGCGAATGCAGCAGGAAGGGCACTATGGGCACGACGGGCCTGTGTTTGTCTTTTTGGTGGCAGCGGGACACTACTTGTGCTTGCCACCTCACCAGCTTGAACTGCACTTATGGGACTCGCCACGTCATCAAGTGTTACTGCAGTGCTGGTTTGACTACGACCGGGGTGTACTAGGCCGCTGGCGCTTGCCAGCTCACCAAAACGCTACCAAAAAAACTGTTAGCGATCGCAGGGATCAGGCCGGACTCTGCGAACGCTGCAGTTATGCGTTTAGTGTTTTGTAAGTGACAGTGATCGATCGATACTGCACTTGGGTGGGCTGGGCTGGGCGGAGGGGCAAAACGCAGGTGCTAGCAGGTATCTGGGCTGATCACGCTAACACTGCGTTTTTGGGAACCCTAAACTGCTGGGGACGCCAGTATAGATCTGATCGGATCAGGTATTGATCCGATCAGATACTATACCACTAAGGGAGGTGTACGGTGCGTGCGTGGGTGTTAGCGGTACTGGCCCTAACCTGACGCTGCCTGGGGCTGGTGCTTGCCAGTTCACCAAAACGCTACCAAAAAAACTGTTAGCGATCGCAGGGATCAGGCCTGACTCTGCGAACGCTGCAGTTATGCGTTTAGTGTTTTGTAAGTGACAGTGATCGATCGATACTGCACTTGGGTGGGCTGGGCTGGGTCGGGCGGAGGGGCAAAACGCAGGTGCTAGCAGGTATCTGGGCTGATCCCGCTAACACTGCGTTTTTGGGAACCCTAAACTGCTGGGGACGCTAGTATAGATCTGATCGGATCAGATATTGATGCGTTCAGATACTATACCACTAAGGGAGGCGCATGCTGCGTGCGTGGGTGTTAGCGGTACTGGCGCTAATCTGACGCTGCCTGGGGCGACGCATATCACCGCCGGGCGATCGGGGGGCTAAACCTTTATTCGGTAATAAACGGCGGGTGCCCTGACACTATAAAAAATAAACGAACTAACCAGCGTCACCCGTAACAGTTATACGGTGATCAGTGGTGAAAGGGTTAACTAGGGGGCAATCAAGGGGTTAAAACATTTATTAGGTAGTATATGGGGGTCCCTGTCGCTATAAAACGCTGACGGCGAACCTAAATATTTACGTCCCTAACTAGCGTCACCAGCGACACTAATACAGCGATCAGAAAAATGATCGCTTAGCAACACTGGTGACAGGGGGTGATCAAGGGGTTAAAACTTTATTAGGGGGGTTAGGGGGTACCCTAGACCTAAAGGGGGCCTAAGACTCACTGCCCTAACACACTAACTGACACAAACTGACACCAATACAGTAATCAGAAAAAAAAAAAAAAAAAAACCTGCTTGGTGTCAGTTTGTGACAGGGGGGGGGGTGATCGGGGGGGGATCGGGGGGCGATCGGGGGGGGGATCGGGGTGAAATGTGTGCCTGGCATGTTCTACTGTGTGTGTGTGTTTGGTGCACTCACAGTTCAGTCTTCTCTCCTCGGCCCGGAACGGAAAATACCGAGCCGAGGAGAGATGACATCATTTCCTCTGCCTCTGTGTACAATACAGAGGCAGGGAAATGATCCCATTGGCTGGGAGCGATCGCGAGGGGGGGGCCACGAATGGATGGCCTCCCCCTCACCACCGATCGCCGGGGGACATTTGCCGACCGCCGCAGGCACCGGGGGGGGGTCCGATCGGACCCCCCACCCGCGGGCAGGCAGGGACGTACAGGTAAGCCCTTTTGCCTGCCCGTGCCGCTTTGTCGACGTACATCGTCGTGCGGCGGTCGGCAAGTGGTTAAATAATTACTCAGGAATTATTGATGACATGATGGAAAAGAATTCTGATGACATTTCTAAACTTAATGTTGAAACTAGGGCTATTAGAAAACAACTAGAATTGCATGACTTAGCCATTGAAAGCATGAGTTCTGCCCTTACAGGATTATGTGAAATGACTGAGGATTATGAATGTTGTACTTGGGTACACAATACCAGTATAGAGGTACTAGATTATTATGATGTGATAGCTTAGCATAGAAAAGACGTGGCCAAGCCGCAACAAGAGGCTCTCAACATAGCCCAGACCTGGAGTCCTTTTGGAAATGTTGATTTTGGATTTGGAGGGATATTCTCTTGGATAAGGGATATTGCCATAATTTTAATCATTATTGTGTTCTTTTTCCTTTTCCTTTAACTTGTGTACAAGCTTATTATGTGCCTTATTAATAGAGCCACTCGCATTTAGATCCCTCATCTCCCGATAAAACTTATCTCAGTATGTATCATCAGAAGCAAGCTGAGAATACCATCATGATAAGGAAGTGCGATCATACATATATGATCAAAGAGGGGATTGTAGGGATATTTTAGCTTGCTGTCCTTTATTTTATCTATAAAAATCTATAAAATGTGTATCCATTTTAGAATAATATGTATATGTGACGTCTATCAAAAGTTTGTTTCAAATTCTTGTAAATGGCATGATTTCCCCGAAATGACGCATGAAGTTTTCTTTTCTTGTTGACAGTGACTGTATGAAGAAATCATGTCCTATTTTTGGTGGTTTCAAACATCTGATATATACGTAATGTCTGTAATTTTAGCATATATTAATGAAAGGGTTGCATTTTTTTGTGATGTCATTTTGGTTATATAAGTCACCGTCTACGGAAGTAAAAGCAGAACATTCCAGGCATTAACTTTCAGTCATTATTTTCTTACTGGAATGATCTCCGGGCCTGATTGGGTTTGAAAGAACACTCTAGGCAAGATATTTCAGATGAGGGTTCATCTTACTTAATATCTTTAGCTTATCTGTTTTGTGTCTGAGTCACACTGCATTCCTGAATCTTTTTAGATTCAGTTGAGGAGGAGACTGAGTCAGGTCTCGTGACTGAGGGAGTGGACTGGAGTAAGTACAGGACTTATTAGAAAAGCAAGCATAGGAATATTATTCTTTATTTCCCATGAAAGTATGAATCAACGGAAAAGGCAATCTCACAAAAGTAACAATTACTAAATTACGATTAGTGTACCGAATAAACGAAAATTATTATCTAACAAAATTACAAATTTTGAATCAAAGAAAATTAGACGGAATTACGAATCATTCTATATTAACGAAAATATAACTGATACAAAAATACCAACGAGTCTGAATATGAAAACTCGAGTCTTCCAAAATTACGAATCAACGGAAATGCAAAGAAACGAAACAAAACAAAACAATTTCTTTTGTTGTGCACATGTCTGAATCAATGCTACTCACTTGCCCCCAGTTTCTGTATTTAGCAAGCTGTCCCATGGTGGCTTCGTTCTCAGGCTGTGTAAAAAGTTCAGGATTCAGAAAATGGGAGAATGTGGCAGGAGCCAACCTAGAACTACAGGTAGACACTGGCTACCACTGCTGTGTTGTAGTTAGGGGCCAGTGAATACACCTCTCCCTCCATCTGACAGACATCTCTGCCCAGCCATTTCTATATGCCATCCCTGAGGCCCCATTCACACGTTGTGTAGCGGGAACACATGTTCCTACGTGTATTTTTTTTTAGCCTGATTTTCACACATAGGACAGTCCATTCACTTGAATGGACTGCCCTACGTTTGACAAACGCACCATAGAATGAACTTTTCAGGCGTGCAGCTTTGCAAGTTTGCTATATGACAAAACACAAAGACTGCTAAGTGTTTTTGGGGCGTCATTACCAATTAATGGCACCACAAGCGCTATGTGAGTTTGCAGTGCATTTCTAAAATGTACTGCAAAGCGTGCATTTCCCATGCACTTGGTCACATATTTAGGAAATGCAAAGTGTGAATGCGGCCTAAGGACTCTTTCACATGGGTGGCTGAACCGTGGATTTACCGCCATCCCTGGCTGCACACCGAAAATCCTAAAAATACAGCCAGACAGGGCTGTATACATGCTGTGGCTGCAATGTTTTACTACACAGCTGCGGCATTTTTAATGCAGGCTGCAGAGTGTGGAAGGCTGCACCACCTATCAAACTCCCCATTGAGTGCAACTGCAAGCCAAACACTTGGCTCACAGTTACAGTGCGATCTCACAAAGTAAAATTATTATTCAGCAATTTTAAAAAAAGTATAACAAAAATCAGCATTTTCTGGAATCCCTAAATGCCTGCACTTTACATGCACCTTATACCTGCAACAGGTCTTTTAAAAGTATCACTATTGCAATGTTATATGTATTGCTTTAGCATTTAACAAGCAGGAGAAAACACATATGTGATGGTATTTTGGTGTGGAGGTGTGGAAAGATCAGGACATAAGAACATATGATTTATTACATATGTTATAAACTCACTAATACCAGAATACTCAAATGAGCTAAAACACAGGTTTCAACATATACAACAGATGATGAAACTGTACCATAGGATATATAAAATTTTCTATATTCACACTACTTAATACATATATTCCATTCTTCAAAAATGCTCTGTAGATGTGTGCATGTGGAACTGTTTATTCAATATGCTTCCTGGAGCAGAGGAAATGTGTGCAGAAGAGCTCAGAGAAGCAATAGAAACAAAATACAGATGTATACATATCATAAGTAGATTTAATTCCAATATTTTTTATTAGTTTGAAGGAATCAGACTGTACAAGTTGTAAATAATACAGAACATAAACCATATATAATGTACATAGTACAGTTCGCATAAAGTATAGTGTATGGATATTCTGCGACATTACATTTCCGATGGTATATAAAGTTAGTTAGATGTCGGCCATTGTGGACCATCTTTGATATGATGGTATCATCGTCAGTTGGAAGTTTGACATGAACATACATACACACCTATTAAAGATTCCGGAAATAAGCTAGTGAAAGGACCAGCATTCCGTATGAGCAGAATTTGGTCGTACTGGTAATAACATTGTTAAGGTAACATAAATAATAATAATTAATTATTAATTAAATTAAAACAAAAACAGACTATATGCAGCTTTGCCTACTTCAATTGAGTGTAGGTTGCAGGTAGTCAAAACGAAAAGAACTTAACCCTAATGGGTGTGTGCGTACCATTTTTTCCAACTAGCCCATTTGGTTTGTGACTTCAAATATTGACCCTTGGCTGCTGCAAACATACATTCATAGGTGGCGTGTGTGTTCGTCAATTCTGTAATTTCACTGAAGGTGGGAGGTTTAGAATCTTTCCAATGTCTGAGAATTGTTAACCTAGTGCTAAGTAATATATGTAGAATTATAGTTCTGGTTGCTGTCGGTATGTTTTCTATGCCTAATGAAAGGACAGCCAGATCTGCTTTCGGGATAACTGTAAGTCCTGCTATTGTTGATATTAGTTTAAATACTTTTTGCCATAGTTTATGTAAACTTGGGCATTCCCAGATAATATGGTGTAGTGTACCTACTTGTCCGCAGTTTCTCCAGCATAGAGGTGAGGTTTGTCGTGCGAATTTAGAAATTCGGTATGGCGTTAAATACCAGTTTAGTGTTAATTTATATGTTGTCTCCCATAGTCTAACGCATTTAGTGGCTGCAAATGTGTTGCCTAGGGATTTTTGCCATTGTTCTTCAGAATAGGTTGTGCCCAGCTTATGTTCCCATGCTATGATGTTGTCAGTTTTGGTGAACACCTGTTTGTTGTTGAGCAAGTTATAAAACAAGGATATACCTTTTATGTTAGTGTTGGGGTTTGTAAAGTACAGGAATACTCGCCATGGTACTGCAATGGAAGTGTAGGGGTATCTTTGAAGTAAATGCAATATCTGGATGTAGCTATAGTAGTCGTAGTCTTCCAAGCTGTACTTGGTTTGTAGGATCTCAAATGTTTTGGGAATTGGACCATTCATGAAGTCCTCTAGTGATAGTATGCCTCTGGACATCCAGTGTGATATACGTAGGTTTGGTATTACCAGTGTTAAGCTGGATACAGTAATCGGAATACCTTTGGTTGTTTGGTTCGTGAATTTGGATGCTATGAATGTCTTCCAAGCTAGTAGTGTAGCAACCATTGTAGGAGATAGGTGTGTTTGAGTGTATGCCTGGAATCTGGAAGATAGTAGTAAGTCAGCTAGATTTGCCCTAGGCACCTGTGCTGTCTCTAGCTCTATCCATCTATGGACCTGAGATTGGGATAGCCAATATCTGACTTGCGAAAGAATTGCTGCTATATAGTAGTCTTTTAGTATGACGTGTCCAATTCCCCCAGCATCTCTAGACCTAGTGAGTTTCATGAAGGCGCACCTGGCCTTCTTGCCCTGCCAGAGAAATCTGTTGATCTGAGATTGTGCACTAGAAAAGAAGGAATTAGGGACAGGGACTGGGAGCGTTCTAAACAAGTAGAGTAGCTGTGGTAGAACCATCATTTTAAACGCTGCCAGTCTACCTGTCCACGATATCTCCACTTTGGCGAGATCTGCAAGCTTTCTCTGGAGGGTTCCCAAAAATGAGGTGTAGTTAGCAGCCACTAGATTATCTATGTTTGCAGTTAGGGTTATGCCCAAGTACTTTATCCCATTGTTATCCCAGGAGTATGGGAATCTTGAACTAAGTTTGTCTTGTATACCAGGGTCAATGCCTATCCCCATTATGTAGGATTTGTTCTCATTTACTTTGTAATAGGATATTTTATTAAACATATTTAATGCGTTATGTACCAAAGCCAGGGAAGTTTCCACATTGGTCAAGATCATGATTATGTCGTCCGCGAATAGGCTTATCTTATGGGTGGACTTATCTATACAGAAGCCTTCAATGTCGGGATGGGAGCGGAAATATATAGCCAGAGGTTCCATGAGTAAATTAAAAATTAATGGGAACAGGGGGCATCCCTGTCTAGTGCCATTGGTTATGTTAAAAGGCTTGGATAATGCTCCAGATGTAAATACTTGGGCTGAGGGTTTAGAGTATAAGGCCAGGATTGCTGAGAGAATGGTGCCAGAAAAACCAAACCTACCCAAGACCTGAGTGAGGTATTGCCAGTGTATGCGGTCGAAGGCCTTCTCCGCGTCCAACGCCAACAGCAGAGAAGGCCTCTTATGCGCCTTAGCTAAATGTATGATATTTAACAGCCTGCGGGTAGCGTCTGATGTTTGACGGCCTTTGGTGAACCCGGTTTGGTCAGGGTGAATGAGAAGGGGGAGTATGTTTAGTAAACGGGATGCAATGAGTTTGGCATATATTTTCAGATCGGTATTGAGCAGTGAGATAGGCCTGAAATTTGGGGGGGTATTGGGTTCCTTCCCTGGTTTTGGCAGTGTCACAATTATTGCCCTCAACATTTCTGGTGGGAAAGAAGCAGAGGCAGCAGCGGCGTTAAAGGTGCGTTCCAAATATGGAATTAATAGGTGTTTAAAAGTTTTATAATATTCCCCAGAGAAGCCGTCAGGGCCTGGTGATTTGTTGCTGGGGAGGGAGTCAATGGTTTTATGTAGTTCATCTGAGTTAAATTTTTGGTTTAAGGTCTGTATTTGATCTTGTGTGAGGGAAGGCATGTCTAAGTGTTGTAGAAAAGAGTTAATTGCGTCAGTGCTAGGTTGTATAGTGTTTGTATCGTCTTTTAAGTTGTATAATGTACTGTAATAGTGACTAAAAGTGTCCGCTATATCCTGAGGGTGGTAGAGTTTATGTTTAGTAGTAGGGTGCAATATATAAGGGATCTTTGATTTGTGTCTGAGGCCTTTCAATCTATATGCTAAGGTTTTGCCAGCTTTGTTTCCTGTAGCGTAATATGACATTTTAAGCTTTTTTGATGATCTTTCAAAACTCTCAAGCAGTAGTAATCTTAGGTCATTACGTAGTTGTGTAAGTTGTTGGGATAATATGGGGGATGTGTTTTGTTTGTTTCTAGTTTCAAGCAAAAATATTTTGTCTGTTAGTTCTTTTACTCGTTGTTGCTGCTGCCTCTTAGCTCTTGCCCCTAATTGTATAAAAATACCACGTATATATGCCTTATGAGAGTTCCACAGTATAAACTGATCCTGCAAGGAGGACTCATTGACACTAAAGAACTCTTTCAGATGCTGGTTTATAGCATTTTTTGAGTCTGATTGTTGCATTAAATAGGTGTTGGATCTCCACATGTTCGGTACGTTGCAGTTTGAATCATCTTTTATGGATATAGTGATGGACGCGTGGTCAGATCACATGATGGTATTTATTGTTGTAGATGTCGTTTGGGCTAAGGTGTTTCGATCCACAAGAAAAAGGTCAATTCGGGAGTAGACTCTATGTGGAGAGGAAAAAAAGGTGTAGTCCCTTTCACCGGCGTGCAAGCACCTCCAGGCGTCATATAGGTCTTGTGCGTGTAATGTGGCCAGGAGAGACATACCCGGGCGTCTAGTGCTAGATGAAGAGTCCAGATTCGTATCAGGGATTGTATTGAAGTCTCCACAGACTATTAATCTTCCTTTTTGGTGGGCCTTGATCTTTCGTAGAAGTTTATGGAGGAAGTGTAGCTGGTGTTGGTTGGGCGCATACACATTAACAATAGTGTATGTGATGGAATTGAGGTCGCATACCAAGATTAGGTATCGACCCCCAGGGTCTTTGATTGTTTCATGTACTGTAAATGCCACTGTGTCCCGAATGGCTGTGAGGACTCCTTTCGTTTTATTTTGGGCATTGGCAGTAAAGATGTACGGGAAGTTCCTGTGGGTGCAAGAAGGGGTGGCCGTTGTGGAAAAGTGCATTTCTTGCACGCAGATAATGTCAGACTTGTTGGAAAGAGCCTCTTTCCACATTGACTTCCTCTTAGCGGGGTGGTTTAGGCCTTTCGCAATAATAGATAGTTTTATACCCATAATTGAGGGATTTGTGTGTTATCTGGAGTATTGTGATAAGTATTCATTTTTGAGGCAATGTTGCCCTCTTGTGGCGTTTTCAGGTATAGCAAGGAATAGGCACTATATGGCAAAATAGAGCTTGGATTGTACTCACTTTTGGATGGCAGTGTAATGGTGGATTCAAGTTGGGAATGGGTAGTGAGGAAAGTTCCATCTTCGTAACTTTTGTTGAGGTAAGGCATGACTGTTGCGATGCTTGCACGCGTTCTGGCTGCTGCATTTTCAGAGAAAACAGAAAAAAGAAAAAGGAACAAAAGGAGATAAACATAAATTGAAAGACAATGTATTCGCCAAACTTGTGTGGGGTCGGCATTTTCAAGGGCCGATCCCAAACTTGAAAACACAATCGTTAAGGTACAGCTTATCGCTGTTCAAGTAAGTGGGGGAAATAGTTCAAGCCTGAGAGCTCTTGGACAGATTTCCAGGGATTAGTAGGTTATAGGTAACCATCCTGAGTCAGGAGTGTGATTTTGCGTTTTTTGTAGTGACCGTCTTTCACGCAGGTTCCACTGATCTGGGCATTTTAGCCGAGGTCGTCTCCTGTTCTGGTATTATTTTCCACTCTTTCAAAAGGGAGAGGCCCTTCTCTAGCGAATTCACCACGTGGGTGCGTCCATCTTTAGTAACCGTGAGTTTGGTAGGGTACCCCCATCTATAGGTGATGTGATGATTTCTCAATGCTTTGGTGATGGTGTTTAAGTTCTTCCTCTTTTGCAAGGTGTATTGAGAAAGATCAGCATAGAACTGTAGATGCTGAAACTGCGCGGGGATTTGATCTTTCTGGCGCATGATCAACATCAGTTGTTCTTTGGCATGATAAAAATGTAGGCGCAGAATCACATCTCTGGGGATGTGTTCTGACAGGTATGTCGGTTTTGGCAGGCGATGTATTCTGTCAATGGTGATCTCCAGGTCTGATAGATCAGGTAGGAGAGATTTAAACAGCGAAGTGGCATAGGATCTTAGGTCAGCTTGCTGGACTGTTTCAGGGATCCCCCTGATTTTCAAATTGTTCCTCCTATTGCGGTCTTCGATGTCTGCGATTTTATCTTTTAACCAATCTGTGTCTCCTTCTCTTTCCTCATGGGAGTCCACTAAATCATTAATGGTGACGGCATATTCTCCCATCTTTTGCTCTATGTGCTCTACCCGTGTTTCTACAGCTTGAAGATTAGTATTAAACTTGTGCATACACTTCATCATATCTGATTGTAGTGAGCTTCTCAGTGATAAGAGCATATCTTTCAGCACTGTGTCTATCACTGGTTGATGCATGGTAGGAAAGGTCTCTATGGAGTCAGGGAGCTCACGTGTGTCATCCCCTGAATCAAGGCCTGGACTTGCCGCACCGAGGGATCCCTCTCCATCCAGCCTAAACTTCGCCTTAGCAGGGCTACCCGTTGGCGGGGAGGGAGAGTATGGGTGTGGGCTGTCTGAAGGAGGTCTATTTTGCCTGTGGCTGTTCTGTGTGTTCAGATGGCCAGCGGGGATGTTTGCTGGGGTAGAGGATGACCCGGCGCCATCTTGCCTACCTTCATGTTGCTTCATGCTATAGAAGTCCGTCAGGCGCTGTGGCTTTCTTTGTTCTTTTCTTTTCCTGGACATCCTCTCTGCCTTGTCCTGGGGTGAATCGCCAGCTGTGGAGCGCAAAAACGGGACCCGATGGCGTGTTTTGAGCCGCTATTTCCCTGAATATCACCGGAGCTCCGGTCTTATGCTGCCATCTAGCTCAAGCGCAGGCCACGCCCCCCATCATAAGTAGATTTATGAACTTTTACATCAATGCTCCCAAAGCTTAGTTTTATATTTTACATTGTAAGAGCTTTAAAGGATAAGTTCACCTTTGGAAACGTGTAGACATGTGCAATTCGTTTCGGTCCGAATACAAATTCAGACAAATTTGTGGTTATTTGGAGATTCGGATGTATCCAAATCTACAAATGAATTAGTAACAAATAGTAACACATTTCATTGAAATCGGTTAAAATTTGTTTAGTTTATTCGTTGTCTTATGAATTACAACTTTTCAGAACAATTAGAATTTGGATCGGCCAATCCGAATTCTGTGTGAAGAAATAGCTGGTTGTTAAGCAGCGGGACGGGAAGCCAACTGCTCGGGTCCTTAAAAACCATGTGTCATTATTGCTTCCTCACTGACAGTTCAATGGAAAGAAAAGAATGCCCGGCAATAGAAAAATGTTTAAAAAAAATGCTGTACTGAGCTTTTTCAAGCTGCAGTGTGCAAGAGGCCTCAAAGGTGAACTTATCCTTTAATGAAAAAAGAAAATATATAGAATATATATAGAATATATATAATTTCAACATAGACCTTTTAATGAGTAACTGAACTCTGCAAGCCAGAAGTGTAAACATCTTGTTAGGCTAAAATTGTCTCAGGGTTGCAGGGCCTCAACAAATCAATTCGTTTTATGAATAAAGTAGTACAATAGGCAAAGCTTTTTTTTACATTTTGGATTAATGTGGTTGTATCATGTACCAAGTGCTGGAGGTCAATTGAGAGAGGGCTTACTTTGCGGCTAAGTTCCAGAATCCCCTGAAGGTGGAGCAGCAGTCAGGCGCAAAGAAGCATGGGTTGCCTATTAGAGTTGCTTGCAGAAATGACTGGAATATTGTCAGATGAGACACCAGAATAATGTCTGCAGACAGGTGGTGCTGGTGGGAAGTAGCAGGATTCAGGCATAGCAGGAGGCAGGAGAGAATCCAGTTCAAAGTCAGGGTCAGTTACTGGGTGTGGACAAGAGCAAGCGTGGTCGGGAGGGTAGCCAAGGTCATACACAGAAGAGCAGGATAATACAGTCCATATAACAAGCCAAGGTCAGATCAGGAGGTAGGCAGAAGACAGGTCCAGGGGCAAGCCGAGTCGGTAACAGGATAACACAGGAACAAACACACTGGAGAGCCAAAGATCAACCAGCAATCACAGAGAGAAACTAGCTCCCTTATACAGGCCGTTTGGCGCCAGTTCGGGCCATGCTTCAGCATGCATTGCTTCGACCATGTAAGATACTGGCAGGAACACCAGATTTTCGTAAGCATCTGCTGTGGAGAGAGTCCTGACAGATTGTAAAGTCTCCACAATACATTCCAATGACAGGTTCTCTTTTGGGGCAATAGTAATGGCAGTGTGGTTTTTTCAGAAATATAATCTCTAAATACCTTTTCACAGCAGTGCTTCTGTGCAGTTGCGTGGTTTTCTCAGGTCCTACTCCCAAGCAGAGGGACTCCAGTGGGAGAGGCTCACATTCCTCTGCTGTTTTAGCTTTAGTTTTAGGAGTGGAGGGCAGAGGCAGGGTGAGGAGGGGCTTTGCACAGACCATGAAAATGACAGGAAGGCAGGGGGAAATACAGGTGCTGCAGGTAGAGCAGGATAATGGAAAGACATACCCAGGTAGTAGTTTAAGTATACAATTTTTATTTGTGTGTCATTAATGTTTTAATTATTGACCACTATCTATGAATTTACATATTACAAGATTTTATGTGTAGATGGTAATATATCAAAGATTAACAATCATAAATAAAGCCTCCAGACTCTGAAGACATTTTATGCCTTTTAGCTAAAATAGCTTTGTTACATTTTTGTAAAATCAAAATTGGTATCCTATAAAGATTAGTATGATAAGTATAGTATAGTATTTGTGAATAAGGATGAGGTATTATAGAAAATGTGTTCTCCCTGAAAATCTGAGTATAGAGATGCTTGTGCTAATGCTTGTACAAGCACATAATTTATCAGTAACATTATCCACCAATGAGAAATAAGTAAACAATACCAGATAACCCTGCTAGGCAGGGTTCCAAGGATTGTATTATTTGCAATTCATAAATAGCAAGTCAGGTAGACAGAATGGACACACATCACACATTCATTATCTACAGGGAATTATCACACATCTCATTGCAGATCCAGGGACTCACCATCTGACACACACTTTACGGAAGCCAAGACACACATCTCCAGCATAGTTAGACACCAGGGGTGTATCTTGAAATCATTGGACCTGTGTGCAAGATCAAAAATGGGCATTGATTAAAAAAAAGTGGTGCCTGTAGCGGTGAACAGTGGGTGTGGTTGAAATTGTGCTAAATATTGGGCATGGCTTAAAGGGGGTGTGGTTAAATAGAGTCTGAGATTACTTACATGAATGAATGTACAGAATGTACACACAATAATCAGTACTTGTGCTCATGCCAAATGTGTACTGTGTAAAGAAGTCCCAAATTATTGACTTTCCTTGAAAGAGTTAATAATGTAACAAATGCACCACCTTGCAGCTCCCTTGATCAGTGGGCATTGAAGCCTGTAAACATAAGCACAATTGAAGAGCGCACAGGCTCTGGTGCACAACCTTTTTATTAAATTAAGAGAAATTCGTAAAATCAATACACTCACAAGCGTAGGTGAAATTAGGCATGTCATCCACAATAACCCAGAAGTCCACAGTTCTATGTGCCGGATGCCTTCCAGGTGTAAACTCCGGATAGATGGATGGGAGACAGGATCAGCCGAGTGTATGTGCAGCTGCTCTCACGCTGTACGCTCGCTGACAGGTCTCACTTGCAGAGCACTTCCACATTCCCCAGTTAAGCCAGCGTCGCCCTCAGAACCACCTGGCTGGGAGGTCTGGTCGCTGAGTGAATGTGTGGAACGTTGCTATGACAATGCGTTTCAGAGGGCATGGCCTCCTTTTTCAAATCCCCTCAAGATCCTGACATATCCACTTTGAGACAGAGAAAGGGACTGAGGACAGAGATTCCCAAGTCCCATTATTTGCAGACTCAGGTGTATTGAAGATGAATGAACAGGAGACAAAGGCTCCTATTCATTTATAAACTGAAGCATCGCAAACACAGTTTATGATGCCTCAGTTATGAATGGACAGTCAGTGATCATGGACTCTACTCATTCAGAAAAATAATGGGCCAGTTAAATTACAGATTTACCAGCTCCTTCCTCTGCTCTCCATCCTGACAGATCCCCTGCAACATCTGTCGGGAGAGGAGAGGATTGAAGCCAGAAGCACTGCGGGGGGATGATCGGGGACCCAGGGGGGCTGGAGGAGCACACAGAGGGACAGTTGGAGGTGATCAGTTGGGGCAGTTACAGGCACTGATCTCCTTGTATAACTTTCAATTAAGCAGCTGAAAGCTGTGGGAGAGAGAGGAGGAGAAGCTGCTGTCAGCTGCTTCATTGAAGGCTATACAGGGAGATCTATGCCTGTAACTGCCCCCACCACCACACCGATTATCCCTGATTGTCAACCAGTAAATATACTTTTTGTGCTGGTTGATTTGCTACCCCATTAGATCCCCTAACACCCTGTGAATTGGTTATTTTGATTTGCCGTATTGGCATAATTTAGATTCCACCCGGGAAATTCAACTGCAGCAAAATTTAATAAAACTAGTTAGGGTATCTATGAAGGGGAACTAAATGTTTTAGATAATATAAAAATCTGCTGTAACAGGGTAAATTTTAGTAAGTCATTGCAAAATCTTAGTGTCCATTCATATCCCAAACTAACTTTTATTTATGGTGTTTGTTAAGTGACTTCTGTAAAATAAATGTTATTTATTTTTATAGTTCTCAGTCCATACTTACACCAATGGATCTATACACCCAGTCTTATTGTGTTTTAAAAAGAATTTCTGCATTGGGCAAATTAGCATGAGAATAGTTAAATTAGACAGCTTAATTATTTAAATTATATTTGAATTAGGGGCACCATTGTTCATCAATCGATTAATGATAAATACAGCTTGCTGTGGAAATTTTTTTAATGTATGTTGCCAGATGCCCCCCCCCCCCCCCCCCCCCAGTGTCAGTTTTGTTGTAATACACTCATGTGAGGGTATTCGCATATTCGCACATACAGACACTGGTGGAAGACCATTGGATGCGGAAACCTTCCCGTGGACACTGCAGATCTGTTTACTCTTTTAAGGGTGTTTGTTTATGCCTCGTCAGGGAACTGGCCACTCCATGGTGATCGCATTTAAACTCCGAAGTAAGCAGGTCTGTGTACTTGGGAACTATAGTATAACCATACAAAATTATGGCCCACTGGGCCATAATGTAGTATGACTCGCATCATTGGTAGCAGTGGGAATGTGCACACGGTTGTGTTCGAAACCATGTGCTTGCCACATGGTTTTGCACACCACCGTCTACACACTTCACTACTGCATTTCTATTTGAATATATGCATGTGTGTCATTGGTTCTTTTGAATGAATACAAGTTTCTGATTGGCTGATTCTGAAGTCAGCAGCCTATTTTGTTATCGATGTGTTTAGTATAAATAAAAGCCGCTTGGCTACCTGGGCAGGATATACTGAGCTTGAGGTGATACCAGCAACTGTTTATGTTACCTGGAGAGATAGATGAGCGCGCTTTCCCGGCATTATATAAGAGAGCTGTTTGTGCTTTTAAGTGTAAAGAAATTATTTGCTTATAGGGAGAAGCTTAAATTTTCCCTGACATCATGGCGGGCCAGAAAGGAAGCCAACAGATCTTCCTAATTCAGCAGACCTTGAGGGGGAAGAGACCTCCAGAACCAGACCAGCAAAGGCCGGCCTATGGTAAGACAACAATTCTTCAAGTTTTTTGAACATTTTTGCTGTTCTGTGTTCGGGATCTTGATTCTCTGTGCGCTGAATGAGGTAAGAGCTGCCAGGCAAAGAACCTTATTTTTTAAAAAAAATTATAAGAGAACCCCCTAACGGGGCTTTAGAGCAGCCAATGAAGTACAGTATCAATAGTTGAAAAAAATCAGTTTTATTAGTACAAAAAATATAAATAGCATGTTATAAAAATCGCTGAGAATAAATGCTGACTATTGGAGTCAAGACATACAATTACAGTAAACAAAGCATACAATTAGACCAAATGCCAGGCACAATGCATTAAAGGGCAACCAAGGTTATCTCAAATGTTGGATTCTTAAAATAGGTGACAACAAATATTGCCTATAAGTGAGGGCAATACAGTCCATATATGTGGAACAACAGAAGTTGTATACGTAAACTCTGACGCGTTTCGACCCTTCCCGGGTCTTCTTCAGAGGATGGTTGTCCACTGTGAAGAGGTCAACAAGTGTCAAACATAGCATCAAATCCAACAGTACCAAACTTATATATGTGCACCATCTACTGTAGTTGCCTGGATCATATAATTACCTATTACAGGAATTCTGACGTTTCCGCGTTCAGTTTAAGCATTGTAGATTATTTTAGGTGGTACAATTTCTCCTCTGTTCCCCTGTCTCCCCCGTGTCGGACCAACTCCCAAGGGAGCGGGCGGTGGGCCAAGTGTATCTTGCGAGGGATCACATCTAGCAGCCCCCCATATAGGAGGGGGAAGGAGAGGAGGGGGCAACGAACAACCCGAACTGCACCCGAATGGGTACACGTTAATGCTAGAAGTAGAAAAATATTAAGTGTTAAATACTAAAGAGCGAGGGGTCAATTAATTGATCCACACAGATTGGGAAATTCCCCAACTCTGGAGATCTATAAAAATGTTGAATAGTAGTTACATGGGTGTGCAGAGGGCATTGCTAAGGAAAAGGGAAAAAGGGGAGGAAAAGCTGAAAGGGAAAGGAAAAGGAAGAGGGAAAGAAGAAAAGGGGGAAAGAAGGAAAGGAAGGGAATGTGAGGGGAGGTGAAAGGAAAGGAAAAAAGTGAACCAAAATTTTTTTTGTTGCTTTCTGTATAATGAAGGGACTTTTATTGTAGGTTATATTTTTGTCATTGTAAGTAGGTCTATTAATTGGGGAGGCAGCTATATTTAAATCCTCTATAGGTCCCATTTAAACCTAAAGTGAATGCTGTGTGTGACTGAGCAGACTGTGTAACTATGCTGTGTAATATGTTTGTGATGTATATGAGAAATAGAAATGGATGAATTGTGATTTTTACCTTTATATGGGACCAGGACAGATGTCCCCATAAGTGTAAAAATATTTTTAAAAGTCTTTGGTTTTAAGTTTAAATGCCTGCCGCGAATTCAAGTGGCCATGCATTGTTGGGACATCACAATAGGAGCTGTTTACACCATGTGGGGGGGGTCCCATGTTTCTAGGTAATAGCATGGGGGGAGTTCTATTTACTTTCTTACTCTCAGAGCCAAGTATTGTGTTGTATTTGGGACAAGAGTGTATGTTTAAGGCGTGTTATTTCATGTTTTATTTAACTTTGGTGTTTTTGGATATATTGTTTAGTTAAATATGCCTATATTTTGATATGGGTCCTAATTGATATAGCCTAAAGTGTTTGTCTAGGGATAAGTGTTAATATTGATGTCTTAATTGTATTGTCAGTTTTTGTAGGGAGAGATCCTGGTTTGTGTTGATTTTCATTTGTTAATGTCGGCCATTTTTCTGTAGTCCGTATTTCATTCACCATTTTGCCTTAGATGAGTTTTCGATTGCTGCAACTGCCTTCTTGTTTCTGCTGATTTTAGTCTCAAGCTTAATATAGTCTGTTTTTTTACTGAATTCCATTTCCAGTAGAATCATTTAGGTTTTTTTTTCCAGTTGTTTTAGAGAAGCTTATGTTTCTAGCGAAGAAATCTCGATTTTGGCGGGATCAACTAAATTTCATGTGTTAATGGCGCCATTTTTTTGTGGCCTGGCTTTCATCTGCCATTTTCCATTCTTGTAGTCACCATGTAGCCATGTCTTGATTTTCGTTTGTCCCGGCTGCCATTTTGTGTCCGCTGTGTTTGGGTGGAATTGCTATTTTGGTTTGTAGAGGAGCAGTTTAAGGCACTGTTTCCTTTTAAGTGAATTCAATCTTTTCAGTTTTTGTACTTTTTAAATGGTGTGTGTTGTTTTTGATTGTTTGTGGCCTGCAGTGGAAGGGAAAGGCTTTGGTTGACCTCCTTCACCCGTCTTTTTGCAGGAGTTTCAGTTTTTGGCTTTTGTTGCGCCATAGATTTTTTTTTGAGGCCATGGTATGAAACTGGGTTTCCCCTCCCCTCCCTCTTCCTATTCATTTATGTAGCGCTGACAACTTTTGTTTTTAGTCATAAGTGTGTTATAAAGGTATAAGTTGATCTAGTGCCATCTAGTGGACAATTGAAAAGGTACAACACTTTTATGTTTCATGATTAAGAGAAGTGACATGGAAGTGATTGATTGTTTACTTCTGAACATTAACTATGACCTACCCACAATGCTCCTGGACAAGAGGAGAACTGAACTGCATTGTGGGAGGATATAAAAGGGCTGGGATCGGCCCTCTTAGGTCTTTTGTCCAGCAGGACTCTGCGGGTGTGTGTGTCCCACAGGGTTGCGGCCTACCTTGTGAAGGAGCGGAGCAGCAGCAAGGATCCTGCCATCGTATCACAGTGTGCTGAAGCAGCAGAAGAGATTGTTCCGGAGGCCCGTGGGGAGGTAACCAAGGACTCCTGGTCGTTAGTGAACGGAACAGTGTGACGGCGTGGTGGTGGCTCCATACGGACTGAGAACTGCTGAAACTGAGACATCCATCTGCCTGGATCCCATGTGGTGAGAGGGTTAACACCCAGAAGTTTGTTTAATATTACACACACACTTAGTAACTTTCACCGATTGTTGCTGGGACAGATAGTCCCACGGAACAAGGTAAGTTGGAGAATATTACCTTTGTATAGACTACAATATTCAAGAGCTGACATTAGATGTTTGTCTTCTTCGTATAAGAACACTGGATTACAATTGCCTTTGCGTATTACTTTACACTACGCAACACCTCAGAAGAACTCTCTGTGGATTACAATTATCATTTCTTAGCTAGCGAAGACATCAAGACTATCTCTTTTACTGCAGGGCCCTGCATCTAGTTACAAAAAGTAGTGACCTTACAGTTTAGAGCAAGGGGAGCTCCCTGGTTTAAATATATATATTCAGTTATATTCTGTGTATGTTATCAATACTGTCATAATTATTTACTATACTGTTACACTACGTTGGTGTGATAGTGTAGTCACTGTAATAACTTTCTATATAAAATACATCATTTACCCAAAGAAAGAAGTCATTTTGATTATTACAGAAGTTTGTGTGCAGTGTTGTTATTTCTCCTGCAGGTGGAGCTACAAGCACCCAGGTAAAGGTAAATATAAATATAAGTGTATATTGTGGGTTAAAGTTGGTACTGATATCATTACAACACTGCACTACAGCTGTGTCAAGGGGATTGAACAACTTAAGAGGGGTGAAGAGAATAGAGGACAGGCCCAATAATAAACCAGCAGCTCCACCGAGAGTTATTGCTACATGTGGGGGCTCGTCCGGGATTACTGTCACTCTGAAATCAAGCACCCCCTTAAGAACCATAGAATGGATCCCCCCACTGTGGCACAGTGGTGTGAGGCGGAAGGCACCCGCTCAGAAGCGAGCGTGGCCATGGAACTCTGGGGAGATATCTGGGAGAAAGAACATATTAACCGAGTGGTAAAAACACTATCCCCAGAACAAAGAGCCAAGGTGGTCGCAGTAAGACCCAATCATGACACATTCCGCACTTATGCATTATTGGAGTGGAGGAAGGGAGTTCCGGAAAATTTCAAGGGTGCAAGTGTTGAACTCACTGACAAAACCAAATTTTATCTGACCCACCCAAGGGAAGAAGGGGAGAATCTTGCCACCTTCCCCCAGGTGAGTTCAGCAGAAATCAAGGTTCCATCACAGTCAGCATCGGCTGCAATTGAGCCAGAACTTTTTATAGCCGTGGGAAATTTGGTGTCCCAATGTCAAAAAGGGAACCCAACATATTAAGGGACTGGGTACCGAAAACTGAGCATTTTCTCAGGCCAAAGGCCTGTACCCAAAGGAGAAGATTCCTTTGAAGAGTGGTTGGAACAGGCCACGCAAGTGTTGGATGAGTGGGACATCCCTGAAATGCAAAAAAAACAGTGGATTACTGAGAGTCTGAAAGGGCCTGCTTCCGAGGCTATTTTGGGAAAGTGTGCCCAAGTCCAAGAGCGGCAGTAAACTTCAAAGGGCCCCAGTGAAGGAGTCAACTGGGTGCCCTGTAACAGTCATCAACTCCAATGAAACCCAGTTTCACAAAGTTTTGAGAGTAAGGGGAGGAATGAAGATGAGTGAGTGTCCATGGAAACGAGGAGTCAAGATGCGCACTAACAAGAAAAATAAACCAAACACTCATGGTGAATTTCCTCTCAACCTAGTGGGACCCTCTCCGATCATCTCCATCCAGGTAGAAGGAACAAACTCACCTTTGACCCGAGTGTGGCTGGAAAGGTGGAGACTTTCGACACCTTGGCGGTTGTATGACCTTGGCCCCCTGGGGCTCATAGAAGTTCCCTTATCATCGGAACAAATACTGATCTGGTCAGAAGACTCCTGACACCACTTGTACAGAAGGAAAGTGCCCCGGCTATGAAGGTACATCCCATGTTAACCCAAGTGTACGAGGACATAATACACGAACAGAAGGCCCCACCAGAAGGGGTGGGAAAGGTTTGGCGTTTAGACCGAGGTGAAGAACTGCTACAACCGGGTGAAGTGGTATGCATAAGGGCCTCTGTCAAGTTGAGTTGGAGACAACCTGGTCCTTTCATTTTTACTGTTTTTGGCTTTTTGTCTGCTTGTCCAACGTTATTTTCTGGTAAACAGATTTACTTGGTGCTTTACATCTCATTCCAAGGACACTATTCATTGCATGTTGCATGTCACTATTTTTCACGTCCCTGTATTTACTACGCATTCAGGGTGCATTTATGATTTTCATGATTATTTGTGTGAACACTATGTTTTCCTTTTTGATGTAATATTTTTATGTCAGTATCACGCTATGGTCTTTGTATTTTTATTTGATTAAACCCTATGTGGACCCGTTCTGCTACATGAGCGCGAGGGATTCTGCCCACTTTGGAGCGCTCCTAAAGGCCTGGGCTGGGTTTTAAGCCATCTGTCTGACTTGGCTTACGTTCTGGTAAGCAGTTCACCACACAGTTATCTTCTATATATATTTTTTCTTCACCTCATCACATAGAAGAATTTACCGTTTTGTTCTGGACTTCAATTGAACTTTATTTCACTGATTGTTAATTGGACTCATTTTTAGCGCGGTTTACTTGTTCTATTGGTCCTTTCATTGTCCTGGAGATGGACACTGAAAAAGAGGATGTGGGTCTGGAAATACTCCCAAAAGTGTTATCCACTAAGGCGCTTAAGAGAAGCCGGGGGAGAGTCTCAGTCAGTGTTTGGAACACAACAGCCTTGCCTGTGAAGATACCAGCAAGAATGTTGCTTGGGCAGGCGAATCAAGCGACCCCAGTTTCGCCAAGTGATGTCAAAAGAGGACCCGAAGAGGAGATTCCCATAGAGAATTTCTACCCGAAGAACACCTCCCTTACGGCTGCTTGGATGGAGAGGGTCAAAGCCCAACTCATGAGATGGAAAGAAGTTTTCTCAAGGAGTGAGTTTGATGTGGGGTATGCCAAGAGTGCAGAGCACAAGATCCGGCTGGAGGAAGACAAACCTTTTCGAGAAAGGGTTAGGAGGATCCCACTGGGGGATCTTGAGGACCTTCGAGAACAGCTGGCTGAGCTGAAAAGGACTGGGATTATCAGGGAGTCCAGGAGTCCATACGCCTCCCCAATAGTAGTAGTGAGGAAGAAAAATGGGTCACTATGGCTGTGTATCGACTATAGGACCCTGAACCGAAGGACCATTCCCGATCAATACACTACCCCTCGTATAAAGGATGCCTTACAGAGCCTGTCAAGGGCGAAGTGGTTCAGTGTATCAGATTTGAAGAGTGGTTATTATCAGATCCCCATGAGTCCTGAGGATAAGGAGAAGACTGCTTTCATTACCCCCGTGGGATTCTATGAATTTAACCGGATGCCACAAGGTCTGTCTGGGGCCCCAGCAACTTTCCAGGGTCTAATGGAAAAGACGGTAGGCGACATGAACTTGCTTGAGGTCTAAGTATACTTAGACGATATCATAGTATTTGGCCAAACTCTTGAAGAGCATGAAGAGCAACTGGAAAAGGTTCTGAAGAGATTACATGATAAGGGCTTGAAACTTTCCATGGAGAAATGTCAGTTTTATCAATCTTCGGTGAATTATTTGGGGCACATTGTGTCTGAAGAAGGGATAGCAACTGACCCTGAGAAGTTGGAAGCTGTTACTTCTTGGCCCAAGCCCACGAATGTGACTGAGCTCAGGTCATTCCTAGGATTCTGCTCCTACTATCGGAGGTTTGTGGAGGGGTTTGCGAAGATAGCCCACCCACTCACAGAGCTACTGAAGAATCAGGAAGCAGCTGATGTTGATTCGGAGGAACCTGGGAGGCGAAAGGAAGGGCCTCAGAACAAAAAGGAGTCTATCCTGGATCAGTGGACTCCATAATGTGAGGAGCCATTCAGACAATTGAAGTGGAACCTTACCACTGCTCCAGTGTTGGCTTATGTGGATCCTACCAAGCCCTATGAACTGCACGTGGATGCTAGCCAAGATGGCCTAAGTGGAGTACTCTACCAAGATCATGATGGACATTTAAGGCCCATTGCTTATGTGAGCCGGAGCCTGTCTCCTGCTGAGAAGAACTACTCCACTCATAAACTTGAGTTTCTGACCTTAAAGTGGGTTGTGGTAGAAAATTTGAGTGATTACCTGTATGGTGCAGAGTTTGTAGTCAAAACGGATAACAACTCCCTCACATACTTGCTTGAATGCCACAGGCCATAGGTGGTTGGCTGCTCTTTCAACCTTCTCCTTAAGCTTGAAATACAGACCAGGAGTGGGTAACAGGGATGCAGATATGCTGTCAAGAAGACCCCACAGTCCCCTGAGCTCTCAAGAAGATTGGACTCGACTTGCCCCCGAAGGGGTAAGAGCCCTTTGTGAAGGAGCAGAAAAACAGGAGAAAGGTGGGGCCAGAGCTGAAGAGATTGGATTGACTACAGCAGGGGTACCTTGGTATTACTGTAATGTCTCTCAGATTGCAGCAGAAGGTCTAGATAAGTTATCAAGAAAACACCTTAGGAGAGACCAGCAGGAAGATCCACTCTGCAGCTTGATATTGGAAGCTCTGGAGAGTCAGTGCCCTGACTTACTTATAAAAAGTGCTCAGAAAAAAGCTCTGTTGTTACATAAAGAGTGGAGTCGGTTGCAGTTGCAGCAAGGGGTGGTCTACCGAAGGGGCCCCTCTGAAGATATGGAGGAGAAGTGGCAACTGTTTCTGCCAGAGAAACACAGAGAGACAGTGTTAATTGCTCTGCATGATTGTCATGGACATATGGGGGCAGAAAGAACTCCTCAATTGATAAGGGATAGATTCTATTGGCCTTACATGAGGAAAGAGGTGGAGAATTACTGTCATTCCTGTCATAGGTGTATCCAGAGAAAGACTTTACTGCAACGGGCAGCCCCAATGGGTCATTTATCAAGCCAAGGTCCCATGGATTTAGTTTGCATAGACTTCCTGTGTCTAGAATCTGACTTGAGTGGGCAAGGAAATATTCTGGTAGTCACAGACCATTTTACCAGATATGCTCAAGCTTTCTCCATGAAAGATCAGAAGGCAGTCACAGTGGCAAAGACATTAGTGGAGAAGTTTTTTGTCCATTATGGCTTACCAGAGAGGATTCACTCAGATCAGGGAAGAGACTTCGAGAGTACGCTCATCAGGAGATTATTGGATCTGTTAGGAATTCAGAAGTCTAAACTACACCAATCCGCAAGGGGACCCTCAGCTGGAGAGGTTTAATAGAACTTAGGCATGTGCACAATGAAAAAATTTGTTTCGTTTCGTTTCGTATTAATTCGTTATTTAATTAATTTAGTTTAGTTAGATTCGTTAAATTCATTAAATTCGTTTTTCGAATCAGTTTAGTTTTCGTCCGAATTCGAAAATCGTTCGAATTCGAAAATATTTCAACCGGATTCGATATTATTTCAACCGCATTCGAAAATATTTCAACAGCATTCGAAATTATTTCAACTGTATTAGAAATTATTTCAATCGTATTCGATAATATTTCAATCGCATTCGAAAATATTTCTACCGAATTTGATAATATTTCAACCGCATTCGAAATTATTTCAACTGTATTCAAAATTATTTCAATCGCATTCGATAATATTTCTACTGAATTTGATAATTGATATTATTTCAATCGCATTCGAAAATATTTCTACCGAATTTGATGATATTTCAACAGCATTCGAAATTATTTCAACTGTATTAGAAATTATTTCAATCATATTCGATAATATTTCTACTGAATTTGATAATATTTCAATCGCATTCGAAAATATTTCTACCGAATTTGATAATATTTCAACCGCATTCGAAAATATTTCAACCAAATTCGATAATATTTCAACAGGATTCGATAATAATTCAACCAAATTCAGCTATTTTCCTATGTAAGTGTGTCTGCCGAATTTTACACATATAAGAATTGAATTAGACAGTCTGACAATTCAAAAATGATTTTAAATAAAAAATTTACTTAATTTATCTTTATTTCAGAAGCACTTTTTTGGCAGCACTGTACCACTACCAGGATGCACCTGTGGCCATTTTGTGTGAGAGAGAGGGGAGATCTAACTAGGTGCTGGTCACTTACTGTCTGCTGACTGTTTTGTTTTGGATTTGCAGTGAGTGAGCTTTATCTGTGTGATTGTGTGTGTTTGGTGTGCAGGATGTCTGATGTGGAGAGGGCAGGTGTGTGTGAGGGTGAGAATGTGGATGATGCAGATGGAAATGCAGCTGATGGTGTGTCTTTACATCTGCAGGAGCTTGTGTGGGATTTTGGGAGAGTGAATGTGTGTGGTGGTGGTGAGTCTGAACGTGTTGTTGAGAGTGGTGGTGCTGCTGAGTGTGAAAGTGGTGTGGGTGCATTGGAGGGTGGTGTGAGTAGAAATGGGAGAAAGAGGAGGCGTGGGGGGGAGAGGCATAAGATAGGGGAGGAGGCGAAACAGCGTTCTACCTCAACTAAGAGGAAGCCAAGGAGGAATGAAGGAGGAAAAAAGAGGAAAATGATTCCTCCAGTGGCTGTGACCTCAAAATCATCATTTACGGCTGATGCCAGAAGTGGTGCCGCCCCCAAGGAGTCCAGCAAAAGGAGCCCTCGCTTTAATGACGCAGAGAATGCAGCCCTTGCAAACACGGTGGCCAAAGAACGGGTCATCCTGTTTTCTACATCCTCTTCAGCAAATCAGAAGAACGCTGCATGGTTTCGCGTCACCATGGCAGTAAAAGCTGTGAGAGGGATTGAGCGCACCCCAGACTGCATCCGTCATCGGTAAATAAAAATGATTACACATTCTCTCTCTCTCTCTCTCTCTCTGTGTCTCCCAGAGGCGTATCTAGTGAAAATGGCACAAATGGCAAGCACTGAAACTGCACCCCTGTCAAAAAAAAAAAAAACAGCTAATAAAACTACAAGTCTTTAACCACTTCAACCCTGGAAGAATTTACCCCCTTTCTGACCAGAGCACTTTTTGCGATTCGGCACTGCGTCGCTTTAACTGACAATTGCGCGGTCATGCGACGTGGCTCCCAAACAAAATTGAAGTCCTTTTTTTCCCACAAATAGAGCTTTCTTTTGGTGGTATTTGATTACCCCTGCATTTTTTTTTTTTTTTGCTCTATAAACAAAATAAGAGCGACAATTTTGAAAAAAACGCATTATTTTTTAGATTTTGCTATAATAAATATCCCCCAAAAATATATAAAAAAACATTTTTTTTCCTCAGTTTAGGCTGATACGTATTCTTTTACATATTTTTGATAAAAAAAAATCGCAATAAGCTTTTATTGATTGCTTTGCGCAAAAGTTATAGCGTTTACAAAATAGGGGATAGTTTTATGGCATTTTTATTAATAATTTTTTTTTTACCAGTAATGGCGGCGATCAGCGATTTTTTTTTGTGACTGCGATATTATGGCGGACACGTCGGACATTTTTGACACATTTTTGGGACCATTGTCATTTATACAGCGATCACTGATTACTGTGTAAATGACACTGGCAGTGAAGGGGTTAACCACTAGGGGCGGGTAGGGGTTAAGTCAGTAGTACTAGGGGAGTGATTACTAACTGTAGGGAGGATGGGCTAGCAGTGTCATTACTCTGATCACAGCTCCCGATGACAGGGAGCTGTGATCAGTGGCACTTGTCACTAGGCTGAACGGGGAGATGCTGTTTACATTAGCATCTCCCCGTTCATCCTCTCCGTGAGCTGATCGCGGGTATCCCCGCGGCGATCGAGTCCGCGGGACCCGTGACCCGGCTCACGGAGCTCCCGGCCGGCGCGCGCCGCCGCTGGCGTGCATGCAATGGCATGGCGGGGAATTCAAATAGATGTACAGGTACGCCCATTTGCCCAGCCATGCCATTCTGCCGACGTACATCAGCGCGCGCAGGTCGGAAACCGGTTAACCACTTCAATACCAGGCATGACAATTGCGCGGTCATACAACACTGTACCCAAACAATTTTTTTATCATTTTGTTCCCACAAATAGTGCTTTCTTTTGGTGGTATTTGATCACCTCTGCGATTATTATTTTTTGCGCAACAAATAAAAAAAGACCGAAAATTTTGAAAAAAAATGTTTTTCTTTGTTTCTGTTAAAATTTTTTGTAAATAAGTATGTTTCCTTTTTCAATGACGGGAACTGATATGGCTGCGCTGATGGGCACTGATAAGGCGGCACTGATAGACAGCACTGATAGGTGGCACTGGTATGTGGCACTGGTGGGTACTCATAGGTGGCACTGGTGGGCACACATAGGCGGCACTGATGGGCACTCGTAGGCGGCACTGATGGGTACTTATGGGTGGCACTGATGGGTACTTATGGGTAGCACTGATAGGTGGCACAGATGGACACTGATGGGTGGCACTGATGACACTGATGGGTGGCATTGCTGGGCATCACTGATTTTATTTGTGCCATATTGGTGCCAGTCAGTGCCCATTTGCACATATGGATGTACCTGGCCATCCACATGTTAGGTACTTCCCTGGTGGTCCTGGCGGCTTCCCTGGTGGTCCAGTGTGGGCATCCAAGGGGGGGCTTTGCTGTTAAACAATCAGCACACCCCCCCTGTCAGGAGAGCCGCTGAATGGCTCTTCTCTACTCGCGTCTGTCAGATGCGAGTGAGGAAAAAAAGATCAACGGCACTTCCTGTTTACATCGTGATCAGCCGTGAATGGACACGGCTGATCGCGTGGTAAAGAGCCTCTGCAGGAGGCTCTTTACTAAGATGGGTGTAGCGGTGTGTCAGACTGGGCACACGGCGGCTGTTATCCTGCTGGACGTCATATGATGCCCAGTCAGGATAACTGAACAACCGCCCAGCCCTCATTCTGCTATAGGCCAGGGCGGGAAGTGGTTAATCTTTCAATTAACAAATTATGGATTTGCACTACATAAAGTGCCCAAGTGCCCGATGGGTCAGTGCGCCCCTGCTCATTAAACATTCTACATTCAGTAAAAGTTCATGTACTGCAAAGTTTGCATTGCATGAACTTTCACTGAATGTAGAATGTTTAATGAGCTTGTTGCACAAATCACTTTATTACACTTTATTTATGATATCTATTTATTTAATCCATATTGAGCACTATATTTGATTGGGTGCTTCTGCCTGCTGGCACACACGCACAATCGCACATGATGAGGACTTTTAAGTCCTCATCATGTGCGATTGTGCGTGTGTGCCAGGCCTAAACAGAAGCAGCCAAACAAATATAGTGCTCAATATGGAATAAATAAATGGATATCATAAATAAAGTGTAATTAAGTGATTTGTGCAGTGCAACAGCAGGTACTACTTTTAAGTATACTGCTGATGCGACTACAGGAGATGACCAGAGACTGAGAATGCGACCTACTACAGGAGATGATCAAGTAGCCAGTTTTAAAATTGAAACTTTCAGCAATGCACAGCTATACAGGGGGGGGGGGGGGTTAACACCATTGTCAGGGAGGTTTTAGCGAAACAGTGAGTCTATAGGCAGTGTAAATATAGGCAGAAAGACCTGCCTCGCCAGCCGGGCTCACCTCCCGCTTTTGGCGGTATGGGGCGGAGCTTTCGGCAGTAGGGGGCGGGGCTTTTGGTGGTATGGGCGGGGATTTTCGTGGTCCAGGGCAGGGCTCTCAGAAGTCCAGGAGAGGTGATCTCAGCGCTCAGAGTACATACAGACTACATGGGACGAGGCGGGGCAGGGTCAGAGTGTAAGTCGAGCTCCCTGCCCCACCCCTCCCTGCTGACAGAGCCTCCCTAAGCCAAGTCCAACAGCCCGGACCGGGGAGTGGCTATCAGATAGAACACTGGTGCAGCGCTCCAGCAGGCTGACTGCGGTGCGGGGAGTTATATTAGTCCGGGAGGAAGGGTGGGGGTTTTTTCATGCGGGGGGTAGCTTTTTTGCCGCCCCCCCTTGCTATGGCTGCCATAACTTATATATGCCACAGCTCTCTCTCTCTCTCTCTCTCTTTCTCTTTTTCTCTCTCTCTCTCTCTCTCTTTCTCTCTCTCTCTCTCCCCATCTATCAATCCACAGTTGTGTACTCAAAAGTTTCCATACCCTTGGCCTATAGTAGCATCGCATACTAGCACATTATGAAATGCTTACCTTAGAATGGTGACCGGGTGCTGCTGCAGGGGCTGAGATATTCCCTTAGGTTTTTATCCCTGTTCGCAGGCTCCAGCGCTGTAAGTACTCCCGAGCCCTCTTTTCCAGCAAGGAGCGCTGAAGTTCCGTCACGGTACGCCGGACCTTCAGAGTGCATGTGCTTCTGATGTCAGCGACTGAATGCAGGGTGAATGTCTATACCCTTATTTTTAATTTGTGCCTACAGGTAAGCCTATAATAAGGCTTACCTGTAGGTAAAATGAATATCTCCTAAACCTGCACGGCTTAAGAGATATTCACTTTGCATGCAGCCGCTAACATCAGCGGCGCATGAGCTCTGAATGCCCGGCTGAAGGTCCAGCAGACGCTGCCGGACCTTGCCGGGAAGAAGACTCCCGCACGCATATGCGGGTGTGATGTCATCGCGGCTCCGGCCACTAACAACACCAGAGCCACTAACCCGAAAGAAACGCACAGGGCAAAATCAGCTCCCTAGGCGTGGACTGGGCTGCGATACAGGGGCCTCGTTCTAAGGTAAGTATTTCATAATGAGCTAGTAGCTCATTATGCCTTTGCCTTACAGGGTCTTTTTTTTTTTTTTTTTTTACATGTGCAGGTATACAACCGCTTTAAGGTCAGGAGACTGTGATGGCCACTCCAGAACCTTTGCTTTTTTCTGCTGTAATCATTGGAGGGTCAGCTGGGTCATTGTCTTCCTGGAAAGTCCAAGATGCGCAGCTTTTGTGTAGAAGAATGAAAAATGGCTGCCAGTATTTTCTGATAACAATCAAGAGATCCCCAAATTTTACACTTCTTAATAAGTGATCGAATAGTACTGACTGGCGTATTCAAGGCTTTGGATATCATTTTATATCCTTTTTCCATTCTTCTAAAGTTACATCACATTGTTACACAGTTATTTTCTGCTCCCTGTGGCTTGGTATCTAGCCTGCTCAGTGTATCCATGTGAGAGCTACGAACTCATTGACTATTTATACACAGACACTAATTGCAACTTTAAATCCACAGATGTGGGAAATGGACCTTTAGTTGCCACTGTAACTTGTGTGCGTCACCTTGTGTGTTTGTACCAGCTAATGCTTAATGTACACAGGACAGGACATTTTGAAACCTCTCCTGAACTATTTAACTTGACAGATAGTAACCAACATTTAAAAACGAACATTTTGCCGCATTTACATGCTACGTTTAGTCGCATTTAGCCTCGTTTTTGTTTAGGAACGTTTTATTCAAATGGTCAAAATTGTATCTCCATCAAAAACACCTGTAAACGAAACGTGGCTAAACACTAGTTATTGCGTTTACAAGCTGTTACAGGTGTTTTGCATTTCAAATGCCTCTGAACATCCATCCTGAATGCATTGTTTTTGTTTTCCCCCAAAAAAATTTCTAAACTCAACTGCCTAGAAACGACTATAGACAACCATGTGTACATGTACCGATAATATAACATAGAGGAGAGATGAGGGATCCTGTGTACATGTACCAATAAGATAACTTGATAATTTGAAAAAAAAGTTTTTATTGTTGTAAAAGTCTAGTCAAAATGTAATTGGGTGATGCTAAAGTAGTAATGCTGCATTATTTTGTTTACAGATATTATGATTGCAAAGCTGCAGTTGTTAAGCAAATAGAGAAGCAGGGCACTGGATGTAAGCTGCAATTAAATAACTGGCAAGAGATCTTTTACTTGAAGCTCATGTCAGAGACGGCATCTGATGCTCAGCAGGAGACTGAGGTGCACAGGCCCAGCAAGCGGCTGAAAGCTGGTGAGTAAAATGAAAGATATCATATTCATTATATCATTAACATTTCTATTTCTCAAGCTCATTATTCAAATAATGACTATACGTGAGAGACTCACATTTTGCTTTATTTCCCTGTTGTTCAGGTCCATCATCCGCATGGCAAGTTCCTTCACCCCTGGGCCCAAGTCGGGCACTTGCTCTTTCTGGTGAGTACCTTAAACCGAAAAATAAGCACCGTTAAACATTTATTTAACAGTTTTTGTTTTACAACAGTAGTATGCTACGATGCTGATAGTATTCAGACCCAGTTCTCTGCTTAAATGACAAATCGCTCAGAATAAGAACTATTATCTCCATTACCTGGGACTCTACAGTCTGCTGTTTAGGCAGATATACTACATTTTGGTTCTTCTGCAGTTTACAACCCTTATAAAAATACTGCTGTCTTTTAAGCAGCTGTTGCTTCTAAGTCATCATCTTCTGTGATTGCCCCCAATAACTAGGTTGTTCTTACAGGGATGCTCATGTGGAATTTCTGTTGATTGCAGCTGCCATACTAGCAGACAGTAGGTCTTGTCCATAAGTCTCACTTTTTGCTTTGTTTTCCTGTTGCCCAGGTCCATCGTCTGCATGTCAAGGTTCCTCTCTCCCGGGCCCAAGTCGAGCACCTGCCCATTCTGGTAAGTACCTAAAACCAATAGAAATGTTTTGCACTGTTGAATATTTATTTAACAATTTTTGTTGTACAACAAAACGTGGTATGCTACTATGCTGATAGTATTCAGGGCCAGTTCTCTGCTGAAATGACAAACCACTCAGAATAGGAACTATTATCCCCCTTACCTGGTACTCTACAGTCTGCTGGTTAGCTTTGAAGGCAGATATACTACATTTGGGTTCTTCTGAAGTTTGCAACCCTGATGATACTGCTGTCTATTTAGTGGCTGAGAGTGTCAGTAGATTGTTCTCCTTTAAATATACTAAGGCAGTCATTTGCAAATACAGTGGAACCTTGGATTACGAGCATAATCTGTTCCAGGAGAATGCTCGTAATCCAAAGTACTCGCATATCAAAGTGAGTTTCCCCATAGAAGTTAATGGAAACGAAAATAATTTGTTCCGCATTGACTTCAATGGCATGCAATACCGCATGTGGCCAGAGGCGGGGGGTGCCGGAGAGCCTCGGAAACAGCCGGAAAGGCCCGAGGACAGCTCGTCTGACCTCGGCAAATCTCAGGCTCAGGAACATAGTCTTTCCGAGCATTTCCGAACGGCGCCATTTGGCTCCGTTTGGCTCCGGCGCCCCCCCACCTCAGGCCAAACGTGGTACTGCACACTGCTTTGGCCTGAATCCTGCTGGTTTTGCGAGACAACACTCGCAAACTGAGTTCGGATTTTTCAAAATACAGTGCTCGTATTGCGAAACGCTTGTTAACCGTGTTACTCGCAATCCAAGGTTCCACTGTAGATGAATTCAACCTTCAACTAATATGAAAAAAAATGAATGGAGTGGCCCCAATCCTCCTCTGGTGTCCACAACTGTTGCTTCTAATTCATCATTTTCAGTGATTGCCCTCAATAACTAGGTGGTTCTTACAGGGATGCTCATGTGGAATTTCTGTTGATTGCAGCTGCCATACTAGCAGACAGTAGGTCTTGTACATAAGCCTCACTTTTTGCTTTGTTTTCCTGTTGCCCAGGTCCATCATCTGCATGCCAAGGTTCCTCTCTCCCGGGCCCAAGTCGAGCACCTGCCCATTCTGGTAAGTACCTAAAACCAATAGAAATGTTTTGCACTGTTGAATAATTATTTAACAATTTTTGTTGTACAACAAAACGTAGTATGCTACTATGCTGATAGTATTCAGGGCCAGTTCTATGCTGAAATGACAAACCACTCAGAATAGGAACTATTATCCCCCTTACCTGGTACTCTACAGTCTGCTGGTTAGCTTTGAAGGCAGATATACTACATTTGGGTTCTTCTGAAGTTTGCAACCCTGATGATACTGCTGTCTATTTAGTGGCTGAGAGTGTCAGTAGACTGTTCTCCTTTAAAAAAATACTAAACATGTCTTTTGTGAATGGATGGAATAAATCTTCAACTGATATGGAAAAAAAGTGCATGGAGTGGCCCCAATCCTCCTCTCTGATTTCCACCACTGTTGCTCCCAAGTCATCCTTCTCAGTGATTGTCCCCCAATAACTAGGTGGTTGCTTGGATTGCAATGGGGCTCAAGAAATTAAAACTGGAGTATGCAGAGGGAGTAATCTCATTAACCTATTTATTTTAAGGGTTAAACTTGATAGGTAGAATGAAGTAAGATAAAAAAAAAGAAAGCTAAGCTTTAAAAAACACTGTACAGTTTCTTTTTTTTCTTCATTAATATTAAACCAAAAAAGTACATTTTTAGGTGTATATCCCAAAAAGTTTACTCTATCTACAATATTAGCTTTTCATTTTTTCTTAACAGAGAGCCTTTATCGTTTGAATTCATTGGCAGGGATAAAGCAGTGGCTCATTCCTCCTCAGAGTAAGTAATAAAGCTGTGGATTTGCATATCATCAACATCTACACCTTCTACGCTAGAATAAACATTAACAAAGGCCATATCAAAATTTGGACACACCTAATGCATATACCTCACTTCACAATTGAATAAAAAGTCCTTATGAACTCTTTTTGTTTTTTGTGAAATTGAGAATTATCTGTTATATATCTGTAACACTTTTTAAATCATCTGATGTTATTAGCATCCAGCCAAATGATACTTAAACTTTGCTATGTTGCAATGTATGTCTATTTTCCAGCTATAAAAAAAACATCTGCAGCAAGAACATCTGCATCATTCCTGGCCCAAAGAACCTCACAAGCATCTTCTAGTGAGTACCTACTACAAAGAAAAAATGTATGCAATAGAGAACATGGATTACACATTTACATAATTTTCCTGCTCTAGTATGCTGAATGCTGATAGTGTGTAGACACTGTTCCCTAGTAAAAGACCAACCCATGTTGAAAGGATTTACCCGTTCCCCTGGGACTCAGCGGGCTCCTGTTTTGCTGGGAACTTGGGAAGGCAGATTTTCTACATCGATGTGGGCCTAGCTGCTTGCGTCCATACCCATGTTTCATTATTCATTTTTAATGGATAACCCCTTGTAAATAGTTTTCTAAAGTATGTCATTGAAAAAAAAAAAATGACATTACTATCATAAGAAGAAGACTTTAAATCTAGTGTCCAACATTACCTTGACTCTTTTCATCCTTCTTTAACAGAAAGCCGTATTGGTAGTTCAGAAGGCTGTGCAGAAAAGAGGCAGACCATCATTCCCCAGCGTAAGTAAACAACCATTTGAATCTGATAAAAAGAGAGAGGACACACACATCATCCTCTACATATTCCACATAGGCAATGTCAGAAGGATCCATACACGCAGACAGTGTGTCATGGTTCTGCCCCAAAGCTTCCCCCTCACAGAGTTGGAATGACAGTTGAGTGAGTCAATGGCTCACTATTTGTGCTATCAATCTTCTACATGAAGAGGGACTGAGCAGAGAGAGCCTGTGCCACTGCTCTCTGTTCCAGCGCAGGATTGTGTACGTGAAGTCCTATCAGTAAAGTACCAGGGTGGTGGTTAAGGGGGGGATTTCATTAAAGTGATTCTAAAGTCTGTTAAAAAAAAAAAATAACAAACATGTTATACTTACCTGCTCTATTGCAGTGGATATGCACAGGGCAGTCTGAATCCTCTTCTTCTCAGGTCCCTCTACTGTGCTCCTGATCCCTCCCTCCTGTTGAGTGCCCCCAAAGTAAGCAACTTGCTATGGGGGCACCCGAGCCGAGCTGTGGCTCCCTGTATCCATTCAGACATGGAGCTGCCATTTGGCCCTGCCAACTCTCTCACCTGATTGTCTAACTGATTTTGACAGCCACTGGAGCCAATGGCGCTGTTGCTGTGTCTCAGCCAATCAGTAGGGAGAGTCCCGGATGGCCTAGGGACACGTGGACATTGCTGGACAGAGATGGGGCTCAGATAAGTATTAGGGGGGTTGCTACACACAGAAGATTTTTTATCTTAATGCAAAGAATGCACCTTCTGCCTTTATCACTACTTTAACATTGTTTTTTGCCCCTATACATAGGATGCATTCAGTGAACAAAAAATGTAGGCTGCAGAACCACTATTAATGCAATTATAGAAAATATTACAGCAAGATGTAAATGTTAATGTGATATTAAAATGTGTCACTGTATTCTTCAAGCTTACCTTGACTCCATTGTTCTGTCTTTAACAGAAAGCCGGATGCCTCATTTTGATAGCACAGATAAAGAGCGGGCCACTATTTTGGAATGTTATTACTCCAGCTAGCAATAAAAACTAGCAGGAAATGCCATTATCATTCCATCATTCCACACTGGATTTACCTAACAAAACAAAAAAAAAACACAACCCCTTCCATTATTTGAATGCACACATCACTCATATACCTATCAATCACTTGTCTAAGGAATGTTGTGTGATTTTTTTTCAAAAACATATTGAAAATTATCTGAAGTCACTATCCATGCACAGTACACTTACATCTTGTTGTTTGTTAATGGTTTTCAGATGCTACAGCAGCGTCAGCGGCAGAGAAAATCTCTCCAGCAAAGACCTCAGAAGCCTATTCTGGTAGGTACCTATGAAAAAGTATAAATGATAGATAGCATTCAATCAACATGTAATCCACAATAACAGTTTTATTAGTATTCTGAATGATGAAAGTCTGAAGACCCTTTTTGCAATGTAATATGAAAAAAAGTTTTGAAATAAATGTTCCCTTTACCTTGAACTCACTAGGCTATTGTCTTGCTCCGAAGAAGGAGGGGAGACACAGGGAAGAAGGAAAAGTGCTGCTCACCCCTGATGATAGAAGCCAAAAAAAAGAAAGAGACAAATTCCCCACTTGGGGTTTTTAGGCAGCAAAATGAAAAGGTAAAAGGCCAATTCATAAAAATGTATCTTTATTGTACAAAAAACTTAACACACTGGTTAAAAAGAATGAGCTCCCATAGGGTGTATAAAAGTGCATAACACTCAACACATACACTGTCTACAATGTTTATGACAACATGACATGTGCGTTAACTAGGCAATAAAATAGTGGACCTGACGCGTTTCGACCTGTTCGAGGTCTTCTTCAAAGGTCAATTTGCTAAAATTATATCAAAAAATGCATGTGTCAGAAAAAGTCAGTGATCATTGGAAGCAAATACATAACATATCAATACAGCATATTTACCCAGTAATGAGTGTTCTAGACCCAGGAGCTTGTTGTTGGGTGGATCCCTTTAAAATCAGAAGATTGTCTGCTCGCCTTCCCCCAGAGGTCTCGTGGCATCACCGCCACAGCCCCTGCCACCAGGGGAGGAGGAAATCCCAAAGGGATGTGACTTACAAGAGGTCACACTGTGAAGCACCCCCTATGTGCACAGGCCACCCGGTCGGTCAGATGGGGAAGGCACCTGCAATAACAACCCAGGGACAAAGGAGTTAATAGAAGTGAGAACAGTGTGCTTATATGTATTGGTGTGCACTCCAACATAGGGTCCAATAGGTACAAAGAATATGTATATAATATTGTCAGCTTGGTTGTAAAAACCAAGACTGCCTACAGCCTCCCACTACGTGGGCCAAGGCCCGTGCGTACTGGGTGTATGTGTCTGTGCGTGCAAAAGTCCGCACAGACACGACATGCATATATATAAATGTAGTTTAAATAAACCTATTTGGATAAAAGAAATATGGCGGAGTGCATACTAAAGTAAAGAAGTAAGAAAATGTATATATCTAAATCAAGAAGGAGGTAGTGAAACAATAAGATTAATACCTCAACCCTAAAAGAATGTAATTGATGGCAGGTGAAGGAGAAAAGTGAAAAGAGTGTGGAGGCCTGGGACAAGAATCCACTGGTGTGAACAAGAGAGTGTAAAAAGTAAACGCACACAAGGAAAAAGTGAACCACAAAAACCATTACAAAAAGTGAATATGACAACCAAGTGAACAGTGCCCACTAGTGAGGGAAGAGATATGTGTAAAGTAAAGCAAGTGAGTTACCTTATAAGCAAGGTAAAAAGTAGTGCAAAGATCACACTGTGTTGCCCAATATTACTTGCTCTTAGGTGTGACCTGACCCGGGATAGGTCACTGCCTAGGACTGGCTGAAAGCGCCTGTCCAGGTTACCATTTGGCAAGTCTGAAATTGTAAAATAAATAAAAAATATTGTATACATTTGCGTATTAGATGTATATATGTATAAGGTCGTTGTGATAGACCAAGGATTAAATAATAGGGCAGCAAGAGTGCAATGATGTGACCAAAAAGTGTACTCACGATGTGAAGCCGTAGCAAAGACCATCAGCTGGACAGGAAGTGTGCAGAGTGATGAAGAGGGGATGAGGGAGTGTATATAAGCCCTTAAATGTTAGGGCGGAGCTCCAGTATGGGTAGATTGGTAGCAGGTGTCAGTGTTCCCCCAATGGGACCGCTCCGGGGGGACCCAGCATGGGGGCATGGCGGCCGCAAAGCGGCCTCGTGTGACCTCCTCGGCGTTCAGGGCGAGCAAACGCCCCGTCCACTGACGTCATCGCCGTCGCAAGTGCGTGACGTATCCGCATCACGTGGCGCGCGCGGGGCCCCGCGCATGCGCAGTGAGCGGAGACGTCCGGGGATGGCCCTGAACGCCGCCGGCAAGGGGGAATCCCCGATCTGGCACCCGGGTGCATTCCGGGTGTCCAGTGGGGAACGGCGGGAGGGGGAACCAAGTGAAAGGGTCCCGCCTCCCCGCCTTACCTTGCCGGGAAGACACATCCCGGGGAGCCAACCCCGGTGCCGGGGCGGCGCAGGCAGCCACGATGGCCATTACTCGGGGAAAAAGGGGAGCAGGCTAATCAAAGGGACAACATTTACATAATTGTACAAGAATAACAACTTACAAAAAAAAGTAAATATAAATGTAAACATATTATCATATTATCCTATATTGATACATACAATCTTGGCAGAAATGATTTTTATATGAGACATCCATATATACAGGGCAAATTCACATATCAAGGTATATGGAGGTAACATGGGGTAAAGGACACATTCTAGAGCAGAAAAAGAAACAATAAAGGGGAACAAAATTGCATATACACTGCAAATAGAAAAATGTGCACACAGTAATATATACATAGATAATCATATGTGTTTCTGAGCTATCAGAAAGGAGATGGGAGAAAGGGGGGAGGGGAGGAGGGGGGGGAGGGGAAAGGAAAGTGGGAAAAGAAGGTGGAAAAAAGGGGGGGAAGGAAGGGGGGAAGGAGGAAGAAAAGGGGGGGGGGAAGGGGAAAGGGGAGGAGAAAAGGGGGAGAAGGGGGGTAGAGAGAAGGGGGGAGAGAGGGAGGGAAAGACGTGGGAACCAATGGGGCAGGGGAGCCTCCTAGGGGGCACCAATGTTTACTGAGGTTGAAAAAGGGGGCAGAGAGGCCTTATTGGGTCTTACCCGAAACAAACCCTTTTAAAAACGGGGCAAAGGATATGGCATCATTGAGTCCTGGGAACGGGGTGGCATTTAATTGAAAAATCCACTTTTGTTCGTGTTGCAACAGGATTTTGTTCCAATCACCGCCTCGATTTGGTATATGTACTCTATCGAGAGCGGTGAAGGATACTTTAGGCATTTTGTAATTGTGCACTGACATCACGTGTCGGCCCAATGGTAGATAGTAGTTGCCAATTTGCATATGATAAATATGCTTGGACATGCGACGATGGAATTCCTGTTTGGTCTTACCAACATAATAAGCCCCACATTCGCAGGACATAAGGTAGACGATCCCTCGAGTTTGGCAATTCGTGAAGTGTTTAGGCTTGAACAGTGCCCCATTTGGGAGATGGAAAATTTTCTCCCGTCTAATGTATTGGCAGGTAGAGCAGTGTCCACAAGGGAAGGACCCCAAGGTTACACAATGTTTGAGTCTCTTTGTTTCATCTTTGAACTCGCTTTGAACTAGTCTGTCTCGTAAAGAGGTAGCACGCTTATAAGTAATAGATGGTTTGTTGGAGATAAAGTTACGAACTCTTGGGTCATTCAGCAATATAGGCCAGTGTCTTTGGATCACGTTGTTGACCATCTGATGTTGTCTAGAGAACCGCAAGATGATCCTAGTGGGGCCAATGTTGGTACCATCACTTGACTTTTTGTTGTATTGCGATAAGAGTTCAGATCGGGATTGTGCAATTGCTCTGTTATATCCCCTTCGTAGACAAGAGCGACTATAGCCACGTGCCAGCAAACGGGTTTGTAGCTTATAGGCTTCCTCTTTGAAGAGGGTATCACTTGAGCAGTTCCTGCGTAGACGCAGGTACTGACCGTATGGTATCGACCTCTTCAGGACTGTAGGGTGAAAGCTTTCGGCGTGCAACACTGTGTTGCCGGCCGTGCTTTTCCGAAAAAGAGTGCTTGAGATCTTATTGTCAGGGGTACGTATCAATTTTACGTCCAAAAATGTCATTTGATCAGAATCATAGGTCATAGTAAACTTCAGATTGTGTTTGTTGAGATTAATGTGATTCAAAAATTGAAGCAACATTTCCTCCGAACCCCCCCAGACGATGAGGACATCGTCAATGTACCGTAGCCACAATAAAATGTGGCTCGTGTATAACGCGAGGTCCCCATCGTCTTGGAGGGCCCTCTCCCACTCCCCCAGGTACAGATTGGCGTAAGCCGGGGCACAACAAGTGCCCATGGCCACGCCCTGCACCTGGAGGTAGTGGGAGTTGTTGAAACAGAAAAAGTTGTGGTGTAGAATGTAGTCAAGACCGTCCACAATGAAACCGTTCAGTGCCTCATCATACTTTTGGCTTCGATGCAGAACCGCCCGTACAGCAGCGATCCCCTGACTATGGGGGATCGAGCTATACAGGGCCTCGACATCGATGGCTACCAGAAGAGAATTCGCTGGAAGGGTAAATTCTTCAATTTTTTGTAACAAGTCTATTGTATCCTTCAAGAAGGAGGGCATACCAAGGACAAAGGGTTGCAGGAAGGAGTCGATAAGTCGGCTCAGATTTTCCGAAATACCCCCATTGCCCGAGACGATGGGTCGTCCAGGGGGATCTGTCTGGCTCTTATGTATCTTGGGCAAACTATAAAAAGTTGCCACCCTTGGGTATTTAATACCAATGAATTCGTATTGGTCCTTGGTAATAACTCCCCTTTCAAATGCTGATTGGATAAATTTATAAAAATCAGTATAGGAGGCCTGTATAAGTCTAATGGGGACGGTCCTATACCACTCCTCATTATCAAGGATATTTTGGCACATGGATACGTAGTCTTCATTATTCATCAAGACCACGTTGCCGCCCTTGTCGGATGGCTTGATTGTGATTTTGGTATTTTTGCATAAGGAGTCTAGGGCTTGAGACTCCTCTTTGGTTAGATTTTCGGGGCGTACATTCTTAATGTGTTGGAGCTTTAAGAGATCTCTTAGTGTTTGTTTAACAAAGATCTCAATACTTGGATTCAAACTGAGGGGAGGAAATTTTGCAGATGGTTTCTTAAACCGTGTTATAGGATGCTGAGTAGACTCGTTGGCAGTGGAGAGTAAAGTCTCCAAATCAATTTGATCAATAAGGTCCAAATTGTTGCTTTCCTGAAATAGAAGAGTCAAGTCCCGTAGGGCCTTAAACTCTCTCATGTTAAAACTAGGCCAGTCCATAGTATCATCATTCACATCCACTTTTGCATGTAGGCTCTTGAGGAGTAGCCGGCGTGCAAAGAGATGCAAATCAGTGATCACTTCAAAGATGTCGAAGTCATTCTGTGGGCAAAAGGTTAAACCACGTGATAGTACACTACTTTCTGCTGCAGAGAGGGAATGAGATGACAGGTTAATTACGCTGAGGGATTCTGTTGTCCCCTTGTGACAAAAGCGTCCAAATTTCCTGTTCCCCTGTTTGTCTGGGATAGGGGAGATCCCCGTGTCGGGTTTAAAGGACTCTGAGGTCCAGTTTTCGGGCGCCCTGATATTTGATTGGTATGAATAGTATTTGTAGGAATATTTTGAGGTGGAGGATCCGTTTCGCTCATTCCAATCATTGGACCGTAGGGTCCAAGATTGGAAAGTATGGGTTGTTCATTGGTGGAGGAATCATGTGCACTTTCCCCATTGTTCTCCACAATACGTTTTTTCCTTTCCTGTTCAGGTGAACCCCTATTGTTTCGATTCCTTTTAAATTTCCCAGGACCTTTAGGGAGTCCCTTTTTAGTTGAGTTGGAGTCGGATTTGTCATGGGGTTTGGATACGTTGTTTGTATTCTTTTTATTATTAATATTCTTGGGTTGTTGTTGTGCTGTATATTGTTTGTTCCTTAAGTTACGTGAGATTTGGGTATTCCATTTATACGCCCGCCCATCTGTAAATGCGGATTTGTCCCTCCAGAATTTTGATTCTTTTTTCTGTAGGATGCCTTTGTTATGGGCCGACAGGTTATCCCTGCTCCGAAGGTAGAATTCCTACATCTGCCTTCATCTGCATTTTAGGCGCCTGATGACTATCCTGCCCTCAATTCAGTGCTTGAAAGTGTCAGCAATGCACACTCTTCTCAGACAATGAATGGCTCACTGTGCATGGAAAGTAGTTCAGATTTTGCAAAGGTCAACTAAAGCTGGATACACACTATACAATATTCTTTAGATTTTTTTCCTTTAGTTTTAGAAACCATATAATATGAGGTCCAACCTAAACACTTTCAATGTGTATGCAATCTGGCAGGCACTAGCACTACATAGTTAAAAGTAAATCCAAAGGAAATCAAACAACAAAAGTTGTATAGTTTGTAGTATCCAGATTTAGTCTGGAAGTGTCTTGCTATGTTCCACAGCCTACTCACAAAAAAGTGCTTTGGTTATATGTTTGCAAGGAAATGTTAACATCTTCATTCATTTCTGCAACTCCAACTTTTAACACAGTAGTCAAAAGCCACCCTGGTCTAGATTTTTCTTTTTCCTTGCAGAGGCATCTAAAATTCACTCTTTGGGGAATATATGCTTACAATATGAAATGGAGACTAAAGATCTTACATTTATTTATTCTGGGGAAATGAATCATGTAACACACTTTAGAGAGTGCCCCATAGGAAGCTATCTCTTATGTTGGTGCCTGTGTGGTCTTGGTCCAGAGCCACGCTGCCTGCAATCATACAAGCAGACAGCGGTGCACGTTTTCACCTCACCTTCTGTTGTTATAGGGTTTGATAGCAGCGGGAGCCAGCTATTGAACATCCCTGTGAAGAGGGACATAGTGTAGAGCCACTGCTTTCTGGTACAGCGCTGGACCATAATGGATCTCATGTAAGTATTAATGGGTGGATGAGCGCAGGGAGGGCGGGCACAACAGAGAGCCACTGACTGCCAGTCACCAGCTCTTTGCTCAGGAAGCTGTGAAAACCGAGCGATCGGCAGTGTTCAATCGCTTGGTTCTCAGTGTTGGAGGCACTGGGGCAGAGATGCAGCATCCACCTAGGTAAGTATAAATCTGAAAAAACAAAATATACTTCTCTTTTAAAGATTTTCTGAGGTATTTCAATAAGTTGAAAAAGCATCAAATGTCATTGTTCTAATTATACTTACTTTTTTATTTCGATTCATGTTTTCCAGATCCATCAGTTGCATCCACACAAGAAATACCCCTTCAAATAGGAGAAGATGAGCATTCTGGCGGTGAGTAACTGACATGAACACAAAAGATATGTATGAATACTGTTAAACATAAAACTAATCAAGCTTTTAATGTTTAAGTATTTGATAAGTGTATGTTACCATAAGAATAAAATGTAATGCTTTTAGTATATATTCAATTTTATTTATATTTATGTATATGTATTTACAATGCCTAATTCCTCTCTTTCAGATGATGAAAACAGGCCCAATGCTCCTGGCTTTACACCCCCCCTATTCCAATCCTCGGAAGGCAGTGGTTGTGAGGGAGAAGATGTACTGCTGCAGGCATTGCTGGTACCCAGTCCAGCAGCTGGTTTTTCCCCTGGGGAAGAGAATGTATTGGGAGGTGATGAAGGGCAAGGGCATACTAGAATTGCAAGTTCACCAGATGCCTGTCCCCAGGCTTGCATGCCACCATCTTCCCCAGTACAGTCTGCAGCAAGTCAGGGTGTGGATGTAGCACCAACAGAATATTTGCTGCAGACTGTACTGGGTGAAGTAAGACAACTAAATAGAAATATGCAAGGCCTACTCCGTCAGCAGGCAGATTTCTTTCAATTGTTGTTCGTGAGATTGGAGCAAGACTGGCACCGGGAACTGGCCAAAATGCGCTTTGATTTGCTGCAGGCAATCTCGCGTCATAATGCACCTTATGAAACCACAGAAGAATCTCCAGGTATGCAGGAAAGTGCACCAAATTCTGACCCTACCATCTGAATGTTGCAGCAAAAAGTCATCTTCACCACATCTAGATGCCTAAATGCATTGAGTTGCCACACCCACACCGGTGAACAAGAGTACCTAATAAAGTGGCCATTAAAAAAATTAGGCACATCCGAATTTATAGTTTATTGTTTATAATGTTAAACTTTTGAAGTCTTTAAGCATGTTGCTTTTACTCTTTATACATTTTTTGTATTTTTTGTATTTTTGTAATTTTTTTATATTTGTATTGTAAAAACTTTATTAAAAAAAAATGGAAATGCAAACTGGATAAACTTTTGCTTATTAACTACCAGCGAACTTTCACCCCCTACCTGAACCAGGCCCATTTTCAGCTTTCAGCGCTCTTATACTTTGAATGACAATTGCGCGGTCATTCTACACTGTACACATATGAGATTTTTATCATTTTGTTCACACAAAGCTTCCTTTTGGTGGTATTTTTTGGCAATCAAATGAAAAAAGACAGAAAATTGTGAAAAGAACATTTTTCATAGTTTGTTGAAATTTTGAAAACAAGTAATTTTTCTTCTTCACTGATGGGATGGGTGCTTTTAGGCTGCACTGATGAGGTAGCACTGATTGCCACTGATTGGTGGCACTGATGAGACAGCACTGATAAGTGGCACTGGTGAGCACTCATGAGACAGCACTGATAGGTACTGGTAGGCAACACTGATGGGCAGCACTGATAAGGCTGCAATAATAGGCGGCATTGATGAGCACTGATAGAAGGCACAGATGGGCACTGATAAGCAGCACTGATAAGTGACACTGATGAGGAGAAACTGATGGGCACTGAATAGCAGCACTGTTGGGACTGCACTGATAATCAAGACACTGATAATCAGTGCTTTATCAGTGCCAATGTCCCTTTAACACATGGTGGTTATCGGTTCTCTTCTTCTCACAATAACTGGCTTGTGCTTACATCCATGATCAGTTGTCATTGGACACAGCTGTTCATGTGGTGTGTGGGCAGCGCGAGTGTGGGAGGATGTCCATGTTTTCCCTCCCGGCACTGTAAGCCCGCACTGTAGCCATCTTTCGGCTATAACGTGGGCAGCAAATAGTTAAAGAAAATAAACTTTTTTTTTAAATGGAACTTGGTGGAACTCATTTCCACCACCTCTGCCTCTGGCCCTTTATGACCTTTAAGACCCTTCCACTGTTATTAAAGTTTGACAACACCCACTATTTTTTGCTATTGCTTGTATTACTTTCTATCAATCTTTGTCTATTCTATGCTCAAAAATGGATTTAAAAATAAATTTAACAGAAATTCCCCAGAAGAAAAAAAAAATTCACGCAGTTTCTCATTAGATATATGATAAAATGTGTATTCATTTAATAATTACCAAAGTATAGAAATCCTCCTATATGAGTTATTCTTCTTCTTCTATATCCTCTTCAAGTTCAAACTGTAGCATTACTTTCACTATATTGGGAAAGAGAGAGCGGTAGTTTGTTAGCTACATCAAGGGATATGGTTGAGAGAAAGCGAGAATAAGAAAAGAGAGTGTTACATACATGGTGGACACGGTGTATAGAGAGGGAAAGAGCTGGATACACAAGAGGAAATGGTATACAGAAAGAGATAAAATAAGAAAATGGTAAGAAACAAAAAGTGTTTTATATATATACATATATATATATATATATATCAATGATTGACAAGACAGTAAATGGGCAATTAAAAAGACAATCACTTTTTTTCGGGGAATCCCCAGGGGTAAGCATTTCGAGTCTTGCCATGTAGTGTGGTCTTCAGGAGTGCCCGAATCTGTGGCCAGCTAATGTAATATGGTTGGTTTCGACATTATGGCAGCACGTAGCAGCATGCTGTCATCACAACGCCATAGGTCCAGTTGAAGGCGACACAAAGAATTTTTTTGCTGATGTAGTGGGAGCAGTGGGAGACAGGATTTAACAGCCCATGCCTGGACTTCTTATGTCCGTGTTATTTTAAATTTATGTTTAAAAAATAATTATTGAGCAGCAGCACCACCACCGCAAAATTGTCATGCTATTCTAAAATTATAAGTGAGACCCCACACCTCTTAAAACAATATCTGTGCAGGTGCACCAGAGTAATAGTACTGCAGGTTTAATAGCATATGTGAGAACCCTCAACTTCTTCATCAACCCATTCAGTTTAAACTTGAACTAAAATATAAACCATTTGTGTCTACTGTAAAGTTCAGGGGTGTAGCCGCATTGGTTAATTATTGTTTGGAATCACATACGGAACACATAACTAACAAACAGAAGTACACCTTTACATTTTCATGCATATGAAAATAAGCTTACAATGGCAAATGATTTCAACTCTGAAATACTGATCAAAAGCACACTTTGATTCAGTACAATAGAAGCATAACAAATAGGTTCAATTCACAGGGCTTTAATTAAATTTTGGTAAGTATTCCACATTGTCCTGCAGGCATGCAGCACACAGACAGGTGTCTCCTACAGCTCCTATTAATTGCCTTCAGTGCTGCTTCCTGGAGTTTGTGTTTTAGGTCCAGAGTCCCCGTATTCAGGGGTGGAGGTTCTTTCCCACCCTAAAATCTCTCCGAACCTCCAAAATTCCAGGTCCCAAATAGACAACTGTTAAATCAGAGAAAACTGTACATCAGTCTTCTCCTTTTTATCATTCACTATCCTGGAACCTTCTGACACTACATGAGTGAGACCCCTGAATAACCAAACTGCAATGAACTTTTACCCTATGGGAACCACTTTGCTGTCCAATGAACTTCAATCCTTAACAAATCCTCAGCATCATAAACAGTATATATGGAAGAGTTGTGCTGGAGCTTGAGAAAGTCCAAAGAAGGGCAAAGAAACTAATAAGGGGACTGGAGGACCTCAACTACACAGAACGACTGCAAACGCTAGATTTATTCCCATTGGAGAAGCAATGCTTGAGAGGGGACATGATAACGATCTACAAATACCTCAATGGGGATCCCAGCATAGGAAAAAAAAAGTCTCAGAGACTAAGAGGACACGGGGTCATACAATGAGACTCGAGGAGAAGCGGTTTAACCTTAATCTGCGCAGGGGTTTTCTCACTATCAGGGCAGTAAGGATGTGGAACACTTCCAAAAACAGTGGTGGTTGCAGTTGGGATGGATACTTTTAAAAGACTCTTGGTTATATATCTTAAAGAACACAACATACAGGGATATGGGAAATAATTATAAACAAACGTACACCTACAAAGGTTGAACTAGATGGACTATTGTCTTTATTCAGCCTACTATGTAACTATTTAAAACTAAAATTTTTTTTTTTTTTTTGTGTCTCAACACTGCATTGTTCAGACAGTAGATGTGTTATAACGCTTTATATTAATCGTTCAAAAACATGTAAGGAAACATAATAGGAAAAATATAACATAACACATGGAACAAAAATAACAAAAACTTTTTTTGGACTTTCATTCAGTATCATAGCTGAGAACTGGGTATTCCAGCTTGGGCAAATTGACTTTTAGGAACGCAAGTTTTTCCATTAGCTGGGGGGCCAGTTGTGAACGTTGGGGGCACAATATGTTCCCAGTCACAGAAAAAACCCTTTCACTTTGAACAGTGGTAGGTGGGCATGACAGGAGTTCCTGGGCTACTTGGGAGAGAGCTGGCCAAATATCTCTTTTGTCATCCCAGAATTCTAAAGGATTTGCGGTGGGGGGCAAAATGGGCTCTGCAAGGTATGTATTTACCATGTCCTGCACACTTTTTTTTCGGGCGGGAAGTCTGCTGGGTCCCACTAAGCTGTCTATTGCCTGAACCAAAACAGAGGTTGCTATGGTGGACTGAGGAGTGGTTGCACTATTGCTACTTGTGCTGGACAGAGACACAGATTCACGTTCCTCCAGCTCTTCTTCTTCATCCTCTTCCCTGCGTCGAAGCCTTGAGATTTTGTGATGTTTCTCTCTGACCCTGTCTAACAGTTTATCTCGCCAGAAGGTCAGGGAATTGGATCTCAGGGCCATCTTGCCCTTTATCCGTGGGTCACAAAGAGTGGCCAACATTACTTCAGGGCATGAGTCTGTAAGCTCTTTCAGCCGCCTACTTAGTTCTACCTTACACCTCCTGAGCAGGGCCATTACTTCTGGTACATGTCCCCCAGGCAACACTCCTTATATGACAGAAAAGCATCTATGTTATTAACCAGATATGACATGAGTGGTACTACTTCAGATAAGCTGGCACTTTCTTGGCTCAGTTGTTCCGTGACAGCCTTAAAAGGCTTGAGTACTGCCACAAGCTGAGCAATCATTGCCCAATCCTCCCTAGCAAGTGGTCTGCTAATACCAATGTAATGTTCATTTGACATGGCATGAAGGGCCTTCTGCTGTTCTAGTATGCGTTCCAACATATCCAAAGTTGAATTCCATCTTGTGACAACATCAATTTTGAGGCGGTGCTCGTTCAGCCCTGCTTTTTTTTGCTCCCTTCTGAGGATATGGCTATCTTTTACACTACGATGAAAGTGTGCCGCAATCTTGCGACACGAGTCAAGTAGTGTGGCCAGCTTTCCAGTTGTGTTTTCCTCAGAAAGCGCATCTTTCACAATGAGGTTAAGCAAATGGGCTGAACAGCGTACACCCACATATTTACCATCCCGCACAGCTTTAAGCATATTTGCACCTCCATCTGTAACGACAAAGCCCATCTCTGCCTGAGTACCTTCCTGCTCTCCCAACCACTGTGCCACCATCCTCTTCAGTGATTGCAGAATGTTGTGGGCAGTGTGTTGCTCATCCATGACCTCAGCATGGAGAAGGAAGGAACGGTGCCCTTGCTTTACTAAGGTGGCTGAGCCTCTTGCCCCAGAACATACTATGTCTTGCGTCACCTTAGGTTGCCACCAATGTGCTGTCAGGGACAAAAAGGCATGCTGGCCACTTGGAGCACTCCATAAATCTGTAGTGAAGTGCACTGACTGCCCAGCAGCCTTTGCCAGCTCCTCCTTCAACACTCCAACACATGAGCTGTAAAGGGATGGCACTATAGTGCGGCTAAAAGTTGTACGAGAAGGTACTTTGTACCCGGGGGCCAGAGCTTCCATGAGTTGCTTAAAGGGCTCCCCTTCAACTAAATTAAAAGGAGCCCCTCCAACTGCTATGAGCTGCGCTATTAACCGTGTTACTTTACGGGACTGCTGGCGGGACATGACTTTTGCATGAAAGGCACCAACTTGTTCAAGGGTCGACTGTGTGTATGTGGAATGGCGGGTATGTGACATTTGACTTGATGATGCTGTGACAGAAGTGGTATGATAAATCTGTGCCTTTGCCTGGGTATTACTAATAGCAATAGTCAAAGCTGAACTTCCCCTAGTGGTGCATGGAGGAGAAGCCACCCCATGTTCCTCCCTTAGTAGCACAGGTTTGTGGTGAGTGCGCATATGCTGGTTCATGCCTGCATTTGTAAGATGTCCTATCACTTGCCCGCGGCTCACCTCCCGACAGCATAGTTTACATTTGGCTATGCGACCATCACCAATTGCTAGAAAGTAGTTCCATATCTTAGAACGGTGACTAGAAGAGCCACTGGACGCAGGTGCTGAAGATTTCTCTGCTGAGGTTTCAGCAGCCTGCTGTGCTGGGACAACTGGTTGCTTCATAATATCCACCCCTATGTTCCCTGCTGTGGTCTTGACAGAAGGGGGCCTAAAGATAGAGGGAATGGTGGCAATGTCAGGCTTTGGAGGCCTACCCTGAATGGTGGCACTGGTGGCAGAACTTTTACTTACAAGGGCAGGAGACTCCAATATTGAAAGCGTAGAGGATGGAGAGTCCATTAGAGGTGACATTTGTGGTGGCGGTGATGAATACCGTAGGGGTGATTTACTGGTGAAATCTGCAAGTGGACGTCTATTACACTCATGTCCGTAGTCAGGCTGCTGAATGTCTACTTCCCCTGATGTTGGGGGCACATGCAAAGTTCCCACATTATGAAATCTACCCTCAGAAAAAGCAGCGCTCATAGCAAATGTCGTGTTGGTGGCAATAGAAGTGGAAGTATTAGTGTTGCTTGTTGTGACAATGTCAGCATAATTCTCCAAATCTAACACCTCCATTTTTGGCTGTTTGTGTGCATTAAAACCACAAAAACCCTGTGCAGTCATTGCACGGCCTTTGCTGTAGAACTTAGATGTTGTTACAGTTATTGTGGAAGTAGTTGGAACACTGGTGGTTGTGTTTATGGGTATGGGGTTGCTAAACAGCCGGCGCTTAGTAGGTGGCTTACTCTTCTTATTCTGCACACTGGCAGTATTAGCAGCTTCTCCAATTACACTGCTTGTTCTTTTTAGTTTAATAGGTGGGCTGCTCAACTGACTACTCGCACTGCTTTCTCTCCTCCTGTTAACAGCTCTGCTGGACATCTGTCCATGGTCAGAAGAAATAACAATACGTGTCATATCTACTGCTGGACTGGTGGTGGTGCTGCTTTTGCTCAATGTGTGAGCAGTTTGACTCTGAGAAGGCTCCATCATAAAAACACAGCCAGAGCCTGTCCTCCTCAATCAAACAACTGTGACACTCTGAAAAAGTTAATCCACTTCACACACAGCTGTCTGATGATAGGTGAACTTGAAGTGCTTGACTGACTACCTAGCCCCACCCTACTACCTTTATGACTGCAATAAGTGTATACTATTACAAGACAAAGATGTAATGGAAAAAAATAATCCTCCCACTATCTCCCTCCAAAACATCAATAATAATAATAATTGAAAACTAGTATTGACTACTTGATTAAGACAAAGAGTCTCTTCAAGGCAAATAGAAAGGTGCACCTCTCCACACCACAAGACACTCTCTCTATCTGTGGTAAACCCTGCCAGGAGGATTAGCTTTTATATAGATCATAGCCCCACCCCTAATGAGAAATGAAAAAAGCTGATTGGACAATTCCGATTGGACGTTTTGTTTCGAATATGTTTCGTTTCGAATTCGATTCGAATTAGATTCGAATACGATTCGAAATCGATTCGAATCAAATTTGAAGCAAATTTCTGATATATTCATGCAATTAAGCAATTCATACAATTATGAATTCTTCAATCAGGCATGCTGACAACTTCCTTGTTGCGATAACTATAAATTAAATAAGATGTGTGTGTTTTTGCACTGGTTTTTGCACTGGTACACTGCAAGTCTGAGAAGTAGATGTGACAGACAGATGTAAATAACCATCTTCCAAAAATTCAAATTCGAATAGAAAAGATTAAAATATAATAGAAAAACAATAGAATTTAATAGAATAAAATAGAAAGAATATACAACCATATTCTGACATTCGAATTTTGAATAGAATAAATTCGAATTTACATTTATTATATATAAAATATTCGGAAATTCGAATGTCATAAGGAATTAATTTGAATAGGAAAGATTGGAATAGAAAATAATAGAAATGAATAGACTAAAAAAACAATAGAAAAGAATAGAATAAAATATAATATATATTATATTTTATTCTATTCTGTTCTATTGTTTTTCTAGTCTATTTTCTTTTCTATTCGAATTCGAATTCATTCTATATGAAAATCGAATTTTGAAAAATGGTTCTATTATATATAATATGTTTTCTGTTCTGTTCTACTGTTTTTCTATGCAATTCTTTTTTATAATATTCTATTTTATTCTAATCTTTTCTATTCAAATTCTACAATACATTGTATATGAAATTCGAATTTCGGAAAATCTATCTATCTATCTATCTATCTATCTATCTATCTATCTATCTATCTATCTATCTATCTATCTATCTATCTATCTATCTATCTATCTATCTATATCTATTTTACTCAATTCTGTTCTATTGTTTTTCTTGTCTATTTTTTATTTCTAGTCTAATCTTTTCTATTCGAATTCAAATTCATTCTATATGAAATTCGAATTTCAGAAAATGGTTTTATATATATATATATATATATATATATATATATATATATATATAAGATATTTATATATATAACCATCTTTTGAAATTCGAAATTCATATAGAATGAATTCAAATTCGAATAGAAAAGATTAGAATTGAAAAACAATAGAACAGTAAAGAATCTAATATATATATTATATTTTATTCTATTCTGTTCTATTGTTTTTCTAGTCTATTTTCTTTTCTTTTAAAAATTCATTCTATATGAAATTCGAATGTCGGGACATGGTTTTATATATATATATATATATATATATATTTATGGTTGGAGCCCTATGTCCGGTATGTACATGGATACCACTTATAGTAAAGACAGGACTTACCATCGGAAATAGACCTGAAAGTGTGGACTTACCATATGAAATGGACCTGAAAGTGTGCCTTGGTCTAATGGCCGGTATGCCAAAATAAGGGGGCATACCCTGGTTTAAGAAATGATTATTCTGTAAGAGAAATGAATGAAATGAATAGTTTTGAGAAATGCTGTGAAATGGGGATGGGAGGGTGGGTATCGCGCACAGGAAACCGACAAGCACCACAGGTGAGCGGGCTGCTTAAGTACCCCCCCGGGCTCCTCCCATAAATTCAGGCCACCATACTGGCCTTCCTACTTATGGTTGGAGCCCTATGTCCGGTATGTACATGGATACCACTTATAGTAAAGACAGGACTTACCATCGGAAATAGACCTGAAAGTGTGGACTTACCATATGAAATGGACCTGAAAGTGTGCCTTGGTCTAATGGCCGGTATGCCAAAATAAGGGGGCAAAAACATTCAGGTAGGGTTATGATTTTATTGATTTCCATTACTTATTGAGCCAATTTGGAGAATGCCTGTGCCATCTCTGTTTGTGGATTGGGGATATACCGGGCGAAGCAGGCTGACTTCCACCTGCCCAGTCTTTTAATGATGTGTTCTGGAACTCCGTGGCGGGATGCCGCGGAGGCTGCTCCGATGCGGAAAGAATGTCCGGAATACTGACTAGGGTTAAGATGAAGATTGCGGAGAAGTATTCTTATGTGTTCCACAAACTGAGAGGCGTTTAAGGGTTTAACAGGGAACGGTAGAAGGGGACTGCTGTCTGGTTGTTCAGGCAGGAGTGAGAGGAGCCGGTTGAGTACGGCGACTGGACACCAGCTGTTGTCGGTTTTATATAGATGAATGTTCGCTCCTGAGCCCGTTTGCTGGGTTTTAGAGACCTCGAGGTGCAGGATGAAGTGGTCTTGGTATCTAAGTAAGTGTCGTCTGCATAGTACTCGGTCTGTGGATTTGTTAGAGGTGAATTCTCCAGGGCGCAAGAACCCATAGTACGCTAGATATATCGCTGCTTGTAAGACGATGCTGCGGAGCAGACCGAATGGCGAGGTAGCCAGCATAGTTGACATGTCCCTAAAGATGGGTCCCGTAATGGGCAAGCGCTTAGTGCTGATGACTGGTTGATGTTTCTGGATTCCCCTAAGAATGGCTCGTATGGCGTGAGATGAGAATAGTGAGGGTTTCGTGGGGTCTTCAAGCGCCATAAAATGTTGAATGCCGGCTAGGTATAGCCGGATGGTGTTGTAGGATAAGGCCAGCTGCGTGTGGCAGTGCGCAGTGAAGGCCAGTACCTGCTTGATACCTGTTGGCCCTTTACGGCAGGACGTGAGGAATTTGTTAAAGGCCTTCCACGCTGTTTGGTAGGCTTTAAGTGTGTTGTAGGAGAGGGAATGATTTATAAGTTGTGTAGCTCCGTGTAAATGTTGAGCTAGTCCAGGGTCAGTTGTGACCAGACAGGGATAGGGGCCGACATCGGATCGGCATCGGGAACCTGGTTGAAAAAGGAGGAATAATTGAAACGTGACAGTGCGTCAGCGGCTGAGTTGTATCTGCCGGGAATAAATGTACAGTGTATATTGAACTGATGTTGTAAAGACAGTTGTACCAACCTGCGCAGGAAGGACATGACTGCTAGGGACTTGGACCTGCCTTTGTTGATGATGTCTGCCGTGGCCTGGTTGTCGGTGCTAAAGACTACAGTTTGTCCTGTCCAGTGGTGGCCCCAGAGTTGTGCGGCTGCCACTATGGGGTAAAGCTCAAAGAGGGCAGATGTTTGGGAAAAGCCGGGTATGATTAGTATCTGTTGAGGCCATGGTCCTGAAAACCAATGATGGCCAAAAATTGCCGCGAAGCCTGTGGAGGCTGCGGCGTCCGTAACCACCTGGGGTGAATGGACCGAAACTACAGGTATGAATAGCGATATGCCATTCCAGGCGGACAAGAATTCCTCCCACATGGATAGGTCCGCTATTGCTGCGGAGTCTAAATTCAAAATCTGATCAGGGTCTTGAGTTCTCGACAGAAATCTGAGTAGGCGTGATACAAACGTGCGGCCTTGTGGAATAATTCGCATAGCGAAGTTGAGCATACCCAGGAGGGACTGCAACTGTTTTTTGGTACAGTCCTTGGTGTGTGTAAACTCGTGGAGGACTGCCCTAATGCGTGTTAGTTTGTCGAGGGGGAGACTGGCTTGCATTGCGCAGGTATCCAAGCTGACCCCGAGAAAAGTGATGCTATTTGCTGGGCCATCCACTTTGTGCTCAGCAATAGGAACATTGAGGTTTCCAAAAATTACCCTAAGTTTGTCGAGATCTCCTGGGGGCTTGCTGGGTGGTTCTATCAGTAGGAAGTCATCTAAATAATGGATGACTTCATGGCATTGACCCTTGTGTAATAGTATCCAACTGAGGGATTGGGCGAACGTGTCGAAGAGCCACGGGCTACTCTTCGAACCAAAGGTGAGCTTTGTAGCAAAATAATATGTTTCCTTCCACTTGATGCCATGCCAGCACCAAAGGGATGGGTGGATGGGCAGGAGTTTGAAGGCATCCGAGATGTCGGCTTTGGAGAGCCAGGCGCCTGTGCCTGCTTTGATGATCGCCTGTATTGCCATGTCCACAGAAGAATATTTTAGGGAAAACTCCTCGGAGGGGATCAGGGAATTGAGACTGGGTATGTGGGAAGAATGAGGCGCAGACAAGTCGTACACCAAACGCAATTTATTTGAAAACTTGCCCTTGACAAGCCCAATAGGGCTGACTCTCCATGTGTTGAAAGGGGGGCAACTGAAAGGGCCTATCACGTAACCTCGATCCACCTCTGCCTGTAAGAGCTGATCTATGGCTTGTACGTCAATGGCTGCCGAACGAAGATTGGCACATTCGTGGGTAGTGTGGGGAAGTGAAATGAGGCCGGTGTGAAAGCCTGCTGTGAAGCCTTGGATAAGGAAGGTGGCCAGGGAAGGGGTGGGATGTGAAGTGAGATACCATCCTAACCACAAGAGGTTGATCCGGCTTAGTCACGCCTTCTTGTGTTGCTTGACTTCGCACAAAATCCTGGGGTGTGCTCTATGACATATGGTGCAGAGGTGAAGTAGACGGCACTGGCTGAAGTTGCAGGACCCCTGATTAAAGTTATTACAGATGGCTGCCCCTCCCACGGTTCGGACTGGGCGTCCGAGTTTGTCCACCTGAGGCGTTGGTTCAGGGATCGGCTGAGCCTGTACTGATCCTGAGGTAGAGGGAAACTCGAAAGGCCGTCTGTTTGCCGTATTGGCACACCAGGTGGCAGTGTGGGTGGAAGACTGGCAAATCGCACACAGAGGTGAGCGTAAGCCGGCAAAGTGGCGGCAGAAGAGTTCTGTGTCCATGAGACTCCAGTCTGTGGTGATCTGGAACTGTATGAGTCTGGCCGCGGCCTTGGCTGAAAAAGAACGGTGGTAGTCGTAAAAGGCAAAACCACCGTACTTGTGGCCTAAGTCTACCACAGTATGGAGATACAAGTCCAGCTCTTCCCGCCTGCTAGGGGTGACTGAGCACAGGACATCTCTGAGCATGCCAAAGGCCAGTGTAAACTCTGAGACTGTTAGCTTGCGGTTCAATCTGGGGTCTTTAGATTTAAGGACCACTGATATGTCGCCCCAGGAGTAGGCTTTATTTTCTGCCAAATCATGCACGGAAATGAGGAGAGAGGCCAGGTTGACGTCCTTGCCGTCCAAGATGTCCTTCCTGATACTGGTTGGGACCAGGTGGGAGGGGTAGACAACGTGGCTTGAGCCTGAGGTACCTGCAGGAAGAGGCGTCAAGCTTTGAGTTGCCGTTGGGTCGGGGACAGCCGTGGCCGGTCGGGCCTCCAGAAGTGCAACCCTGGTTTGGACGTCTGCAACTGAGGTGGATAGAGATGACACCATCGTGTGTAACTGTGAAATGGCCGATGATATCGACTGAAGGGATGCCTGTTGGGTACTGGGTCCTGCTGCTGGTGGGGGAAAGAGGAGTTTGAAAAGCTCGCCTTTCCTTGCTGTGGCAGGGAAGGGGACACCTCTGCGTCTGAGCTCTGCCGTCAGTTTGGGGATAGTCCATCCCCTAAGAGATTGCACGCTGCCGCTTTCTGAAACCGGAGAAGGTGACAGAGGGGCCGCGAGGTCTTCGCTGCCGGTCTGAGACATGGTTGCTCTGGTGAGGATTATCTTGAGCTTTTATCTCCTGGTTGACTGTAACCTATTAAGGGCGAGATGAATTTCAAGTTTTTTCTTTGATCTGCTGAGTCATACTTACCCGACTTGTTCTCCCATTCCCCTTTTTTTTTTTTTTTACCTGGGGGGATATCGTCCAACCTGGTGCAGGGTGGACCTACTGAACTTTGACTGACCTGAGAAAACGAAAAGGTGACAATTCGTGAAAGGATTGCTGACTGGTTTCTTGAAGCAACGATTTGTATGACAATGAAATGATTCGAAATGTTTGCCTTGATTACGAATGGACTCCATGACAGAGGTCCGGCCTGGTCGTCATCATTGATTCGACCGAGAACCGGGCTCTGGAGCATGTATTGAAATGAGGCAAGTGGAAACATTGGTGCACCCGGGACGATCTGGTGCTTATTTGATGCATCTGGATTCGAATCGGAGCACCGTATGAAATGAAATGAGAGAAATGATTATTAGACCGAGGCTTGAATTGGTTGTGCCGTGTTTGCGACTGGCAACCATCCGAGCTCTGGTATAGGTATGAAATGCTGTTTGGTACCAGCGAGGCATTCCGTAAAGAATCGGTGCATGTCAGATGCGACTGGTTCCAGAACGGTGATGCGTTGTGGGAGTGAAATGGCAGTAAGCTGCATGGCAGAGACATGGATCTATCCCCCGATGTCTGCGATTAGCTATGATCCGGACTTTGAAGCATGTATCAGAAATGAGGCCGAGCCCTGGGGTACGCCACCATGAACCGGTGCATTTCCATGCGACTGGATTTATGTGTGAACGTGATACGTGGAAATGAAATGATAACCATGACAGAAGGTACGAATTACTGATAAACGTAACTCTGGAGCATGTATAGAAATGAGGCCAGTCCTGGGGCACGCCGAGACGAATCGGTGCATTGTCATGCGACTGGATTCATGTCGGAACGTGATAGGTGGAATTGAAATGATAACCATGACAGAGGTATGAATGACTGAAAACGTAACTCTGGAGCATGTATAGAAATGAGGCCAATCCTGGGGCACGCCGACACGAATCGGTGCACTGCCATGCGACTGGATTCATGTCGGAACGTGATAGGTGAAAAATGAAATGATAACCATGACAGAGGTATGAATGACTGAAAACGTAACTCTGGAGCATGTATAGAAATGAGGCCAATCCTGGGGCACGTCGACACGAATCGGTGCACTGCCATGCGACTGGATTCATGTCGGAACGTGATAGGTGGAATGAAATGATAACCATGACAGAGGTATGAATGACTGAAAACGTAACTCTGGAGCATGTATAGAAATGAGGCCAATCCTGGGGCACGCCGAGACGAATCGGTGCATTGCCATGCGACTGGATTCATGTCGGAACGTGATAGGTGACAATGAAATGATAACCATGACAGAGGTATGAATGACTGAAAACGTAACTCTGGAGCATGTATAGAAATGAGGCCAATCCTGGGGCACGCCGAGACGAATCGGTGCATTACCATGCGACTGGATTCATGCCGGAACGTGATACGTGAGAATGAAATGATAACCATGACAGAGGTAGTAATGACAGACAATGACGTAACTCTGGAGCATGTATAGAAATGAGGCCAAATAACTGGGGCACACCGGAACGAATCGGTGCATCTTTTTGATGCGACTGGATTCGAATCGGAGCGCGGTAGGTGACTGAAATGAGAAATGTTTGAAATGATTTGAAATGTTAGAAATGAGTTCTAGAATGTTTCAGAAATGAGAAATGATTAGTATCGAACTGATTTGATCCGATAATTTGCAAATTGCGACTTGCTGTGGCTGTTTACTGATGCATACTTTTAACACCGACATGCTAGAAATGGAGCGACGTCTGCGTCGCGGTGCTGTCGAAATGGTAACATATCGAAAGTACGAGCGATACATATTACAATAGTGAAATGCGAGTAACGAAATTTTGAAGGTACGGTTTAGTGACATGACATGAAACGAAAAATTCGATATACATTGCAGTTTATGAAAAGCGAGTGAAACGAAAATTTTCGAAATTACGGTTTAGTGACCTGATATAAAACGAAAAGTCCGACGGGACCTTACCTGCGACAGCCAAGCCAGCCGCGTGGTACAAACTACGAACCAAAGACGCCGACTTCGAAAGTTTTTTGAGAACGGTATCGAATACGGAATGCGAGGCAAGAACTTGCGGACGCTGGTATATCGAATAGTCGGCCTAGTGACGTATATCGCGCACAGGAAACCGACAAGCACCACAGGTGAGCGGGCTGCTTAAGTACCCCCCCGGGCTCCTCCCATAAATTCAGGCCACCATACTGGCCTTCCTACATATGTGTGTGTGTGTATATAATTTTTTTTCCTGATCTGTTCTATTGTTTTTCTATGATATTCTTTTCTATTACTTTCTAATCTATTCTTATCTTTTATATTCAAATTCGATTTCATTCTATATGAAATTCGAATTTCAGATAAAAAAAATTTTTTCGAGTCGTTCGTATTTTCGTTGTTACTGAATGATTCGTAATTCTGTCTAATTTTATTTGATTCGAAATTCGTAATTTTGTTTGTCATTTTTGTTTATTCTATTCGTTACGCTTCTCGTAATTTAGTAATTATTACTTTTGTGGGATTGGCTTATGCTTTCTTTCCCGTTGATTCGTAGTTTCGTAACATTGTTTTGTTTTTGTTGATTCGAGTCTACTAGCGTGCTTCGAATGGATTCGTACATTCGTAAATACATCGCGGTCATTAGTAATCTCGTATTTTAGTTTCGTTTTCATTTTCAACACGCGGCTAGCCAGCTAATTAGTCTCCGCCCCTGTGCACCATTTTGAGAGGGTGTACTGTGCATTGGTAGGGTGAGGTGAGTGTGGGTGGGAGCTGGGAGGAGCAGAGAGCAGAGAGTGAGATAGTTGTTTTGGTAGTTGTTTTTGTGTGGTTTGGTAGTTGTTGTTGCAATTACTGTTAGAATGTCTGGGAGTGATAATGGACGTGTGAGTCGTCTAGTGAGTGAGAATGTTGGTGTTAGTGAGTGTGTTGGTATGAGAGTTTTTGCCGTGACTGCGAGTGGAGGGGAGCGGAGGAGTGGAGTAGGGGACTCAGGGGAGAGGAGTGGAGGGGAGCGGAGGAGTGGAGGAGGGGACTCAGGGGAGAGGAGTGGAGGGGAGCGGAGGAGTGGAGGAGGGGACTCAGGGGAGAGGAGTGGAGGGGAGCGGAGGAGTGGAGGAGGGGACTCAGGGGAGAGGAGTGGAGGGGAGCAGAGGAGTGGAGGGGAGCGGAGGAGTGGAGGGGAACGTAGGAGTGGAGGAGGGGACTCATGGGAGAGGAGGCGTGGAGGGGAGAGGAGGCGTGTAGGGGAGGAGAGGCGTGGAGGGGAGGGGAGGCGTGGAGGGGAGGGGAGGCGTGGAGGGGAGGGGCGAGGCGGGGAAGAGAGGTGTGGAGGGGAGGAGAGAAGAGGAGGGGACGGGAGGCGTAGAGGGAAAAGGAGTCGTGGAGGGGAGAAGAGGCGTGGAGGGGAGAGGCGTAGAGGGGAGGAGAGGCGTATAGGGGAGAGTATTGTTGAGGAGAGGAGGAGTGGAGGGGAGGAGAGGCATGGAGGGGAGAGTATTGTTGGGGAGAGGAGGAGTGGAGGGGAGAGGAGTGGAGGTGAACGGAGGCCTGTAGTGGAGCCAAGGCCTGGAAGAGAGTGTGGAGGTGGAGTGGAGCGGAAGCATGGCCAAAAACGGAGACATGTGTCCCCCACTACATCAGAGAGTGCGGACTCAGACATGCAGCAACCCCACCAAAGCAAGCGACAAAAATCAAGGGGGCCTGTATTTACACAAGAGGAGAATGCTGCATTGGTTGCTGCAGTCCTAAGAGAAAAAGTCACACTCTTCTGCCAAACCGTGCCAACATCCGAGAAAGCAGCAGGCTGGGGACGAGTCCGGGACTCCGTGAATGTGGTCTCCAAGTTTCGCAGGCCCACCACTGGCGTCAGACACAGGTAATTATTCCAATATTCTTTCACACTGGGGCGGTGGGGACGTCGGCGGTAAAACAGCGCTATTTTTAGCGCTGCTTTACCGTCGTTATTGCAGCGGTATTCGGCCGCCAGCGTTAAGGTTTTAACCAAAAAAGGGTTAAAACCGCTCGTATAGCGCGGCTATAGACGCGGTATTGCCGCGGTATTGGCGCAGTATAGCCGCGCTGTCCCATTGATTTCAATGGGCAGGAGCGGTGAAGGAGCGGTGAATACACCGCTCCTTTACCGCTCCAAAGTTGCGGCTTGCAGGAGTTTTTTTCTTCTCCTGCCAGCGCACCGCTTCAGTGTTAAAGCCCGACACTAGCGGCTGTTTCGGGTCGGTTTGCAGGCGGTATTTTTAGCGCAATAACGCCTGCAAACCGGCCCAGTGTGAAAGGGCTCTTAGAACACACATTTGTAAAAAATACACAGTGTAATAGTCAATAAAAATTAACAGTTCTACTTTACAAAACTATTTATTTAGCACAGCCACATACAGAAGAGAACATTAACATACATGGAAATATTGTAACATAAAAAACCATCACTGTGTGAAACGACAGGTTGCTTTTCAAAAAAATAAATGTTTGGTTTCTATTTTATGTAACTAATAATGTTTATTTTTCATGTGCAGATTCTATGATTGTCGGGCGGCAGTCATCAAAAAGCTGAAGAAGCGTCTACGGGGAGAACATATTAGGGGAAAGCCTGTTGAGTTACGTGAGTGGGAGGTAAAGCTGAAAGATGGCCTTGGCCTTCTGGCAGAGGATGTCCCTGGAGTCAGCAGCAGGGGTCCACATCAAAGAGCTGTTGGTGAGTAAAATGAAATATATCATTATATATTGCTGTTATATGGTTGTTTCAAGCTCACTATTATTTTTTATGACTATGCATGTGAAACTTACTTTTTTCTTTACATACATGTTTTCCAGATCGAGAAACATCATCTGTAGAGCGATCAGCTCCAAGTACATCCCATCGACATTATGGTGAGTACCTAACACAAAAACAAAAGATGTAAAATTAATGATAAACTTCTATTTAAAGTGGTGTTGCACCCTAAAAAAAAAAAAGTCATGATTGTGCCTAAAAAAAAAAAAAAAAAAAAAAAAATTTGGATATTTTTTTTTTTACTTACCTCTAAATGCCTGTTGCTAGGGGGTCCCTCGTAGTCTGCCTCTTCCTTTGCCTGGGCTGGTGACATCACTTCCCCCTCGGCACAGGAAGGGCTCAGCTCTGCTCCCTCCCTCCTGTCAATGATCTGGGACCCATTACAGGTCCCAGGTGACTGAGCAGCCAATCACGGCGCGCGGCGCCGCTCGCGCATGCGCAGTGGGTGCCAGGCAGTGAAGCCACAGCCCGGCGCCCACAGTTGCAATGCCGGCGCCACTGAACGGAGGGGGAGACGAGCGGGGCTTCGATCCCCCGCATCGCTGGACACAGGGACAGGTAAGTGTCCAATTAAAAGTCAGCAGTTGCAGTATTTGTAGGTGCTGACTTTTAATTTTTTTTTTGACTGGCCCTCCTCTTTAACATTTAAAGCAGGCATCACTAAATGGCGGACTGTGGGCCAGATGTGGACCAAGTCACTGTGCCACCTGGAACGCCACAATCCAGCCATTTAGGTGACGGTTCTGTCTGCCTCCCTCTGCCGCTGTCACTATCGCAGAGCTGCTGAAAATAACTTCACAAGTTAAATAGCAGGGCATTGGTTGCTATGCGGCCCTAGCAACCAATCAACTGCTGGTTAACTTCAGCAGCATCTCCTGCTCCCACCCATTATTCAATGCTGCTGTGTCTCCGGCTCTGTGTGCCCAAATAAGGTAGGATGGGGCAGCGCTGCAGGGGGGATGTGAAAGTGTCAAAGGTGCAGAGGCTGTGTAATGTGATGAGGGCCAAATATGCAGGGGGCTGTGTAATGTGAAGGGGGCCAGAGGTGCCGAGGCTGTGATGTGAAGGAGGGTCGAGTTGCAGGGGGGTTAGGATGCAAAGGGGGAGGGCAGAGGACACAGGTGTACTCAGGTGCTATGAAGGTGGGGGAGAAGATACCATTGTGAAGGGTGTTCAGATCAGAACACTACTGTCATGGGGAAACTAAAACAATCATGGGATTGTGTAATAAACGAGGGTGGTGTACTATAAAAGGGCAGGCTATTCACCAAAATGTTAATTGGTCAATTTGCCAAGAAATATATCATCTCATCTGTTTTAACACATCATCAACTTCAGATTAGATTTAGATTTTAACATTTCCAGTGCAAATTAAATCGGTAGTAAACCACAGAAGAAAAAAAAACACCTGCAAGACAATAGCATAATGTGCTAGTATGCATCGCATACTAGCACATTATAAAATAAACGAGGCCCCAGCAGCCCAACCTGGCCAGCGCTATGACACGTTGCCTCGCCTTCTCTTCCGGGCGTCGACGCTGTGTGTGGCTGGAGGCGCTATGGGGTCTCTCCCACGCATGTGTGTGGGAGTCCAGTTTCCAGCGAGGTGCTTTGATTTTTCTGAACCGTCCGGCGTCCACCGGCCCTTCAGAGCGCATGCACCGCCACTGACATCAGCGGCTGCATCCGAGGTGGATATTTCCTAAACCGTACAGGTTTAGGGGATATTCATATTACCTACAGGTAAGCTTTATTATAGGATTACCTGTAGGTAAAAAAATGACAAAGTGGGGTATGCAATGAATCCACTTTAATTCACCTCAGTGCACTTTTTTACGCTTTGATTATAAAAATATGTTGTTGTCTTCCAACATATACCAGGCAAAAATAATAAATAAAGCTGTTGACTTTATCTTGAACATTACCTTGACTCTTGTCTTTTCTTCCATCTTTAACAGAAAGCGCGATCCGTATCCCGGACTCTCCAGAAGCATCAAGTGGCAGGAAGCAGCGGACCATTACGCCTCAGGGTAAGTAGTGGAATCTGGAAAGAAACAGGACACACCATCATCATCATTCATCGATGTCCATGATATTATATACACACAGGCATTATCATCTAATACACATTATTATTATTATTAAGGTCCATTTTCAAATTCATACACACATGACACCTCATACCTTCAGAACACGACTGTGAAGGGGAAACTGTGAAGTGAAGGGGGGGAACTGAGGATACTGAAGTAAGCATGGGATTGTGTAATAAAAGAGGGGGGTATAGTATATGTAAAAGGATATTCACAAAAGTGTTCATTGTTCAATTTGCCAAAAAATATAACATCTGTTTTAACACATTAGCAACTTTAGATTTGATTTTACAGTTCCAGTGCAAATTAAAGCGGCTTTAAACCACAGAAGAAAAAAAAAAGAAACCTGCAAGACAATGGCATAATGTGCTAGTATGCATTGCACATTATGAATTTCTATGAAATACTTTAGAATGAGGCCCCTGCAGGCCGACCCTGTCAACGCTGAGCGGGCTGACACGTTGCCTCACCGTCTCTTCCGCGGTCGCGGGCTCCGGCGCTTCTGAGTGGCCGGAGCTGCAATGAGGTCTCTCCCACGCATGTGCGTGGGAGTCCTTTTACTGGTGAAGAGGTTTGATTTTTCTGCAGGGTCCAGCGGACCTTCAGAGCGCATGCACCACCGCTGGCCTCAGCGGCTGCATCTGAGGAGGATATCTCCTAAATAATATTCATTTTACGTACTGGTAAGCCTTATCACCTGTAGTGTTAAAATGACAAAGTAGGGTACACAATCCACTTTATTTCACCTCAGTGCACTTTTTTGTGAGTACAGACAGAGTATTAGCTCGAAGCCCAAACATAAAAAAAACAACGTAGTGCTAGCATGATTAGGAGCATAGGGAAGCCGGGCAAGTCGGGATAAAAACAAGTTGTCAGACAACATGGGGCTGCAGGGGATTGGGCAGACAGCGTGGAGGAGGGACTGCAAAAAGCCAGGAGTGTGGGGGAGACAAGGTGAAATCAGACATCCTAGGAGTACACGAGGAGGAGAAGCATTCCTGCCCGCCCTCCCTCCCTACATCGGCTCGGTTCCTTCTATGCTTACCTTTTTGTTGTATTGGTTGTTTTTGTTTATTTTACAGGGTACATTCGGTTGGGTCTTTGGAGGTATTTTAAAATAACTTGCTGTGCTCAGATGATTGGGACCCATCTAAGGTATGGGTCCCCAGTGGAATGCCAGTTATGGTGGATTAACTGGTAGTTACAATGGTGTATCTGCAGAATGTGGTTAGTCTCCGAGTCGGTGCCGAGCGGTAGGGAGGGACCATGGAAGTAGTTTACACAGATACAAGGGAAACATTTTTGATACTTTGCCTCCAAAGGATCGTCAACCAAAAGAAAACAGACATTTTACTTCGATCTTTGTGTCAGTATATTTTTGGGCAATTACAGTTTGGCCAATAAGTTAGGAATACAGTAATTTATGACACAAGGAGTCAGGATACATCTGGGGTAACTTTTATTTATAATGCTTTGATGTTGTAGTACAACTTATAACAGGCAAAAATAAATAGCGCTGTTGACTTAACTTTATCTGGAACATTACCTTGACTCTTTTCTTCCATCTTTAACAGAAAGCCCCAGCCGTATCCCTCCAGCGTCATCTGGCAGAAAACAGCGGCCCAATACTCCTCAGGGTAAGTACACAAGCTGCCAATATAAAGAAACAGGACACACCATAATCATCTACACATTACACACAGTCATTATTATCCCTTCCCGTCGAGCGTACGCAGATGTGCAGCATAGACTTTCAGGGGTTATACCGGGAAGATGCCCGCAGCTGCAGGCATCATCCCGTTACTGTTTTGTAGAGCGGGCGATCGGCTTTCCAAGTATAACAACCGATGAGGCTAAAAGCTGCTCGGCTGTTATACCGGAGGAGCGAGAGGGGACTCCCCCCCATACCCCCCCCTTCCGCCGCCTCCTGCTGCTCTTACCAGGCCTCCCGATCCATCGGGAGGCCTGATCACCAATCTGCCACCTCAGCTACTGCCGGCTGCTGACAGTCTGGAACGAAGCTGAGAGCGGCTTCGTTCCAGTCTTCTAATTGTAAATGCGGAAGCGACGTCATGACCTCACTTCCCGTCTACTCGGTTGCCAGTGGCGCCTGTTTTAAAAAAAAATATACAGTATTCAGAATTGCCCAAAATGGCGATCTGAATACTGTGAAGTGCAAAGGAGGGATCGGGGGTCTTTTAGTTCCCCGATTCCTCCATAAAGAGTACCTGTCACCACCTATGACTGTCACAAGGGATGTTTACATCCCTTGTGACAGCAATAAAAGTCATGCAAAAATTTAAAGCGCCCCTGTCCCCGCGAGCTCGCTCACTAAAAAACGCATACGGAAGTTGCGCCCGCAGATGTTAATGGTGGTTAAATGGCACATGTGAGGTATCGCCGTGATCGTCACAGCGAGATAAATAACTCTAGCATTAGGCCTCCTCTGTAACTCTAACCTGGTAACCGTAAAAAAAATTTAAAGCGTCGCATATGGAAATTCTTAGGTACCGTACTTTGTCACCATTCCACGAGTGCGTGCAATTAAAAAGCGTGACATGTTTGGTATTTATTTACTCGGCATAACATCATCTTTCACATTATACCAAAAAACTGGGCTAACTTTACTGTTTTTTTCTTTTTTAAATTCATGAAAGTGTCCCTTTTACCAAGAAAATGTTGTGTTTAAAACACCGCTGCACAAATACGGTGTGATAAAAAATATTGCAACAATCACCATTTTATCCTCTAGATTCTCTGCAAAAAAATATATATAATGTTTGGGGGCTCTAAGTAATTTTATAGCAAAAAAATACGGATTTTAACTTACTTAACCACCAAATGTCAAAAATAGGCTTAGTCATGAAAGGGTTAACATATAAAAGATATTACCATCCATTTTCATACACACAACTCATACTTCAATCACTTCTCCATGAAATCATACAGTGAAGTGTTGTGTTTTAAAGTAGTAAACAATGAAGTGGATTTACACAAAATTACAGTGTAAAATGTGGTGCAGTTCTGCAGAGAAATCAATCAGCTTCCAGATTTTTTTGGGAAAGCCTAATTAAACAAGCTAAAGTTAGGACCTGTCAGAGCGCCGCTCTCCCCTATGGGGGGATCGGATGATGACGGTCCGTAGTGTCCGTCGTCATCCGATCCGATCCGAAAACGGAGGGAAAAGTAGGTTTTTCCTCCGTTACACTTTTCGGATCGGAGCGGGTCGGATGTCAGCGGACATGTCACCGCTGACATCCGACGCTCCATAGGGATGACTGTATGTCCGTTTTTCATCCGAAAATGGATGGATGAAAAACGGACATACGGATCGTCAGTGTGAAAGAGGCCTTAGTAAATCAACCCTAATGTTTGTATGTGTAACCTAGAATTGTTTATGAATGCTATCGTCAACATTTGCTATCTCTTCTATTTTAGATCAACAAGACCAGCCAGAGGGGAGAGCGCAGTGCAGCCCGCACTCGCCTGTCCTTATTTTGGAGGGTATAGAGCTGCAGAATGAGCCAGAATTGAGACCTGCTATGTCACAGACTCCTGCCTTCTCCCCATGGCCAGAGGAGGAGGTCAGGGGCCAAAGTTCAGGCATGCTGCTGCCACCATGTACTGCTGCTCCCAGTGTGCATGTACTGCAGTCGCCACCTCCTGTCCGGGTGCCAACTGCACCGGGCTTAACTGCACAAATTGAGAGGCTCCTTAGTGAAGTGAGGAGATTGACAACTGAAAATCGAAGGCAGTCTCGGGACATCAGAAGGCTTACCCGGACCATACATCTCATAGGCAGACAGCAAATGGACCATTTTGAATTGTTGTTGAGCCGGGTAAACCAACAGCACAACCAGGCAATGGAGCATTTGAGACTCTCATTGATGGAAGCAATTTCCAGGCACAATGCTCCATTGCCTGGGAGCTTGTCTGTTAGTACAGAAAGCAGCAGAGAACCCTCTCCTTCTGAAAACTGAGGGTTAGTTCTTCCTCTGCCCCAGGACCCAAAGCAGCTCAGTTCACCGTTTTGTTTAGAGTTGTATATATATATATATATATATATATGTATACGTGTTAACATACATGTTATTTTTCTACGTTTGTTTGTGCAAATAAATGCAAATAATTTTCGCCAAATAAAAGCATACTTTAGTGCCTTTATTTTGATTATTATGTGATATTTTACAGTTTATTACATATCTGGTTGCTTATTGCTTGATAATAACACACATGCTATCACACATGGTAATCATCAACTTAAAAAGAACATCTTTGCCAGTTGTCACCAACAACTTCATTTAGATTTAGCTAGGTATTATACTGGCTCGCTGACCTTACTATCCTCTTTTTATTTCCGCATCATTATATGTTCTAGTTCAAAGTTGCAGTAACAGAAATGGAAAAAGTATTAGTAATGAATACTAATACTATTTCCATTTCTGTTACAGAAACTTTGGACTACAACATATAATGATCTGGAAAAGTGTATAAGTGTTCAGTATACAGCTTTCTTGATTTTAGGTTTGAAATGAACATGCATGCATCACTTGAGATTCCCTCTATGTAGAGATCCACTGATACCGATATTGGATACGAGCAATTTTTGATCTGTATTCGTCAATACCAAATGACTGACAATCAAGAATCTGGGAGGCCTGGCTTCCTGATAAACTGTGAAGCTGGCGTCACGCTCTCTAACAGTACCTGGATGCACCTGAATGGTCTTTGGTATTGAAGACGAGTACAGAGAAATAATTACTAGTATCCAATACTGCTATTGTGCATCCCTACATACATGTTTGCCGTTATTTTTACATCCTAAAAGATGTGTATGGTTAATGCGTACCTGTGAAGTCTTCAACTTGTATGTGTCTGTCATGATGAAGTCTCATCCACTCATTCCAGTGGTACTTACACTACATTGGCAAATAAAACAAGAGTTACATAAATGAATGGAAATCAATGATGGATGGGGGAGTATGTGGGCAGTTGAGCAACTCACCTATTTCTGACTCACGGCAACGCGATAACAGTCTTTCCTTCCTTGTTGTGGATGATGACTTTCCAGAGTGCCAACTTACAAGTGCCATGTTGCCAACAATGTGGCCTGGAAATTGCATGAATATCTTGGTGAACTGGATATATTAGCAGCAAAAAAATTTTTGCCACGATGTAGGTGCCATTAGAGGGTTGAACGAAAAAACATTTTGGTGGTGGGGGTATAGGAGAATCGTAGTACCATTGTAGGCCTTCATTTTCATGTGTCTGTATGTATATTAGCATAGCAGCAGACTCAGTATCACCACTATTTCCACCACCAGTACTACAAGTATAGGAGTAAGCAAGCAACAGCCAGGTTGGCAAGCTGCATAACACAACAACCAAAACTACAACATTTTTATTAACTTAATAAATACAAATCCAGCAGCTTGAGCCAGTTTTGACACCTGTCAAGGTAGTGAAACCCCGACAGAAGGCAATCCTCCAAGGTGCTGTTTGCACTCATGCATGGTCTGTGCTTTCCTGACATATTGCATGACCATGTGCGCAGTCGCACTGCCAAACGGTTTGCCTTTCCCCTTCATGGTGTTGCTTGCTTATCCCAAACTTAAAGGGAATGCGTTTGTGTTCCAGTGTCCTAAGTATTGGAGATTTGAGAAGAAGGCAGAAGGAGTGGAAACAACAGGAGTTAGGAGGACTTTTAGCAGGTAAGTTTCACGAACTGAATGTTTTAAAGTTTTAATTTATATGTACAAAAGATACAGCTGTCCCATTTATTTTTAATGATACTAAATGACACAGTTGTCTCAAAAGGACAACTATTTAAGTTAGACTACCAGATCAGTAGCTAACCTTGGACAGGAAAATGGCAGGGCAGGGCAGGAGGTATGAGGTGGGACTTAGTAGGGGATCATTCCATGCCAAATCATCACAAACCAAATGGAACTTTGTTTTCAACCTGACCATCTCAGTTGTTCATTATATTTGATAGGATGGTATAGGGTCAGACATGGAGTAACTAACTAACTACCATATTTAAGCCCTCACATAAATGGTCAGGATGGGATATCTGATGATTTCTGGCATGGAATGAGGACCTTAGGGGAGACGTGGGACTCGGTCAGGTGGAGAATTCGAAATTATGCTAACATGGATGAGTTTTTTTATTCAGCATCAAACTCAAGAGCAGGGTAACCTAGAATAGAAAAAAAATAGAACAGTATAGAATAAAATATAATATATATACACATTATATTTTACTCAATTCTGTTCTATTGTTTTTCTAGTCTATTTTCTATTTCTACTCTAATCTTTTCTATTCGAATTCATTCTATACGAAATTCAAATTTCGGAAAATGGTTAATATATATATAAAACCATCTTTTGAAATTCGAAATTCATATAGAATGAATTCAAATTCGAATAGAAAAGATTAGAATAGAAAAACAATAGAACAGAAAATAATCTAATATATATATTATATTTTATTCTATTCTGTTCTAATTCGAATTCATTCTATATAAAATTCGAATTTCGGAAAATGGTTATATATATATATATATATATGTGTGTGTATATAATTTTTTTTTCCTGATCTGTTCTTTTGTTTTTCTATGATATTCTTTTCTATTATTTTCTAATCTATTCTAATCTTTTATATTCAAATGCGAAAATGGTTTTATTTATATATATATATATATATATATATATATATATATATATATATATATATATATATATATATATATATATATATATATATATATATATATATATATATAATATATATATATATATGTATATATATATATATATATATATATATATAACCATTTTCCGAAATTCGAATTTCTTATAGAATGAAATTGAATTTGGATAGAATAGAAAATAATATCTTAGAAAAACAATAGATCAGATCAGAAATAAATATATATATATAGACAAGAAAAACAATAGCACAGAATAGAATAATATATTATATTTTATTCGATTCTGTTCTATTGTTACTCTATTCTATTGTATTCTATTTTTTTCTATTAAAATTTGAATTGAAATTCTATATAGAATTGAATTCTATATGAATTTCAAATTTCAGAAGAGGGCTATATATATATATATATATATATATAATATATATATATATATATATATATATATTGATATTATATATATAATATCTATATATATATATATATATATATATATATATATAGCCATCTTCCAAAATTTTAAATTCATATAGAATAAATTAAAATTAGAATAGAAAAGTTTAGAATTGAATAGAATAGAATAGAAAAACAATAGAACAGAATAGAATAAAATATATATATTATATTTTATTCTATTCTGTTCTATTGTTTTTCTTGTATATTTTCTATTTCTATTCTAATCTTTTCTATTCAAATTCTATTTCATTCTATATGAAATTTGAATTTCGGAAAATGGTTTTACATTTAGATATATAACCATCTTCTGAAATTCGAAATTCATATAGAATGAATTCAAATTCCATTAGATAAGATTAGAATAGAGTAGAAAAGAATAGAATTATATATATATATATATATATATATATAACCATCTTCCGAAATTGAAATTTAGTATAGAATGATTTCATATTAGAATAGAATGTAAAATAATAAAAAAAAATAGAAAAACAACAGAACTGCATAGAATAATATATAATATATATTATTTTCGTTTCCATTGTTTTGATATTTGTTCTTTTCCAATCTATTTTCGAATTCGAATTTATACTATTCGAAATTCGAATTTCAGAAGATGGTCATATTCTGTTGTATTTTATTACATTCTATTAAATTCTATTCTATTCTTTACTATTCTTTTATTTTTATTCTATTGTTTTATTATTTTATATTCTATTTTATTGTATTCTTTTTTAGAAATCAATTTATATTTTTTTCTAATTCGATTCAAATTTGTTTTCGAATTCGAGTCAAAAAGATTTCGAATTTGTTTTCGAATCTAATAGATTTCGAATTTGTTTTCGAATCGAATAGATTTCGAATTTGTTTTCGAATTCGATTCGAATTTCGTCCGTGGGTTTTTGATTCGAAACATTTCGGATTCGTTTAAATTCGTTAGTATTGTAATTCGGTATTTCGGATGCATCCGAATGTCCGAATAATGAAAATTTCGTCCGAATTTCGATTCGGAACTAAACGAAATGCACATGTCTAATAGAACTCTTCTTAATATGTTGGGGACACTAACCTCTGAGCAAAAGCCCAACTGGAGTAAGCATATTGCCGCTTTAGTACATGCATATAACAGCACCAAGAGTGACGTCACAGGATATTCACCTTATCGGCTGATGTTTGGGCGAGAGGCTAGATTACCAGTGGACTTGGCTTTTGGAACTTCTCTGGACCACACATCAGAGGCTTCCCATCAAGGATATACAAATAGGCTGAGAAAGAGTCTGAAGATTGCTTATGAGAAGGCTTGGACTATGTCAGACAGCAGAGGGAGCAGAAATAAGAGGAAATTTGATCTCAAAGTAAGGATTCAAGATCTGAAACCTGGTGACCGAGTCCTATTGAGGAATTTGGGCATTCCTGGGAAACATAAGCTGGCAAATCGCTGGAGGTCGCAGCCATACATTGTATGTAAACAGCTCCAAGGACTTCCAGTCTTCGAAATCAAACCAGAAGGAAGTGCTGGACCAATTAAGACTTGGCATCGGAATCACCTTTTGCCCCTTACTGATGCAGTCAGGATAGTCCCTGAGGAGGAGTTATCTTCTACATCAGAGGCTACACAGAGGCCTCTAACTAGGTCTCAGTCTGGGACTTTAACAGCTGAAGATAGTGAGGAGAGAGACATAGACATTAGCTGGTTGTGGTCATTTGATATACCTGAAGCTGAAAAGAGTGTTTCATCCTCCAACAAACGAGGAAGGTAATGAGGCCCTTAGGCCAGAAGCTTTAGAGTTTGTACCATTGTCCGAAAGAGCTGAAAAGTGTTTATCTCCCTCTGAAGTAGAAGGAAACAGTGTTCATTTAGGAGTAGAGGACACACCAAAAGAGCAAAGGGGAAAGAGGAACATTCGCCCACCTAAGAGACTAACCTATGATACTTTGGGCGAGTGTTCTGAGATAACAAAGGTTACCAGCAAAAGGAATGTCGATGAGCCTAGTTCCTCCTCAGTCAATCTGGACAATGAGAGCCCTGGTTCACCCCTTGACACATCTGTATCTGATACTAAAGTGACAGTTGTGGGTACACAGAATAGCTTTCCAACACCTGAGAATTGGTGGGAGGCTCCTCTGTCGGTCCTGTGCACTCGTTTAGAGGCTAAGATGTGTAGCAGAAACAAGGTCTAACATATATTTGGGGACCAAAGATTTAAAGCAGGGTAGCGCTGACAACTTTTGTTTTTAGTCATAAGTGTGTTATAAAGGTATAAGTTGATCTAGTGCCATCCAGTGGACAATTGAAAAGGTACAACACTTTTATGTTTCATGATTAAGAGAAGTGACATGGAAGTGATTGATTAAAGATATCTCAACGGATCCGCGCTTATAGACTAACTTACACCTACAGCCCCCCTAGGTAGAAAGGGGACACCTATGTGATCCCCCAAGAATACAGATCAAAGTATAGGCAGTGGCGCTGTGTTAGGAGAATGACTAAAAATTAGCAAGTTCAAGTGTAAAAATAAACTAAAAATAAAAGATTTTTTGGTGTGATCCAAAACTTACTTATAGGAAAAAGTGTCCTTATATTGGTGAAAACACCTTAACAAGTGAAAAATACTACTATATGTGCAAAAAAATCGCAAATATCAAGCAACACCATTAGATAACATAAATACATCTACACATGAATAAATATAAAGTGATAAAGTGCCAAAAGCAGTGGCTGTCCACCAATGATGTGTAAATGTGCAATAATTATACCCAATAAAAAATCATTAATAATGTGTCAAAATCGCAGCTAAAAGTCAAAAGAACCCTATATTATTTAGTGCAAAAAAGTTCATAGCAATAGTGCAGGGAGTTCTTCTTAGGTGAAAAAGTGCCGTGCTGTAACAACTGGTGGTCCCCCCAATGTGGTTGCACTCACCGGAGCGCTCCACCCCTGCAGGGGTACGAGCGTATACTGTTGGTCCTGTCCCTTCAGTCCTATGGGTGTCAGTAACCTTCCACGCATCCTATTTCCAACAAGCAGCTGTACACACAGAGAGGTGGGGACTTCCTGTCCCTTGATATTAAAAGTCCCCACTGGATATCCGCGTTTGAGTCTGATACCCCAATCTTACATATGGTGGAGATATTGCTTCGGGCAGATTTGGAAGAGTTCCAGATCCTTGCATACCAAAAAAGGGGTGGAGCGCTCCGGTGAGTGCAACCACATTGGGGAGACCACCAGTTGTTACAGCACGGCACTTTTTCACCTAAGAAGAACTCCCTGCACTATTGCTATGAACTTTTTTGCACTAAATAATATAGGGTTCTTTTGACTTTTAGCTGCGATTTTGACACATTATTAATGATTTTTTATTGGGTATAATTATTGCACATTTACACATCATTGGTGGACAACCACTGCATTTGGCACTTTATCACTTTATATTTATTCATGTGTAGATGTATTTATGTTATCTAATGGTGTTGCTTGATATTTGCGATTTTTTTGCACATATAGTAGTATTTTTCACTTGTTAAGGTGTTTTCACCAATATAAGGACACTTTTTCCTATAAGTAAGTTTTGGATCACACCAAAAAATCTTTTATTTTTATTTTATTTTTACACTTGAACTTCTTGCTAATTTTTAGTCATACTCCTAACACAGCGCCACTCCCTATACTTTGACCATGGAAGTGATTGATTGTTTACTTCTGAACATTAACTATGACCTACCCACAATGCTCCTGGACAAGAGGAGAACTGAACTGCATTGTGGGAGGATATAAAAGGGCTGGGAGCGGCCATCTTAGGTCTCTTGTTCCTGGGACGCGTGGCCTGCCAGTAGGACTCTGTGGGTGTGTGTGTCCCACAGGGTTGCGGCCTACCTTGTGAAGGAGCGGAGCAGCAGCAAGGATTATGCCATCTTATCACAGTGTGCTGAAGCAGCAGAAGTGATTGTTCCGGAGGCCCGTGGGGAGGTAACCGAGGACTTCTGTTCGTTAATGAACGGAACAGTGTGACGGCATGGTGGTGGCTCCATACGGACTGAGAACTGCTGAAACGGAGACATCCATCTGCCTGGATCCCGTGTGGTGAGAGGGTTAACACCCGGAAGTTTGTTTAATATTACACACACACTTAGTAACTTTCACCGATTGTTGCTGGGACAGATAATCCCACGGAACAAGTTAAGTTAGAGAATATTACCTTTGCATAGACTACAATATTCAAGAGCTGACATTAGATGTTTGTCTTCTTCGTATAGGAACACTTAATCAGTTTGCTGGATTACAATTGCCTTTGTGTATTACATTACACTACGCAACACCTCAGAAGAACTCTCTGTGGATTACAATTATCATTTCTTAGCTAGCGAAGATTGAAGACGTCAAGACTATTTCTTTTACTGCAGGGCCCTGCATCTAGTTACAAAGAGTAGTGACTTTACGGTTTAGAGCAGGGGGAGCTCCCTGGTATAAATATATATATTCAGTTATATTATGTGTATGTTATCAATATTGTCATCATTATTTACTATACTGTTACACTACGTTGGTGTGATAGTGTAGTCACTGTAATAACTTTCTATATAAAATACATAATTTACCAAAAGAAAGAAGTCATTTTGATTATTACAGAAGTTTGTGTGCAGTGTTGTTATTTCTCCTGCAGGTGGAGCTACAAGCACCCAGGTAGAGGTAAATATAAATATAAGTGTATATTGTGGGTTAAAGTTGGTACTAATATCATTACAACACTGCACTACAGCTGTGTCAAGGGGATTGAACAACTTAAGAGGGGTGAAGAGAATAGAGGACAGGCCCAATAATAAACCAGCAGTTCCACCGACAGTTATTGCTACATTTATATTATGTGATATACACAGGAAGTTGGTGGGAGGAGCTTGGGTTTTTTTTTAACTTGTGCTTGGAAGGACAATGAAAAACACTTTGGCTTTTGAAAGAATGTTTTAAATTTAATTCCAGTTGTTTTTGTGAAGGTTTATACTGTAATACAGTTTTGGGTAGAGAGCAAACAGGAGGCATCCAAGTTAATGTTGTAATATCTAGGTACAGGTAGAAGCCATAATATTGTTTTGAATAAGCGGAGGATTTTCATGGTGTTTTTGTAGTTTGTCTGACAACACATTTATAGGGCGCTTGTGTGACTCGTATTTTTCAAATCGTTTTACTGTTGTTCAGTTTGTGCTTGTGAGGTTTGTATCTGCTTTTCAGTGTGTGTCAGTTCGCATTGATTTATTCAGTGTGTTATTGTCCGCTCGTTGCTGCAATTTTCAGCTCGCTCTTCACAGGCCTTGCTGTTCTTCAGTGTGTTCTGTTAAGTTCGTTCTGACCAGCCGACCATTTTGAAGCCATGTTGCGTGTACGTACTTGTCGTAGAGCTCGTGCGTTGTATGTGCTTGGTGCTGTAGTTCATTCTTCAGCCCAAGCCCAGTCCATGAACAAGGCGGGGAGGAGTTCATGGACAAAGAATTGGTTGCTCCAGTGTGAACAATTCTCTCACAGCCTTTGCTCCGTGAGATCCGTGAGAATAACCCTGAGGATTTCAGGAATTATCTCCGGATGATGGACCCCGTTTTTGACCGTTTGTTGGCTTTGCTGACCTCTTATATCAGCAGGCAGGATACCTGCATGAGGCAAGCCATCACTGCGGAGCAGAGGTTAGTGGCCACATTGTGGTACTTGGCGACGGGGAGAAGCCTGCAGGACCTTGAGTTCTCGACAGGCATCTCCCCCCAGGCTCTGGGGATCATTATCCCAGAGACCTGTTCTGCCATCATCCAGGTCCTGCAGAAGTACTATATTAAGGTAAGAATTTTTATCCTTTAACATCATATTTTATTGTATTTAATGTTTGCTAATGTAATGTATTTCTTTACTCAAACACTAATTACCATGATTGCAATATACTGTGAATGTCCCCTTTGTCCTCATGCATGCTGTAATATTTTAATGATCTTTTTTGTACTGCATGTATATTAGCATTCACTAACCTCCCCAGCATGCTATGCGGGGCCAATATCCACCTAGTGTAGTCACTTAACAATGTATTTTGTCAGCTCCATTGTATTGCTTTACCCTAAAATGTCAGCAAATAGTCTGTGTGTCCTTAAATTGATTTAGAACCCCTCCTAAAATGTCGGCAAATGGTCTGTGTGTCCTTAAATTGATTTAGAATCCCCCCCTAAAATGTCAGCAAATGGTCTGTGTGTCCTTAAATTGATTTAGAATCCCCTCCCCCCCTAAAATGTCAGCAAATGGTCTGTGTGTCCTTAAATTGATTTAGAATCCCCCCCCAAAATTAAATAATACTTATTACATTTACTGTTATACTGATGCTGGGCAAGAATGTTTTTTGTGTAATGTGCTTGCAATGTTATGTGCAAAAGTACTTATATTTTTTTTTTCTTGTTTGACTCCCCAGTTTCCTTCAACGCCACAGGAATGGCAGACTGTGGCATCCCATTTTGCCACCCGTTGGGACTTTCCCAACTGTGGAGGGGTTATAGATGGGAAACACGTCCAGATCGTGCCACCACCCCATTCGGGGTCATACTATTTTAATTATAAGGGGTTTCATAGTATTGTCTTAATGGCGGTGGTGTCGGCACAATATGAATTTCTGTATGTGGACATGGGGAAGAATAGCCGGATGTCTGATGGAGGAGTCTTCGCCCAGACGGAGTTCTACCAGCGTCTCCAGAGTGGTGGCCTGGGATTGCCACCTGATGCGGATAACATGGAAGGACTCCCCTTTGTCTTCATTGCAGATGAAGCCTTCGGTCTAGGCGAGCACATGAGGCCATTCCCCCAAAGGGCCCTAACCCCGGAGAGGAGGGTTTTTAACTTCCCGCTGGCCAGAGCGAGAAAAGTTGTGGAGAATGCCTTAGGGATCATGGGCAGCCGGTTCCGCCTGTTTCAGACAGCTATCCACATGGCGGAATACAAACTAAGTCACCTTGTCCTAGCGTGCTGCATCCTGCACAATTATTTAAACAAACATTCCAGCAATTATGTTGCATCACTTGGGCCTGAGGCTGGACTTATAGAGAATCCTCTGATGGGCCTGGATACTGGCCGTACTGGCTTTGCCCCCCAAAGCGCCTGTCAAGTTCGGGATCAATATGTTAATTATGTTATGGGTAGGGGGGCCATTGCAATGCCAGACAATCTCTAATTTTTTGGAATAAAAAATTATGATCAGATAAAATCTCGAATTGTATTTATTGCTTGCCTTTCTTTTTGGCTGTCTCCTAGGTTATCCTAGTGCACTTGTAGTGCCAAGTGTATTTTCCTTTAGTAAATAAGCCCCATTGTCACTGTAAACACCAAATAACTTCCAAAACTGATATTGAGCATTGAAAGAATAAGCCACACATCTTGTTGTTTAATAACAGATGTTTTAACCTATGCACATTCACATGTGCATTTGTGAAAATGTTATGATTTAAAATAGATATCATTTTTTGTTCAAACAATCAAAATTTTTTTATTCAAAAAATTATTTTTTATTTAGAGATTTTTTTAACAACCAGGCCTCTATTTTTTTTCTAAACAACCAGGCCTCTATTTTTTTTGTTTTTGTTTTTTAAACAACCAGGCCTCTATTTTTTTTTTAACAAACAGGCCTCTATTTTTTTTGGGGTTTTTTTTGTTTTTTTTAAAAACAACCAGGCCTCCATTTTATTTTATTTTTTTAAACAACCAGGCCTCTATTTTTTCTATTTTTATTTTTTCTAAACAGCCAGGCCTTTATTTATTTTTTTTTTAACAAGCAGGCCTCTATTTTTTTTTTAAACAAACAGGCCTCTTTTTTTTTAACAAACAGGCCTCTATTTTTTTTTTTTTTTTTTAAACAACCAGGCCTCTATTTTTTTTTTTTAACAAACAGGCCTCTATTTTATTTTTTTGTTTTTTTTTATTTTTTAAAAACAACCAGGCCTCTATATTTTTTTTTAGTTTGGTTTTTACAATTTTTTTTTATAAACAGGCACAAAATCTTTAAAAGTCAAAGCCCAGAATGGGGTCAGCAAAACAGGAAATGAAGAACATGATCAATGTGTTTTTGTGAAAAAGTGATTTAGATTCTCCCCAAAACATCGATCATGTTCTTCATTTCCTGCTGCATATTGTCCAGCCGATTACGCATTAGGTCAAGGCTAGTGCGCATGGCATCAATATCCCCATTCCAGGCCATGATCTGCCCAATTAATCGTTGGGCACTGTGGTGTTATGCGGTGGTAAATGGTTCCTCTTCTACATCACCTAAAATAATGAAAAAAATGTATTTAGAAATATGCAGGCATACATAGATTACCATAAGCTGGGGTGTCAGACACTGACCTGGTGGCGTGCACATGTCGCCCACTTCCTCCACCTCTCCTTTGTCCACATCCTGGGGGGGGGCGCTGGCACTTGGACCTGCTTCCACCGCTTCTTCCCCTTCCACAACCACATCACCTAAAATTGATGCAAAAAATATGTATTTAGAAATATGCAGGCATACATAGATTAACATAAGCTGGGGTGTCAGACACTCACCTGGTGGGGTGCACATGTCGCCCACCTCTCCTTCCTCCACATCCTCTGTGGGGCTTGGGTTTATTTCCCAAATGGGCTGGTGAGGTCGGGGGTCCCTGGGTTCAGGTTGTCTGAGTCTTTTCTCCCCTTTGAGAATGAAACAAAAGGTATACTTAGCACACAGATATTTGAGTCCAGGAATAGGAATATGAAACATTGCATTGAAGTGGTGTACAATTGTCTAATTGGGCAGAGATCCAAGTTGAAGACATAATTAAAATGCCCTTGCAAACAAGCTAGAATACTTACCTTTTTTGGCCACGTTTCACAGATAGAGACACCCCAACAAGTATCCACTGGAGCACCTGTGTGGGTTAACCAAAAAAATGTATTCTGGTGTCCCACACTAGTGCTCCTGTGTCCAGATGTGTAAACAGCTGCTGAGTGTCCTCTCCTTACATTCCACTGAATGAAGTTTGCTATTCATTCTAGTTTCTAAAGACATCTAGAAAACAATGTCATAAACTTCTTTTAATAAGACAAACTACCAAGATCAAAATGTTGTTTCAACCCTGTATCAACTAAATACATTGTATATAATTTTTTTAACAATGTTTACTATGAACGATGTTTACTACGAACGATTTTTGCTACTAACGTTTAACAAGTAAAACTTGTACAGTAAAGATAACCACATGGAGCAGCATGCAAGCTAATAATCACAATATGAATACACGACAAGTACTTACCTTTTTTTCAGCACTTTCTGGATTCATCTGTACTGATCCGGCTCCCTGAGTTTTAGGTCGGACCATCGTTTCCTCAGCTGATCTTTAGAGTGCTATATCCCAATATTCTGATGCAGGGTCTTCACCACTTTCGCCACTATTTTTGTCTTTCTTAAATTAGGCTGGGCGTACGGTCCATGCTTTCCATCGTAATCTTTTTTTTTCAAAATTGATACCATCTCCACCATCTCTTCAAAGGCCATATTGGAGGCCTTAAATCTCCTCTTCCCGGATCGTGACATTTCGGGCTCCGGGCTTTCCTCGTTACTTGAGTTAGTACACACCTGCTGTGTCTCTGCCATTGTTACTCCTACTGCGCACCGTAGAGAGAAGGGGTGGAGAATATTTGTTAAAAAAGAACATCAGGGGCGGGCGACGCAGGCGGAGTTTCACGCATGTACAGTGTGTATACAAAGCTATCATGCATGTGCCGTACGTACGTTCTATGCGTAGAAAAAAAAGGGCGGAGAATATTCGTTAAAAAAGAACGTCAGGGGCAGGCGACGCAGGCGGAGTTTCACACATGCGCAGTGTGTATAAAGCTATCACGCATGTATCATACATAACTTCTGTGTGCGGAGGATAGAGGAACTGAATTTGCGAGCATCCGAAATGAAGTTAAATTTTATTAACTTTGTATGAGCCTATACTGCTTAAAGATTGAGGCCTATGTTGGGATAAGTAAGATTATGAGAGTTTAGCCTAACATTAGTGTTTTTGTCTTGTGTATTATCTTTGACAGAAAACATGAATACTAAGTTTAAGGACCCTGAATTTCTGACTCAATTTATTGAGAAGTACAGGGAGATGAGGAATCTATGGGAGGTCAAAAACCCTGCATATTATATTAAAACAATAAGGAAGTCAACGCTGGAGAAACTTGTCGCATTTGTGCAGACTTTCATCCCAGAAGCAACCTTTAAGTTTGTGGAAAATAAAATTGGGATCTTAGGAAATATGTATAGGAGGGAGCATAACAAGATCCAGATTTCCCTGAGATCAGGAGCATCAGCAGATGATGTGTATGTACCCAGGCTGTGGTACTACGATAAACTAAGTTTTCTTGATGACCAAACTGAAGCCAGGGCATTGCTTTCAACCTTTTCCTCCACCCTTCCCTCCACCCTTCCCTTCACCCTTCCCTCCATCCCAGCAGAGGCTGATGAGGAGCAAGCTGGGCCTTCCATCCTAGAAGAACCGGTAGTGACCATCTGGAACCAGGAATATTATTTTTAGACATATTTAGTGTCCTAATATTAATGATGTTAACTAGATGTTATAATTGATTACCTATTAAAGGATTTTTTTTATAAAAAAATTATGTATACATATCAATTGACAGTAGTGGCCAAAAATGTTTGTCACAAGTTTTAAAAAATGCTGGTGTCATATTAATACTCTTTTATATGTATTGAATTTGCAAGTCATGAGCTGAAAATTGTGGGTCATTGATGAACCAAAAACTCAAACTATGTCCCTTTTTTATACACAGGATGAGATCCACCAGGAGGAAGGTATGGAAAGTGTCATCCAGGAGGAGGCCGGGCCCAGTGTCATCCAGGAGGAGGCCGGGCCCAGTGTCATCCAGCAAGAGGCAGGGGTTAGTGTCAGCCAGGAGGTGGCTGGGCCCAGTAGGAGCCTCCCACAATCGCAGGTTCCTCCCCTCCGCCTTCATACAAAAAGGCCCAGAAAGGGGACGGTTACAGAGGAGGCATCACTGCGCCTCATGGGAGAAGCTACAAATTTCCTCAAGAGCCCCCCTGAAGCTGAAGAGGCCTATGGCTCCTATATAGCCAGCAGGTTGCTCGAAATGGAGAAGGGACAACGCCTCCTGTGTGAAAAACTTTTTTCTGATGTCCTTCACAAGGGGCTGAAGGGCGAGTTAACTGTTAACACCCAAATAAATGAGCAAGCCCCTCCTCCTCCTCCTCCTGCCACAAGTCAACCACCAGAGCCCCAGCCTACAAGGAGGGCTGCAGGGAAGACTGCAGGGAAGGGTGCAGGGCAGTGTGGAGGGGAGGCTGGAATGAAGAGAAGAAAGTGATGACCTGGCTTCAGTCTGGTCTGACAGAAGACGCAGGCTGGTGTAGTACCACAGCCTGGGGACATATATGTCATCTGCTGCTGCTCTTGATCTCTGGGATTCCTGTACCAGATTGTGCTCCCTATTATATGGACTCCTCAAGATCCCAATTTTCTTTTCCACAGACTTGATGTGTGCCCTGGGGCCAAAAGTCTTCACAAATTCGAAACATTTATCCAGCGTTGACTTCATCTTTATTTTGTTAACCATAATGAATGGATCTTTTATTTTAGGAAAAAAATGGCCTATGTGTTTTTATTAACATCAATTTTTTAGAGACAATGTCAAGTTGACAAGGGACAACAACCTCCTTGATGTTCCAAAAAAAAGATGACTCCAAAAAACAATTGTGTAAACATTAGTGTGGAGATATGGCTTTTAAAAAATACAATATCATTCATGAGATCAAGAGAAATTTAGTTTGTGAGAACTCTGTGTGAATATGAACAGCAAAACAACTTCGTTCTTCTAGCATTATAAAGAAGACAATTAATGCACTGCATTCAACGATCACAAAATTTGCAGCGTGAGGAATGTGCTACCTACAATACGAACACTAGTTTTACCAGACCGAGCGCTTCCGTTTCGTACTTGCTTCTGGCCATGCGTACTTTTTTGTCCGTCGGACTAGCATACAGACGAGCAGATTTCTTGATAGGAACTGGGTCCAGCAGAGTTACGACGTAAAGATTTGAAGCATGTTTTAAATCTAAAGTCCGTCAGATTTTCGACTGGAAAAGTCCGCTGAAGGTCCGATGATGCCCACACACGATCAGATTGTCAGCCGGACTCGGTCCGTCGGACCAGTCCGATAGAAAAGTCTGCTTGTGTGTACGTGGCATTAGGTGTATTCCTTTGGAAGGTACTTTTGATGTCTGGAGGTACGAGACCCCAGAATAAAAATACTTTGGATGTAGTTCAGCTATGGCTTCAGAAATCTGTAATGATGAGTGAGTTGATGGATGTGTAGTACACGTTTGTGTGTTTTAAAATTATCATGCCTGTTTTTGGACTTTGTGTGGCTGTTCCATACAAGATTCCGAAATGCTCTCATGTTTCTCCCATTTAATTTTTTTTTCTATTACTAAAAGAGTGAAGGTAGCATTCCATCTTGTTGTTTTGTTTTTTCATTTTTGTTTTGGGAACTATGCAATATCTCCCCTACATTTGTATCTAAATGTTCATCTCATGATTTTCTCATTGTTTGTATGAAGTAACAAGAATATGTTTGAACCTACCGCGACAGCCATCTTACGTGTCGCGGGTGCTGTATTTTAGTAAGAACGTGAAAGTAAGGGTTACAGAGGGTTTAGTTATTATCGGTTTTGAGGAATGTCAGTGACAATTTACCAATGTATACTAATGTTGTATTGTTTACCATTCTTTGCAGGTTAAATATGAAGGATAGAGTAATAACTTTTGTTTAAAAGTATCTTTTCAGGTCCAAGGAGTTTCTCAAAGTGTATATACATAGAAAACAGGTGAATGTAGCTGTAAACATGTATAAATACACACGCCTAACAAGGTAAAAGTATCATAGGCTATTTCACTGTTTCGTTGTTTTTTTTATCTGCACCATTCTAAACCCTGCGTGGCTTCCTCCAGTTTGTAATGAGGAGGAAAAGGGGGGTTGATAATGGTGAGAATCACAATTTTCAAACCAATAATACTAACCGCTCTAATTCTAGCCAAGGTTTTGACCTAGTAGGAACAACAGGTTCCACAACTTTTTTCCTTTGATGGAATTTGAATCAACAGTCTGGTGAAGGACGCTCCCATAGGAACCTTTTTTTTCAATGGTTCCAGGTATTACACCCCAGATGGTAAGATGCAGTGACCACAGTCATTAAGTTCCCACATGTCTGGGTTATTGCCATATGAGGTTTGTTTGGAGGTCAACCAAGACCAGAGTTGTACTTTCCTCTGCAGCTGTCAACATTCTCAGCTGATGGGGTGGGTGCAGCCACTGTAACATGAACTTCAAAAGGTCCACTACAGGGTTCATGAGTCCCTCCTGGACCCTGACGCAATAACCAGTTTACATTCTTTCTAACCAGGTGACTGGGTTGTTTTAAAGAAGCTTGAGGGATGAGACCAGGCTAGCCACTGCAAGAAGCTGCTCAACTACACCAAAGGATGAGGAGTACCTTTGTTTATTTACATTTTTAAAGTGTATTTTCCAACTAGCTAAGAAAGCGAACAGGACACATGGTGGGGTCTACTCTGAGTCTCCACCAAGCTCTAGTGTCGGCGGTACATGCTATGTGTGATGTTCATATTGGTATGAGGAGTTTTGACAAACTAGTAAAATCCAAACAGACACTTGTCAATAGAATTTAATGATAACATTTCTAGAGGGTAAAAATAATTATAATTTTAACAATAGCTCTGGTTCTTGCCAGCTTTGGTATCGGGATAACTAAGAAGCCCACACGTGTGTTTTAACTTTAGTTTGGTATTAATGTAGATCTACAGCTTAGAAGATAATTCCCCTAAAGCAAGAGGTTCATGTGTGCTAGTGAAACTCGTCCCAGCATCTTATGTCACGGCCGATCGTGAAGATCTGATGGCGCGAGAGAAAGTAAGAATGGCAGGGACAGCTGGAAGGGAATTGCTTGTACACGGTGGGGGCTTGAGCTTATGAAACGATTGAACAATTTCTCATCCATTGAAGATGGGATGTTTCATGTAACTGTTGAAGCTACAGTTCCCACAGTCCAAGGGGGGTTTCTGGGAATTCAAAAGTAAAGATTGTTATACCTGGATCGGGGGTACTAGTGACAAAGTTCAGGCCCATATGGATAAGGCTTAGATCCCTGAAAGCAAAACCAGAGCTATAGCTAGTGAAGGTTGGAATTCTTTTAAGGGTTTGGGAAACTTGGGGGATTTTTTATTTTCCATCGGATTATGGTTGAAGGAAGTAGGGGTATATATACTCATGTTGTTTTTATTTCTTTTTTTTTTTAAGTTTTAAAATTTTTATTAAATGAAAAAAAGATTTGTGACAAAGGTTTTCCCAAGCAGGGGAATCATAAGATTTAGTACAATAGGCATGGTTACAACTGTTATATATGAGGAATTTTGGAGACAAGCATCCCGCAGACAGATCTTCCCCAAGAGTAGGGGGAAGGCCTGAGGTGAATATAGTTGCAATAAAAGCGTGAGGCACAATAACAGATGAATGAAAAAGCAGCCAGCCGCCCGGCCACCCTGACACCCCATATGGGATCAAACTGTGTCAGGGCCCCAGGGCCTGCCTGCCTTCGGTTGCTGATTAATTCAAAATGCACTCATAAGAGATATTAATAAACCGTTGAAAGCCTGATATACAAAATAACCTCATTAACATTAATAGATTTGCCCAAGGGACACTAGAACTGGGGTAACATAACTGATAAAGACCACTTGAGCCATAATCAACTAGTACAATTGTAAGAGAAAGAAGGATTTTTGTTACATACATGTCCCAACTTCCTAGCAGCAGGTGCCGCTAGGAAGAAAGAAAGCAGGGATAGAAGAGAAGAGAGAGAAGAGACAGAATATAGTGTAGAAAAAGAAAGGGAGAAAGAGAGGGTCATGAGGGTGAGGGTGCCTGCAAGGAGAGCGAGAGGGTGGAAGGGGGCAAGCTTCTTAAGATTCATCAGTGGATAGGGAAGATCTTTGGATTAAAGGGAAACACCAATATATCAGGCCCAGGGTTTCCATACTCGTTTAAAATTTTCGAGTTTGTCGAGAATGGTGTTAGAGGTTTTTTCCTGGTACACGATCCAGTAAATCTTTTGTTTGGTTGAATGGAAAGAGACCTTTGGGGATTTCCAGGCCCAAGCTATTGTCAATTTAGCTCCAGTAATTATGTAATGGATCAAAATTTGTTTTTTTTAGAGATTTTGGGGATTTTCTGGTTTAGGAGGGCTATTGTTGGGTTTTGGGGGACCGCGGTGCCAGTGACTTTTCGAATGAGGTTAAAAAGATTATTCCAAAAGCCTATGATTCTGGGACATTCCCAAAAGGTATGGAGAAGAGATCCCAGGTGTCCGCATCCCCTGAAACATAGGGGAGAGGACTGTGGGTAAAATTTGGCTAGGCGTGTTGGTACTAGGTACCAGCGGGAAAGGACCTTGAGGTTTAAATCAATCAAGGAGATATTAAGGATCCCCTTGAAAGAGCTTGTAAAGTGAGAGTGCCAGGTATCCAGGTCCCACTCAAACCCTAGGTCACGCTCCCAGCTCTGCATATATGTCGCTTTCTCCAGCGGTTCAGCTAATGCTGAATAAATCAGGGAGATCCCCCCCTCGTGTCTATGGCTGTGGAGCACCACTGTTCATATGGGATAACTATTAGGGGAAGGGAGTCCTGTGAGGAGATTGTGTGAAGAAAGTGGGTTATCTGGTAAAAGCGAAATTTTTCTGAGGAAGGCATTTCCAATTTCGAGGTGCAGTGGCTTAGTTTAAGGGGGCCGTTTGCATTGAAAAAGTGCCCTATTCGATAGAGGCCTTTATCAATTAACCATTGAAATGCCTTGATATCGAGCCCTGGTGGGAATAGGGGATTATTGAAAATGTGGGCTAGGGGATGCCACTTGGATGTTATGGAATTTGATTTCTTTAGGGAGTCATATAATGCTATTGAGTAAGCTAGGGTAGGGGCTAGGATCGGGGGCCTAGATTTAGATGAGCACCATATAAGGAAATCTATGGTGAAATTAGGGATCGCCTGCCTTTCCATTCCTATACAGTCAGGTTTAGGCCCTCTGGAGTAAATAGCGGAGATTTGACATAGTTGTGCTGCCTGGGAGTACCACCAGAGATTAGGCAGTCCTAACCCTCCTTTCCTTCGTGGTCTAAAAAGAGTCTTTTTAGGAAGTCTGTAATTTGATTTGCCCCATGTAAATCTGATTATTGATGATTGTAGGTTCTGTAAATGGTGTTTGGGGACAGGAATGGGTAGAAAACGAAAAAGGTAAAGTAGCCTTGGGAGAAGTGTCATTTTAATTTCGTTTACCTTTCCTAGCCAGGACAATTTATGTAGCGACCATTGTTCAAGATCACTTTTAAGCTTTTTGAACATAGGTGGATAGTTATATTTATAAAGTTGGTCAATCTTGGAGGTTAGGTGAACGCCGAGGTATGGGATTGAGTTGATACTCCAAAAGAAGGGGAAATGGGTTTTTAATCTATCAACAAGGGAAGGGGAAGATGTAACGTTGAGAGTGATCGATTTAGACATATTAACTTGTAGGCCTGTGACCTGTCCAAATTTATGGAGGAGTTGTAAGACATTAGGGGTTGAGATGAGAGGGGAGGTGATGAAGAAAAGGACATCATCCGCAAAGAGCGCGCATTTGTGTATTGTCTGGCCACATTTGACTCAGTGGATATCTGGGTGATCTATAATGGCAATAGCTAAAGTTTCTATACCGATGGCAAAAAGGAGGGGGGATAGTGGACAACCCTGTCTAGTTCCTTTGGAGATGGGGAAAGGATCTGAGAGGTATCCCTGGAGTCTAATCTGTGCCCTGGGCTGGGAATAGAGGGCTTTGAGGAGGTCAATAAAGTGAGAGCCGAAACCCCACCTTTCTAATGTGCTGAATAGGTAAGGCCAGGTCACAATATCAAAGGCCTTTTGGAGGTCAATGGACAAAAGAAAGCCTTCTTGTGGTGGGTTGCCATCCCAACCTGATTTCAGTAAGGATATGATGTCTATTGCCCTCCTTATCTGGTCCGGACCTTGCCTCCTTGGGATGAAGCCCACCTGGTCTTTATGCACATAGGACCCTATAAAGGAACATAGTCTGATAGATAGAATTTTCTTCATAATTTTCAGTTCATTGTTAATTAATGAAATAGAAAACAAATTTATGAGAGATAAAAAAGCATATGACCAGGATCAAGCATATAAGTGGCATCAGCAGGGCCATCATCCCCGCCGGAGGGCCACCTACAGTAGGGCTCCCCGACTCACAATTTGGATTTGGCTGAGTCTGACAGTTCATCTATGTCCTCAGCCTCTTATGTCCCGATAGCTACACACCTTAGTGACTCCAGTGGAGCCTCAAGAAAAAGAAAAAAAGATAGTGAAACAAGTTCACAAGAACGCCCTAAGTCAACTCATGACAAAAATAACGATAAGAAAACCCGATGGCACGCCCACGAGGTGGCGCAATCCCGAGTACCTCAAGGAATGGTAATATACAAAACTTGTGACATTAACCACTCCAACAGTGAATTTGAATCCGGTTTCAACACCGGCGGGACCTATGTCCCAACAAACGTCGGAACAACATACAGCTAGGACTACCTTTCCTACTGATTCCTGGATGGCACCTATATTCAGTTCCAATACCTTGGACTCCAGACGTAATTCTCTACCCACACCCACTTCTGTACGAACAATGAGCCAACCGTTAAAGTAGAAGGTCCCGGTTCCATTTCCGATGGTAACCGGGACAAATTTGACATTATCAATTTGTCCTCACATCCTTTGACAGAGGATGAGACCACTCTATTGGAACTAGGTCTCACTTTCTGTCCGGATGAGGAGGCAAATAAATTTGAATTGATCAAGGATTTGCACCTCTTTGCCAGACGCCTTATGTATAAAGTTTTATATGATAAAGACTCAAACAATGTGGAGACATTGAATCCACATATTCTAACTTGAAAGGTGTAACCTTTGAGGACCAGGATTTAATGGATTTGTGGGAGGAGAGCAATCCGGAGGAAGAAGGTTGGATTTTAAACCCATCTGGACCGGAGGCCTCTCAATCAGGTGACCAGGGGGTCGGCTCATCTAATAATCTTCTTTATCTTTACAATCCTTCCCCTATATCTTCCGCTGGAATAATTTTCGGCACACCAAAGACCTATGAACCTAAATCTAAGTCCTTCCCCGTTTTACAGGGAAACTCCAAGTTATGGGCCTTTGTGATCCAGGCCACTAAAGAGATTGAATCTACTAATTGGCAAACTGGACCTCCAGGCAATTTACCTAAATATCTGAAAAAGGCACTATGTGATTTAAGATCCAATAAGGACATTGTAATAAAACCATCTGATAAAGGTGGCAACCTTGTTCTAATGGATATAAAATAATATGAACAAATGTGTTTTGATACCGTGCGTAATACCAATTGGTACAGACCAGTTCCGAGATCGAATGTAAATTATTATATGAAGCTTTATAAGGATATTCTGGCCCAGGCGCATTACAGGGGAGTCATAGACTCCAATACACTAAAACTCTTGGATTCTACCAATCCAGTAACTCCAACGTTCTACGCACTACCCAGAATGCACAAAAATTTACAGAACCCCCAGGTCGACCAATCATTTCGGGGTGCGGACCTTTGAAAGAGAAGAAAGCCAGCCAACTAGTGGACAAGTATTTATACCCCCATGTAAAGGGACTTTTTTCATTTGTCAAGGACACTATTGAGTTATTGAAAACACTGGATGGGTTACAGCTGCCTCAAGGATGTTGGCTAGTTGCGATCGATATAGAGGCCTTGTACAACTCCATACCCCATACCAGAGGAGTGGAGGTTGTGCGAGAGTTTTTGAACGAACAAGATCTTCATTCATGGAAGTACAACAAATTTGTGATTGAAATTCTCAATTTTATAACCAGGGGTTAGAGTAGAACTTGTTTGAAAAAAGCCTTTAATAGGGTAAAAAAACAGAACAGACAACTTTTACTGTATAAGCCCAGACGTGACAAAGTATCAACATCCACGAGGGTGATTACTAAGTACAACAGACAACATGCAAAAGTGCGACATATTTATAAAAAGTTCTGGTACCTACAGTATTAGCAGCTGATCAAAAAATCCCCAAGTTCGTTAAGCCCCATCCAGAGATCACCTTTAAACGTTCTCATTGTCTGAGGGACACTCTTGTAAGCAGCCACCACAGTAATCAGACCACTTTAAAATCTAAGCCACCAGGTACCTACCCATGTTGCAGGTGCAATTATTGCCCCTTCATTTTAGAAGGGAAGAATGTTACCCTTCCTAATAACAATATCTGGACTCCTAAATACAGAACCAACTGCCAATCGGTTGGCTCTGTATACTTAATGAAATGTCGTTGCGGGGCATTTTACGTGGGAAAAACAAAACGCCCATTATTGTGCAGAATCAGGGACCATGTGTCCCTGATCTCCAAACACAGGATGGAAACACCAATCAGCCGTCATGTGGGGCTATACCACAATTTTTATTTGAAAGTCATTGGCTTTTTCAGTCTTGAACACCTTCCAGAACATGAACAGGGTGGTGATATTGATAACAAACTCCTTCAATTGGAAACGAGATGGATCTACTCTTTACAGGCTACTCTGTCCCCTGGCCTCAATGAGGGGATTAGTTACAAGCCTTTTTGTGAACCCTATCCCTCATTGGGACATGTTACTTATGTCCTTTTGGGTGAATGTCTCAGAAATTGGGACATCCACCTGGCCATATTGACCAAGGGCTTGTTTTCTGAATGTGACTATCTTCCTGAACACAGTGATCATGGGGTTGCCTTATTCACTTTTACCATCTATCCCCCCCGTCTTGGAATAACTCATCACTTTTGAACATTATGGGATCGTTGGACGTATGCCATATCATGACTTATTTCCGGTGGGTTGTCTAGCCCAGGGTTGTCTTTTGTTATCTAAAATATTGTTTCGGAATAGGGAAAGCAATAAACACTGAGTTAGCTATGATGGTGTATATATTTATATAATCCTCTATATGTAGATACAAATCATGGGTGCATTGTTGTAAACTAAATATTGTGATGTATAACCATGACCACATCTAAACTTTGTGTCTTTTTTCTCTCCTTTTTTTTTCCCCTTCCCCGGGCTTTTTTGTTCCCTCATTTTTACCTCCCCAGTCCAGTGCCTTTTGATCCCCGTATGGACGCCCAAGGGTGTGGACTAGCATGGGTCCACATCCCCCTTGTTTATCTTTTGGGGGGTGCCACCCCGGTCCACGCCCGCCTTGAGGCTTCCATTTGATCCATGGCATCCCGGGTCAACCGTGATTAATAGCCACCATACACCATCAGCCCAAGCTTTTCCACCTCCTTGGTTCAGCACTGTCTCCAATGTGAGTTACAGTGTTGTTTCTGGCAACCGGAAGCATTATTCACTTCTGGGTTCCTGTATCCGGTTCCGGGTAATCAGTCCATGGACCTTGGACCTCCCCCTTGTGTCCGCTTGGCGCCGGTGCGGCATGATGTCATACGCTGCATTTTGGCGCCATGGGGAGGGATATTTAAACCCCACACATCCTGATGCTTGTTTTAGCAGCTCGGGAGCTCATGTTGAATATGGACACCGGCACCAGGTAAAACTATAATGACTGTTAGCTGGTCTAGCATTTTGCGGTATACTTAACCGGGAACTAAGCACTGTTTTGGGTGCCTTTTTTCTCATTTTTCTTTTCTTAGATGACCATCAGTCACCTCCTTGTTTTATTTGAAACATAGGAAGTGACTACCCTTTGAGGTTTATTACCTTTGGACCTTTCTCCAGCAGTACCGGCAGGAATTTGATGTAGCTCTTTACACAGCACTGTGACTCCTTCAAGGTGAGCATGTGCTCTTGAAGATTTAGAGACGCATCACACACATATACATGTTTCTCTATATATGATTCTGATGCAGGTACATATATATATATATATATATATCATTTCAGAGACCATGAAGTAGCTGTGTCCCCTCTTTTGATTCTCGTATAGATGCACCCTCATATTTGGTATTGTGCCACCAGTCTGCATGAGCTCCCAATATATATACCCTTTTTTCATGGGATGTTGGTGAGTACGGTCCACTGACTAGATATTGCTGTGGAGAGACAGAAGAGAGAGGCGCCTCTGGGTGTAGACTAAAAACAGTTTTATTCATAAAGAAGTAGTAATGGTCAAACTCACATGTTAGAAATCATCAGCAAGGCATGAAAATGTGAGCAGGTACTGGAAAAGACATCATCCATCAGGGAGTCAGATCAGTCAAACAGCTCCTAGCTGGAGACTCTGCCTGTGTGTGAGGAGAGGTACCTCTGAGATGTATGGCCGGCCACAGCAGTGACAGATCACAATACAAGGCAGAGAGCATGGAGGAGAAAAAACATCCGGCGAGGAGTAATGACGTCACAGATCGAGCGACGCGTTGCAGGGCATACGGGCTGCGGTGACAAGACAGCCGCACCCCTTCATCAGGCTAAGGATGGATGAGATTGGATTGCTTAAAAAGTAGGAGGTGGGAGGGAGGGCCAGGACAGGAAGTGTAATGATTGGTCTAGATGAAAGGAAGGGGAGGAAAAAAACCCGGAAATAAAGGGAATAGTCAAATACAGAGACAAGCAGAAGTGTCAGCAATGAAGTGTATAGCAGGAAAGCATAACGGTGATCAAAGGACAAATGTATAAAGAGAAATGAGCTAATGTGTGGGATAAAGGGGTGACTGTTAAAATAATAATAAGGGTATATAACTAAGGAAACTGATTAAAAATAATAATTGATATATGAATATATGAATGCGGGATAATAATGATGAGGACATATAACTGAAGAAAATTAATGTGAATATATGAATGCCAAATGGTAATGATGATGAGGACATAAAAACTAATAGGGGAATAAAATGTTATATAAATGTATGAATACATTAGTAAGATGAGTCTGGGGAGGGAAAAGACAAGCATATATAAATAAATATGTATGTGTATACCGTGTGATAAATAATTATAATGGAACTGGAAGGGAAAGGGCAAAGGTATATAGATATATATACACCATATAATAGATGATAATAATGGGAAAGAGGGAAGAATGAGAGAAGAAAAAAAGGGGAAGGGGGGGGGGAAAGGGGAAGGGGGGGGAAGGGGAAGGGGGGGGGAAAGGGGAAGGGGGGGGGAGGGGAAGGGGGGGGGAAGGGGAAGGGGGGGGGAAGAAGCATGTATCTCTCCATCACACACAAGACAGGCCTTATATAAAAAATACAATCCCGTAAAAAAGAGAGATAATAATGATAAAAATGAATACAACCATTAGTAGGTAATAATTGATAAAAGTTACTATTATTATTATATTTGTTATTGCATATGTGTGTGTGTATGCGCGCGCATAAATGCGCACGCACACAACACCCACACACACGCAAATGCAAAACACAATACAGGACCTAAAATAATCGTACAAGTCCTATAGGGGTAAAACTAATAAATAAAAGATAGATAAAAAACACAATGCTGTTGAAACCAAAATTAAAAATATTAAAATGAATATATATAAAAAGAAGTTAAAGGATGGTGGAAATCTCGATACTTTCATTGATTCCTCCTGGCGATAGAGCATCCAAAGTATATATCCAAAAGGTTTCCCGAGAACAGAGCTTCTTAAATCTCTCAGCGGGAGAAAAAGATCTGGGGATCTGTTCGATTACCCATACCCTAAGACCCGCTGTCGAACTCTGATGGGCCACCGCAAAGTGTCTAGGGACACTGTGCGGATCAGTACCACCTTCAATCAGCCTTCTGTGCTCACCGAACCTCTGTCTAAGAGCCCTGATGGTACGGCCTACATAGATCAACCCGCACGGGCAGCTAAGACCATAAACGACGAAGTCTGATGAGCAGTTAAAGAAGTCTTTCAACATGTAGGTTTTGCCTTTGGTGGTAAAAGACTTTTGTCCATGATGGACAAAGTGGCAAGTTTTGCACAAGGCCTTACGGCACTGATACATACCCACCAGAGGTATTAATATGGGTGCAGCAGGAGAAGGTACAGTGGATTTAAGCTTGCTCGGGGCGATTTTGCTCTTTAGGTTAGGGGCCCTACGGTATGTGACTTTGGGATGTGAAGGTAGTACAGCTGAAAGGTGGGTATCCTGATAAAATATGCCAATGTTTTTTTTTTTATCCAGAAAAACATTTTATTGAGAAAAACATGTAAAAACATACACATACCGACTTCACATTTACAATCTGAAATACTTATTTCTGTCAGACATTCTACATTTGTGTGTCCTACTGGCTGCATTATTAAACTAACCTGTACCAGAACACCACCCTATCCACTGAGTATCATTTTATTCTTCACACACATCTGTACAATATAAACCAATTGTCCATCCCCATCCAAAGCAAATGGAGTAATTGAACCACATAAGGTACTATGCCTAGATAAGGTAGCCTTAGCTATCCAATACTTAGGGTCTCATGTCCCCAATCCCAACAGTCTGCCCACGACCAAATCCACCGGGGCAAGCCCCGGAACATTCAGCCATGGTCCCCAGAGTTTCTCGAACTTCTGCGGGCATCCTCTGTGGTGGTAGATCATCTTGTCTTTTCTTAACATTTCCCCAACAGCATTAACCCATTCTTTAAGAGCAGGAGGCTCTTCAGAAATCCAGTGTTTCATAATTAGTTTCCTTGCCAGGAATACAGCTTTGGTAATTGCCACTTTAGTACATTCCTCCCATCCCAATTCATCTATCACATTGAGCAAGCAGTGCTTGGGATTCGTAGGCAAAGTGACCTGAAATACCCTATTGACAGTGTCCACCACCCCTTTCCAATAGGGGTGAAGCTTTGGGCACCTCCATAGTAGGTGGATCAGGTCCCCATGTTCTCTTTTGCATCTAGTGCATAGCGGGGTGGGTCTAAGGCCCATAGCATATAACCTATGAGGGGTATAATAAACTCTTAATATGATATACAATTGTGTCAGTCTGTGTGTAACATTCAGGGAGCATGTGGGCACGGCCTGTAACACCTCTTCCCACTGATCACCATCCAACGGGCCGACATCTCTCTCCCACTGAGCAAGCATTCCCAGAGGATGTTTATTTAGAAAGCTTTGCAGTAACATACTATAACACTGTGAAATAAACCCTTTGGTATTATTGGCTCCTGCAATCACATTAAACACAGGTGTATGTGAAGAAACCCAGTCCGCAGATTTACTCTGTGCCTCTACTGCATGTTTTAATTGCAAGTAATAGAACCTCATAGACTGTGGTAGTGCAAATAACCTCTGTAAGGTCTCAAATGGGTGTAGTTTCCCATGTTGGAAAATCTGCCTAATATACAACACCCCATATCTTCTCCATATCGCCCCATTCTGCATCTTAGCTAATTCTGGGTATGTGTCATTAAACCATATTGGGCTGTAGTCTGTGAATCCTGTTACCCCCTGCATATATTTAGTTTTAGACCATATTTTTTGGATTAAGTCATAGGTCGGGTACTTCTTATTGGATTTCCCAAAGTTCATGGCCTCCAAGGCCGTCGGGACCGAGTCTTTTTTAACTGTATGGAGCATTACCATTTCTGAGGAGCTACTTGTAGGTCTCTCTTTTTCTGCGCCAGTGTGCATTGTACCTATCAGATGCTGCAGCTGCGCAGCTATATAGTAGAGCCAGGGATTAGGAATGGCTAGCCCTCCCTCGTCCTTTGGGCGTTGGAGGTGCTCGAGTTTAATCCTTGGAGAGCGCCCTCTCCAAATTAGTAGTCTGAACAAGGAGTTAATAATCCGGAAAGTTTTAAGGGTTATTACCATAGGTGTATTATGAAGTACATATAGCAATTGGGGCATAAGAATCATTTCAATCAAATTGACTCTGCCTGCGACCGACAGACAGAGTGAATTCCATGTTTTAATTCTTTCTCTGAATTTTTGTAGCAATGGGGATATGTTTAATCTACCATACTCTCTGATCCTAGGTATCACTTGAATACCTAAATATCTGAGCGAGGTGGCCAGAGGTACTACACTATTGTCAGGGGGAGTGCTCCCTTCATCAATGAGCATCAAGGAGGATTTGGTCCAGTTAATCTGGAGTCCTGAGTATCGTCCAAACTCCAATATGGTTTACATAGCTGCATTGAGAGACTTGTCCACATCACCAAGCAAAATCATGGTATCGTCGGCATATAACATCAATTTTTCTTGCCTGTCGCCATATCAAAATCCGACAACATCAGGATTGGCTCTTATTTTAATGGCTAGGGGTTCTATAGCTAGCGCGAACAGCAGGGGTGACAAGGGGCAACCCTGCCTCGTGCCTCTCCCCAAATTGAATGTGTGTGACATAGCCCCCGATGCCCTAATGGCAGCCTGTGGGCTGTGATACAGCAGACGTACCCATGAGATGAAAACATCACCAAAACTGAAGCATCCGAGCACTCCCCATAAGTATTCCCACTCCACGCTATCGAAGGCCTTCATAGCGTCCAGTGAGAGTAAAGCCCTCTGTCCGATATTATCTGCCGCAGATTGCATATTCAAATAAAGCCGTCTTAAGTTTACAGCCACAGACTTATTAGGCATGAACCCCGCCTGATCAGGGTGTATGATGGCCGTAATGGCTCCATTCAGCCTCATCGCAAGTACTTTAGCTAGAAGCCTAATATCACTTTGCAAAAGGGATATGGGTCTATAAGAACCCGGATCTGTCGGGTCCTTTCCTGGCTTCAGTATAAGAACTATGTTAGCTGTGGTCATAGAGGGGGGTAAATGTCTATTTTCCCTGGAAGCATTGAAAACCATCAGTAGCTTTGGCAAAATGATGTCAGCGTATTGCTTATAGACCTCTATGGGAATCCCATCCGCCCCAGGGGCCTTGCAGTTGGGGAAAGCTGCTAGTGCGTCTTGTAACTCGTCCAAGGTAAGAGGAGCATCCAGATCCTCCTTCTGACTCCTTGTGAGTTGTGGAAAGTCACACACCAGTTTGGACTGATGGCTTTGGAGCAATTCCTATCCACGGATCCTTTGATGAATATGCGTCAGGCCAGATTTATCATAGAGGCCACAGAGTTCTGCCTGACGCATAATTATTTTATATTCAACAGAGATTTCTATCAGCAAATACAAGGTACGGCGATGGGAGCTAACTTTGCTCCGTCCTATGCCAATTTGGCTATGGGCTTTTGGGAAAACGAATATATTCACAACCATAACTATTTTGCAGCCAACATAGTGTTTTTTGGTAGGTACATTGATGACCTGATTATCATCTGGGATGGTGATTCTGAACTCATTACTCCCTTTGTTAAACATTGCAATGATAATCCTTATGGACTCTCATTCACATCAGTTACAGATTGTGCCACCATAGCCTTTTTGGATCTAAAATTGGGACATGAAGGTTCAGTTATCACCTCTAAGAACTATACTAAGCCTACCGCAGGCAACTCGTATTTGCATTACAAGAGTTGCCATTTTCCAAAATGGATTACTAACATCCCAAAGGGGCAGTTTTGTCGTCTTCGACGAAACTGCACAAAAGATTATACTGAAGATTATACTGAACTCAGTGTTAATTTAAAAAGGAAATTTCTGGATAAACAATATCCAGAGCCTTTGGTTGATGAAGCCTACAACTATTACCTTCACGGCAAACCTCCCAGAAGCAATACATCTCCCAAAGATTGTTCCAGTAGATTTGTTACTACTTTTCACCACAAATATAAACATATGGAAAAAAATTCTATGTAAACATTGGGATATTTTACAACAGGATCCCCACCTTTCAGCTGTACTACCTTCACATCCCAAAGTCACATACCGTAGGGCCCCTAACCTAAAGAGCAAGATCGCCCCGAGCAAGCTTAAATCCACTGTACCTTCTCCTGCTGCACCCATATTAATACCTCTGGTGGGTATGTATCAGTGCCGTAAGGCCTTGTGCAAAACTTGCCACTTTGTCCATCATGGACAAAAGTCTTTTACCACCAAAGGCAAAACCTACATGTTGAAAGACTTCTTTAACTGCTCATCAGACTTCGTCGTTTATGGTCTTAGCTGCCCGTGCGGGCTGATCTATGTAGGCCGTACCATCAGGGCTCTTAGACAGAGGTTCGGTGAGCACAGAAGGCTGATTGAAGGTGGTACTGATCCGCACAGTGTCCCTAGACACTTTGCGGTGGCCCATCAGAGTTCGACAGTGGGTCTTAGGGTATGGGTAATCGAACAGATCCCCAGATCTTTGTCTCCCGCTGAGAGATTTAAGAAGCTCTGTTCTCGGGAAACCTTTTGGATATATACTTTGGATGCTCTATCGCCAGGAGGAATCAATGAAAGTATCGAGATTCCCACCATCCTTTAACTTCTTTTTATATATATTCATTTTAATATTTTTAATTTTGATTTCAACAGCATTGTGTTTTTTATCTATCTTTTATTTATTAGTTTTACCCCTATAGGACTTGTACGATTATTTTAGGTCCTGTATTGTGTTTTGCATTTGCGTGTGTGTGGGAGTTGTGTGCATGCGCATTTATGCGCGCGCATACACACACACACATATGCAATAACAAATATAATAATAATAGTAATTTTTATCAATTATTACCTACTAATGGTTGTATTCATTTTTATCATTATTATCTCTCTTTTTTACAGGATTGTATTTTTTATATAAGGCCTGTCTTGTGTGTGATGGAGAGATACATGCTTCTTTGACTGAGCTGTTTGACTGATCTGACTCCCTGATGGATGATGTCTTTTCCAGTACCTGTTCACATTTTCATGCCTTGCTGATGACTTCTAACATGTGAGTTTGACCATTACTACTTCTTTATGAATAAAACTGTTTTTAGTCTACACCCAGAGGCGCCTCTCTCTTCTGTCTCTCCTTAGGACTTGGAATGTGGTTTCGTTTTTTGATGAAGGCAGCCCTGTTTGTGGACTTACCATCCCCTGGATCCTTGGCTCTCTTTATCTGCATATGACTGTGAGATTATGCTCCACATGTGACATTTTTTCCCCAACCACTTATGGATGTATACATGTGGACACTATTAATTTAATTTATTGTATGACAGGGGGGATTTTAGTTTTCTCCCCCCCCCCCTCCTTTTTTTGTTGTTTTTATTGTCATTTCCAGTTCTCTGCACCTATACTTGTATACTAGATATTGCTGTGGACTTTAGCCCCCTTCATCCGCAACATATGTGTCTTTATAATCTATGATATATGTTACAGATACTGTGATCATTTCTCCTGCCTTGGATGGTCTTTGTTCATATTAACACACATCCCTCCCTACGGGTGATCTGGCATTTTTCTGGACTACAGAGGGGAGTGGACTTTGAGGGTTCCCCTTCCACTCCTCTCCTCTCATTTGACGCCTTGGGTCCTGCGACTTCCCTGGAACTCTCTCTTTAGGTATGGAGTTGACGTAGGGGTGGTGTTTGCGTCAGTCTGGGGATCTTGGAGGGGGTGGGTGTAAAGCTTGGAGTAGGGTCGGGTGGGGGTTGGTGTCTAATGTGGGGGGTTTCGGTGGAGTCATTGTTATACAAGCTAAAGAGCTACAAAGTTGTACAAACATAAATGTTTCATGTCTTATTTCTATACAATTATTTATTTTGATTTTTTGTTTGTTTCCTTTCTATACATCCAAAGTTGTTCTCATCATATGTATTATCGTTGAATAGTCAAAAATCCTCGTCCATTTTCCTGATGAAGCCTTGCTGGCGAAACATATTGAAATTTGCGGACGTGGTTAAGATTAGAATTTTTGTGATTACAGTTTTTTCTCTTCATTTGTCAATACTAGGTTGAGGATGTTTACCTTTGACTATGAATGTAAAACTGTTTTCATTTTATTGTCTTTTTTTGTAAAACTGTCTTAATAAATATTGGTATAATTTTTTAATTGATAGTGTTTTTCCATATATTGGGTGTACCTTTAAAGTCCCACTTTCTACATACATTTTTGCTTTAATGAAATAGGTATGAAATTGCTCACTTGGCTCTGATCCTTGCCAGGTTTGGGAATGACAGAAATGTAAGCTAAATTAGCTGCTGAGTCTAAGGGCGAGGCCTTGGAAAGGGAATTGAAAAACTGGACCAGATAAGGAGATAGCACATCAGAGAAGGTCTTATAATACTGTGTCGAGAATCCGTCGGGTCCAGGGGCTGAGCCTCTTTTCAGCTCTTTTATGAACTCTCTGACCTCTGCCTCAGAGATGGGAGCTTCCATTATAGAGCGATGCTGAATGGAGAGTTTGGGGAGAGGAATGTGGTCTAGGAAAGAGTTGAGAGTGTGTGTACTACTAGGATTAGGTCCTGTGTATAGGTTTGAGTAGAAGGAGTGGAATGCTCCTAGGATCTGTTTGGGATTTTGGGTTAGGGTACCGGCTATTGATTTAATTCTGGGCAGGGCATGAGCTCTGTGTTTGGGGAGAGTTTCCCCGAAAGAAGGGGGCCAAATTTGTCTGAGTGGAGATAGAATCTGCAACTTACCCATGTTAGATGTTTTTCAGCGCTAGAATTCAGGGCTGTGTTCAGGGCAATCCTAGCTGCATCAAGTTGAGCTAGGGAGGCGGGGGGAGGGGTTGTCTTTATGTGCTTTACTCATGGATTTATAGTTTTTTTTCTAATTTGGTTATGTCTATTTGTTTTTCACGTTTAAGGCGTGAAGCCAGCTGGATAAATTTACCCCTCAGGACCGCTTTATGGGCTCCCCATAGGGAGCTTGACGATATGTCCGGGGTATCATTCAAGCAGAATTATTCAAGTAGGTCTCTTTCGATCATCGTACAGTGTACAGGGTTGGAGAGTAAGGACTCATTAAGGCGCCACTGTGGGGGACTCGTTCGGTTTAAGAAGCCTGTGATTTTAAGGGAGACTAAGGAGTGATCCAACCATGGGACTTTGCTTATAGAGGCCTGGGAAGCTAAGTGGATATCAGAAGTGTGTAGGAAAATATGATCTATCCGAGCATATGACCTATGGGGAGCAGAGAAATGTGTGTAATCCTTAGCAGTAGGGTGCAACTCCCTCCAAGTGTCGATCATGCCTAGGGAATGAAAAAGTTGAGCTATACTGGGGCTCTGTTTGGGGGGCCATTTCAGATGGGAACTGCCTTGTGTTGATTTATCTAGGATGTGATCAAAGGCGACGTTGGAATCGCCTCCCATGATCACTTTACCCTCAAGGTGGGGGGAGAGGAAGGTTAGCATGGAGGAGAAAAAGGAGGCTTGGCCTTTGTTTGGGGCATAATAAGAGATGATGGAGAATATTGTGTCATTAATGTGACCTTTGACCAATATGTACCGTCTGTCTTTGTCCTTAATGGTTTGAGAAAGAGTGAATGGGGTATATTTGGATTTGAGAACGGCAACCCCTCTCTTTTTATCGTCTGCATTAGCAAGGAAAAAGGTAGGATAATTTTGGTGTAGAAAGGTGGGGTTAAAGCTCTTCGGGAAGTGGGTTTCCTGGACTAGAACAATGTCTAGTCCCCTAGAGTGGTAATTATGGAATGCCTTACGTCTTTTAATAGGGGAGTTCAAACCTCGTGTGTTATGGGATGCTATCTTAAGGGACGTTTGTTTGGGAGGGGTGTCAGCCATGGACACTGGGGGGTGAGAGCGCGTAAATGCAGAATTGTCTTACCTGATCCGTTGGAGTCCTTGTATCCGGATGATGTGATTGGAGCGAGCACAGGGTCCGAGTAGAATCGAATTGACATACTCTACTTGAAGGCACCTGGAGGGTGGGAAAAAGAGAAATAGAGAAAGTAAAGAAAGACCAGAAAAGAAAAAGAGAGAGGAAGAGATTGAGAGAAGGTGAGTCCAGTATATAGAATATCCTTAACTTTCTGAAAGCAGGGTTGGTGATCCAATGCCTGCTCCAATGCCCTGAAAATTGTAGGAATCGGTTTAAGGGCAACCTTAAAAGGGGTTGCATTCCTGATGTCACCAAGGGAGGAGATCTCCTCAAGGTCACAGCAGGTGGAGTGGCAAGCGGCCTCGCACCGGGCGCAGGGCTCCCTGAGGAACAAAATCGAGAGAGGACCCCAGGAGAGGATCAATAAATGTCATGTAGGATATGCAAACTTACTAAACATATAAACTTATTTCTCCTGAGCTGAGTCTAGAGACAAACATGTAAATCAATCTTAGAACAACAAAAATAGGAGGTAAGGGGGGGAGGGGATGAGGGAGAGGGAGGGAGGGTTGGGGGGAAAGGAAGGGGGAATAGGTAGGGGTTAGGGGGGAAGGGAAATGTACTTGTTGAAAAGAAATTGTACCAGTCTTTTCGGTCAGTCTCTGGTTTAAATGAGAAAATGCAGCCATCAGAGGAAGGAAGGTAAAATAGAAGTACTAACCATGGGAAAAAAAAGGGGGGGGGGATTAGGGTTGAGTTGGGGGGGTAGAAATGGGTATAGCTGCATAGGGAGATCAAGACCAGCAAATCCAAAAAAGGACTGTGTGGGTGTAGGAGTAGTCAATACACCTTCAGGGGTTCCGACTAAGTCGGAAGGGTTGGAATAAGACCCCTAGGGGCCAGGTATCCTAAGCGATCATCCTAGAGGATTAGATTCACGCTGTCTCTTCAGTTGTTGTTTCACCCATAGCGGAGTAAGGGGGCTGTTCGGTGGAGGCCTCTTGGAGGAACTTGGCCGATTCTCCGTCTGGTGGGAAGGTAGTTCCTGTGAGATTAACCCAAGTTAGAGAAGGAGACGTTCGCCGTTTTGGAAATTTGTGATGTTGTAGGATTAATCCTTGTACTGGAATTGTAGGCGGAAGGGGAAAGCCCATCTGTACTTTATCGTCTTCTGGGAGAGGATGTCAAGGAGAGGTTTGAGGGATCTCCTTTTTTGAATTGTGGCTGGGGAGATATCCGCGAAAATTTTATGGCCATTAATGTTGAGATTGTCCCGGTCACAAGATCTCTTCATGACTTCCTCCTTCACCCCGTAGAAATGGGGATTCAGCACGACGTCCCTTGGGAGTCCATCTTGGCGGGGGGGTTGCAAAGCTCTGTGGGCCCTATCCAGTTCTAGTCTGTGATCCGGGATATCTGGGATTATATCCTTAATAAATGATTTGACGGTGTCATCTATGTCACTGGTAGATTCGGGTATTCCTCAAATTTGGAAATTGTAGTGTCTGCTTCTATTCTCTAAATCTTCTATTTTAGATAGAGCGGTTTAAAGTTGATCCTGAAGTGTCTGGATGCATGTGGTGTTCTGATTTGTGCGTGCAGCAGAATCATCTATGGCTTGTTCAATTGCATCTATTCTGGCCCCTAGGCTCTGTAAGTCTGCTTTAATTGAAGATGTAATCTGCATTGCATTCTGTGCTAGGCCAACAGCCAGCATGTCCGAGAAGCAGTTCAGTAGTTGAGCCATCTCAGGGGGTTGATTATGTGGCATGGGAGAAGCTTGCAGAGAATCAGCCAGGCTGTTAATCAGGGGTGAGTGAGATAAACCTCCTAGTGATCTGCCCAGGAGTGACTCAGTTGATGCTGGGGAAGCCAGAAAGCCCTGACAGGTACTCACAGAGGTGGAAGTAGGCAGAGGGTCTGCTATGTCATGCTTGGTCTCTGTGTCTCCACATGGATGAGCTGCGACCGCCATCTTGGGAGGATCAGGGAAGGCTAGGCCGAAGTGGAGCTGATGGTTAACGTCTTTCTTTGGGGGTGCCCCTGTCATACAGGCAGATGCCCAGCACTGTCCGGAGATCGGTGGGGGTCAACCTGGGGGGTCCCGCTGATTGTAGCTGGTGTGAGGAGCTCTGGAGGACCGGAGCGGTGCGGATCTCCCGGCTAGCGTGGTGATCCGGAAGTCCCACGCATGCGCACTCCGTTGTTTTTATTTCTATTCCTTCTATATGTCGTGATGAGGTGCTCCTGTTGCCTGATTGGACGAGTGAATAGAGCCCAAGCAGGTGACCACATCTTTCTTACCGAGATGAGACGCCCCGAAGCCCAGCCCACGTACAAGACACAGAGGATCCCAGACCGACCGGCGATTACTACAGCTCACCATGTCATGTCCTCCCTATAAGTCATTACTCCTGAAGAACAGAGTCTACATGTCAAGCCGTGTTTTCCTTTTTTATGGACTCATATGGACTGTAAGGACTGATTCATTTCCAGGTGTAAGAAGAAGATCAAGATTCATTGAGGGACACATGGGAGCATATGACAAAGAGGAGTAACTGTTGTAGAAATTTTTATTATTGTATGTTGTCAGATGCCCCCCCAGTGTCAGTTTTGCTGTAATACGCTCATGTGAGGGTATTCGCACATGCAGACGCTAGTGGAAGACCATTGGATGCGGAAACCTTCCCATGGACAAGGCGGATCTGTTTGCTCTTTTAAGGATGTTTGTTTATGCCTCACCAGGGAACTGGCCTCTCAATGGCGATCGCATTTAAACTCCTAAGTAAGCAGGTCTGTGTACTTGGGTACTATAGTATAACCATACAAAATTATGGCCCAGTGGGCCATAATGTAGTATGGAAGAAGAAAATATTACAGCGCACATGCAAAAAAGACATTTACCTCAAGCAAGGCTAGTTTAAAACACCTAAGCATTTCTGGAAAAACATTTTCAAAAAATATGGGGATTTGGTCACACCATATTGCTATATGGTGCTAAGCCCACTTACTGTGACAAAGTACCCCATAATCAGTGGGTCCTACACTATCCATGGAGTGGGAGAACCTGCATCTCTGAACCATGAGAGCATTGCACTCTTCTAAATGGGAGAATCATAAGGTCTCCACCCATGACACAAGTGGACACTAATCAAGGGTACTTATGTTATGTAGTGAGGTGCTCCGCACCCAAAAGGATTTGGTCAGAATCCATACAATATGCAAACAAGATATTTGGGGGGCACACTCTAAAAAATGCATTAAAGATGGTGCAGCCATAAGACCATACAGTAGAAGAAAATATTACAGCGCACACATGCAAAAAAGACATTTACCTCAAGCAAGGCTAGTTTAAAACACCTAAGCATTTCTGGAAAAACATTTTAAAAAAATATGGGGATTTGGTCACACCATATTGCTATATGGTGCTAAGCCCACTTACTGCGACAAAGTACCCCATAATCAGTGGGTCCTACACTATCCATGGAGTGGGAGAACCTGCATCTCTGAACCATGAGAGCATTGCACTCTTCTAAATGGGAGAATCATAAGGTCTCCACCCATGACACAAGTGGACACTAATCAAAGGTACTTATGTTATGTAGTGAGGTGCTCCGCACCCAAAAGGATTTGGTCAGAATCCATACAATATGCAAACAAGATATTTGGGGGGCACACTCTAAAAAATGCATTAAAGATGGTGCAGCCATAAGACCATACAGTAGAAGAAAATATTACAGCGCACACATGCAAAAAAGACATTTACCTCAAGCAAGGCTAGTTTAACCACTTGACGACCGCCTCACGCCGATGTACGTCGGAAAGGTGGCACGGACAGGCAAAATCACGTACATGTACGTGATTTGCCTTCCGCGGGTGGGGGGTCCGATCGGTCCCCCCCCGGTGCCCGAGGCGGTCGCCATTTCTTCCCGGGCGATGAGAGGTGAGGGGGCGGCCATCCATTGTTGGCCACCCCCTCCCGATCGCTCCCGGCGAATGAAAATGCTTCCTTTCCCTCTGTAATGTAAACAGAGGGAAAGGAAGTGATGTCATCTCTCCTCGAGCCGGTCTTTTCGTCGCCGCGCCGAGGAGAGAAGACATCCAATTAAGTCTGCACAACACTACACATTTAGTAGAACACGCCAGGCACACTTGTCACCCCCCATCACCCCCCGATCACCCCCTGATCACCCCCCTGTACCCCCTGTCACTCTGACACCAATAGCATTTTTTTTTTTTTGCATTGGTGTCAGTTTGTGTCAGTTAAAAGTTTTAGGGCAGTTAGGTTAGCCCCCTTTAGGTCTAGGGTACCCCCCCTTAGGTCCAGGGTACCCCCCTAACCCCCCCTAATAAAAGGTAACCCCTTGATTACCCCCCGTCACCAGTGTCGCTAAGCGATTGTTTTTCTGATCGCTGTATTAGTGACACAGGTGACGCTAGTTAGGGAGGTAAGTATATAGGTTCGCTGTCAGTGTTTTATAGCGACAGGGACCCCCATATACTACCTGCTAAAGGTTTTAACCCCCTGATTGCCCCCTAGTTAACCCTTTCACCAGCGATCACCGTATAAGTGTTACGGGTGACGCTGGTTAGCTAGTTTGTTTTTTGTAGTTTATTACAGTTTATTACAGTTTATTATAGTTTATTATAGTTTTAGGGCACCCGCCGTTTATTACCCTATAAAGGTTTAACCCCCTAATTGCCTGGCGGTGATAGAAGTTAAGTTTTTAGGATCAGATAAGGTCTGCGTCGCCCCAGGCAGCGTCAGGTTAGCGCCAGTACCGCTAAAACCCACGCACGCAGCATACACCTCCCTTAGTGCTATAGTATCTGAGCGGATCGATATCTGATCCGATCAGATCTATACTCCCCAGCAGTTTAGGGTTCCCTGAAACGCAGTGTTAGCGGGATCAGCCCAGATACCTGCTAGCACCTGCGTTTTGCTCCTCGGCCCAGCCCTGCCCAGCCCACCCAAGTGCAGTATCGATCGATAACTGTCACTTACAAAACACTAAGCACACATAACTGCAGCGTTCGCAGAGTCAGGCCTGATCCCTGCGATCGCTAACAGTTTTTTGGTAGCGTTTTGATACAGTCGCCAACAGTCAGGAGCTTTTTTGCCTGTGAATCTCACTAGTGTACCCCTAAATTTAGAGCCCAAAATGGTAAATAGAAGGTACACTAGTGAAGAGGCCTACACGTTTCTGAGTATGACAGATAGTGAAGAGGAAGTCACTCATCTGTCAAGTTCAGGCTCAGAATATGAACCTGTAGAGGACAGCGGCTCCATGACAGATAGCTCTGACGACAGAGTTGTGGTCCCTGCTAAGGTCAGGCGTACCAGACCCCAATCTTCTTCTGTCCTTGAAGTGCAAGAACCACAGGGCTCTCGTATGGAGCAGAGCAGTACTAGCGCCGCTACTCCTTCTGGTGAACTGGCAAGCACCAGAGGCCTAGTACACCCTGGTCGTACATCCAGCACTGCAGTATCACGTGGGGACGTGGCGAGTCCCATAAGTGCAGTTCAAGCTGGCGAGGTGGCAAGCACTAGTAGTGTCCCGCTGCCATCAAGAAGACAAAGACAGGCCCGTCGTGCCCATAGTGCCCTTCCTGCTGCATTGGCCAATCCGAATTGGGAACCCACCACTTCTGCAGCACCCGTACTTCCCCCTTTCACTGGCCAACCCGGAATTCAGGTGGAAACAGTTGACTTTATGCCACTGGATTTTTATTCACTGTTTTTCACTGAAGATCTCTATAGATCTATTGTGGACCAAAGCAATTTATACGCTGGTCAACACATCGCCGCTAATCCCCAGTCCTCCCTTGCCAGAGATTGGAGACCAATTACGGTCTCCGAATTTAAGACCTTTCTGGGCCTTTCCCTCCTCATGGGGTTGAATAAAAAGAGTAAGTTGCGGTCATATTGGTCCACTGACCCAATTTACCATTCACCTTGTTCTCTGCTTCCATGGCCAGGGCACGATACGAGCAGATTTTGCGGTTCATGCACTTCAACGACAATGAACTCTGTCGTCCTCGTGGAGACCCTGCATACGATCGGCTCTACAAAATTCGGCCCCTCGTAAACCACTTCAACCAACGTTTTGCAGACTTGTTTACCCCCCATCAAGTTGTCTGCGTTGATGAGTCCCTGATTAAGTTTTCTGGCCGCTTGTCATTCAAACAGTACCTTCCCAGCAAGCGTGCCAGATACGGGGTCAAGATGTATAAGCTCTGTGACAGGGCCACAGGCTATACATGTAGATTTATGGTTTACGAGGGAAAAGATAGTCACGTAGAGCCGACAAACTGCCCTGACTACATAGGAAGCACTGGCAAGATAGTGTGGGACTTGGTGTCACCCTTATTCGGAAAGGGGTACCACTTGTACGTGGACAATTATTATACGAGCGTGCCACTTTTTAGTCACTTGTTTGATCAGCAGATTGGAGCATGTGGCACTGTGCGACCTAATCGCCGGGGCTTTCCCCAGCGGCTTGTAGATTCCCGTCTTAGGCTGGGGGAGAGAGCCTGCTTGAAGTATAATAATTTGCTCGCTATGAAGTGGAGGGATAAGAAGAATGTTTTTCGTTCTCACCTCCCTTCATGCAGACACGACGACCCAAATTCCTACGGCGACTGGTGTTGTGGAGAAACCCCTCTGTGTCCACGAATACAACCTTAATATGGGAGGGGTGGACCTCAACGACCAGTTGTTGGCACCGTACCTAGTTGCCCGTAAGGCCAGACGCTGGTACAAAAAAGTGTCTGTATACTTATTTCAATTGGCTTTGCTGAATGCTCATGTGCTATACAGAGCTTCAGGACAGACTGGATCCTTCCTTAAATTCCAGGAAGAGATCGTCAGAGCCCTTCTGTTTCCAGACGGTGCTCTACCTCACCTTCCCCAACCAAATGCAGTAAGCCGGCTGCATGAGCGGCATTTTCTTTATGCCATCCCGAGTACCCCTACCCAACGAGCCCCCCAAAAAAGATGTCATGTCTGCAGCAAGCGCGGATTTAGGCGTGACACCTGGTCTTATTGTACCTCCTGTCCTGGCAATCCTGGTCTTTGCATGGGTGAATGCTTTGAACGCTACCATACATTAGTTGAGTATTAGCGTAGGGTTCAGCACTGCACAGACTAGGCACACTAACACAGGGTCTCCCAAGATGCCATTGCATTTTGAGAGACCCAAACCTGGAACAAGTTACAAAAGTTAAAAGTTACTAAAAAAAAGTGTAAAAAAATAAATAAAAAAAAAATTAAAAAAAATAAAAACACAAAAAAAAATATAAAATAAAAAAACCAAAAATAGTTGTTGTTTTATTGTTCTCTCTCTCTCTATTCTCTCTCTATTGTTCTTCTCTTTTTTACTCTATTCTATTCTGCAATGTTTTATTGTTATTATGTTTTACCATGTTTCCTTTTCAGATTTTTTATACTTTACCGTTTACTATGTTTTGTTGGTAACCATTTTATTGTTTTCAGGTACGCCATTCAGTTGCAGCGCGGATTTATTTATCTTGACAGCAACAGCGTTTGCTCCCACGATATATAAAGCCGTGACTCCAGCGCTGTCGGAGGTGATTTCACCACCACAGTTACATACTTCAGCATATATGCCGAAGCATGGGGGCAGCAGTGGGTGGAGGAGCAATTTGCTCCTGCCTTTTGCGGGAGGATGCCCCCATGCTTCGGCATATATATATTTTAGGCACAGGTTGCGTTAAATGTTTTATTTTTTTACTATGTTTTTTTTTTTTGTATTTGCTTTGCAGGTATGGTAAGTCTTACTGTTATACTGTAATGTTACTTTGTTTTATTGTTAACCATCATTTGCTTGGCAGGTACGCCATTCAGTTGCAGCGCGGATTTATTTATCTTGACAGCAACAGCGTTTGCTCCCACGATATATAAAGCCGTGACTCCAGCGCTGTCGGAGGTGATTTCACCACCACAGTTACATACTTCAGCATATATGCCGAAGCGTGGGGGCAGCAGTGGGTGGAGGAGCAATTTGCTCCTGCCTTTTGCGGGAGGATGCCCCCATGCTTCGGCATATATATATTTTAGGCACAGGTTGCGTTAAATGTTTTATTTTTTACTATGTTTTTTTTTTTTTTTGTATTTGCTTTGCAGGTATGGTAAGTCTTACTGTTATACTGTAATGTTACTTTGTTTTATTGTTAACCATCATTTGCTTAGCAGGTATGCCATTCAGTTGCAGCGCGGATTTATTTATCTTGACAGCAACAGCGTTTGCTCCCACGATATATAAAGCCGTGACTCCAGCGCTGTCGGAGGTGATTTCACCACCACAGTTACATACTTCAGCATATATGCCGAAGCGTGGGGGCAGCAGTGGGTGGAGGAGCAATTTGCTCCTGCCTTTTGCGGGAGGATGCCCCCATGCTTCGGCATATATAAATGGTGCATGTATGCCCATCATTAGAAGTGGGTGGATGAAGGGAGGTATTCTAATGGTGGGCATACCCACCGATCAATATCTTTTTTTCGTTCAGCCCACAGGCTGCATGAAAAAAAAGTTTACAATATATGCCTAACAAGGACCAGCAACGTACTGGTATGTTGCTGGACTTTGAGTGGTTATACCAGAATGATGCCTGCAGGTTTAGGTATCATCTTGGTATCATTCTTTTCAGCCAGCGGTCGGCTTTCATGTAAAAGCAATCCTAGCGGCTAATTAGCCTCTAGACTGCTTTTGCAAGCAGTGGGAGGGAATGCCCCCCCTCCCCCACCGTCTTCCATGTTTTTCTCTGGCTTTCCTGTCCCAACAGGGAACCTGAAAATGCAGCCGGTGATTCAGCCAGCTGACCACGGAGCTGATCAGAGACCAGAATGGCTCCAAACATCTCTATGGCCTAAGAAACCGGAAGCTACGAGCATTTCATGACTTAGATTTCGCCGAATGTAAACAGCGCCATTCGGAAATTGGGAAAGCATTTTATCACACCGATCTTGGTGTGGTCAGATGCTTTGAGGGCAGAGGAGAGATCTAGGGTCTAATAGAGCCCAATTTTTTTAAAAAAGAGTACCTGTCACTACCTATTGCTATCATAGGGGATATTTACATTCCCTGAGATAACAATAAAATTAATTAAAAAAAAAATAAAAATGAAAGGAACAGTTTAAAAATAAGATAAAAAAGCAAAAAAATAATAAAGAAAAAAAAAAAAAAAAAAAAGCACCCCTGTCCCCCCCTGCTCTCGCGCAAAGGCAAAGGCAAGCGTCGGTCTGGCGTCAAATGTAAACAGCAATTGCACCATGCATGTGAGGTATCACCATGAAGGACAGAACGAGGGCAGTAATTTTAGCAGTAGACCTCCTCTGTAAATCTAAAGTGGTAACCTGTAAAGGCTTTTAAAGGCTTTTAAAAATGTATTTATTTTGTCGCCGCTGCGCGTTTGTGCGCAATTTTAAAGCATGTCATGTACTCGGCCTAAGATCATCTTTTTTATTTCATCAAACATTTGGGCAATATAGTGTGTTTTAGTGCATTAAAATTTAAAAAAGTGTGTTTTTTCCCCAAAAAATGCGTTTGAAAAATCGCTGCGCAAATACTGTGTGAAAAAAAAATATGAAACACCCACCATTTTAATCTGTAGGGCATTTGCTTTAAAAAAAATATATAATGTTTGGGGGTTCAAAGTAATTTTCTTGCAAAAAAAAATTATTTTTTCATGTAATCAAAAAGTGTCAGAAAGGGCTTTGTCTTCAAGTGGTTAGAAGAGTGGGTGATGTGTGACATAAGCTTCGAAATGTTGTGCATAAAATGCCAGGACAGTTCAAACCCCCCCCAAAATGACCCCATTTTGGAAAGTAGACACCCCAAGCTATTTTCTGAGAGGCATGTCGAGTCCATGGAATATTTTATATTGTGACACAAGTTGCGGGAAAGAGACAAATCTTTTTTTTTTTTTTTTTGCACAAAGATGTCACTAAATGATACATTGCTCAAACATGCCATGGGAATATGTGAAATTACACCCCAAAATACATTCTGTTGCTTCTCCTGAGTATGGGGATACCACATGTGTGGGACTTTTTGGGAGCCTAGCCGCGCACGGGACCCCGAAAACCAAGCCCCGCCTTCAGGCTTTCTAACGGCGTAAATTTTTGATTTCACTCTTCACTGCCTAGCACAGTTTTGGAGGCCATGGAATGCCCAGATGGCACAACCCCCCCCAAATGACCCCATTTTGGAAAATAGACACCCCAAGCTATTTGCTGAGAGGTATAGTGAGTATTTTGCAGACCTCACTTTTTGTCACAAACTTTCGAAAATTGAAAAAAGAAAAAAAAAATACATTTTTCTTGACTTTCTTCATTTTCAAAAACAAATGAGAGCTGCAAAATACTCACCATGCCTCTCAGCAAATAGCTTGGGGTGTCTACTTTCCAAAATGGTGTCATTTGGGGGGGGGTTTTGCCATCTTGGCATTTTATGGCCTTCAAAACTGTGATAGGTAGTGAGGAGTGGAATCACAACTTAACGCCCTTAGAAATCCTGAAGCCGGTGCTTGGTTTTCGGGGCCCCGTATGCGGCTAGGCTCCCAAAAAGTCCCACACATGTGGTATCCCCGTACTCAGGAGAAGCAGCAGAATATATTTTGGGGTGTAATTCCACATATGCCCATGGCATGTTTGAGCAATATATCATTTAGTGACAACTTTGTGCAAAAAAAAAAAAAAAATTGTCACTTTCCCGCAACTTGTGTCAAAATATAAAGTATTCCATGGACTCAACATGCCTCTCAGCAAATAGCTTGGGGTGTCTACTTTCCAAAATGGGGTCATTTGGAGGGGTTTTGTGCCATCTGGGCTTTTTATGGCCTTCAAAACTGTGATAGGCAGTGAGGAGTGAAATCACAACTTTACGCCCTTAGAAATCCTGAAGGCGGTGCTTGGTTTTCGGGGCCCCGTATGCGGCTAGGCTCCCAAAAAGTCCCACACATGTGGTATCCCCATACTCAGGAGAAGCAGCTAAATGTATTTTGGGGTGCAATTCCACATATGCCCATGGCCTGTGTGAGAAATATATCATTTAGTGACAACTTTGTGCAAAAAAAAAAAAAATTGTCACTTTCCTGCAACTTGTGTCAAAAAATAAAATATTCCATGGACTCAACATGCCTCTCAGCAATTACCTTGGGGTGTCTACTTTCCAAAATGGGGTCATTTGGGGGGGGTTTGTGCCATCTTGTCATTTTATGGCCTTCAAAACTGTGATAGGAAGTGAGAAGTGAAATCAAAAATTTATGCCCTTAGAAATCCTGAAGGCGCTGCTTGGTTTTCGGGGCCCCGTACGCGGCTAGGCTCCCAAAAAGTCCTAAGCATGTGGTATCCCCATACTCAGGAGAAGCAGCAGAATATATTTTGGGGTGTAATTCCACATATGCCCATGGCATGTTTGTGCAATATATCATTTAGTGACAACTTTGTGCAAAAAAAAAAAAAAAAAGTGTTACTTTCCCGCAACTTGTGTCAAAATATAAAATATTCCATGGACTCAACATGCCTCTCAGCAAATAGCCTGGGGTGTCTACTTTCCAAAATGGGGTCATTTGGGGGGGTTTGTGCCATCTGGGCATTTTATGGTCTTCAAAACTGTGATAGGTAGTGAGGAATGAAATCAAAAATGTATGCCCTTAGAAATCCTGAAGGCGGTGATTGGTTTTCGGGGCCCTGTACGCGGCTAGGCTCCCAAAAAGTCCCACACATGTGGTATCCCCATACTCAGGAGAAGCAGCTGAATGTATTTTGGGGTGCAATTCCACATAGGCCCATGGCCTGTGTGAGCAATATATCATTTAGTGACAACTTTTTGTAAATATTTTTTTTTTTTTTTTTTGTGATGAAAATGGGGTCATTTGGGGGGGTTTTGTACTGCCCTGCCATTTTAGCACCTCATGAAATGACATAGGCAGTCATAAACTAAAAGCTGTGTAAATTCCAGAAAATGTACCCTAGTTTGTAGACGCTATAACTTTTGCGCAAACCAATAAATATACGCTTATTAACTTTTTTTTTACCAAAGACATGTGGCCAAATAAATTTTGGCCTAAATGTATGACTAAAATTGAGTTTATTGGATTTTTTTTATAACAAAAAGTAGAAAATATCATTTTTTTTCCAAATTTTCGGTCTTTTTCCGTTTATAGCGCAAAAAATAAAAATGGCAGAGGTGATCAAATGCCATCAAAAGAAAGCTCTATTTGTGGGAAGAAAAGGACGCAAATTTCGTTTGGGTACAGCATTGCATGACCGCGCAATTAAAAGTTAAAGTGACGCAGTGCCAAATTGGAAAAAGACCTCTGGTCCTTAGGCAGCATAATGGTCTGGGGCTCAAGTGGTTAAAACACCTAAGCATTTCTGGAAAAACATTTTCAAAAAATATGGGGATTTGGTCACACCATATTGCTATATGGTGCTAAGCCCACTTACTGCGACAAAGTACCCCATAATCAGTGGGTCCTACACTATCCATGGAGTGGGAGAACCTGCATCTCTGAACCAAAAAAATGTTTTTCCAGAAATGCTTAGGTGTTTTAAACTAGCCTTGCTTGAGGTAAATGTCTTTTTTGCATGTGTGCGCTGTAATATTTTCTTCTACTGTATGGTCTTATGGCTGCACCATCTTTAATGCATTTTTTAGAGTGTGCCCCCCAAATATCTTGTTTGCATAATGTAGTATGGGTCGCATCATTGGTAGCAGTGGGAATGTGCACACGGTTGTGTTCGAAACCATGTGCTTGCCGCATGGTTTTGCACACCACTGTCTGCACACATCACTACTACATTTCTGAATATATGCATGTGTGTCATTGGTTCTTTTGAATGAATACATGTGTCTGATTGGCTGATTCTGAAGTCAGCAGCCTCTTTTGTTATTGATGTGTTTAGTATAAATAAAAGCCGCTTGGCTACCTGGGCAGGATATACTGAGCTCGAGGTGATAACAGCATCTGTTTGTGTTACATGGTGAGATAGACGAGCTCACTTTCCCAGCATTATATAAGAGAGCTGTTTGTGCTTTTAAGCGCAAAGAAATTATATGCTTATAGGGAGAAGCTTACATTTTCCCTGACCAGCTGATTAAATTGATTGTTTAACATCCCTGACAACATACCTCATATCACAGCTTTGGTAACATTACATAAGCATTAAACCTACATCATTGGTTAAAAACAGATGGAAATATCCTCATAGGCCAAAGTTCCCAAGAGAGTAGGTAAAATGAAATAAACAACCCTTGAAAAAAACACTGCTAGGTGACAGCACCCCTTTAATGTGTATATATAGTACTCAGGAGATAAAGTACCCATCTAAAGAAGGAGATCTCAAAATTGTGCCTCCATCTTATGGACAATTTGTAGGGATGGGTCCTCCAATAACCAGACTGCGGGGCATCCAGTTGTAGATGCAGGAGAATGAGAAGGGCCCCATAGCTCCCTTTTCCCTAAATTTCCTCCCCATAATTAAGCTCGGGGGGGCACAATGGAGGTGTGGCCTAGTAGGAGTCTGGGCTGAGGTTGTCGCGCTCACCATCAGCATAGGACTATATGGATGTGCGGCATCAGGGATTACCTCTTTCTTCTCCCTAAATCTCCTGTCAGTTGTTCATGTCACATACCCACTGATGCCCTGATGTCACAAGCATAAACAGAAGTGACATCATCCTATTATGGATGCAAACTGAAAGTGATAAGGGTGCAAGCTAAAAGTGCTAATAAACACTTGTGTAACAACCATAAAGCATACAGCAAAAAAAAAATTGGTATATAATAAAATATATTATATAAATAACCACTAAATAAAATGAGTGAATCTACAGTGTCTATAGGAATAATAAATAAGTAAACCTAAAATGTTTCTTATTAAATAATAAAAAACATGCAAATGTGAAACATAAATAGATCAACCCCAGGGCATGACAAAGAGAGTAATACTAGTCTCTTATTAAGATCTTCAAAAAGTCATATGTATTCTTCAAAAAAATGTCTAAAAGAAGGAATCATATATAAATCGTTCCAGTAAAAGACAGTGGGCAGGGAGAGGTATATATCCAAAGAATGAGCTCACAGAGCCCTCACCTTCACAACGTAATAAATCAGCATGTAATAAAGGTCAGTTCCGTTGTTCCAACCTTGACCACCAGGGGGTCCTCCGTTCCACTCTAAGTACGACCACCTTCGCAACGTGATAAATCAGCATGCAATAAAGGGGATCAGTTCCGTTGTTCCAACCTTGACCACCAGGGGGTCCTCCGTTCCACCTAAGCTAGACTTCCCATCAGAGTCCTCATCCGACCTCGTCACCTCCGCTCGAGGGGGGGGGGGAGGGGGAAATAAACCTTATATGCTTTAACTTACTACACTATTGGAGCTCTCTTTTTCTCCCACCTTTTGCCTTTTACCCTCATCTTCCCCCTTTCCCCCGCCCCCTCGAGCGGAGGTGACGAGGTCAGATGAGGACTCTGAGAGTGGCTTTGCCACTGGAAAAACTGAAGTAGATATGACACAGAGTTCCCACATATGCAGAGTGTGGAGCTGCAGATTTTGATTCTGAATGGAGAAAGATGTTTTTTTAACTTTCCTCTGGTTTTGGCATACCTGGATTGGATTTCAGAGTTTGGAGATTTCCAAGAGTTTTGGGAGGTCCAGGTCTTGCAGGAGATCGGCAGGCTGTGAGTGCAGGTGCACACAGCCCTTATAGTGAAAGACTTGGGAATAGCTCAAGGCTCCATTTAGGAGACAGATGTTCTCTACTCAAAAGATAGCACTACATGTGGGAGGAGAGTTTCCTTGTCCATAGGACCAAGAGAATCAAGGCAGCTAAGCAAGTCTTAGGCTTGGTTCACGCATATGTGGCCGCGGTTTCAGTGTGGCAGTCCAGTGTGGTTCTGTTCACCGGTTCAGGTGCGATTCATGTGCAAATTTTTACCTGAAATTGCACCTGAACATGACCCAAAATCGCACAAGACCCTTTTTAAAACTGCACCATGGCTGCCCTAAACATGTGTTAACCGGCTCCATTGAAAGCCGGTCCGATTAACATTATGCAAAGTGGATGAGGTTAAAAATGCATCCAAATCGCATATATGTTAAACAAGCCTATAAGACTGGGAAAGCCAAGATGACTATGCGGGTCCGGTGGATTGAGAGAATTTTGCCTGGTAGTGGACAGTCCTGGAAAAATATTTTGAACACCTGGTTTAGGCAGCCATCCTTACCACTGCTCCTCCTTTTAATGATAGCGGGTCCCATGTCACATTGTCAATTCTACATTCTCTGGAAAGGAGGTTAACAGGTTCCAATGCAGCAAATCCTTCAGGTGTTTCATCTTTTTTTTTTTTCTAACATCAAAAAAAAAAGGTTTATTCAGAAGTTGAAAAGTCAGTGCAAATCAAGTTAACTGTAATCAAATCAGATATCCTCACATAACAATGTTTGGTCAGCAATAGTTTACAATACTTTCCAAAGCAAACAACTTATGTTATAGTATGAAATAGATAACTATTTTGTTAAGTGTGGTCTTTGACATATAATATAACAGTGTTAAAGCCCCTTGTTACTCACACTTATTCCTGTCATGACCAGTTCTTCTCAAAAATAAAGCGATAAAGAGAGTCATCTAATTTGTATGTCAGATTTAAGAAAGACATTGAGAACAAAAAAGGAAAAAACAGAAGGAAAAGGGTAAACAGAAAGAGAAAGAATTTTATGACCATTAAATAGTCAGATAGATATCTTGCATGTGATCAACCACGTTGCCCAACTGTCTAAATCCAAGAGGAACCTGTTGATGCAAATACAATCAATCATGTCTTAGACAGGTCCAGATGTCTGGGCATTGTTAATGTCACTGAAAGTCTTGGAGTATTTGAAAACGTTCCAGGGACGCCAGGTCTCAAGAAAGCTTTCTACCTGTTCATTGGATTGGGCGAGAGTATCCTCCATTTCGTAGAAATCTGCAACCCTATGCAGCCATTCAGTGACTGTTGGTACTCGTGTAGACTTCCAATGAATTGGGATAAGTGATTTGGCAGCATTTAGTAGGTGCCTTGTGAGAGAACGCTTGTATTTTTTTAGAGACCAATTTGAGATGTGTAGCAGGCAGCACGCTGCATCCAAAGGCAAAGTCGTCTCTGTAATCAGTTTAATTAGATCCAAGACTTTATTCCAGTAGCTAGCAATCAATGGGCATTGCCACCAAATATGCAGCAAAGATCCACTATCTTTCATGCATCTCCAGCAATGGTCCGACAATTGTGGGTACCATTTGTTTAATCTCATTGGTGTTAGATACCACCGTGTCATCAATTTATACACTGTTTCTTGAACCTTAGTGCTGATGGAGCACTTATGTGTCAAAATACATGCGTTCTTCCATTGTTTAGAGGTTATGTTTATCTGCAAAGCATCAGACCACCTCCCTCTAAGTCTGTCATCTGCTGGTCCCTTTGCTTCCTGTAGCCAGGCGTACGAAATGGAAGTTGTTCTGCTGACCGGTTCCCCCTTATGGCACACCGACTCAAACTCTGTCAAGGGTCTAGAGAAATCTCCCCCTTGTGGTTATCCTTAAGATAACTTCTAGCCTGTAAGTAAACCCAAAAGGGTAGCTCTGTCACATTGTCCTCCCTCTTTAGGACCTGATAATCCTTTACTTTACCTTGATGATAACAGTCACCTGCCAGTAGAGGTCTGTCATTGATAGGTGACTTAAGGTGAGGGTTATTAATCCCTGGGATAAACCCTGGGTTATCTTTCATCGGTGTTAATGGGCCTAATGCCGAAGTGATCTCATTACCTCTGGGTAAATCATGAATCAATTTAAGGGTAGTTCCTGTTATGGGGTGGCGCTTCAGATCATCAGGATAATTGGACCATTGTAACCACGGGGCAAAAGAAAGTGGTGTGGGAGAGAGATCCATTTCTAACTTCACCCAATCTTTACTGTCTCGGTGGCAATGCCAATCTATAATCCTCGCTGCATGTGATGCTAGGTAGTAATCTCTCAAGTTGGGTACTCCGAGCCCTCCCATTTCTTTTACTTTTAATAATGATTCAAACTTGATTCTTGGTTTTTTATGAGCCCAGATGAATCTCAAGAACAAAGTTCTTAAGGTCCTAAACAAACTTGGTGGTAACTTAATCGGTAATGTGCGAATTACGTAAAGGAGCTTGGGTAAAACGGTCATTTTAATGATGGCTGCTCTACCAAACCATTAAAAGGTTCCCGAGTGCCAGTTGTGTAGGTCTCTGTCTATACTTTCCAATAGTGGAGGGAAATTTTGGTCATACGATGACGAGATCTGTGGAGTTAAATTAATTCCTAAATATTTCAGTTTTTTAGGATCCCATTAGAAAGCGGAGTTGGCCATTGCAGAGGAGAGTGAGTGGATGGGAAGCGAAATGTTCATGGCTTCTGACTTAGAATAGTTTATTTTTAAGTTAGAAACATAACCATAAAGTCCGAATTCCCTCATAAGGTTGGGGAGAGTGATTTGAGGCCTAGATATAAAGAACAATAGGTCATCTGCATAAGCAGCGATCTTGAACTCCCGATCATTCACTTGCCATCCCTTTACAGAGGGATTTAAATTGGTTTGTCTAATGAATGGTTCTAAGGACAATATGAACAGGAGAGGGGATAAAGGACACCCCTGTCTTGTACCGTTGGCAATGTGGACTCTCTCAGAGAGTGTGCCATTAATTTGTGTTTCATCTTTTATGGCACTTTCTTCTTGCAATGAATTCAGGAGGGTTGGCAACCAGAAGTAGTCCAAAAAAAAAAAAAAAGCTCATGCTAGACATAGAGAGAATGGCACTACATTGATAATAATATAGAATGTTGAAAACATTTTTTTGGATGGGATTTTTTATGCTCAAAACGTGACAAAATAATATAATAAATTATTTCTCATTTTATTTAAAATTTAAAAGTATTTATTTAAAAATGTAAAAATAAGACCATATCATACAAAGCGACATAATGTTTAACTGCTTCAATACAGGGCATTTTCACCTCCTTCCTGCCCAGACCAATTTTTAGTTTTCAGCGCTGTCGCATTTTGAATGACAATTGCGCGACCCTGCAACACTGTACCCAAATGAAATATTTTTTACTTTTTGCTATAATAAATATCCCAAAATACGGGATAGATTTATGGCATTTTTATTTATTTTTTACTAGTAATGGTGGCGATCTGCGATTTTTTTTCATGACTGTGACATTCCGACGGACATATCGGACACTTTTGACACATTTTTGGGACCATTCACATTTATACAGCGATCAGTGATATAAAATTGCACTGATTACTGTGTAAATGTGACTGGCAGGGAAGGGATTAACACTAGGGGGTGATCGAGGGGTTAATTATGTTTCCTAGGGAGTGATTCTAACTGTAGGGGGCGGGGACTCACAAGGGGAGGAGACCGATCGGTGTTTCTCTGTATTGGGAAAACACCATCGGTCTCCTCTCACCTGACAGGACGTGGATCTGTGTGTTTACACACACACAGATCCACGGTCCTGCTGTGTTCACGGGCAATCGCGGCTGCCGGGCACGTGCACCAGGTCCCGAGCAACGCGACGGGCGTGCGCGAGTGGTGGCAGCGACGCGCGTGCACCCTAGACGGCCGGGCAGCTCAGGACGCCATATGATGCCCACCCAGGATAGGAGATCCCTCCTGCAGACGTCATATTACTATAGCTGGCTAATGAAGTGGTTAAGAGCAGACTACTGAATATTGTAGTCATGTGACAATAAGAAAATCAACAACTTTTATTTATATATAGCATTGAGGTCCCAACACGTTCAAACTCCAAAGAGTCTTCATCAGGGACAACCCAGCATGTTGATTTCTACCATGTGAACATAGAATCAGAAATAGTAAAAAAAAATAAAAGATATACCCATAATGTTACAAGAGATGTTGTTGAGTATGATATAATGTATAGAGGTAACAAAAACAGGTGAAACTAGGTTTCCATCCAAGTCCACCCCATAGTGTATAATGATATTAGTGTAAGGGACATCTGGAAGTGACGTTGTGGGAGACTGGAAGTTAGCGTTTGCTTTTAAATGTTTTGTATTTATTATTTTGTCATGTGTGGTGCCTAAAAAATTCCATCTAGAAAAAACTTTTCCAACAACCAGTAGTAGACCCTCTCCTTGATGACACAAATCCCAGGGGTCTTTCTTAGACCTCCCCAGCCACATACAACTCCCAGGGTTTGTGATGGATAAAACCCACCCCTAGAATTCTGCCCCATGTCCTCCTCCTTCTCCTGAACATTGCCACCGCAACCAGACACCTGTACCTGCTAAGGTCTTACAGGGGCTTGTGTCTGGATATAGTGGGTTTGAGTCACCAGGAACAAGAAAAAGGGGGAAAAGGAACCAGTGACACATCCAATTTAGCACAGGTCAAAACAAGTTGAAAATTGGCTTATCTATTGCCCACTCGAATATGAGACCTGTTTGCATCGTCAGCCCTGATTGGAAGCAGCAATGGGTTCAACAATCAGGGGGTGGTTGTCCTCTGAAACCCCCAGATAAGGATGAATGCGGGACCCATCGGTGGTATGGGCCCATTGGTGGTATTCCAGCTAACGTTGGTTTAGCTGGAATTTGGTGAAAGGGTGCACTGTGGTCAGTGGTTTGGTTGTCTCTGAGCTAGCATGTCAGTTGGAGGCCTATTTTTCAGTTAAAGGTAACGCAGTGCATGGTGATGATCATTTTGGTAATTCTGGGGGTATGTCCTGCAAAGACCAATGCGACTATTTGAGGTTTAACAGATGTTGTTTATAGTTATGTTAATTTTAATTGAGTTGTTAATAAAGGGGCTGCTACGGCCAATAATTTACGGTATGGTCTTCATTAATGGGGAAAGGGTAAGGGTTATGGAGTTGGGTTGCAATGGGTGTATGTATCATCTGTTATACTATAGTCATGAATTTGAACCCATTGCCCACAACTTTCTGGAGTTATCACTCACCCTGTAAGGCTCTACCATGCTTACATCCTGAGAGGACCCTGGCTCTGCAGCCTCAACCCGACTAATGGAGCTGCTGGCCTACACAGCTCAGGGCCCTGACTAAACATTCAGTCTGGCCCCAGACCATAGACTCCCCACAGCACACCCTTAATGCATAGAAGCAGTGCAGACTGAGGGAACTCACAGCCTGACACCACTGACACTGTTTGTGCTCTATACAGGCTGCTCCACAGCTCCAACCAGGGTTGCAACCTGTAGAAGACAGTGAGTCCAGGAACTTTACTTGGATATTGTTCAGAAACAGGCTCGTATGTCCCCCGCACAGTAATTTGTGGACGTCCAGAATTTGGGATTTGACATACTTCATGTAGACAGTTCCAGCAGGAAATGGGCGGCTTTTCCACAGACTCCCGGGAAATGTGTAGAATCTTCAAGATTTATGCTCAACTATTTTCATAGGGTTGATCCATGTTGACACAAGTTTTTTGCCTCAATTTATAGGCTGTGTCATTCTTTATTCTTCGTTCACTTTTTGTTTATTACCATCATTGTTGTTCTGACTTGATTTAAACTACAGTTACACTGATTGTGACTGTGCCACCCCGTTGGCAATCTACCTACGTACCCGCAAAGTGTACCTGGGCCGAGGGTCCCATGACCCAGATACACTAACCTGATACTTTAGATACTGTGTTATATAACCTAAAGTTCGTTTATCCTCGTTGTTATTCCAGTTATATCGGATTCACTTTCTATCTCTGAATCCTCATTTCTCCGATCTTGTTTCTCCTTCCTATTCTTTCTCTACCTCTGCTCTTCCTGCGATATCTCTCCCTGATTAAGTGTGAAGTGAAATAACCACCAGATAATTGAGATCTATCTTGCAGAGTTCATAAAAAGCACCATCTCTCCTGGGTCTTAGTGATGGCTTACTCGTCGCTCAGGAAGACACCCTTGGTGATCTCACATAATACTAGGGGATTGAACATCCCGGAGAAGCACGTATCTCTCCTCAGGCAACTGAAGAAAGGTAGGCCACACTTTGTTTTCTTGCAGGAAACCCACTTCAGGACCAAATCCCTAAACTTACAAACGCATACTTTACTGCAGCTTATCATGCAACAAATGACATTGCAAAGACTAAAGGGGTGTCAATTTTACATACAGGCTAGTAGACCCGGAGGGCTGATACGTGTTCCCTAAAGGAACTTATAGAGACAGGACAATGATGTTGGCAAATGTTTATTTTCTCAACTCGGCCCAAGTAACCTTTTGCCAAAAGGTCATACAGGAACTCAAAGGCTTCACATCGGGCCTCCTGATAATGGGGGGAGACTTCAATATCCCATTAAACCCTACAGTTGTCTCCTCTTGAGCTCCCTACAGCTGGTAGACACCTGGTGGTTCCTCCACCCGGAATCTCGAGACTTCACATTCCACTCAATCCCACATGATCTATATTCATGTAACGATAACCTTTACATCTCCCAAAGTGATCTGCAGAGTCCTGCAGATGGTGACAGAGGCCCACATAGGCATCCAATCGCTCTCTGACCATGCACCCATATCACTGGTTGCAGATCTCTGCACACCTGTGACCAGGTTAATCACATGGAGACTGAACACCTCCTTGTTGACAGACCCTGAATTACTCCCTCGCATTCGGACAGCAATCTTCGACTTCCTCAAAACCAATAATACCCTTGACATGGATCCTATGATGATATGGGAAGCGCATAAATGCACTATAAGGGGGGAATTAATTAAAATGGGCGCCCAGCGGAAAAAGATGCAAGAGCAGGAAATTAAAAAACTGACCGACAAAATATGCCAGTTAGAAGACACCCACAAACAATCCCTGGCTACACAGTCTGCCAAGGAACTGTTAGATACCAGGAAATTATTGCAACAAATATTTGAGACCAAAACTAAAAGATCGTTATTTTTTTTTTAAAAAGTGTATTATGAGTCAGGGGACAAGGCGGGTGGACTGCTGGCCAGAGCACAAAAGAGGCCAACTCCACCAACAACATTTCAGGCATCAGGTCACAGGGTGGAACACTAGCGGTAACCTTAGAAGCCATAGCCGCTCATTTCCACCAATTTTACTCAAACCTCTATAACTCGCCACACCAACACAAACCTCACAAATAGGGATGAGCTTCGTGTTCGAGTCGAACCCATGTTCGACTCGAACATCGGCTGTTCGGTCGTTCGCCGAATTGCGAACGATATGGGCCGTTCGCGCCAAATTCGTGTGGCGCGTCATGGCCCATAATTCACTGCGGCATCGCAGTGCATTGCTTGCTGATGATTGGCCAAGCATGCACTATGACCCGCATGCTTGGCCAATCACAGCGCCGCCTGCACAGAGAGCCGTAATTGGCCAAAGCCAAGGAGGCTTTGGCCAATTATGGCTCAGGGGATTTAGTACACGCCCCACACTATATAAGGCCGCCTGCACGGCGGCCCTGTGTAGTGTGTGTTCCGGTGTTGAAAGAGATAGACAGAGAGACAGTGTCATTTGATTTGAGTTAGATAGATTAGGCAGAACAGTCAGTCAGTTAGCTGCACTTACAGTGTATTGTGTATAAATATGCATCCCAGGTGTTGCATATATATATATATATATATATATATATATACACTGTATTCAGTTTAGCTAGATCCGTTCCTGTTATCTTCTAGACTATTTACATTTAGTGCAGTGCGTCCTGCTCACAGTGTTCAGCTAGATCCGTTCCTGTTATCTTCTAGACTATTTACATTTAGTGCAGTGCGTTCTGCTCACAGTGTTCAGCTAGATCCGTTCCTGTTATCTTCTAGACTATTTACATTTAGTGCAGTGCGTCCTGCTCACAGTGTTCAGCTAGATCCGTTCCTGTTATCTTCCTACTGACAGGCAGGCTTGTCTTGTTACAGTATTAACAGCTACCTAAATAAAATTACTGGTGTTCTTTTGATCCTATTAGTACCACGGTCAGGCAGCTAGACTATTTACATTTAGTAAAGTGCGTCCTGCTCACAGTGTTCAGCTAGATCCGTTCCTGTTATCTTCTAGACTATTTACATTTAGTGCAGTGCGTCCTGCTCACAGTGTTCAGCTAGATCCGTTCCTGTTATCTTCCTACTGACAGGCAGGCTTGTCTTGTTACAGTTTATAAAGCTACCTGAAGAAAATTACTGGTGTTCTTTTGATCCTATTAGTACCACGGTCAGGCAGCTAGACTATTTACATTTAGTGCAGTGCGTCCTGCTCACGGTGTTCAGCTAGATCCGTTCCTGTTATCTTCCTACTGACAGGCAGGCTTGTCTTGTTAAAATATTTACAGCTACCTAAAGAAAATTACTGGTGTTCTTTTGATCCTATTAGTACCACGGTCAGCCAGCTAGACTATTTACAGTTAGTGCAGTGCGTCCTGCTCACAGTGTTCAGCTAAACCTACAAGTTAGTGGGGTGCGTCCACCTCACAGTGTTCAGCTAAAGCTACCTGTAGAAGGTTGGTGGTGTTCTCATACTACAGGCAGGCAGTTGATTTTGCTAGCTGCAGTATATATATATATATATATATATATATATATATCCCAGCTTAGTGCAGCTACAGGCCATTAGTATGTCTGGAAGGCCAAGAAGGAGAGGCAGACAGTCACAAGCCAATAAGAGAGGGCAAGCAGGCTCTGTGTCTAGTGCTGGTCGTGGAGACGGTGCATCCTCATCAGCACGTGGCCATGGGACACGCTTGGCCTTTTTTTCGGCAGCTGGCCGTGCTGAGCCGCAACATGCGGAAGACTTGGTCGAGTGGATGACCAAGCCGTCCTCATCCTCCTCATCCTCTCTCACCCATGCCCAGGGTGCTTTGTCTGGCAAAGCAGCGGCCTCTTCCCTCGGCTCAATGTCATCAGTGACTCCTTCCCTAGCTCCACCATGTCCTCCTGAGGAGTCCCTCGAACTGTTTGACCACAGTGTTGGGTACATGCTCCAGGAGGATGCCCAGTGTTTGGAAGGCTCTGATGATGATACTGAGCTCGATGAAGGCAGTAACATGAGCACGGACAGAGGGGGTGCCCAAGAAGGACAGCAATCTGGCAGTCATGCTCCCCCTGCTGCAGCATACTGCCAGGTTTGCTCCATTGATGAGGAGGGAGGGGATGATGAGGTCACTGACTCAACGTGGGTGCCTGATAGGAGAGAGGAGGAGGAGGAGGAGGAGGAGGCGGCACATCACCAACGAGGCAGGATGCCCTCCAGGGGCCAGCCTAAGGGCAGCACATTGACTGCATCACATGTGCAGGGCGCTGCAGTCTCTGCGCGTTATTCAAAAAGTTCTTTGGTGTGGGCCTTTTTTGAGACGAGTGCATCAGATCGCACCGTTGCTATTTGCAACATATGTCTCAAGCGTATCTCACGTGGCCAAAACATCTCCCGCTTGGGTACCACATGCTTGACCAGACATATGTTGACCTGCCATGCAGTTCGTTGGCAAGCGCATCTAAAAGACCCACACCAAAGAGCAAAGAGGACCTCTCCTTGCTCCTCATCAGCTGAGATTTCCAACCCGACTAGACCTTCAGTCCTCTCTGAGACCTGCACTGAGAGGAATGAAGGTGTAGAATTAGGTGTGTCACAGCCAAGTACTTGTGGGCAATCTGCTTTTGGTACACCGACGTCAGATTGTACCAGGCAAATTTTCCTGCCCCAGCTGCTGCACCGCCGAAAGAAGTTTGCTCCCAGCCATCCACATGCCCAGCGGTTGAATGCTAGCTTGGCAAAATTGCTGGCACTTCAACTGCTGTCTTTTCAGTTGGTAGGCTCTGCCCCCTTCCGTGAGTTTGTGGAATGTGCGGTTCCTCAGTGGCAGGTACCCAAACGCCACTTTTTCTCATGGAAGGCGATTCCGGCTCTCTACCGGCATGTGGAAGGCAATGTCCATGCCTCGCTGGACAGGGCGGTCAGCGGTAAGGTGCATATTACCGCTGACTCATGGTCCAGCAGGCATGGACAGGGACGTTACCTAAGTTTCACGGCGCATTGGGTGACTCTGCTGGCAGCTGGGAAGGATGCAGGACAAGGTGCAGTAGTGTTGGAGGTTGTTCCGCCACCACGCCTCCAAAATGCTAATGATTGTGACACACCTCTCTCCTCCACCCCCTCCTCTTCTTCTTCCTCCATGGCCTCTTCCTCGGAACCAGCGGTGCTCCGTAGTCGTTCAAGGGGCTACGCAAGTACGCAGGCCAAAAGATGCCATGCGGTGCTTGAGCTGGTGTGCTTGGGGGACAGGAGCCACACTGGGGCAGAGGTTCTGTCAGCTCTGCAGGGGCAGGTTCAGAGGTGGTTGATGCCACGCCAACTTAAGGCAGGAATGGTGGTTTGCGACAATGGCACCAACCTCCTCTCTGCCCTCCGACAGGGACAAATGACCTGCCCTGTTTGGCTCACGTCCTTAACTTGGTGGTGCAGCGGTTCTTGGGCAGGTACCCGGGCTTACAGGATGTCCTGAGGCAGGCCAGGAAAGTCTGTGTGCATTTCCGCCGGTCAGATAATGCCAGTGCTCGGCTGACGGACCTCCAAAAGGAGTTTAACCTGCCCAAGAACCGCCTAATCTGTGACATGCCCACCATGTGGAACTCAACGTTGGCCATGCTGCAGCAGCTGCACACGCAGCAGAGGGCCATCAATGAGTACCTGTGCGACTATGGCACCAGGACAGGGTCAGGGGAGCTTGGTTTTTTTCCCCACGCCAGTGGGCCATGATCAGGGATGCATGCACTGTCCTGTCACCATTTGAGGAGGCCACGAGGATGGTGAGCAGTGACAGTGCATGCATCAGTGACACTGTCCCCCTTGTCCACCTGTTGGAGCACACGCTGCGTGGAATAATGGACAGGGCACTTGAGGCAGAACAGAGGCAGGAAGAGGAGGACTTCCTTAGCTCTCAAGGCCCCCTTTATCCAGACAGTGTTCCTGCGTGCCCGCCGATCACACAGGAAGAGGATGAGGAGGAGGAGGAGGAGGAGGAGGAAGATTGTGTCAGTATGGAGGTGGAGCCTGGCACTCAGCATCAGCATCAGTCTTTAAGGGATCAGTCCCAAGAAACACATGGACTTGTACGTGGCTGGGAGGAGGTGGCTGCGGACCATGTCGTCCTTAGTGACCCAGAGGACTCCGGACCGAATGCCTCAGCAAACCTACGCTGCATGGCTTCCCTGATCCTGCAAAGCCTGCGTAAGGATCCTCGTATTCGTGGTATCAAGGAGAAGGACCAATACTGGCTGGCAACCCTCCTTGATCCACGTTACAAGGGTAAGGTTGCGGACCTTATCTTGCCATCGCAGAGGGAGCAGAGGATGAAACATCTTCGGGAGGCCTTGCAGAAAGGTCTGTGCAACGCGTTCCCAGAGACTGGGAGGTTACAAACTCCTGTTTCTGGACAACGTGTTGCTGAGGCTTCGGTCAGTCAAAGAAGGAGCGGTGGAGAAGGTGGCCGTCTGACCGATGCGTTCAGACAATTTTTTGGTCCGCAGCCCCAAGGTATGATCGGTTCCAGCAACCATCGCCAGCGTCTGTTTTACATGGTGCAGGAATACCTAGGGGCAAGATCTGACTTGGACACCTTTCCCACCGAAAATCCTAAGGGTTACTGGGTCTTGAGGATGGATCACTGGCCAGAGCTTGCACAGTATGCAATTGAGCTACTGGCCTGTCCTGCATCCAGCGTTCTTTCGGAACGCACATTCAGTGCTGCTGGAGGCGTGGTAACCGATCACAGGGTGCGTCTGTCCACCGACTCGGTCGATCGACTGACCTTCATAAAAATGAATCAGTCTTGGATCACCACCAGCTACCAAGCACCTGATGCTGATGTAACCGAATAATTTTTTTTGAAATCTCAGATCCCTTCAAAGACTGCCTATGCTGATGCTGAGTGACTATCCCTGAGTAATTATCCTCTTCCTCCTCAATCATCACGCTGATAGCTTGTAAGAACATTTTTGGTTCTGGGCGCCACCACCAGTGCCTAAGGCACAATTTTTCAGCCCCTGTTTAACAGGGGCGTGTAATTACAATTTTTGATGTAATACTTTGCAGCAGGGCTCGTTCCTGCATTCCAACTAGAGTGTCTGTGAGGGGTTGCAGTGTTGTGGCACCAGCACCAGTGCCCAAGGCCCAATTTTTCTGCTCCTGTCTAACAGGGGCGTGTAATTACAATTTTTGATGCAATACTTTGCAGCAGGGCTCGTTCCTGCATTCCAACTAGAGTGTCTGTGAGGGGTTGCAGTGTTGTGGCACCAGCACCAGTGCCCAAGGCCCAATTTTTCTGCTCCTGTTTAACAGGGGCGTGTAATTACAATTTTTGATGTAACACTTTGCAGCAGGGCTCGTTCCTGCATTCCAACTAGAGTGTCTGTGAGGGGTTGCAGTGTTGTGGCACCAGCACCAGTGCCCAAGGCCCAATTTTTCTGCTCCTGTCTAACAGGGGCGTGTAATTACAATTTTTGATGCAATACTTTGCAGCAGGGCTCGTTCCTGCATTCCAACTAGAGTGTCTGTGAGGGGTTGCAGTGTTGTGGCACCAGCACCAGTGCCCAAGGCCCAATTTTTCTGCTCCTGTCTAACAGGGGCGTGTAATTACAATTTTTGATGCAATACTTTGCAGCAGGGCTCGTTCCTGCGTTCCAACTAGAGTGTCTGTGAGGGGTTGCAGTGTTGTGGCACCAGCACCAGTGCCTAAGGCCCAATTTTTCTGCCCCTGTCTAACAGGGGCGTGTAATTACAATTTTTGATGCAATACTTTGCAGCAGGGCTCGTTCCCGCATTCCAACTAGAGTGTCTGTGAGGGGTTGCAGTGTTGTGGCACCAGCACCAGTGCCCAAGGCCCAATTTTTCTGCTCCTGTCTAACAGGGGCGTGTAATTACAATTTTTGATGCAATACTTTGCAGCAGGGCTCGTTCCTGCGTTCCAACTAGAGTGTCTGTAAGGGGTTGCAGTGTTGTGGCACCAGCACCAGTGCCTAAGGCCTAATTTTTCAGCTCCTGTTCAACAGGGGCATGTAATTACAATTCTTGATCTAATATTTCACAGCAGGGCCCTGTGAGGGCTTACAGTGTTGTGGCCACAGCAACACCTAAGGCCCAAATTTCTGCTGAGTATATAGGGCAGGACCCTACTTTCAAACATCTAACTTACAAATGACTCCTACTTGCAAACGGAAGGAGACAACAGGAAGTGAGATGAAATCTACCCCTAGGAAGGGAAATTCTCTCCTGTAAGAGTTAATATGGGAAAAAAAATTCTCCTTTCCACTGATGCTTTCCAATCCTTGTTCCACAAAAAAACCCAAATTTTCAAAAAACATTTTTCATTGGGACAAAAAGTGAGGTGAAATCTTCTGAAGAGGAGGAAAGACAGCAAAACAAATGTCACAGGGGTGATAACCCTTCCCTATGTTTTCCAAAAAGCTTAAAAAAGATTTTTTGGCTGGAGCTAAACACGTTAAAAATGTACCCGTTCAAAATTACAAAGAGATTCTACTTAACAACAAACCTACAGTCCCTGTCTTGTTTGCACCGCCTGTATACTGCTGTTCAGAGTATATAGAGCCTGGTGGCCCCACACCTTTCCTTATTTTAATTTGGGTGCGGGGTTCCCCTTAATATCTATACAAGACCCAAAGGGCCTGGTAATGGACTGGGGGGTACCCATGCCGTTTGTCTCACTGATTTTCATCCATATTGCCATGACCCGACATTACAATAAACCCGCAAGCAGTTTTAAATGAGATTTTTTCCTTTAAAAATGACATTTGGTGCAGGGACTGTTCTAAACACGGGAAACACGCGTCACTTTACAGGCATACTATAGACACCCCCCAGGTACGATATTTAAAGGAATATTTCACTTTTTTTTTTTTACTTTAAGCATCATTAAAATCACTGCTCCCGAAAAACGGCCGTTTTTAAAAGTTTTTTTTGCATTGATACATGTCCCCTGGGGTAGGACCCGGGTCCCCAAACCCTTTTTAGGACAATACCATGCAAATTAGCCTTTAAAATGAGCACTTTTGATTTCGAACGTTCAAGTCCCATAGACGTCAATGGGGTTCTAACGTTCGTGTGAACTTTCGGTCCGTTCGCAGGTTCTGGTGCGAACCGAACCGGGGGATGTTCGGCTCATCCCTACTCACAAAGTACCAGAAGACAGAATGCAAGCGATACAGGATTACTTAAATGACAGCGGACTCCCCCAGTTAGAGGTAGCCAAGGCGACTCTTCTAGAAGACCAGATATCCCTGGCAGAAATTCAGTTGGCAATCAAGGGTCTTAAATCAGGGAAGAGCCCAGGACCAGATGGTTATACATTTGCTTATTATAAAACATTTAGCAAGATCCTGTCAACCCCTTAAATCAGGGCCTTGAACTCCCTCTCCTTGCCCAGACAGGTGCCACCTGACTTTCTCTCAGCCCATAAAGCAGTAATACCTAAAACAGAGAAAGACCCCACTGAATGCTCGAGTTATAGACCCATCTCTTTACTAAATTTGGACCTTAAGCTCCTAGCAAAAGTTATAGCCAACAGGCTACAACCCCTTCTGCCCTCCTTGATCGGCCCAGAACAGGTCGGGTTTATGCCGGCAGAGAAGCAAAAGATAATATCATCAAAGCCTTCTGACCCATGCAGCACATACCCGGGGCCTCGAGGGCCTTCTCCTGTCCACGGATGCAGAGAAGGCCATTGACAGGGTCTCTTGGGACTACATGCTGGCCACATGCCGTCATGTTGGTCTAAGATCGCACATGATGACCTGGATCGCGGCCCTCTACCAAAACCTCTCCACTAGGTTAAAAATAAATGGCACTTTGTCAGACAAAGTCCTGATCTCCAACAGCACTAGGCAAGGCTGTCCCTCGTCGCCACTATTGTTCATCCTGTCACTAGAGCCATTCATCAGATGGGTCAGTAAAGACAAATCTATGACAGGTTTTGAGATAGCTGACAGAGAATACAAGATAGCAGCATATTCTGATGACCTTTTGTTCTTCCTAACTAAACCACACACCACAATACCCAACTTAATTAAGGAATTCACACACTACAGATATATTTCCAACCTTAGTATTAATTACACTAAATCTGAGGCAATGAACGTCACGATGACAGAGGGCACACTTACTAGAACAAAGGAGAACTGTCCATTTCGTTGGGTCACAACTGCTCTCAAATATCTTGGAGTTAAACTAACCCAGAGACTGACGACTATCTACGACCAAACGACCAAAATTTCCCACAACTGATACGCGCCATCACTAAAGACTTACTGAACTGGCATTCCAAATATTTCTCGTGGCTCCGAAGAGCCGCTATCCTCAAAATTACTATCCTCCCCCGACTACTGTACCTACTAAGATCGCTCCCTATTAGAATCCCGCAGAACTTTTTCTAAAAACTACAATCCCTGCTATTATGATTCCTCTAGGGTCTCAAATGACCCAGAATCAAATTCACACTTCTGACTAGGCCCAAGGAACGTGGCAGAATGGGACTACCACACTTCTACAATTACTACCTGGCCTTCCACCTCACAAGAGTGATTGACTGGCACTGCCATAGTAAATCCAAAGACTGGGTTATCTTAGAAGAATCCTTAAACCACATCCCCTTGAAATTCACCCCATGGATACCTTGGAAGTACCAACACCAATCAGTTAAAAGACGCCCACTGACCGGAACTACTATGAGTGTGTTCCAGATGGTAACCAAAAAGTTTGACTTAACCTCATCACTTAGCCTGCTAACTTCACTGCAAAACAATCCAGCAAGTGGAAATCACAGACAACCAGTGGACAACAGCTTGCACTCTCTTGCACAAATGCTCCATTAGCACTAAAATGCAGGAGATGACCTACAAGCTCTTGACGCATTAGTACGCCACCCCTTAAAAACTTAAAAAATGGTTCCCTGATGCATTAGACAAGTGCTGGAGATGTGGAGGGGAGACTGGTACTCTCCTACACATATGGTGGCAATGCCCAGTCCTTGATGCCTTCTGGAGCACAGTAAGAGGGACCACATGACAAATCACGGAGACTAGACTCACACTAGACGCAGCCTGCTGCTTGCTTCATATTTCCAACTTTCCGTATAGAAGATATAAAAAATCCTTAACAAAACATTTATTGAACGCTGATAAGGCCTTGATACCGCTACGTTGGAAAAGTACACAGGCACTATCAATGCAAGACTGGCTTCAGAAAATCTCCAAGATTTGTCAGATGGAAGACACTCCAGCGCAAACCTCTGACTCTATAGAAAGATACCTTACAACATGGTCCCCCTGGCTCTACTTTAAGGTCTCAACTGATTATGATCACCTAATGAATGGGTAACTGGGCAACTATGCTCCTTGCTCTTTTTTAGGCACACACACAAACCACAACGGCAGGGAGAGAACCCTACCAACTCGCTGGTAATCCTTTCTAAGTTCTCCTTTCCTTATTTCTATCCTTTCCTTCCTAACCTATTATAGCAGTCTATCTCTGGGAAATCAAGGCTAAGTGACCAGATATGTTTCACTTCATAGAGACTAATTTGGTCTCAGACTTTTAGTTGGATGGAGTAAGCCACACCCTCAGCAAGAACGTGTCTGCTGAATACCTCCAGCTAATGAGGGACATCAATATAATATGCAGACCAAATGTTATATATATTTTTGTCAGACAACACGCTTCTCAACTGTTCATCTGATATTACTTACCTATGTATCTTATCAATGTTGAAACAATGCTTTGATTGTTAATCTGAATTTGCTCTCAATAAACCTTTTGATGAAAAAAAAAGATAAGAATGAAGATAAATATCGCTGACAGATTCTGGTACCCCACATATGCATTGGTTTTGTCACCTCTCTCTCTTTTTTGGGTCTTCCTGCTGCAAGTGAAGCTGAGAGACAATATGGTTTAATGCTGAATTTTCAACTTCTAAAACATGCACATATTGAACCACATTGTCAAATATAGTTTCTAAATCATCTGTGTGCTTACCTATTTGAGCAATCTCTCCACGTAACTCTTGAGAAATCTTCCCCAAGAAATATTGGGTGTTAGTTGATATAGCAGAGCCTGCAGCTTTTCATCCAGCCACTCAGGGGTTAATACTGATTGTTTTTCAGAAGAGGAGGCTGAAGACAGAGCATGCATGGCTACTATAGAAGGGTCTGTGTAAGCAGACGGATCCTCCTGTGCAAAGCGGTTCATGCTTGGCAGGAGCCATGGCTCTGGAGTTGGCTGGGAGGAGTTTTTCTGCCACCATGAGGTGCCTCGGGACAGCAGGATTGTAGAACGGTTGCCTCCAATGCAGTGTGAGTGGTGTGAGGTGGAGCGGGTGCGCTGGAGTGCCGGCAGGGACTGGAAATGAGCCTTCACACATCTGCCATAAGCAGAAGCCATGCATGCTCCCCCAGCCTCTTTAACTCTTGCAGTAGGCTGGTGGTTTGCATTAAAAACAGAGGGCATATGCAAAAAATATAAATAAGCATCAAAGGCTGCAATAGGTTGTGCAACAATGGTTTAAAAAGTTGTGAGTAATAGTCCATATAAGAACACCCGAGTGTGGTGTAAATATCCAAAGAGGGTCCAGTTATATGGAATCATAAGTGCTTGGGTGCTTGGGGTCCACCACCATAAATAGAGTGCCTGGCCGCTTACCAGAAACCCATGACCCCCGTTACAGAGGGTCTGAGTGGGCTGTTAAATCCTGCTGCTCCGGACCACCATAAAGCCAAGATGGGAGCTGGAATGGGACATCAGGGACTGGGGTACAGATGGATGGATCCACAGGAAAAAAGCTTTGCCTTCAGCAGAGTGATGTAACCATGAAAAGAGAAGGGGAGGGCTCCAATAGTGTAAAATCATATGGCTTTATTAAAACAAAATAAAGTATACACTCACATGTAAAACAGGAAAAAACGATCTCTGGAGAAGAACAGTTTGTGGCACCGGCCGGATGCTCACAGACAGCCCATCCTGCCGGTCTTTGCAACAACAGTGGGAGGTGACGCGATGACACCGCTCAGCCCTACGCTGCGTTTCATAGACAAATTACATCTTCCAGGGGTCATGGGTTTCTGGTAAGCAGCCAGACACTCTATTTATGGTGGTGGACCCCAAGCACCCAAGCACTTATGATTCCATATAACTGGACCCTCTTTGGATTTTTACACCACACTCGGGTGTTCTTATATGGACTATTACGCACAACTTTTTAAACCATTGTTGCACAACCTATTGCAGCCTTTGATGCTTATTTATATTTTTTGCATTTGCCCTTTTTTGAATATAAGATTATATGTCTATTTGAATTTGGTTTAGGGTGAGGTCTGACCACCTTAATATTTATACTCACTGTGTTTTGTCAAAAGCGCGAGTCACTAGTTTTTTTATTGCTTATGTTGTGTGTTTGTGTCACATATAGGATTTCGCAGTTTGTTTTTTCATAAATTGCTTTTTGATGCGCAATTATTTTCCTTATGATCATTAAAAACAGAGGACACTATGCTCAAACAAAACTTTCTAATTTTAACGCAAATTGTTAAACAGGGCCAATTGGTTGTTTTGCAGGCTGGCTGGTAAGTGTGCTGGGAAATCTTTTGATTGTTTGCAATGTGCGTTGCCCTGGATGCAGCGGTGGCCCTTGCATTGTGGCAATGCAGCGCTGCCCCCTATCCTTGCTGCCACCTCCCTATCTATGTGCCTGGCCCCTTTCAGGACTTCTGATGCATGGACTCCTATGGCGGGGGAAGGAGGGGGTGTATTTTTTTTAAGCACCTGATTAGAGCCAGTGGCACTTATAGGCTTCAAAAAAGGGTGGGCTCGGGGTGCAGAGAGTACACCCTGATCCCACCCAAATTGTGTGAGACCTGTTTCCTGATTAGCGGGGGGGGGGGTGGGTGCTGTAAGCGGGTGTCCTGCGATCCATTAGTAGGAGGGTGTTGTGAGCGGGGTGTCCTGTGTTCCATCAGTAGGGGGGTGCTGTGAATGGGGTGTCCCGCAATCCATCAGTGGGGGGTGTGAGCAGGGTGTCCCATGATCCAATCGTGGGGGGTGCTGTGAGCAGGGTGTCCCGTGATCCATCTGCGGGGGGGTGGGTGCTGCGAGTGGGGTGTCGACGCGATCCATCCATGGGGGGTGCTGTGAGCGGGGTGTCCCGTGTTCCACCTGGGGGGTGCTGTGAATGGGGTGTCCCGCAAACCATCCGTAGGGTGACCCATGATCCATTTATAGGGGGGTTCTGTAAGCGGGGTGTCCCGTGATCCATCCGTAGGGGGGTGCTGTGAGCAGGGTGTCCCGCAATCCATCCAGGAGGATGCTGTGAGCAGGGTGTCTCGCGATCCATCTGATGGTGTGTGCTGTGAGCGGGGTGTCCCGTGATCCATCCATAGGGGGGTGCTGTGAGTGGGGTGTGCTGTGATCCATCCGTAGGGGGTATCTGTGAACGGGGTGTCCCGCGATCCATCCGGGGGGGTGTGCTGTGAGTGGGGTGTTCCACGATCCATTCGTAGGGGGGGTGCTGTGAGCGGGGTGTCTCCCGTTCTATCCGTAGGGTGGTGCTGTGAGCGGGGTGTCCCACGATCCATCCGTAGGGGGGTTCTGTGAGCGGGATGTCCCTCGATCCATCCGTAGGGGGTGCTGTGAGCAGGGTGCCCCGACATTCATCCGGGGGGTGCTGTGAGCGGGGTGTCCCGCGATCCATCCGGGGGTGAGCTGTGAGCGGGGTGTCCCGCCATCCATCAATAGGGGGGTGCTGTGAGCGGAGTGTCCCCGGTTCCATCCGTAGGGGGGGTGCTGTGAGCAGGGTGTCCCGCGATCCATCCGTGGGGGGGTGCTGTGAGCGTGGTGTTCAGTGATCCATCCGGATGGGGGGATGCTGTGAGCAGGGTGTCCCGCGATCCATCCGGGGGGTGTGCTGTGAGCAGGGTGTTCCACGATCCATCCATAGGGGGAGTTGTGTTGTGAGCGGAGTGTCCCGCGATCCATCCGTGGGGGGGTTGTGCTGTGAGTGGGGTGTTCTGCGATCCATCCATCAGGCGGGGGAGTGCTGTGAGCAGAGTGTCCCGTGATCCATCCGTCAGGCGGGGGATGCTGTGAGCGGGGTGCCGGGGGGGTATTGTCATGTTGTCAGTGTGTCAGTGTCTGTGGTGCTGATCTGTATACCGTATCTGTAGTGCTGATCTATATACCGTATCTGTGGTGCTGATCTGTATACCGTATCTGTGGCATACCTCCCAACTGTCCCTGATTTCAAGGGACTGTCCCTGATTTGCCTTTGTCCCTCATTCCTCCTCATTTGTCCCTCATTTTGGTCTGATCTATATAAATGTATATAAAATGCACTTTTATCTATCAAAAAGTGTTATCCAGAGCTAAACGTTTCATCCAATTTCTAAATTGCTGCATTTGTATATTCCAAAAGGAATAGTAGTGGTAAAAAAGCACTTGTGGGTTTAACCAATCTTATTTTTTTGTACAATCCTCCTTTAATTGGACAATTGGCGAATGGCGACAAACTAGGGTACTTAAAAATTTCCAAAGGTGACACTTTAAAAATGTATACAGATTACTTCTTTAGAGTTATAGAGGAGGTCTTGTGCTAGAATTATTGCTCTTGCTCTAGTGATTGAGGCGATACCTCATATGTGTGGTTTAAATACTGTTTACATTTGTGGACGTAACTTAAGTATGCGTTCACTTCTGCGCAAGAGCATGGAGGGATGGGACACTTTCAATTTTTTATTTATTTATTATTTTGTATTTATTTATTTATTTTATTTATTTACAGTGTCCATTACATCTTTTTTATTGCTTTAATTGCTGTCACAAGGAATGCAAACATCCCTTGTGACAGTAATAGACAGTGACACTCTTTATGGAGGGATCTGGGGTCTACAAGACCCCAAATCCCTCGTTTGCACTTAAAAGCATTCATAACACCAAGTTTGGCTGTTTTGAATACTGTCATTGTTTTCAAATATGGCGCCTTAAGGCTGGGTTCACACCTATGCAAATTGGATGCGGATTTCCATCCAATTCGCATGACAGGAGATTGAGACCTGTTCTCTATGGAGCCAGTTTACATATCTCCATTGCGGCTGAGGAGTGGCTTGCACAGGAACGCTGTGCATCTTTGATTCCGTTTCAGGGCCGAATTCAGGCAAAAATTTGTCCCTGATTCATCCCTGAAACGGAGATTAGGGACTCACTGGACCCCCTGCTGTGAGCCACATTCCGTCGGAAGTGTGAACCCAGCCTTAAGTCTTTAGTAAACTGGAATTTATGTCATGACATCGCTTCCAGGTGACTAGATCCGAGACCCAATCAAAGCCGATTCCTGTGGGACGGGAGAGCCCGGGTGAGCCACTGGAAGGCGGGGATGTCCCCTCCTGGTGCTTGTAATAACAGCTGATTAGCAGCATTACAAGAAAGCCAACCGTCCGCTCTAAAAAACTGTACCAGGGTGATGCCTGCAGCTGCTGACAAAAGACAATAGACTTTCATAGTGTGTGGGCTGCAACTCTGAAATAAATCCATTATTGGCCAAAGACTTTGGGCAATGACAGTTGTTTTCAGAGCAATATGTGACTTTCAACAGCGCAAATCCCACGGAATGTACTAAAGATTGAGTCTTGACTGGACAGCCAAAACTCTCAGCTCATGCCTAATTGAGAAAGATGCTGCTACTGGGAAAGCCACAGTTAATTATCCAAAGCCTGACTTTTTTGATATGTGTACATGTTAGTAAGGGTGGGGAAGGGGGACAAAATTGTAAATTGTAAACATGATTTCAGTTCTACATGAAATAACCACATGTAAAGAAGGGATCACTTTTTGAAGTTGCTAAAATATATTTACATGTCAATTTAGCTAATATGGTTTAAACTCCATCACCACAATACGTTATGTCTCGCATACTGTATTGGTTAGCAGTCTCTCCTGGAAGTCCAGATCACTTGCAGCTGGAGGACAGACTGTGAAAGTGGAGTTTAGCAAACAACCTAAGCTATTTGGAATGCTGGTGCCTGCCTTCTCTGCTGTGACCTGTTGAGACCCTAGCAGACTCTGTTGCCATAATGCAGCAATAAAATATAAAACATGATCTAAATTTTAACTTAGGGGCATAATGGAGAGTAATGTACATTTTCTAGTATTATCTTCTGACAATCTAAAAGAAAGCAAAATAGTTTAGGATTTATTTTCAAATACACAATAGAGAGAAAATGCTATGCTTCAATATAGCTATATGAGGCAAAACTGAGACAATTATGGCTTACAACAAGAACATTTGTCTGTAGCCGTTCATTGGGAAGCAATGTTTCATTGTTTTTGTCATAGAATTGCAATGGCTTGCTTTTTTTCTCCTGCATCCCTGATGAGTTTGAAACCATAAATACCTTAAGCTAACTTAGAAATTTGCAGAAAAAGCAATAAGCCAGTAGGAAGATTCCTCTAGGTGTTTTAAGTAAAAAGTAAAAAAGTAAGTAAAAAAAGTATATATATATATATCTTGACAGTTTATGAATTCAACAGTACATTTCCTTGTGAAGCTTATACCTTTATCCTATACCCTTTATATCCTGGCTCAAGAGATAACAACTAATAGGTTTAACAATCTGGGCTTGTGTCCTCTCAAACATATTTTTTTTTAATGAGCCTAGATTATGTTTATGATTGGCTCAATAAAAGGTACCCGGTTTCCCAGCTCTGCCTTAATATTTTTTATGATGGCTAATTAACCATTAGACGGTATTGCGGGGCATCAAGGCTAATTATTAAGACCCTCCCTCTCCCCGTTTTTTTATACTAGTTTTTTTTGTCTATAGATTCCATAAAAAATAAAAATCAATTTAGCAAGACAATGTCGCAAAAACAAAACCTTATTTGCTCTGAAAAAAAATTGTGTGTCAGATTCGCAAATTTTCAGCACAACACCCCATTCTCTGCTCAGTTTGGGGTCATCAGACCTCATTACCTTTACACTGATCAACCGATACAGTACATAGATTCAGTCTGTGGCTCAGTCAAATGGATTTTGTCTTTCTAGTTGAGCTTAACCATTTGAGGACACTGGGTGTGCTACACACACCAAAAAAAAAAAAAACTCACTAAAGTACACAAAGCCATATGTAGTATGCCCTGTTCTTCTGCCCTACTGCCTCCACTGGCAATCCTCTCCTCACATTTAACAGACATTCTCAGCTGTCGAAATGACAGCAGGGAGTTGCTATGTAGGTACAGAGGTTATTCCAGCTGCTGCTGTCAAAAATGCACCTTTTGACACCGTGGGGTTGATTTACTAATACTGAATGAAAAAATAACCCAATATTCATAGAAGACAGCTGTCAGCAGTCACCACATCCCAGTGGATCAAAGGAAAAAAGAGAAAAAACCCCCATGGGGAACAGAACTTTGAAAGTGACTGAAGACAGTAAATATGTATGAAATTACTATATAAATTTTATTAAATAAAGTACAAAGCATACATAGATAAAATTGAATTCATGTGGAATATACAAATCCAAGTAGAAAAATGAATAGATACATATGTACAAAAACGCTCTTTGTAAGACCCAACGATCGTTTCAGGCTTATGCCCTTCTTTAGGGAATTTACAAACGTATAGAGCCAGATGTATCATTAAAGGCTCTGCAAGGTATCCCACGTGATAAAAAGTGGTGTGCGAGAGAGTGTTTCTCTTGAATAGCCGATACCTCGCAGAACCTTTAATGATACATCTGGCTCTATACGTTTGTAAATTCCCTGAAGAAGGGCATAAGCCAGAAACGAGCATTGGGTCTTACAAAGAGACGTTTTGTACATATGTATCTATTCATTTTTCTACTTGGATTTGTATATTCCACATAAATTCAATTTTATCTATGTATGCTTTTTACTTTATTTAATAAAATTTATATAGTAATTTTATACATATTTACTGTCTTCAGTCACTTTCAAAGTCCCGTTCCCCATGGGGGTTTTTCTCTTTTTTCCTACTAATATTGAAGAGTGTAAAACCCGGTGCAGCTGTGCATGGTTCAAATAAGCTTTAAAAAAAACTTGTAAGCTGATTGGTTTCTGTGCAGAGCTGCACCAGATTTTGTACTCTCCAATTATAGTCAGGCTGGTTTCACGTATGTGACTGGCCCTCAATCGAGCCGGTTCACACATGTCCAGGGCAGCCGCGGTACGGTTTCAGAAAAGGGTCCTGTGCCTTTTTGGGTCTGGTTCAGGTGCTAATTCAGGCAAAAATTTGCACTTGTATCGCACCTGAAGTGATGAACAAAAACACACCAGACCCCAGACTGTAAAACGCAGATGCACATATGTAAACCCAGCCTCAATCAACCCCATGGTCTATAAACACTATTCAGGTGCAAGTTAAAGTGATTGAAAAGCTTTAATTTCTGTTTTTTCACTACAATAATAAACATGTTATACTTACCTGCTCTGTGCAATGGTTTTGAACAGAGTGGCCCAGATCCTCCTCTTCCTGGGTACCACACCAGTGCTCCTGGCTCCTTCTTTCTGCTGAGTGCCCCCACAGCAAGCAGCTTGCTTTGTGTGTCCATTCACACATGGAGCCAAAGTTTAGCCCCGCACCTGAACTGATGAACAAAGACACACCAGACTCCTGACTGCAGACACACATATGTAAACCCAGCCTCAATCAACCCCATGGTCTATAAACACTATTAAGGTGCAAGTTAAAGTGATTGAAAAACTGGAATTTCTGTTTATTCACTACAATAATAAACATGTTATACTTACCTGCTCTGTACAGTGGTTTTGCACAGAGTGGCCCAGATCCTCCTCTTCCTAATGCCGGTGCTCCTGGCTCCTTCTTTCTGCCGAGTGCCCCCACAGCAAGCAGCTGAGTCGCTGTGTGTCCATTCACACATGGAGCCACGGTTTAGCCCTGCCCCTCCGTCTCCTGATTGGCTCACTGGCTGTGATTGACAGTAGTGGGAGCCAATTGCTCCCACTTCTGCCTAAAGCCAATCAGGAGTGCAAGTCCCCGGAGAGGCAAGGCTCTCGTGGACATCACTAGATCGAGAGGGGGCTTGGGTAAGTATTAGAGGAGCTTCTGCACACAGAAAGTTTTTTAAAACCTTGTGCCTTTACAATCACTTTAAAGAGAAACAAAAGTAACACTGTTATCATTCTATTTACTCTGTTTAATTCATCTGCAGATCAAAGGAATGGGCTTGGGTCCCCTTATGATATCAGTTTAAACAATCGGAGAAGTAAAGAATAAAAGTTACTTTTTTATAATAAAATGTGGCTCTGTTTAACACCTTATTAACGTTTAGTTACTTTTAAAATGTGCTTAATTGAAATGCATAATTTTTATTTCATTTGTAAAATAACTTTTTTTTTTTTACAAATTATAGAATATAATAAATACTTTTTATCTATACTAACGCTATTTTTGTTTAAAATGTTTGTAAACCTTGGGCATTAAATATGAACAAAGCATATCTCTCTATAGTGTGTGCATGTCTCAATCCAGAGCACTAAGTGTCATTTCTGTCTGCTTCCTCGTCCGCTCTAAGTTTTCTTGACACCAGGAGAAAAATGGTTTCAGGGGAGGGATCTTCAGCTGATTGACAGCCTCAACTCTGTTTCTATGTGCTGTGTGAAGGGTGTGTGTTCCTTCCCTCCACTGAGCTCTCCTCACTGATGTAATGAAGCTCTCCACCCTTTGCTTTTCACAGCTGAAAAGTTCCTGTGTATATTCTGCAGTTTACATAAATGTAGAGATGGCTATAGATAAACAGGTCCAACTAATTTCAGAGGATTTGTTTCATCTCTGTGTATCACCTGAGGCCAGTCACTTCACTGAGTATATGTAAGGGTACAACCAGTTTAAAGTAGCACTGGTCAGGGTAGAAAAAGTGTGTTTTTTTATTGTACTGTAAGTCAATCAAATAAGCAAGACAATGTCATCAAAATAAAGCCTCATTTGTCCTTAAAAGAAATTATGTGTATTGCTTTTATTTATCTTATGTAATTATTACAATACAAATATATTCCCACACTGCTCAAAGCCTTCTCAGTTAACTGTAACCTGTGAAAAACCTGCTCTTGCCCCTGTTTTTTTCACCAACTCAAAATAAATCTATGAAATCAATAGTGTTGTGCTTTTCTTAAATAAAAATATTAAAATATAAATAAATCTCACTAATAATTAATAGCTATAACTAAAAATAAATATTTGCTTATTTGCATTCTAATCTTATTCATAAATATAGTGCAAAAATAATTCACTATAAATCCCACTTACAGTATTACTAAGTGCGATAGATAGATAGATAGATAGATAGATAGATAGATAGATAGATAGATAGATAGATAGATATACAGATAGATGTACAGATAGATATACAGATAGATATATATACAGTTATATAGATAGCTATACAGATAGCTATACAGTTAGATAGATAGATAGAGAGAGAGAGAGAGAGAGAGAGAGAGAGAGAGAGAGAGAGAGAGAGAGAGAGAGACGGACATGTTAGAATGCACAGCATGACTGTAGGACGCAGTGCTGCGAGCCCCCATGATATACACATACAGGAGATGTGTAATGAAGGAGCGGAGGTTGATTCCAGGCAGGGCAGAGGTGAAGCACGGCTCCCTCCACCCTCAGATCACAGACTAAGAAGAGTATAACAAGGTGGACAGACAAAGGCTGTTAGTAACACATTAACTTACCTTGCTTCTCCATTCACACCAGCCGAAACAGGAATTGATACGCCGCCCGGTGACAGCACCGCTCAGAAATGAAGACATGAAGGACAATGCCCCAATCAGCATCTAGAGGCGCACTGCACAGCGCCACAGGGCAACAAAAAAACAGCAAATGAAGCATTTTGCCTGCAATCATGGGATTGCATTGGCATGACGCTTCCATAGTGCACCGTGTCCGGCGCCCGCCCGGAACACAGTGCACTTCTTAAAGAAACTTTTTTTTTTTTAAAGGGACATTTTTTTTTTTGACTGGCTTTGGGGGGGGGGGCGGCGCCCATGCGCCCCCTATGGAGGGGCCGTCACTGCTCCCAGGATATATGTAAAGACTATTCTTGGTTTGTTTGATGCTGAACTCAACATGTTAGTTGAGAGAGCTGATCACATTGGCCTCTAGAACTGGGTAGGAGCCGGACAGTCTACTCCTACTATAGTTTGTTGCCTACTAGGCTGAGGAGGGGGGGAGATCACTGTTTGTATTGTTAATTGAAATTAGCTCTTGCTATTGTGAGAAGGTGTCCTGTGTTTATACTAATGTGTGAAGCTCGGTGATCACAAATCTGTCCTAAAGGTCATGTCTCTGAGTCACCTAGTCTGGGTAAATGATTTAGTAAACTAGCTCATGTTAATTAGGTCTCTGGTTACAGTTGTATTGTTAGCGTAATATGAGCAGGAGGGGGGAACCTTACCTTTAACTGTATATAAAGACTTGTAATTTTGGTTCTAAAAAAGAGTCTGATTCCTGTTTGACCCTCTGTACAGAGCCTCGTCTCATACTTGGGGGGAAGAATTATTGGGATGGGTTTCTTGTTCAGCTGATTGGAGTGTTCGGTAGCTGCCTTCATACTCGGGTGTCGTTACAATTGGTGGCAAGCAGCAGGATGATTCCCACAGACCAGAAGGACAGCTACAAGAGGACACAGGCCAATGGAAGCACAGTATGAATGGCTAAACCGCTCTATCCTCAAGGACTTACTGGAGAACCGGGGCCGTCTGGCCAACAATGGTAAGAAGAGGGACATTATCGCAGAACTAGTCGAAATGGATAGAGCCGAAAGACCCAACACAACCGAAAGGCCCAGCGTAACAGACAGGACACCCGAAGAGGCAAGTTTTGATTGGGCTGTTAACATAAGACTGGCACATTATGGCCCTAACCCTACAGCGGAGATCATAGACCGAGTGATAGTGGTTGTGCAAAGAGGTGCTGCAGCAGCAGGAGTCACGGCAGCACCAACTGAAAGGAGAAAGGTACATTTTGCTGCTGTTAAAAATGTAATCGAAACAGAAGGGGAGATTGATGAGTACCTTGCCAATTTTGAACAGCAATGTTCCCTACACTGGGTGCCTACAGAGGAATGGGTTACCATTTTGTCTGGGAAATTGTCCGGCTGGGCCAGTGAAGCATTCAGGACCATCCCAGACGAGGAGATTATGAACTATGGGCTGGTAAAAGAAGCACTTTTGGCCAGGTATGCCGTCACACCGGAGGCATACCGGAGGCGGTTCCGAGAGACGAGCAAGCAGACTGGAGACTCATATACAGAGTGGGCATGCCGCCTACACCGCACGGCGTCCCACTGGGTCGCTGGATGCCAAGCAGTATCCAAGGAAGAGGTGCTGCAGCTGTTCCTGCTGGAGCACTTCTTTGACAAGCTGTTCCCAGAAGTCAGATAGTGGGTCCGGGACCGAAAACCATTCACCTTGCCTGAAGCAGCTCGCCTGGCGGATGAAAACACAGATGCCCGCAGACTGGATAACCCTGTGGTCAAGACAACAGCTCGGGTGGATTATCGATCAATGGCAGATTGCTGCGGTGGAGCTTAGCCCTGCAACCTTACAATTTCACCATCAGCTACCGACCCGGTAAGCAAAATAGCAATGCTGATGGGTTGTCCCTGCAAACAGACGTCACTCCAGCCTCCTAGTTCCGGACATCCCCAAGCTGACCTGAGAAGGATCAAGCCGGGCCTGCCGGAGTGTCCCACAAGGAGGGAGCCATGTGACGGGAGTCACTGTTTGGTGCAGGGTTACCAAGAAAAGAATGAACCCTGAGAATATGATTGGATTACTTAAAATGGGACAGTAATATTTATCCACAATATCTCCCAGGATATATGTAAAGACTATTCTTGGTTTGTTTGATTCTGAACTCAGCAGTTGAGAGAGCTGATCACATTGGCCTCTAGAACTGGGTAGGAGCCGGACAGTCTACTCCTACTATAGTTTGTTGCCTACTAGGCTGAGGAGGTGGGGAGATCACTGTTTGTATTGTTAATTGTAATTAGCTCCTGCTATTGTGAGAAGGTGTCCTGTGTTTATACTAATGTATGAAGCTTGGTGACCACAAGTCTGTGCTAAAGGTCATGTCTCTGAGTCACCTAGTCTGGGTAAATGATTTAGTAAACTAGCTCATGTTAATTAGGTTTCTGGTTACAGTTGTATTGTTACAGTAATATGAGCAGGATGGGGGAACCTCCTCTTTAACTGTATATAAAGACTTTTGGTTCTAAAAAAAGAGTCTGATTCCTGTTTGACCCTCTGTACAGAGCCTTGTCTCGTACTTGGGGGGTAGAATTATTTGTATGGGTTTCTTGTTCAGCTGATTGGAGTGTTCGGTAGCTGCCTTTGTGTTCGGAAAGGGAATGTCCTAAACGGCTTTAATCCCTTTCATACTCAGGTGTCGTTACACTCATACTTACCTGATCTGTACAGCGGTTTTGCACAGAACAGCCCCAGTCCATCTCTTCTTGGGTCCCCTGCTGGCGCTCTGGGCCCCTCCCCCTTGCCAAGTGCCCCCACAGCAAGCTGTTTGCTGTGGGGGCACCCATGCGCGCTTGCTCATGAGCCAGCTCTTTGCGTCCATTAAACACAGAGAGAACGGTTCAGGGCTGCCCCCCCCCTCCAGCCTCACTTGGTGTGATTGACAGCAGCAGGTGCCAATGGCTCCTGCTGCTGCATCTCAGCCAATCAGAAGAGAGAGACCAGAAGATCCTAAGGTCTCGTTCACATCGCTGGATCGAGGTTGGGCTTACTGAAGGATTTTTACCTTCATGAATAGATAAAAACCTTCAGCCTTTACAGCCACTTTAACCACTTCCTGCCTGCCTAATAGCAGAATGACGACTGGAAAGTGGTTCTGTTATCCTGACTGGGCATCATATGATGTTTAGCAGGATAACCCTCAGCGCAACAATCCTTGGTGTAATTTTTCAGTCTGACACACAGCATCCCCGATCTTGGTAAAGAGCCTCTGACATAAGCTCTTTAGCATGTGATCAGCTGTGTCCAATCACACAGTGTAAACAGGAAGAGACGTTTATCGGCTTTTCCTCCACTCACACTGACAGACGCGAGTAAAGGAGAGGCGATCGGCTGCTCTCCTGACAGGGGGGTCTGCGCTGATTGATTATCAATGCAGCCCCTCGAGGATGCCCACCCATGCCCACCAGGAAATCCCACCCAGGATCACCAGGTATGCCACCCATGACCACCAGGTATGCCCACCCATGACCACCAGGGTTACCAATCAGTGCCCATTAGAGGTGCCAGTCAGTGCCCATTAGAGATGCCAGTCAGTGCCCATCAGTAATGTCTGCCAGTGCCTCCTCATCAGTGCTGCCTATCAGAGCCATTTTTCAGTGTCCATCAGTGCCACCCATCAGTGCCCCTATCAGTGCCCATCAGTGCTGTATATTAGTTCCTCATCATCACTGACCATCAGTGCCACCTCATCAGTACCACCTCATTAGTGCCATCTCATCAGTGCCCATAAGTTCCACCTTATCACTGCCCGTCAGTGAAGTAGAAAATGTACTTATTTACAAAATGTTATAACAGAAACAAAGAGAAACTTTTTTTTTTCAAAATTTTCAGTCTTTAATTTATTTGTTTAGCAAAAAATAAAACCCCCAGTGGTGATCAAATACCACCAAAAGAAAGCTCTATTTGTGGGAACAAAATGATAAAAATTTTGTTTGGGTACAGTGTTGAATGACTGCGCAATATACATATATATATATATATGTATATATATATATGTATAAATGACAATATATAAATGTATAATATATACAGTACATTTCTGCAAGCTATATGTTTCTAATTTAATTTAGCCTTTTTACTTATGTAAAAGCACTCAATTAAGTGTAGTTTTCGATGGGGTGATAACAGCATACTGTAAAGCCCATTTAATTCATTAGCTTAATTTCACAGCCTTAATTATTGCAAAATAAAATGTGTCAAATAAATCAAATCTACTTTAAATTGTTAATTGGAGCTCATTCGTGAACTTTTTAAACATAATTTCAACTAGCTTTTACTATGCATTTGAATACTTTAGATAATGAACTGTTACAAATTTCCATTTCCACTGAGTGGATTTTCAACACTTATCCTATGATGTATTTAAAATCCACCGTGACTCATTTTTCCCTAAATAGTTCTTTCATTTACTAAATACAAAAGCTACATGAATGCTTAGTTTTCTTCATTGTGCACTAGAGCATAAATATCAATGCAATGAGAACCATAATGAACATTTTTATGTCAAGTACAGGTCAATTTATTTTTATGAACTAAGGTAGAAAAGAGCAAATCCATGTCTCACTGTAATAGGGCGTACACACGGTCTGACTTTGTTCGGACATTCCGACAACAAAATCCTAGGATTTTTTCCGACGGATGTTGGCTCAAACTTGTTTTGTCTACACACGGTCGCACAAAGTTGTCGGAAAATCCGATCGTTCTAAACACGGTGACGTAAAACACGTATGTCGGGACTATAAACGGGGCAGTGGCCAATAGCTTTCATCTCTTTATTTATTCTGAGCATGCGTGGCACTTTGTCCGTCGGATTTGTGTACACACGATCGGAATTTCCGACAACGGATTTTGTTGTCAGAAAATTTTATCTCCTGCTCTCCAACTTTGTGTGTCTGAAAATCCGATGGAAAATGTCCGATGGAGCCCACACACGGTTGGAATTTCCAACAACACGTTCCGATCGGACATTTTCCATCGGAAAATCTGACCGTGTGTACGGGGCATTAGTGTAATAGTGCTTATAGTAACTCCCTCAGCTAAGTTAACTTCCACAGGATTGATCAAATACAGTCTTACCAGTAACTAATTTTAGCTGAATTTGTATAAAAAAAAAAGGTTTTTGTGAGCACTGTTTTTGTACAATTGTCATAGTTATAAATAAAACTGAAGCGACAACTGCGAAGCTCAAATGCTAAATGTGCAAGATTGCTACTTTAGCTAAATGAGCTAAATGATAAAGATAATTAATTTGAAAAATTGCTCCAAAGGGCCTATAGGCAGCTAGAAAAAATTGGAATAAATAGAATATATTAAAGGCAGGCAGTGTAATATATATATATAGATCATTTTTTTTCCTGGGGGGTTCAAGTCTTTCAAACTTAAAGGCATCATTTACACTTTTATGTTGGGGGAGGTATGGTAAAAACATGTGACAGCAGAGTGGGGCCATGAGACTTTGCAATGTAGCTCCATTCTATTCAGTTGAATGGAACGCAATGCACGCAGTTCTGGTGCGGTAGTGTACTCATTAGTACAGCGAGCGCCTTCTAAGCTCCCTATTTTTTTTTTCTTCAGCCCGCTGGGTGGAACTAAAAAAAACTTACCGTGTGAAGCAGGCTCTCATTCGTATGTTTTAAATGGCCATGAAATGGCAAATATACCATGCATACCTACAGCCAGGATCCCAGATGTTCCAATTTTTGTCAGCTGCTCAGCCTGTTCACCTGAGTGATGGGCTGAAAAGAGCCACTGCTGTTAACATGTATCTGCACATCCAGTGGTCCCCATGTTTAAGCTCCAGGGGACAAACTAAAACACATTGGGGTGTGGCCTGGTGGGAATCCAGGCTGAGGTCTCTCCCATCACTACTACATTACCATAGGACTCCGTGGATGTGTGGTACCAGGGATTTTTTTCTCTCTTTCCTTCAGTGACTACAGGAGCAGGGATGAGCTCCATCCCTCGCCGCCACTCCTGCAGCACATTCGGTATCATCTACATTACTCCCCACATCAATTTAGCCTGAGCGACACACTAACAAACAATGGGTCACAGTGGTTACCTGCTGTTAGGGACAAATTTCTGACCCTGGATGCAGAGAGATTTTATCCCAGGGCAAACATGTATCCCTATCTGTAGGTAACCACTGGATGTGCAGATACAGGTGGATACATGTTTACAGCAGCAGACAGCCTTGCTCTTTTCAGCCCATCACCCAGGTGTACAGGCTGAGCAGATATAAGAACATCTGATCCCGGGTGCAGGTAATTGCAGTATACTTGCTGCACCATGGTTATGTAGGATATATGAATGAGACCCAAGACTGGATTTTAGCTAACCTTACTGTGCAAGTTGAGCAGGTGCAAGGGGCAACGTATTATGGTGGGCAGTAGATTCAGTGATTTATTTAAACCTTAAAAAAATGTGTCCTAAGAAATTTTATGAAATGTTTTAAGAGATGAAAAAATTAAAAATATTGTGCATTGCCTAACACAGGATGGTGCCATTTGCACCTGGTCAATATGGTTGGCTTTTATTAAGTCTTAAACTGTAGCAAACTCAGCTTTTGAACTTGTACCTACAGAACCTGCCCGCGAGAATGTGTTTCCAGCGCGATCCCATCGCGCTGGTTCTCGGCGACAGGGTACTGTACATCTCGCTAGAATATACAACACGGTAAGTGCAGCGCTAAAAATTGTGAAATAAGATATCAATTAAGATAAAATTATACATACTCAATTTTGGGTGTTGACCTGAATACACGCTGGTTTTGCATTGGGAAGATTGGTGTCACAACTTTTGTTTCCTGCAATTTACCTCTTCTCTTGTGGAGGCATATTACCTATGGATTTCTTCATTGATCACTATGCTTTAGTTTTTCTCTTTTTCCTTTTTTCTCTTGTTTTTGGGAATTTTTTTGTATAATTAATTTTCACATTTCTTTATTTTTATTCATTACTGTATGCATCATTGTTTGAGTATTTATAATTTTATCTTAATTGATATCTTATTTCACAAGCTGCACTTATCGTGTTGTATATTCTCTCACTTATAACATTTAATTGCTTTACACCTATAACTTTTAATTGCTAATTGTTTAGCGCAGCATTGACCTTAGGGTCTTCTTTTTTTACACTGTACATCTCACGCTGGCTGCAATAGGAAAAACACATTTTCCTATTGCAGCGAGCGCATTCCCCTCCAGGAGCATACCAGGCCCTTAGGTCTGGTATGGATTTTAAGGGGAACGCCCTATGCCAGAAAAACGGTGTGGGGCCCCCCAAAATCCATACCCAGACTCTTATCCGAGCATGCAGCCCGGCCGGCCAGGAAAGGGGGGGGGGCGAGCGAGCGGCACCCCCCCTCCTGAACCGTACCAGGCCGCATGCCCTTAACATGGGGGGGTGGGTGCTTTGGGGTAGGGTGGCACCCTGCAGCCCCCCCACCCCAAAGCACCTTGTCCCCATGTTGATGAGGACAAGTCCCTCTTCCCGACAACCCTGGCTGTTGTTTGTCGGTGTCTGCGGGCGGAGGGCTTATTGAAATACGGGAGCCCTCTTTAATGGGGGGGCCCCAGATCATGGCTCCCCATCCTATGTGAATGAGTATGGGGTACATTGTACACCTACCCATTCACCTGGGGGAAAAAGCGTCAATAAAAAAACACACTAGACAGGTTTTTAAAGTAATTTATTAGGCAGCTCCAGGGGTCTTCTTCCAACTTTGCTCTCTCCGGCCTCTTCTCCCGGTGTCCGGTTTTTCTCCCGGTGTCCGGCCTCTTCTCCCTGTTCTTCTCCTGCTCTCCGGCCTCTACTCCCGTCTCTGGTTCTTCTCCTGCTCTCCGGTTCTTCTGCCGGGCTCTTCCGCTATCTTCTGCTTTTTTACCGCTCTTTCATGTGTCTTTTTAATGGGTAGAGGTTTGATGTACCCCATACTCATTCACATAGGGTGGGGGCGGGATCTTTCTTATTAAAGGGGGCTCCTGGATTTCGATAATCCCTCCGCTCGCAGACCCTGACAACCAATGGCCAGGGATGTCGGGAAGAGGCCCTTGTCCTCATCAACATGGGGACAAGGTGCTTTGGGGTTGGGGGGCCGCAGGGCGCCCCCCTGCCCCAAAGCGCCCACCCCACCATGTTGAGGGCATGCAGCCTGGTACAGTTCGGGGGGGACGCTCGCTCGTCCCCACCCCCTTTCCTGACTGGGCGGGCTGCGTGCTCGGATAAGGGTCTGGTATGGATTTTGGGGGGGCCCCCACACCGTATTTTCGGCATAGGGGGTTCCCCTTAAAATCTATACCAGACCTAAGGGCCTGCTATGCTCTTCTAGGGGAACCTATGCCGATTTTTTATTTCAAATTTGGCGTGGAGTTCCCCCTCATGATTCATACCAAACTTCTGTCAGCAATGCTTGTCGCTCATCGGGAAATGAAAAAACACATTTTTCCATTCCCCGTGAGCGAGCCAGCTCAGCGCTGGCTCCCGCGATGGGGCTCGCAGGTGTCAAATCTCACCGATAACAGTGGCGAGATTGACACAATATCACGGTCACCTACTGTACAAGTAAGCCTATAATAACGCCTATCTGTAGGTATAGTGAATTTCTCCTAAACTCGTGGTGTTTAGGAGATATTCACATGGAAAGCAGCCAGTGATGTCACTGGTGCATGCACTCTGAAGGGACAGCATACTGCTTGGTTGTACTTCTCATGGGGAGGATCGCAGTTCATGCTGCACTTTTGTTACCCATTTTAGCCGACAGACAGCTATAGCCAGCTGTCAGCTGACATCGCTCAGCAGGTCCAGGCTGTGGAAAGATCCTAACTTTAAAGTCAGGATTCACCCAGATTCCTGGACCAGCAGCTCGCTCAGCATCTCAGTGATCTGTAGAGACCCTGAGCCAGCCGCTCCTGCCCCCTCCACAGCCTGGCATTCCAGTGAGCTTGGGGGGGGGGCAGAGCCAGGGACTGACAGTCACCACTCTTTGCTCACTGAAGGCTGAGAACTGAGTAATCAGCGGTCTTTGATCACTCTGTTGTTGGGCTTCGAAGCAGCTGGGGACAGATGCAACATTGGATCAATACTCCATCCACCTAGGTAAGTATACTTAAAAAAAAATCTCTTTTAAAGGAAAAAAATCCCCCTCTCCCTCCTAAGAACCCTCTCTCCCCAAGCAAAGATTCCCACTGTAAAATATCTCCCTCAAATATCCCCCCAAAAATTAAACCCCCCTGTCTCTAAACTGACCCACCAAAGCAAAAATATCTCCCTCAGTCAATACACTCTCCCCCAGCAAAGATTTCTAATTATGATGAAAATCTCCCTTCATCCAATCAAACTCCCTCCCAGAAGCAAATCCCTGCCATTAACCACCCCCTGTAAACTTCTCTACAAGAAACTCCCCCCTCTCCAAAAGCAAACCCACCCCCCTTTCCTTAACCCCCCACCAAAAGAAACTCCCCCAGACTGGAATTCTTACTTCCTCCTTCCTAAAACAGAAAATTGATGCCTCCCCACTTACCAGACCTCAGATTCAGCACGGCACAGAAGTAGGAAGACTTTTGCATCCCCAGTCTCCCTTCGGCTGTGTCATATGATACTTTGAGGAGGAGTCTAGGAGTTCCCGCAACTGTGCACTGTCAATTGCCGGCATCTGAGACCTTGCAGTAATTTCATGCTTTTCTGGGGGACCCCTTATTAAACTGAGGGGATGGGGCACAATAGAAGGGGGGGCGGCTGCTGCACTCCAAAACTCTGATTGCTTCTACTGTGCCAATGCTGAGGCTAAACAGCAGGGACACTGTCTGGGCATTTTGCCAGGATGCTCTGGGGGGGTTTGAACACCCCTGACTCCCCCCTTATCTACGGCCCTGATATATATATATATATATATATATATATATATATTGTAGAGGGTCAGCCTGGGGCAGGGTTAAGGAGAGGGCAGGTACTTTCCCCTTCAGACCTGCTTATTGCCAGCTGAGCTGAAAATGTCAGAGAGGAGCAATGTGTTTGGAGAGAGAGACACAGCAGTATACTGTGTGAGAGGATCCTTTGCTGGATTGTGTACTTACTGGGGTGAGCAAAACCATATCAAAGACTGTAGCTCTGGCTAGAGCCCTGTACTTTGTCTATATACCAGCCTGTTGGCTAGAGAGACTGAACTTTTCCTATATCTGCACTTGTGTAACAATTGACTCGATCACCCGTACTTTTAGACCTGCCGTAGTTTTTTGATGTTTGGTTAGAAAATGTTTGGGTACGCTGTGCATGTCTAACCCTTCCTCAATAAACCATCTATGTTCACTGAAGCATTTAAGCAGGGTGCGGATAGTCCTCCCTACATATAGTAAGCCACAAGGGCAGGTTAAACAGTAGACCACATATTCACTGGAGCAATTGTGGAACTCTTTGAATGTGTAAGTCTTACCCTTGGCTATAAAATGTTTTTGACCATGTTCTACAAATTGGCATGTCAAGCAAAGTTTCTTCCGACATTGGAACATGCCTATCAGAGGTATGAAAGGGATGTAGTTTTTGTGTGTTGATTGAGAGGGTTTAATTTTACTCAGTGCAATTTTGCTTTTTATATTTTTGGCCTTCCGATATGATACTTTAGGTTTGAGTATGATGGCAGCTTTTAAGAAGGGATCCTCACACTGAATGGACCAGTGTTTAGACAGGATACCTTCCATATTTTTATATTTGGCATGGAACTGTGTATTACTGTTTTTTTTTCTTTTTGGGGTGGGTTTTTATAGTGTTCAAAGGCTTTAGACACTAAAGGAGGTGGATAACCTTTCACAAGAAATTTAGTACTGAGAAGCTCTCCCTGACTGTCAAAATCAAAGTCCCGGGTACAATTATTTTGAATTCTGTGGAATTGAAATTGAAATAGGAATATTGTTGCAAAAGTATTCACTCCACTTGGCATTTTTCGTGTTTTGTTGCCTCACAACCTGGAATTACCATTGATTGTTTGAGGATTTGCATCATTTAATTTACAGAACATGCCCACAACTTTGTTTTATGTTTTTTTTTTATTGTGAAGCAAACAACAAATAGGACAAAATAACAGAAAAAGTCACTGTGCATAACTATTCACCCCCCTAAGTCAATACTTTGTAGAGCCACCTTTTGCGGCTATCACAGCTCCAAGTCACTTTGGATAAGTCTCTATGAGCTTGCCACATCTTACCACTGGGATTCTTGCCCATTCCTCCTTGCAAAACTGCTCCAGCTCCCTCAAGTTGGATGGTTTGTGCTTGTGAACAGCAATCTTTAAGTCTGACCACAGACATTCTATTGGATTGAGGTCTGGGCTTTGATTAGGCCATTCCAACACATTTACATGTTTTCTCTTAACCACTTAAGGACCGCCTCACGCCGATGTACGTCGGCAAGGCGGCACGGGCAGGCAAAATCACGTACAGGGTACGTGATTTGCCTCCCGCGGGTGGGGGGTCCGATCGGACCCCCCCCCGCCGCCCGAGGCGGTCCCGTTCTGTCCCCCGGCGATCAGAGACGAGGGGGAGGCCATCCGTTCATGGCCCCCCCCTCGCGATCGCCGCCGGCCAATGAAAACACTCCTTTGCTGCTGTATGCTAAACAGCAGCAAAGGAAGTGATGTCATCTCCCCTCGGGTCGGTATTTTCCGTTCCGGCCCGAGGAGAGACGACATGTGAGTGAGTGCACCAACACACACACACACACAGTAGAACATGCCAGGCATACAAAACACCCCGATCCCCCCCCCGATCGCCCCCCGATCCCCCCCCAATCACCCCCCCCCTGTCACAAACTGACACCAGCAGGTTTTTTTTTTTTTTTTGTTTGTTTTTTGTGATTACTGCTAGGTGTCAGTTTGTGACAGTTACAGTGTTGGGACAGTTACTGTTACCCCACTGTAGGTCTAGGGTACCCCCCTAACCCTCCCCAATAAAGTTTTAACCCCTTGATCACCCCCTGTCACCAGTGTCGCTAAGCGATCATTTTTCTGATCGCTGTATTAGTGTCGCTGGTGACGCTAGTTAGTGAGGTAAATATTTAGGTTCGCCGTCAGCGTTTTATAGTGTCAGGGACCCCCATATACTACCTAATAAATGTTTTAACCCCTTGATTGCCCCCTAGTTAACCCTTTCACCACTGATCACCGTATAACCGTTACGGTTGACGCTGGTTAGTTCGTTTATTTTTTATAGTGTCAGGGCACCCGCCGTTTATTACCGAATAAAGGTTTAGCCCCCTGATCGCCCGGCAGTGATATGCGTCGCCCCAGGCAGCGTCAGATTAGCGCCAGTACCGCTAACACCCACGCACGCAGCATACACCTCCCTTAGTGGTATAGTATCTGAACGCATCAATATCTGATCCGATCAGATCTATACTAGCGTCCCCAGCAGTTTAGGGTTCCCAAAAACGCAGTGTTAGCGGGATCAGCACAGATACCTGCTAGCACCTGCGTTTTGCCCCTCCGCCCGACCCAGCCCAGCCCACCCAAGTGCAGTATCGATCGATCACTGTCACTTACAAAACACTAAACGCATAACTGCAGCGTTCGCAGAGTCAGGCCTGATCCCTGTGATTGCTAACAGTTTTTTTGGTAGCATTTTGGTGAACTGGCAAGCACCAGCACCAGCCCCAGGCAGCGTCAGGTTAGCGCCAGTACCGCTAACACCCACGCACGCACCATACACCTCCCTTAGTGGTATAGTATCTGATCGGATCAATATCTGATCCGATCAGATCTATACTAGCGTCCCCAGCAGTTTAGGGTTCCCAAAAACGCAGTGTTAGCGGGATCAGCCCAGATACCTGCTAGCACCTGCGTTTTGCCCCTCCGCCCAGGCGAGCCCAGCCCACCCAAGTGCAGTATCGATCGATCACTGTCACTTACAAAACACTAAACGCATAACTGCAGCGTTCGCAGAGTCAGGCCTGATCCCTGCGATCGCTAACAGTTTTTTTGGTAGCATTTTGGGGAACTGGCAAGCACCAGCCCCAGGCAGCGTCAGGTTAGCGCCAGTACCGCTAACACCCACGCACGCACCGTACACCTCCCTTAGTGGTATAGTATCTGATCGCATCAATATCTGATCCGATCAGATCTATACTAGCGTCCCCAGCAGTTTAGGGTTCCCAAAAACGCAGTGTTAGCGGGATCAGCCCAGATACCTGCTAGCACCTGCGTTTTGCCCCTCCGCCTGGCCCAGCCCAGCCCACCCAAGTGCAGTATCGATCGATCACTGTCACTTACAAAACTCTAAACGCATAACAGCAGCGTTCGCAGAATCAGGCCTGATCCCTGCGATCGCTAACAGTTTTTTTGGTAGCGTTTTGGGGAACTGGCAAGCACCAGCGGCGTAGTACATCCCGGTCGTAGTCAAACCAGCACTGCAGTAACACTTGGTGACGTGGCGAGTCCCATAAGTGCAGTTCAAGCTGGTGAGGTGGCAAGCACAAGTAGTGTCCCGCTGCCACCAAAAAGACAAACACAGGCCCATCGTACCCATAGTGCCCTTCCTGCTGCATTCGCCAATCCTAATTGGGAGCCCACCACTTCTGCAGCGCCCGTACTTCCCCCATTCACATCCCCAACCAAATGCAGTCGGCTGCATGAGAGGCATTTTTATGTCCTCCCGAGTACCCCTACCCAACGAACCCCCCCAAAAAAGAGGTAGTGTCTGCAGCAAGCGCGGATATAGGCGTGACACCCACTATTATTGTCCCTCCTGTCCTGACAATCCTGGTCTTTGCATTGGTGAATGTTTTGAACGCTACCATACACTAGTTGAGTATTAGCGTAGGGTACAGCATTCCACAGACTAGGCGCACTTTCACAGGGTCTCCCAAGATGCCATCGCATTTTGAGAGACCCAAACCTGGAACCAGTTACCGTTATAAAAGTTAGTTACAAAAAAAGTGTAAAAAAAAAAAAATATATGAAATAAAAAAAAATAGTTGTCGTTTTATTGTTCTCTCTCTCTCTATTCTCTCTCTCTATTGTTCTGCTCTTTTTTACTGTATTCTATTCTGCAATGTTTTATTGTTATTGTTATTGTTATTGTTATTATGTTTTATCATGTTTGTTTTTCAGGTATGTAATTATTTTTACTTTGCTGTTTACTGTGCTTTATTGTTAACCATTGTTAACCATTTTTTTGTCTTCAGGTACGCCATTCACGACTTTGAGTGGTTATACCAGAATGATGCCTGCAGGTTTAGGTATCATCTTGGTATCATTCTTTTCAGCCAGCGGTAGGCTTTCATGTAAAAGCAATCCTAGCGGCTAATTAGCCTCTAGACTGCTTTTACAAGCCGTGGGAGGGAATGCCCCCCCCCCCACCGTCTTCCATGTTTTTCTCTGGCTCTCCTGTCTCAACAGGGAACCTGAGAATGCAGCCGGTGATTCAGCCAGCTGACCATAGAGCTGATCAGAGACCAGAGTGGCTCCAAACATCTCTATGGCCTAAGAAACCGGAAGCTACGAGCATTTTATGACTTAGATTTCGCCGGATGTAAATAGCGCCATTGGGAAATTGGGGAAGCATTTTATCACACCGATCTTGGTGTGGTCAGATGCTTTGAGGGCAGAGGAGAGATCTAGGGTCTAATAGACCACAATTTTTTCAAAAAAGAGTACCTGTCACTACCTATTGCTATCATAGGGGATATTTACATTCCCCGAGATAACAATAAAAATGATTAAAAAAAAAAATATGAAAGGAACAGTTTAAAAGTAAGATTAAAAAAGCAAAAAAATAATAAAGAAAAAAAAAAAAAAAAAAAAGCACCCCTGTCGCCCCCTGCTCTCGCGCTAAGGCGAACGCAAGCGGCGGTCTGTCGTCAAACGTAAACAGCAATTGCACCATGCATGTGAGGTATCACCGCGAAGGCCAGATCGAGGGCAGTAATTTTTCCAGTAGACCTCCTCTGTAAATCTAAAGTGGTAACCTGTAAAGGCTTTTGAAGGATTTTAAACATGTATTTATTTTGTTGCCACTGCACGTTTGTGCGCAATTTTAAAGCATGTCATGTTTGGTATCCATGTACTCGGCCTAAGATCATCTTTTTTATTTCATCAAACATTTGGGCAATATAGTGTGTTTTAGTGCATTAAAATTTAAAAAAGTGTGTTTTTTCCCCAAAAAATGCGTTTGAAAAATCGCTGCGCAATTACTGTGTGAAAAAAAAAAATGAAACACCCACCATTTTAATCTGTAGGGCATTTGCTTTAAAAAAATATATAATGTTTGGGGGTTCAAAGTAATTTTTTTGCAAAAAAAAATAACTTTTTCATGTAAACAATAAGTGTCAGAAAGGGCTTTGTCTTCAAGTGGTTAGAAGAGTGGGTGATGTGTGACATAAGCTTCTAAATGTTGTGCATAAAATGCCAGGACAGTTCAAAACCCCCCCAAATGACCCCATTTTGGAAAGTAGACACCCCAAGCTATTTGCTGAGAGGCATGTCGAGTCCATGGAATATTTTATATTGCGACACAAGTTGCGGGAAAGAGACAATTTTTTTTTTTTTTTTTTTTTTTTTTGCACAAAGTTGTCACTAAATGATATATTGCTCAAACATGCCATGGAAATATGTGAAATTACACCCCAAAATACATTCTGCTGCTTCTCCTGAGTACGGGGATACCACATGTGTGAGACTTTTTGGGAGCCTAGCCGCGTACGGGACCCCGAAAACCAAGCACCGCCTTCAGGCTTTCTAAGGGCGTGAATTTTTGATTTCACTCTTCACTGCCTATCACAGTTTCGGAGGCCATGGAATGCCCAGGTGGCACAAAACCCCCCCAAATGACCCCATTTTGGAAAGTAGACACCCCAAGCTATTTGCTGAGAGGTATAGTGAGTATTTTGCAGACCTCACTTTTTGTCACAAAGTTTTGAAAATTGAAAAAAGAAAAAAAAAAGTTTTTTCTTGTCTTTCTTCATTTTCAAAAACAAATGAGAGCTGCAAAATACTCACCATGCCTCTCAGCAAATAGCTTGGGGTGTCTACTTTCCAAAATGGGGTCATTTGGGGGGGTTTTGTGCCACCTGGGCATTCCATGGCCTCCGAAACTGTGATAGGCAGTAAAGAGTGAAATCAAAAATTTTTACCCTTAGAAATCCTGAAGGCAGTGATTGGTTTTCGGGGTCCCGTACGCGGCTAGGCTCCCAAAAAGTCCCACACATGTGGTATCCCCATACTCAGGAGAAGCAGCTAAATGTATTTTGGGGTGCAATTCCACATAGGCCCATGGCCTGTGTGAGCAATATATCATTTAGTGACAACTTTATGAAAAAAAAAAAATAAATAAAAAAAAAGTGTCACTTTCCCGCAACTTGTGTCAAAATATAAAATATTCCATGGACTCAATATGCCTCTCAGCAAATAGCTTGGGGTGTCTACTTTCCAAAATGGGGTCATTTTGGGGGGTTTTGTGCCACCTGGGCATTCCATGGCCTCCGAAACTGTGATAGGCAGTGAAGAGTGAAATCAAAAATTTACACCCTTAGAAATCCTGAAGGCGGTGATTGGTTTTCGGGGCCCCGTACGCGGCTAGGCTCCCAAAAAGTCCCACACATGTGGTATCCCCATACTCAGGAGAAGTAGCTGAATGTATTTTGGGGTGCAATTCCACATAGGCCCATGGCCTGTGTGAGCAATATATCATTTAGTGACAACTTTTTGTAAATATTTTTTTTTTTTTTTTGTCATTTTTCAATCACTTGGGACAAAAAAAAAAATATTCAATGGGTTCAACATTCCGCTCAGCAATTTCCTTGGGGTGTCTACTTTCCAAAATGGGGTCATTTGGGGGGGTTTTGTACTGCCCTGCCATTTTAGCACCTCAAGAAATGACATAGGCAGTCATAAACTAAAAGCTGTGTAAATTACAGAAAATGTACCCTAGTTTGTAGACGCTATAACTTTTGCGCAAACCAATAAATATACGCTTATTGACATTTTTTTTACCAAAGACATGTGGCCGAATACATTTTGGCCTAAATGTATGACTAAAATTTAGTTTATTGGATTTTTTTTATAACAAAAAGTAGAAAATATCATTTTTTTTCAAAATTTTCGGTCTTTTTCCGTTTATAGCGCAAAAAATAAAAACCGCAGTGGTGATCAAATACCATCAAAAGAAAGCTCTATTTGTGGGAAGAAAAGGACGCAAATTTCGTTTGGGTACAGCATTGCATGACCGCGCAATTAGCAGTTAAAGCGACGCAGTGCCAAATTGGAAAAAGACCTCTGGTCCTTAGGCAGCATAATGGTCCGGGGCTCAAGTGGTTAAACCTCTCAAGTGTTGCTTTAGCAGTGTGTTTGGGGTCATTGTCCTGCTGGAGGGTGAACCTCCGTCCTAGCCTCAAATCACACATAGAGTGGTACAGGTTTTGCTCAAGAATATCCCTGTTTTAGCACCATCCATCTTTCCCTCAACCCTGACCAGTTTCCCAGTACAGACTGCTGAAAAACATCCACACAGCATAATACTGCCAACACCATGTTTCACTGTGGGGATGGTGTTCTTTGGGTAATGTAATGTGTTGGGTTTGCGCCAGACATAGCGTTTTCTTTGATGGCCAAAAAGTTAAATTTTAGTCTCATCAGACCAGATCACCTTCCTCCATACATTTTGGGAGTCTCCTTTTCGCAAACTCAAAATATGCATTTTGTTTTGTTTATTGAATGGATGAGATCTTACATAATAATTGAATTGTATATATTTATATATATACATATATATATATATATATATATATATATATATATATATATATATATATATATATATATATACCGTATTTATCGGCGTATAACACGCACTTTTTTCCCCTTAAAATCAGGGGAAAATCGTGGGTGTGTGTTATACGCCGATCCCCGCTAATTGTGAGCTATCGGCGGCGATCGCCGGCGACATTCACGTAGCAAGTAGTTTTAAATATGGTGCCGCGGAGTTCGGAGGGACTCGGCGGGGCTGAACGAGCGCCGCCAAAATCACAGAGCCGAGATACACATAGTCGAGTGTATTCGGCTCTTTCCGGCGCCGCTCACAGTCATGCCCAGTCCCGTCATTGGACCTGTGTTATGTCCATCATAGGGAAGGACTGGGCGGTACTGTGAGCGGCTCCGGAAAGAGCTGAATACACTCGACTATGTGTATCTCGGCTGCGTTCTTCCAGTTCCGCCGGCGCCGAGTCCCTCCGAACACCGCGGCGCTATATTTAAAACTACATGCATGCATGCTGACAAGACTGCACTGACAAGGCTGCACTGGGGCAAGGCTGCACTGACAAGACTGCACTGGGGCAAGGCTGCACTGACAAGACTGCACTGGGGCAAAGCTGCACTGACAAGGCTGCACTGGGGCAAAGCTGCACTGACAAGGCTGCACTGGGGCAAAGCTGCACTGACAAGGCTGCACTGGACACTGGGTCAAGGCTGCACTGACACTGAAAAAGCTGCAATGACACCAACAAGGCTGCAGATGAACACTGATGAGGCTGCATCGATGGGCATTTTAATGTAAGTTTCTTTTCCTTAAACTTCCCTCCTAAAAGTTAGTGCGTGTTATACGCTGGCAGGTGTTATACGCCGATAAATACGGTAAATAGCATTATTAATTCAAAAAGCAGGCATTTATTATATTGCAGCTTACCAATTCTTAGATGTGATGGCTGTATTCATTTTCTTTTTTTAGACTTTCTTTCTTCTATGTTCATCTGGTGATCCAGTCAGTAAGTCTATTGTTTTTCAACAGAAAAGTTCTCTTACAATTACAGGGATGAGACAGACCATTGAACACTGGCAACAAAAACACTGACTGGGTGTTTGATCAGCTTTTGATTATTTATGTAGAACTTTTATCCCAAAAGGAGAAACTGTTTGTTGTAACTGATTATAAAATATTAGCTGGAGTTCAGCTTCAATTTGTCACTGTATTTAAATCTGCCAGTAAATTTACCACTCCCCTCCTCCAGACTGACAATGCTGCTGTCTTTTGAGGACACTCTAATAGGAGGTGTCTTACTTGCCAGATCACCAGGTGAAAATAGAGGGGAAAACAGACTAAAAGCCTAAAAAAGAAAACTAATGCAGCCACATCATCTAATGACTGTTAAGCTGCTATATATTAAATTGTTGGTTTTGGGTGTAATACTGCTTTAATTAAATGTGTCTCTTAATATACAATATAACATGACATCTACTCCATTAAAACAGCATACACCACTTTTAAAGTGACCCTAATCAGAATTTTCTAGCGGTTTAGATTCTGTTAATTATGGAAAATTTAACAACAATTCTAGATAAATTACTGTCAGATCATGCACATGCATGCACACACACGCTTTTACTGTTATTTAAAACAAATAGTTAGAAATCACATTTATAATGAGGTACTTTCTACTGCTTTTGATCAATGTTTGTAATTGTTAAATATACAGCGGGGATGGAAAGTATTCAGACCCGTTTAAATGTTTCACTCTTTGTTATATTGCAGCCATTTGCTAAAATCATTTAAGTTCATTTTTTTTCCTCATTAATGTACACACAGCACCCCATATTGACAGAAAAACACAGACTTGTTGACATTTTTGAAGATTTATTAAAAAAAGAAAAACTGAAATATCACATGGTCCTAAGTATTCAGACCCTTTGCTCAGTATTTAGTAGAAGCACCCTTTTGATCTAATACAGCCATGAGTCTTTTTGGGAAAGATGCAACAAGTTTTTCACACCTGGATTTGGGGATCCTCTGCCATTCCTCCTTGCAGATCCTCTCCAGTTCTGTCAGGTTGGAAGGTAAACGTTGGTGGACAGCCATTTTTAGGTCTCTCCAGAGATGCTCAATTGGGTTTAAGTCAGGGCTCTGGCTGGGCCATTCAAGAACAGTCACGTAGTTGTTGTGAATCCACTCCTTCGTTATTTTAGCTGTGTGCTTAGGGTCATTGACTTGTTGGAAGGTAAACCTTTGGCTCAGTCTGAGGTCCTGAGCACTCTGTAGAAGGTTTTCGTCCAGGATATCCCTGCACTTGGCCGCATTCATCTTTCGCACGATTGCAACCAGTCGTCCTGTCCCTGCAGCATGATGCTACCACCACCATGCTTCACTGTTGGGACTGTATTGGACAGGTGATGAGCCTGGCTTTCTGCACACATACCGCTTAGAATTAAGGCCAAAAAGTTCTATCTTGGTCTCATCAGACCTGAGAATCTTATTTCTTACCATCTTGGAGTTCTTCAGGTGTTTTTTAGCAAACTCCATGTGGGCTTTCATGTGTCTAACACTGACGAGAAGCTTCCGTCAGGCCACTCTGCCATTAAGCCCCGACTGGTGGAGGGCTGCAGTGATGGTTGACTTTCTACAACTTTCTCCCATCTCCCGACTGCATCTCTGGAGCTCAGCCACAGTGATCTTTGGGTTCTTCTTTACCTCTCTCATCAAGGCTCTTCTCCCCCGATAGCTCAGTTTGGCCGGACAGCCAGCTCTAGGAAATGTTCTGGTCATCCCAAACGTTTTCCATTTAAGGATTATGGAGGCCACTGTGCTCTTAGGAACCTTAAGTGCAGCAGAAATTTTCTTGTAACCTTGGCCAGATCTATGCGTTGCCACAATTCTGTCTCTGAACTCTTCAGGCAGTTCCTTTGACCTCATGATTCTCATTTGCTCTGACATGCACTGTGAGCTGTAAGGTCTTATATAGACAGGTGTGTGGCTTTCCTAATCAAGTCCAATCAGTATAATCAAACACAGCTGGACTCAAATGAAGGTGTAGAACCATCTCAAGGATGATCAGAAGAAATGGACAGCACCTGAGTTAAATATATAGGTGTTACAGCAAAGGGTCTGAATACTTAGGACCATGTGATATTTCAGTTTTTCTTTTTTAATAGATCTGCAAAAATGTCAACAATTCTTTGTTTTTCTGTCAATATGGGGTGCTGTGTGTACATTAATGAGGGAAAAATGAACCTAAATGATTTTAGCAAATGGCTGTAATATAACAAAGAGTGAAACATTTAAGGGGGTCTGAATACTTTCCGTCCCCACTGTAGATTCTAGTTACCTTACAACAGCATTTAACAGTGCTTATGGAAAAGTGTGATGTTGAATACATTGGACCTAAAGGGTCCATTTTTAGGTGAATGTTTTGTGAAATGTATCTTTTAGTATATAACATGACAAACACCAATAAACCAATAAAATCACTTAAAAGTCACCTGAATCCTCCTTCTGCGAGGCTTTGCTTGGTTCTTGAGTGATCACCCAGCTTTGTTACTGCCAGCTGGGTGGTGTGGAGGGTGCCAATATAATTCAGGCTAGGTCCACACTGATGGGAATTGGATGCGGATTTCTCCGCATCCAATTCGCATGACAGGAGAGTGTGATAAGGCTCTCAATAGAACCAGTTCACACACCTCTGGGGCAGCCGTGGTCTGAATTGTAGAAGGGTCCTGTGCACCTTCTGGTCCATTTCAGGTGCAAATTTAGTCAAAATTTGGACCTGATTTGCACCTGAAATGGTGAACAGACACGCACCGGACCCCCTACTGTGAGCCGCAGCCACAGCTAATGTGAACCCAGCTTTAACCCCTTGCCGACCAGCCACCGTCTTTATACGGCAGCAGGTCGGCTCTCCTGCACAAATCGCCGTAGCTGTATGGCGGCTCGCACAGTCTGCATGCTGCGGGAGAGTGCCCGCGGGTTGGGTGGACTCGATGTCTGCTGGTGACCTGTGATTGCCTATTACAGAGGCAGAACGGGGAACTGCCTTTGTAAACAAGGCGATTCCCTGATCTGACAGGTGACATGACAGGGATGTACTGTTCCCAGTGATCAGGAACAGTGATCTCTGTCATGTCCCAGTAAGCCCATCCCCCTACAGTTAGAACACACCTAGGGAACACATTTAACCCCTTGTTCCTCCCTAGTGTTAACCCCTTCTCTGCCAGTGACATTTACACAGTAATCAGTGGCTATTTATTTTACTGATCCCTGTATAAATGTCAATGTTCCCAAAAAAGTGTCAAAAGTGTCTGATCTGTCCACCAAAATGTCACTTTCCCGCTAAAAATCACAGATCGCCGCCATTACTAGTAAAAAAATAATAAAATAATAAAAACGGCATATATCTATCCCCTATTTTGTAGACACTATAACTTTTGCGGAAACCAATCAATATACGGCAATAGCGTTTTTTTATTTTACCAAAAATATGTAGCAGAATATATATCGACCTAAACTGATGAATAAATTCGTTTTTTATATATTTTTTTTTGGATATGTATTATAGCAAAAAGTTAAAAACGTTTTTTTTTTTTTTCCAAAATTGTCACTTTTTGTTTGTTCATAGCGCAAAAAATAAAAACCGCAGAGGTGATCAAATACCACCAAAAGAAATCTCTATTTGTGGGAAAAAAGAACGTCAATTTTGTTTGGGTACAACGTCGCATGACTGTGCAATTGTCAGTTAAAGCGAAGCAGTGCCATGCTGCAAAAAATGGCCTTTTTGGGGCTGAAGTGGTTAAATACCATATTTTAGAAAGCTTACATTTTGGAAAGAAACCTCTGGGGTTTCAGTGATAATTTAGTGGGAAAGGGGCAGATGAGGTATCAGAGTAAAAGTATGATTTAGCATCTTGCTATTATTTTTTATACTGATCCAGTATAAAAAAAAAGCATATTTCTAAAAAGGAACTTTGTTTCAGCCCACCTTGCCCTTCAGAACAGTTGCAGTTATATATTGGTACATGGTACCATTCTTGCGGAAGGAAATTTGTAGGTCTTTGACAAATGAAGCAGGTGGAAACTTTTTATTGTGTACTCTACTTCAAAACTTCTTATACAGCTAATGATGTTAAGATCTGATGATTGGAGAGCCCACGAAACTTGGAGCTGCAGTTTTCATTGTATCTCTCATTGCAGGACTGTAACTTTTCAACATAGAGACTACTAGCACAGACTAGAACAGCGTGGAAATAAGGGGTTAAAGAAACATTTTTAATGTGTCCTTAAGGGCAACATTAAAAATACACAAGTTGGGGGTGCATGCGCGGCGTGTAGGATGGCGGACGTGTGAGAGAAGAGCTCCGGTCCCCGTCTCTCCATTCACGGCTCCTGTTCAGCTCACACCACACCAATAGCTCCAGGAGCAACATCGCCGACTGCCAGTGGTTCCTGGGCACCATATGGGAAAAATCGGCTTCCAAAAAGCGATATACAGAGGATTTATCCCACCGCCACCGTCGCGGCCTAGCCACACCATGGAGCACTTCCTGTACAGGGCGCAATCCTCGGCCTCAAGTGATTCGACCGCCCCGTCGAACACCACTGAATCCCGCAACACCATTGAATCCTGCTTGACAGTCGAAAGTGCAACCCCGGCGGAGCACAGATCCCAGCATTCCCAACCACCTGAAACTACAGCTGTAGTGACCGTAGCAGTACTGGATCTCAAGCTGCAATAACTATTCCAGGACTTGACCCACAATATTGAAAAAGAGGTGGGTAAAATAGCACACGAGCTCCGGGGAGAGATAGATCAATTGGGAGAGTGCACTGACACCTTAGAGAACAAGTTCGATGAGCTAACTCAGTATGTTCATGTACCCGAGGAAGATAATGCCGCCATGAAGCACACAGTCTCCCTGCTCCAGCTACAGAAGGAACATTTGGAGAACCGAGAAAGACGCCAGAATCTGAGAATCCGAGGGATCCCCAAAATGGTCAGTAATAAGGAACTGCGCCCTTACCTTCTGGGCCTGTTCATTACCTTAGCTCCCCACATCCCAGACATAGATTGCCGCCTTGATTGGGCCCATAGATCTCTGGCTCCAAAACCCCCCGGCTCTAACCCCAGAGATGTTATTGTCCGTTTCCACTATTACGAGAGTAAGGAAGTCCTCACAGTTGCAACCCGCAACAAACCATGCATTGACTTTAAACAAACTAAGATCCAGATTTTCAGCGATCTCTTCCCAATTACTTTAGCAAAAAGGCGCAGCTTCCGCCCTGTTACCACCCATCTACAAAACCACCAAGTGCCTTACCGCTGGGGGTTCCCCTTCCGCTTATCCGCTTCTAAAGGTGGAGTCCAATTCTCACTGAGAGACCTCTATGAAAGCGAAGCTTTTATCCGCAACCTGGGTCTCCCACCCATCCCTGAGGAAGAATTCCAGCACCAGGTACCTATCCCAAACCGCTCATGACCCCGGCCAAGATTTGGACCCCAGTTCAACGACAATCACAGAAGGCCTTTTCCACCCCTCAGCGGGCTAACCCTCACAGATTCCCAACCTGAAGAGACCCTTCCTTCATCACTCCTTAGTTTTTTCATACCATGGCCGGACAATGTTTAGTTCGGCTATGCCAGTGACCCTACTGGAGATGGGTTATCCTCTCTTTCTTAAAAGACCCCTTTCTTACCCTGTTTGGTAAGTCTTAATCAGCTTCCAGAGAAAAATGGGTGTTATTTCCCCTTTGTTCGATTAGTATCTTAATACTGACTGGTTTTGACTGCTACATCAGAAGAGACGGGAACCATCAGTTCCTGCAGGCTGCAATGCCCCTCACCATAACCCCAAGCCCTGGCCGGGTATCCTGAAGTTTTTTCTACCTTCAGGTTTTTCAAGAAATGTTTTTATGTTTTTTTTTCAAAATTTTTCTTTTTTGTATTGTTTCTTGATGTTTCACTTTGCAGGTCTTTTTTTGACCTTTCTATGGTTATCAATGCTAATTTTATGACACCATTTCAACTTCTATGTCTATATACGTCTATGTGTTTTACCTCATGGATGTCCATATACTTGTTTAAATTCAATAGTATGCTAGCGATGTTCACACCTGCTTTGCTATGGCCTTTAAGGCATACTCATGTAATGTAAAGGGCCTAAATTCCATCGGGAAGTGATGGCAAGCTTTGAAGGAATTCGGTCCTCCAACGCAGAGGTGATTATGATTCAGGAAACCCACTTCAAACCCAGTGGATCATTCAAGTTTGCCTCCAAACATTTTCCCATGGCCTATATGGCCTCAGACCCATCTGGAAAAGCAGGTATGGCAATCCTCATTAAAAGATCCTGCCTGATCCGGGTCCTCTCATCCTACCAAGACCCCCGCGGTCGATTTGTACTCCTGAATTCACTCTGGCTAACATATATGCTCCAAATGTTGGACAAATCAAATTTCTCACAGCAGTTTTTGAGAAATTACACTCCTTTTCCCAGCCTTTTATGATCATGGGAGGTGATTTCAATGTGTGCATGTCCCCGACCAAGGATAGACGTGCCTTATTTCAAGATACCCCACGGATCGCTACCCAGAAACTATCCATCTCTTTTTGTAAATTAACTAGCTCACATAACCTCTTTGACACCTGGAGAGTAAAGCATCCCACTCAGAAGAGTTACACATTCTACTCCCCCCCTTATAAGTTATATTCTAGATTAGATCATTTTTTCGTCACGGCCCCTCTCCTTCCTTATGTAGTCTCCTCGGAGATATACCCTATCACTTGGTCGGACCATGCATCCATTGAACTCAACACTGTTTTGACGGCTTCAAACCCCAAGAAATGCCACTGGCATCTTAACGAGTCCCTGATCAAAAATCCAACATCCCAAGCTCTCTTGCAACAAAAGCTAACCAAATTTTTTCAATTAAATGATGGGTCAGTTGCAGAAATTTCCACCTTGTGGGAAGCCCACAAGGTTTTTTTCAGGGGCGAGTGCATATCTGCAGGCTTTAGCCTGAAACGAGATTCCGCCAAATTAAAAGTTGACCTCGTTGCTCAACTGTGGACCCCAGAGATGCACCTACTTAAATCCCCCATGGTGGAAAGATTGAGAGTTGTTACCTCAATCTGCAATTGCATCAAATCATTTGACATGAATAAGATTTCCAAGTCTATGCTGTGGGCCAGACAAAAATTCTAGTAATTTGCAAATAAACCACACAGGATACTAGCTAACAGGCTTAAACCACGTCCCTTTTTATCAATACCTGATCACTTAATACAGTCAGATGGCACCCCTACATATTGCCCTAAACCTATGTCCAAAGTATTTGGTGACTTCTACAAACAACTATATAATTGTTTAAGCTTTGACTCGACCCCCCAATTCTCACAGTCAAAGTTTGATGATTTCACGTCCTCCCTAACATTACCCAAATTGTCCACTGAACAAATTTCTATGCTTAACGCCCTGATCACTATGGAGGAGATAGCAGAGGTGATCAAAAACTTAGCAGCACAAAAATCCCCAGGCCCAGATGGTCTCCCCTACGTTTACTTCAAAACCTTCTCCCTGATTTTAAACCCCTACTTACAATCCCTGTATTCCTCTCTCCTTAAAGGCTCTATCCCACACTCACAATTTTTACACGCATATATAACCATCATTCCTAAACCAGGTAAAGATCCCTCACTGCCAGATAACCACCCCCCCATTGCTTTACTAAATTTGGACTATAAGATCTTTACTAAAATATTAGCTAATAGACTCTCACCACTACTGAAGACTTTGATCCATAAAGACCAAGTGGGGTTTGTCCCAACAAGACATGCAGGGGACAACACGAGAAGATCCATAGACCTGATAGACTTATTGACTAAACTAAACAACTCACTATTGTTCTAAGCCTAGATGTACAAAAAGCATTCGACCGTTTAAGTTGGCCATTTATGTTTGCGGTCCTTGCTAGATATGGATTCCCGGGTCCCTTCATACAGGCCCTACAGGCTCTATACTCTAACCCCACCTCTCAGGTTCAGATGTCCTCCTATATGTTGCAGCGGTTCACACTTAGTAATGGCACCAGACAGGGGTGTCCTTTGTTACCCCTGCTATTTATACTGAGGCTTGAACCCCTTGCATTGGCTATTAGATCTCATCCAGATATTTGGGGGGTCCCGCTGCGACAACAGGACTATAAGTTGTCACTTTTCGCAGACGTCTCTTTGCCTTCTTTACATGACATTTTATCCACCTTTGGATCTCTACCAGGTTTTAAAATTAACCAGTCCAAAATGGAAGCCCTACCCATTCACATCTCCTTAGGCTTGCTCAACTCTTTACAAGGCAGCTTTAAATATTGTCGGTGCTCATCTACGCTGAAGTACCTAGGCATCCATCTCACCCCCTCATATTCCTCTCTTTATCAAGCCAATTTTCCCCCTATGTTCGCAGAAATAACCAGACTCCTAAATCTCTGTTCCTCTCTCCCTATATCTCTCCTTGGCAGAGTCAACGTCCTTAAAATGTCGATACTATCTAAGTTGCTGTACTTATTTGAAACACTACCTATCCCGGTCCCAATGTCGCAGCTGAAAAGTCTCCAGAGAAGATGCATTTATTTCATATGGAATAATGCCTCCCATAGGATTGCTCGATCATTAGTGTTTGCTCTCAGAACTAAAGGAAGGTGGGTTGGCTGCGCCAGATATCATTAAATACTATTATGCCTCCCACCTCAGGGTATTGACTTCCTGGATTTCTAGGAAAGCTCCAAATAGATAGGGCTGATATCGAAATGGGGATCACTGTTCCAGTACATCCTTGCTATATGTTATGGCCTTCCTCAAATAAATTTATATCCCAATTAAGATCCCTTTGCTTAGCCCCAATGCTTTTCACCCTATCTGGAAGAAATGTGCAGACCAGTTTTTTCTCTCCTCCCCTTGCTCCCGATTTCTAAATGTACTTTTCAACCCGGACATTCCTGATGGAATGTCCTACATACGGACACTCCCATGGACTCAGGCAGGAATTTTTCAGCTGCGACATCTGGTACACCCGGTTACACGTAGAATCCTGTCCTTCCCAGATTTACAAGCAAAACATAGAATCCCTGCTTCCTTGTTGTACTCGTATATACAGTTTAAACACTTTTTCCTCGCTAATTCGCCCTTACTATCTTTAGAGAAACCCAGAGATTTCGACATTCTATGTGCTAATGGCCCTTACGAACCCAAATTGATATCATCTATATATAAAATCTTACATGAGACCCCCCCTTCTAACGGATACCACACATAACTACATGAAAAAATGGTCCTCTATATTGCACCGGCCAATCTCGCTATTAGACTGGGGAAAAATCTGGAAATCGTCAGCAAAAATCTCACGATGTGTAGCACAGAAAGAAACTGCCATTAAGATATTGTTTTTTTGGTACAAAACCCCTGACTTACTACATGCCCGTAACTCCACTGTTTCTAACTTATGCTGGAGATGCGGTGAATCTGTAGGATCTCACTTTCATATCTTTTGGGAGTGCCCCATCATCGACCCATATTGGACTGAGATTCAGACTATCTACAAAAACTTCTTCTAGAAAACTTTCTACACCCATTCAACTGAACCTTATACACTTTCTCTTAGGCGTCCCTATCCCGGGCATCACTAAAGCATCACAGAAACTTGGGTCCTTTATACTCTTGGCTGCGAAAAGAGCCATTCCTAGACTTTGGCTCTCTACTTCCCCTCCCACTTTCCATCATTTTCTCTCTATAGTAGCTGATATCCGTAGAATGGAACATATGACTGCAAAGATCGATGGAAAATTACCCTTATTTGATAAGATATGGAAAGCCTGGGATGATTCTGCATATCCTCTTGAATCCGATAACCATCCAACCTCCTGACCCTCCTAGAACCATTCTCCAAATATCCATTACCTTTCTGGTCTAATCTAACACATACGTTATTTATTAGGTTAGATATGAGATACAGTATGGAAGTCATACTTAGCTGATCCAAAGTTGGAAGTCGCTTTCACTCGCCCATATTTGTATCCTTGTTAAGCTTTTTATATTCTTTTTTATATACTATTCTGTGTTTTCAGAAGTTGAAATGTCTTACTTTTTGTATTGCATGATCAGATGTCTTACAACTGTTATAAATAAACAATTTAAAAAAAATACACAAGTTGTTTAACCACTTTAGCTCCGGAAGGTTTTCTGACCAGGCCATTTTTTGCGATATGGCACTGCGTTGCTTTAACTGACAATTGCACGGTCATGCTATGCTGTACCCAAATAAAACTGATGTCCTTATTCCCCCACAAATAGAGCTTTCTTTTGTTGGTATTTGATCACTTCTGCAGTTTTTATTGTTTACACTATAAACAAAAAAGACAGATAATTTTGAATAAAAAACTATATTTTTTACTTTCTGCCATAAAACATTTCCAGTAAAAAATCAAATTTCTTCATCAGTTTAGGCCAATATGTATTCTGCAACATATTTGTGGTAAAAAATCCCAATAACCTTATATTGATTGGTTTGCGCAAAAGATATTGTGTCTACAAACTATGTGATAAATTTATGGCATTTTTATTTATTTTTATTTTTTTTTAGTAGTAATGGTGGCAATCTGCGATTTTTAGCAGGACTGCGGCTATGCGGCAGACAAATTGGACACTAAGTGACACTTTTTGGGGACCAGTGACACCAATACAGTGATCAGTGCTAAAAAAAAATGCACTGCCACAGTATAAATTACACTGGCAAGGAAGGGGTTAACACCTGGGGCAATCAAAGGGTTAAGTGTGTCCCTGGGAGGTGCTTCCTAACTGTGTGGAGGATGGATACATTGGAGGAAAAGAGAGATCCGTGATTCAGCTTAGCTGGACACGCTGATTGACTCCTGCTGTGTCCAATCTCACAGCGCGCCCCCTATACCACGTGCACAAAATCACGTACAGGTACATGATTTTGCACAGCCGCGCTGCGCTGCTGCAGTATATATGCGGTGGGCAGTCTGGAAGCAGTTAAGTAAAGTGCTCTTGAAATATGTTAAACCTGTACTGTATATGACGTTGTGGAGCAATAGGATATACTGCTTTAAAAGTGGCATTATAGTTTACAAATAGTGATTGGGAATCTGTCGTTTAGAAGCTGTACCACCAAATGTGGCCCTGATAATGTCTTGTGACCCATGCATTCTAAAGGGGGCTTCCCAATTCTGATAAGCCTCCTTACAGGATGTAGGAATAATGATCTTGTCCCCATCAAAATGGAGACAAGATGCCTTGCAAGGTGGGGAGGCTATGCCACCCCCTTGATGCACACTCTAAATGTTGAAGGCTTGTAAAACACCCTGTGCATAAAAAATAGTTGTTAAAAAGAAAGTTGGTGAGTCATTAGCTGTTGAGAAAATAAAAGGCTGTTACAGTCATTAACCACTTCCCATCTGGGCCAATTCTGGCACTAACATGTAAAAACCATATTTTTTTTGGTAGAAAATTACTCAGAACCCCCAAACATTATATATGTTTTTTTTTTAGCAGAGACCCTAGGGAATAAAATGGCTGTCGTTTTATGTCACATGGTATTTGCGCAGCAATTTTTCAAATGTGTTTTTTTGGGGAAAAAAAGTTTAATGAATTAAAAAAAAACACTAAAGTTAGCCCATTTTTTTATATAGTGTGAGAGATGATGTTACACCGAGTAAATAGATACCTAACATGTCATGCTTGAAAATTGTGCTGGCTCGTGGAATAGCGCCAAACCTCTGTACTCAAAAATCTCTATAGGCAACGCTTGAAATTTTTTACAGGTTAAATGTTTAGAGTTACAAAGGAGGTCTTGGTATAGAATGATTGCTCTTGCTCTAACGTTGACGGCGATACCTCACGTGTGTGAATTGAATGCTGTTTACATGTGTGGGCGCGACGTACGTATGTGTTCGCTTCTGCGTGCGAGCTCGCAGGAACGGGGGTGCTTTAATTTTTTTTTTATTGTTTATTTTATTTTCATTTTTTGATTTTGACACTTTCTCTTTGAAAAAAAATGTTTGATCACTTTTATTCCTATTACAAGGAATGTAAACATCCCTTGAATTAGGAATAGTGAGTGACAGGTCCTCTTTATGGAGAGATGTGGGGGTCAATAAGACCCCACATCTCTCCTCCAGGCTGAAAAGACTGAGATAAAGAAAAAAAAACAGGACGATCTTGGCGTTCCAGCCGAGTATATGGCAGTATTTACAACTGCCCGGCCATAACGTCGTGCTCAGACCTCCGATAGTCATAGAGATGATCGGGGACCATCTGTTCCCAACCACAGGTGGATTCCTTCTCCAGCTCACTGATCACACAGGTGAGTCAGGAGAAGCACCGCAGGGTGGAAGGGGGGTAGTCCACTCCCGCTGCCTGTAAGAACAATCAAGTGGCTGAACTGCCACTATGATTGTTCTTACAGTGAAGAAAATCGCCGGCTGAAGAGAACGATACCGGGTTGATGCCTGTAGGTGCAGGCATCAGCCCGTAATAGCCACTGAAATGGGAGGATGTCCATGTACGCCCTCCCGGCGGGAAGTGATTAACTAGCCATTAACTAGAAAGCATCATATCTTAAAAGCTGGCATTCCTCAGTTACGGCAGGCTTCTATCAATTTTCTTCTCCTTCTGTAACTTCAGTTACACACAACTTCAGCCTGGCACACATTGTAAGTTTTCTTTTGCTTGCTGTACTAGCTATGCTATGTTAGTACAGAGATCTAACCAGTGAGCTACAGTGTTCTGACAGGGGGACTGTCCCCCCACCAGAACACACCAGTAACTGCTCGCAGCGATTGGCTGCAAGCACTGATTGGATTATGATCGGCTGCTGGTTTTCCAGCATGCCCGTTTGACAGTTTGATGTTAGGCTGACTTCTGTTGGACAGGATGCTGTACACACAAAAAAATAAATAAAAGGTGCAGCGCTAACTCAATGAGTGACCATAAAGAGAAATATATAATAAACCGGGAGCAAAAAGAAATGTCCAACAGTAAATGTCCAAAAAAGCTGACATAAATCCACCAGAGGTGTGATGATAACAGCAAAAGTGTGTGATACTGGAACCCTTCACCATAAATCGAGTGGCCTCTCACCTGGTCCCAAAGATAGTCAGGCAATAATACAAGATCGGCAGGCAAGGAGATCTACATGACAAGGGACTCCTCCGGATGATCAGATGGCAGGTGGGTATCATAAGCATGTAATCACAAAAGGGACAGACATAGTGCTCTCCGTATTCAAATGTTTAATGTAAAACGAATAAAATTAAACTTACATATCAAGCACTTCACAAGTGCCAGGAAACGAACATGAACACACAGTGTGTGAGCGGTGGAGCATGCGCAGTAGCAGCGGATGACGTCACGACGTCACGTTCTAGACGCGTTGCGTCCCAGTGGGCGGGGACTTCCTCAGCAGATGTCGTGACTACGTGGGCACCCGCGCTATAAGGAGGTGAGTTGTCATGGCGACACCAAAGACAACTCAGATGACATATACCGGAAATGGGCAGACTCCGGAAGTGTCTCCACATACATCATTCCGAGCCTATGTAGCCCAATTTAGTATAGAAAAGGCTCAAAAATATATATGAAATGGTAAAAGTAAATAAAACAATCTGGTGTCAGCACAAGACATACACAAAAGTGAAGTCTTGAAGGAACAGTGACAGAACACCATAATATCTAAATAAAAAATGACTGAAGCAATGCACAAAAATGCATGATAACTGTCATCCGCGGCCACTGACTGCTCCCCATCATGATATAATAAGAACATTAATACCATCATGGTGCTAATTGTTACATGATGTGGTAAAATGAGAACACTATTACCGTCACAATACTTCTATTTACACAGACAATAAAAAAAAAAAAAAGGGGGGAAAAAAGCTTTATCGATCAGATAAGAAACAATTGGTATCGAATTCTACATTTAACCCATCAGGGTGCATGACCCCTGTCTCATAAATCCAGTGGGATTCTCTTTTACTAAGCTGCCGGATGAAGTTACCCCCTCTCCAGTGCTTAGTAACCCTTTCGATGCCCCAAAATTTTAAACACTTAGGGTTTTGTTGGTGGGAGATCTTGAAATGTCTGGACACGCTATGGGTCTTGAGACCTTTTTTGATATTATTAACGTGTTCAGCCAACCTGACATGTAAGGGTCTAGACGTTCTTCCAACATACTGTAGACCACAGCTACACTCCAGCATGTAGACCACCCCAATAGTGTCACATGTGATGAGCTGTTTAATCTCATACTCCCTGTTAGTAACCGAGGCCAAGAATTTTTTCCTCTTTTTGATATTACCCTTGGAATGTTTACAGGGGACACATCTACCACAGGCATAAAAGCCTCCCAAAAAGGAAAAAAGCCTATCTGAAGTAGGTACTGGGGGGTCAAGAACACTGGGTGCCAAGCGATCCCTGAGCGTAGGGGCTTTTTTGTATATAAACTGAGGTCTATCAGGTAGTATGGGGCCTAAGACTCTGTCTTGTTTCAAAATAGCCCAATTTTTTTGAATAATTTTCTCAAATTTCCGGTGTTGAATATTGTAATCCAACACCATTTTGAAATTGTGGCTATCACTAGCAAGAGGCTTAGAGGAATTGGCAATCAGTTCATTCCTCTCTAATAACATGATTTTGGATACCTCTTCATCTAATGAGGCCCTATTGTACCCCTTCTGTTCGAATCTCGAAGTGAGGACCTCAGACTGGCTAACAAAATCCTCCACAGTGGTGCAATTCCGACGCAATCTTATATATTGCCCCCTGGGGATGTTGCACAGCCAAGAACTGTGATGGCAACTCCCCAGGGGAATATAAGAATTGCGGTCGGTGGGCTTAAAATAGTTAGTAAGAGAGAACTTATCATGCAAGATACTAATAGATAAATCCAAAAACACCACTTTTTCAGAGCTGATGGTCCATGTGAGAGATATATTTCTGGAGTTGTTATTTAATGATTGAATGAACTCATCCAACCTGGATCTCTCGCCATTCCAGATCAAGATGAGATCGTCAATAAATCTCCTGTAGCACAACAGCTCGGGGGGGCGATGGAGAAAGACAGCTTCATCCTCCCAGTGGGCCATAAAAATATTGGCCACACTGGGAGCAAAGCGGGCCCCCATGGCAACACCCCTGGTCTGCAAATAATATTCTCTGTCATACCAGAAATAGTTCCTCTTGAGGCAGAAATCCAGGCAACTCAAGAGGAACTCCTGGTGACCACCAGAAAGGGAAGACGAAGCTAATGCCCATTCAACTGAAGTCATTGCATCCTCGTGGCCAATGATAGTATACAGTGAACCTACGTCCGCTGTTACCAAAAACGTGGAAGGCGAGCATTTTAAAGTTTCAAGAATCTGAATAATATGTTTTGTGTCCTTCAAAAATGCTGGAGTTTGCATGACCAAGGGCTGCAAAAAAAAGTCGATATATTGTCCCAATCTGGCGGATACAGAATCGATCCCATTGACAATGGGTCGTCCCGGGGGGTTAACCGTGTCCTTATGGATTTTAGGTAAGAAATATATGATGGGTGTTCGACAAAATAAAGGATCCAAGTATAAAGCCTCTTTTTTATTCAGGATCTTACGGTCTTTACCGTCCTCAACAATGCTATGTAGCTCATCCTTAAAAGATAACATGGGGTCTTTATTAAGAACATGGTAAGTGTCACGGTCTGATAAAAGGCGGGACATTTCATTTTGGTAATATTCTTTACTCAGAATAACCAGCCCACCTCCCTTATCCGCCGGACGGATCACAATGTCATTTCGTTCAGTTAGGGATTTAATTCCCCGTTTGATAAACAATGGGTCAGAAACTTTTTTAATATGTAACTTCTCCAAATCTTTGGAGACCATATTTTTAAAAACATCTAAATGTTTATTGTCTGAGATCTGAGGGTTAAATGTAGATCTGTTACGTAAAGTGGAGTAATTTTGTCCAGAGGGCCTGGGCCCTTGAGAGGGATGGGACAAAAAATATTTTTTCATATTCAATGTTCTAATGTATTTTTGAATACTAACATAAACACTGAATTTGTTGAGATTTTTTATGGGTGCGAATTTTAAGCCACGATCAAGGACCTTAACTTCATCGTCACTAAGGACAGCATGACTGAGATTATAAATCCCTAAACCTGATGTGGCCTGGATTTTTTGTATTCGCTTCCCCCCTCTGCTTCCTCTCTTTGTTTTCGCTTTAGGGGGGGATTGGGGTTTGATGGTGTGTGTGGTGCCCGGTGTCGCCAAGGTTCCTCTTGGGCAACCGGATACTGAGATGGGGGGTATCTCGGTGCCCCCCGTTGTCCTAAAAAATCATCATTATTGTAACGGTAATTATATTCTGTGAGTGGTGCATACCTATTCTGTGTAGTGATAGACTTTTCATACACAGGATAAGGACTATTTCTAAAATGACCCTCTCTTCTATCATTTGGGTAGCTGTTCCTATAAGGGGGAGGGTTAGGGAGGGGTGGATCCCTCAGATTCTGTAGTTGTTGAGTGTATGACCTGGAGCTTCCTCCTCTCCCTCTCCCTCTTCCCTTTGTGTTTTTCCCTCTTTTGTTATTAACTTTCCTGAAGCCATTTTGATTATGGTAAGGTTGGGGTTCAATAGGGTAGGGGAGGTCATAATCATAAACAGGATTCACTCTAGGAGTACTGGAAGGAGCAGTATCAGCACTCGGTTGAGTGGTTTGAGAATTAGGGGCAGTTTCCTCTACTGTGGGAGTGTTTTGCCATTTAAAAATTACCCCTCCATTAAAATCATCAAAGTCCCTGATGAATTTTTTCTTTTTCTTATTCTGCGTCTCTAGATCCCATTTGGCAAGTTTATTTTTGAGTTCACCTGATAGTCTCAAAAACTCTTCGCTATCCTTTGATGCTTCAATAGTTTGAGTAATCTCCCCAATTTGGGAGTCTAGAGCCAGCATTCTTTTCCTTTTGCGTATTAGGAGAAATTCCAATAATTCAAAGCCTCTTTTGATAAAAAAATCGCTCCATTCTGACATGGACTGAACGTCCGTGAGACCATCGTTAGGGGGTAAATCCCACCTTAACCGTCTCGGAATCAGTCTGGCGGTCAAATATTGCTCAAAAGAGGTGATGTCCCACCATGTTTTAATTTTTTTCTCATAAATATAACCCAATTTCCTAAATGATTGGGGGAGATCATTGCGGGACTCAAATGTTGGATTCCTAGAGAATACTTCATTAATCTTGATATCTCTTTGGTCAAAATACCTAAAAACATCCATACTGCAGCTAGATATGTGAACGTTGTAGATCAGCAGAAATATAAAAAAGTATATCAGCGCACATATGTCACAAAATAGAAATAAAAATATAAATCTAAAATGAAGCAGCTGAACACCAGGGTAAACGATCAAATCCCTCTAGACAAATAAATAAATAAAAGGTGCAGCGCTAACTCAATGAGTGACCATAAAGAGAAATATATAATAAACCGGGAGCAAAAAGAAATGTCCAACAGTAAATGTCCAAAAAAGCTGACATAAATCCACCAGAGGTGTGATGATAACAGCAAAAGTGTGTGATACTGGAACCCTTCACCATAAATCGAGTGGCCTCTCACCTGGTCCCAAAGATAGTCAGGCAATAATACAAGATCGGCAGGCAAGGAGATCTACATGACAAGGGACTCCTCCGGATGATCAGATGGCAGGTGGGTATCATAAGCATGTAATCACAAAAGGGACAGACATAGTGCTCTCCGTATTCAAATGTTTAATGTAAAACGAATAAAATTAAACTTACATATCAAGCACTTCACAAGTGCCAGGAAACGAACATGAACACACAGTGTGTGAGCGGTGGAGCATGCGCAGTAGCAGCGGATGACGTCACGACGTCACGTTCTAGACGCGTTGCGTCCCAGTGGGCGGGGACTTCCTCAGCAGATGTCGTGACTACGTGGGCACCCGCGCTATAAGGAGGTGAGTTGTCATGGCGACACCAAAGACAACTCAGATGACATATACCGGAAATGGGCAGACTCCGGAAGTGTCTCCACATACATCATTCCGAGCCTATGTAGCCCAATTTAGTATAGAAAAGGCTCAAAAATATATATGAAATGGTAAAAGTAAATAAAACAATCTGGTGTCAGCACAAGACATACACAAAAGTGAAGTCTTGAAGGAACAGTGACAGAACACCATAATATCTAAATAAAAAATGACTGAAGCAATGCACAAAAATGCATGATAACTGTCATCCGCGGCCACTGACTGCTCCCCATCATGATATAATAAGAACATTAATACCATCATGGTGCTAATTGTTACATGATGTGGTAAAATGAGAACACTATTACCGTCACAATACTTCTATTTACACAGACAATAAAAAAAAGGGGGGAAAAAAGCTTTATCGATCAGATAAGAAACAATTGGTATCGAATTCTACATTTAACCCATCAGGGTGCATGACCCCTGTCTCATAAATCCAGTGGGATTCTCTTTTACTAAGCTGCCGGATGAAGTTACCCCCTCTCCAGTGCTTAGTAACCCTTTCGATGCCCCAAAATTTTAAACACTTAGGGTTTTGTTGGTGGGAGATCTTGAAATGTCTGGACACGCTATGGGTCTTGAGACCTTTTTTGATATTATTAACGTGTTCAGCCAACCTGACATGTAAGGGTCTAGACGTTCTTCCAACATACTGTAGACCACAGCTACACTCCAGCATGTAGACCACCCCAATAGTGTCACATGTGATGAGCTGTTTAATCTCATACTCCCTGTTAGTAACCGAGGCCAAGAATTTTTTCCTCTTTTTGATATTACCCTTGGAATGTTTACAGGGGACACATCTACCACAGGCATAAAAGCCTCCCAAAAAGGAAAAAAGCCTATCTGAAGTAGGTACTGGGGGGTCAAGAACACTGGGTGCCAAGCGATCCCTGAGCGTAGGGGCTTTTTTGTATATAAACTGAGGTCTATCAGGTAGTATGGGGCCTAAGACTCTGTCTTGTTTCAAAATAGCCCAATTTTGTTGGAAGAACGTCTAGACCCTTACATGTCAGGTTGGCTGAACACGTTAATAATATCAAAAAAGGTCTCAAGACCCATAGCGTGTCCAGACATTTCAAGATCTCCCACCAACAAAACCCTAAGTGTTTAAAATTTTGGGGCATCGAAAGGGTTACTAAGCACTGGAGAGGGGGTAACTTCATCCGGCAGCTTAGTAAAAGAGAATCCCACTGGATTTATGAGACAGGGGTCATGCACCCTGATGGGTTAAATGTAGAATTCGATACCAATTGTTTCTTATCTGATCGATAAAGCTTTTTTCCCCCCTTTTTTTTTTTTTTATTGTCTGTGTAAATAGAAGTATTGTGACGGTAATAGTGTTCTCATTTTACCACATCATGTAACAATTAGCACCATGATGGTATTAATGTTCTTATTATATCATGATGGGGAGCAGTCAGTGGCCGCGGATGACAGTTATCATGCATTTTTGTGCATTGCTTCAGTCATTTTTTATTTAGATATTATGGTGTTCTGTCACTGTTCCTTCAAGACTTCACTTTTGTGTATGTCTTGTGCTGACACCAGATTGTTTTATTTACTTTTACCATTTCATATATATTTTTGAGTCTTTTCTATACTAAATTGGGCTACATAGGCTCGGAATGATGTATGTGGAGACACTTCCGGAGTCTGCCCATTTCCGGTATATGTCATCTGAGTTGTCTTTGGTGTCGCCATGACAACTCACCTCCTTATAGCGCGGGTGCCCACGTAGTCACGACATCTGCTGAGGAAGTCCCCGCCCACTGGGACGCAACGCGTCTAGAACGTGACGTCGTGACGTCATCCGCTGCTACTGCGCATGCTCCACCGCTCACACACTGTGTGTTCATGTTCGTTTCCTGGCACTTGTGAAGTGCTTGATATGTAAGTTTAATTTTATTCGTTTTACATTAAACATTTGAATACGGAGAGCACTATGTCTGTCCCTTTTGTGATTACATGCTTATGATACCCACCTGCCATCTGATCATCCGGAGGAGTCCCTTGTCATGTAGATCTCCTTGCCTGCCGATCTTGTATTATTGCCTGACTATCTTTGGGACCAGGTGAGAGGCCACTCGATTTATGGTGAAGGGTTCCAGTATCACACACTTTTGCTGTTATCATCACACCTCTGGTGGATTTATGTCAGCTTTTTTGGACATTTACTGTTGGACATTTCTTTTTGCTCCCGGTTTATTATATATTTCTCTTTATGGTCACTCATTGAGTTAGCGCTGCACCTTTTATTTATTTATTTGTCTAGAGGGATTTGATCGTTTACCCTGGTGTTCAGCTGCTTCATTTTAGATTTATATTTTTATTTCTATTTTGTGACATATGTGCGCTGATATACTTTTTTATATTTCTGCTGATCTACAACGTTCACATATCTAGCTGCAGTATGGATGTTTTTAGGTATTTTGACCAAAGAGATATCAAGATTAATGAAGTATTCTCTAGGAATCCAACATTTGAGTCCCGCAATGATCTCCCCCAATCATTTAGGAAATTGGGTTATATTTATGAGAAAAAAATTAAAACATGGTGGGACATCACCTCTTTTGAGCAATATTTGACCGCCAGACTGATTCCGAGACGGTTAAGGTGGGATTTACCCCCTAACGATGGTCTCACGGACGTTCAGTCCATGTCAGAATGGAGCGATTTTTTTATCAAAAGAGGCTTTGAATTATTGGAATTTCTCCTAATACGCAAAAGGAAAAGAATGCTGGCTCTAGACTCCCAAATTGGGGAGATTGCTCAAACTATTGAAGCATCAAAGGATAGCGAAGAGTTTTTGAGACTATCAGGTGAACTCAAAAATAAACTTGCCAAATGGGATCTAGAGACGCAGAATAAGAAAAAGAAAAAATTCATCAGGGACTTTGATGATTTTAATGGAGGGGTAATTTTTAAATGGCAAAACACTCCCACAGTAGAGGAAACTGCCCCTAATTCTCAAACCACTCAACCGAGTGCTGATACTGCTCCTTCCAGTACTCCTAGAGTGAATCCTGTTTATGATTATGACCTCCCCTACCCTATTGAACCCCAACCTTACCATAATCAAAATGGCTTCAGGAAAGTTAATAACAAAAGAGGGAAAAACACAAAGGGAAGAGGGAGAGGGAGAGGAGGAAGCTCCAGGTCATACACTCAACAACTACAGAATCTGAGGGATCCACCCCTCCCTAACCCTCCCCCTTATAGGAACAGCTACCCAAATGATAGAAGAGAGGGTCATTTTAGAAATAGTCCTTATCCTGTGTATGAAAAGTCTATCACTACACAGAATAGGTATGCACCACTCACAGAATATAATTACCGTTACAATAATGATGATTTTTTAGGACAACGGGGGGCACCGAGATACCCCCCATCTCAGTATCCGGTTGCCCAAGAGGAACCTTGGCGACACCGGGCACCACACACACCATCAAACCCCAATCCCCCCCTAAAGCGAAAACAAAGAGAGGAAGCAGAGGGGGGAAGCGAATACAAAAAATCCAGGCCACATCAGGTTTAGGGATTTATAATCTCAGTCATGCTGTCCTTAGTGACGATGAAGTTAAGGTCCTTGATCGTGGCTTAAAATTCGCACCCATAAAAAATCTCAACAAATTCAGTGTTTATGTTAGTATTCAAAAATACATTAGAACATTGAATATGAAAAAATATTTTTTGTCCCATCCCTCTCAAGGGCCCAGGCCCTCTGGACAAAATTACTCCACTTTACGTAACAGATCTACATTTAACCCTCAGATCTCAGACAATAAACATTTAGATGTTTTTAAAAATATGGTCTCCAAAGATTTGGAGAAGTTACATATTAAAAAAGTTTCTGACCCATTGTTTATCAAACGGGGAATTAAATCCCTAACTGAACGAAATGACATTGTGATCCGTCCGGCGGATAAGGGAGGTGGGCTGGTTATTCTGAGTAAAGAATATTACCAAAATGAAATGTCCCGCCTTTTATCAGACCGTGACACTTACCATGTTCTTAATAAAGACCCCATGTTATCTTTTAAGGATGAGCTACATAGCATTGTTGAGGACGGTAAAGACCGTAAGATCCTGAATAAAAAAGAGGCTTTATACTTGGATCCTTTATTTTGTCGAACACCCATCATATATTTCTTACCTAAAATCCATAAGGACACGGTTAACCCCCCGGGACGACCCATTGTCAATGGGATCGATTCTGTATCCGCCAGATTGGGACAATATATCGACTTTTTTTTGCAGCCCTTGGTCATGCAAACTCCAGCATTTTTGAAGGACACAAAACATATTATTCAGATTCTTGAAACTTTAAAATGCTCGCCTTCCACGTTTTTGGTAACAGCGGACGTAGGTTCACTGTATACTATCATTGGCCACGAGGATGCAATGACTTCAGTTGAATGGGCATTAGCTTCGTCTTCCCTTTCTGGTGGTCACCAGGAGTTCCTCTTGAGTTGCCTGGATTTCTGCCTCAAGAGGAACTATTTCTGGTATGACAGAGAATATTATTTGCAGACCAGGGGTGTTGCCATGGGGGCCCGCTTTGCTCCCAGTGTGGCCAATATTTTTATGGCCCACTGGGAGGATGAAGCTGTCTTTCTCCATCGCCCCCCCGAGCTGTTGTGCTACAGGAGATTTATTGACGATCTCATCTTGATCTGGAATGGCGAGAGATCCAGGTTGGATGAGTTCATTCAATCATTAAATAACAACTCCAGAAATATATCTCTCACATGGACCATCAGCTCTGAAAAAGTGGTGTTTTTGGATTTATCTATTAGTATCTTGCATGATAAGTTCTCTCTTACTAACTATTTTAAGCCCACCGACCGCAATTCTTATATTCCCCTGGGGAGTTGCCATCACAGTTCTTGGCTGTGCAACATCCCCAGGGGGCAATATATAAGATTGCGTCGGAATTGCACCACTGTGGAGGATTTTGTTAGCCAGTCTGAGGTCCTCACTTCGAGATTCGAACAGAAGGGGTACAATAGGGCCTCATTAGATGAAGAGGTATCCAAAATCATGTTATTAGAGAGGAATGAACTGATTGCCAATTCCTCTAAGCCTCTTGCTAGTGATAGCCACAATTTCAAAATGGTGTTGGATTACAATATTCAACACCGGAAATTTGAGAAAATTATTCAAAAAAATTGGGCTATTTTGAAACAAGACAGAGTCTTAGGCCCCATACTACCTGATAGACCTCAGTTTATATACAAAAAAGCCCCTACGCTCAGGGATCGCTTGGCACCCAGTGTTCTTGACCCCCCAGTACCTACTTCAGATAGGCTTTTTTCCTTTTTGGGAGGCTTTTATGCCTGTGGTAGATGTGTCCCCTGTAAACATTCCAAGGGTAATATCAAAAAGAGGAAAAAATTCTTGGCCTCGGTTACTAACAGGGAGTATGTGATTAAACAGCTCATCACATGTGACACTATTGGGGTGGTCTACATGCTGGAGTGTAGCTGTGGTCTACAGTATGTTGGAAGAACGTCTAGACCCTTACATGTCAGGTTGGCTGAACACGTTAATAATATCAAAAAAGGTCTCAAGACCCATAGCGTGTCCAGACATTTCAAGATCTCCCACCAACAAAACCCTAAGTGTTTAAAATTTTGGGGCATCGAAAGGGTTACTAAGCACTGGAGAGGGGGTAACTTCATCCGGCAGCTTAGTAAAAGAGAATCCCACTGGATTTATGAGACAGGGGTCATGCACCCTGATGGGTTAAATGTAGAATTCGATACCAATTGTTTCTTATCTGATCGATAAAGCTTTTTTCCCCCCTTTTTTTTTTTTTATTGTCTGTGTAAATAGAAGTATTGTGACGGTAATAGTGTTCTCATTTTACCACATCATGTAACAATTAGCACCATGATGGTATTAATGTTCTTATTATATCATGATGGGGAGCAGTCAGTGGCCGCGGATGACAGTTATCATGCATTTTTGTGCATTGCTTCAGTCATTTTTTATTTAGATATTATGGTGTTCTGTCACTGTTCCTTCAAGACTTCACTTTTGTGTATGTCTTGTGCTGACACCAGATTGTTTTATTTACTTTTACCATTTCATATATATTTTTGAGCCTTTTCTATACTAAATTGGGCTACATAGGCTCGGAATGATGTATGTGGAGACACTTCCGGAGTCTGCCCATTTCCGGTATATGTCATCTGAGTTGTCTTTGGTGTCGCCATGACAACTCACCTCCTTATAGCGCGGGTGCCCACGTAGTCACGACATCTGCTGAGGAAGTCCCCGCCCACTGGGACGCAACGCGTCTAGAACGTGACGTCGTGACGTCATCCGCTGCTACTGCGCATGCTCCACCGCTCACACACTGTGTGTTCATGTTCGTTTCCTGGCACTTGTGACGTGCTTGATATGTAAGTTTAATTTTATTCGTTTTACATTAAACATTTGAATACGGAGAGCACTATGTCTGTCCCTTTTGTGATTACATGCTTATGATACCCACCTGCCATCTGATCATCCGGAGGAGTCCCTTGTCATGTAGATCTCCTTGCCTGCCGATCTTGTATTATTGCCTGACTATCTTTGGGACCAGGTGAGAGGCCACTCGATTTATGGTGAAGGGTTCCAGTATCACACACTTTTGCTGTTATCATCACACCTCTGGTGGATTTATGTCAGCTTTTTTGGACATTTACTGTTGGACATTTCTTTTTGCTCCCGGTTTATTATATATTTCTCTTTATGGTCACTCATTGAGTTAGCGCTGCACCTTTTATTTATTTATTTGTCTAGAGGGATTTGATCGTTTACCCTGGTGTTCAGCTGCTTCATTTTAGATTTATATTTTTATTTCTATTTTGTGACATATGTGCGCTGATATACTTTTTTATATTTATGCTGTACACACAGGCCGAATGTTGGCCGGTTTCTGTTGAAACTGATACCGGCAAATATTCGGCCTGTGTGTACCAGCCTTAAGCTACAGCTGTATTTGTTAAAGTAGGATAATGTTGGGGGATTACTACCTCTTCTGAATATTTAAATATTTCTCAGAATTCCTAGGGGGAGATTTACCAAAACCAGTACACACAGAATCTGGTGCAACTGTGCATAGTAACCAATCAGCTTCTAGGTTTTATTGTCAAAGCTTAATTAAATAATCTAACGTTAGAAACTGATTGGTTAATATTCACAGTTGCACCAGATTCTGTGTGCACCAGTTTTAGTAAATTTCCCACTTAGTATCTATGGTATCATAACAATAATAATAATAATAATAATAATAATATTTCCTGTTGTTCGTTCCATTCAGATGAAACCAATGACTAGGTACAACAACAAGGGTCTATTGTGTCCCCTCTTTAGTTAGCTCTTACCCTCTTGTGTTAGCAATGCATTATGGGATGTCGGCAGCTGAAGAAAATGAAAATATTTTTCTTTAGATTACATGTACAATTATTTTGAATCCAAGCAGCTTGACAGATTACCAGCAGAGAAGATTTGTGATTATTCAATCATATTTAGTCATAAGTTTAAATAGCCAATAAAATATTCTGTGTGAGCTAAAAATTATATATACCATTCCTGCAAGTAATATTCTTATACTTTATGTATTTTTAGGTCACCCATAGCCCAGAATCTGCAAAGCTAGCAAATGTATAAACTTCCAAATTTATAGCAAGGCTTCTATTTAGGTATTTAAAAAATAATACAGAAAATGTCTACTCTATATATTTTTTTTAATTTGCTGGCATTTGGTATGGTGTAATAGACATCACTTTGGGTGTTATTGTTGCAAAAAGTGAAAACTGGAACATGAATATATCCAGTTAAAGATTGCAAAGAAATTATTGATGATTAGAGTATATTTAGCATATATAATCCAGTGACTTTCTTCAACAATTTGCCATGCCTTCAAAAGGAATTCTGGCTAATTCAATGCTATCTTAAAATAACATAAAAGTAGCAAAATGAATATGGTATTAGACAAGTTACATCTGGGAACTAATTTTACTGATATCTTCTGCCTTGGAACCGTTTGGATCTGTCCTACACAATGTCCTCTGATTGGCAATAAATATTCTAAAGGTTTTGATAGGGAAAGCCCAGAACTTAAGGACTTTCAATCTCTTTTTTTTTTTTTTCTTCAATCTCACCTACTATGTAATACCAGCATACCTGCTGATCTTTGGAAATAGAGGAGACAGATCTGTGAAAAAGCTGACGATCTGTGACAGGTCTAATTTAAAATCTTAATAATACCCAAGTAATTCTTAACACTCAATGTAGTAACACTGACATACTGTACATGTAGTAATACATTCATTACTTTTTTTTGTCATCATAGGTGTTTAAACTAGAGCAGCAATTATTCAATTAAATCTTAAAATAATACACAAAAACTATATAAGGCTCAGTTCCCACTATTGCGACTTAAAGTTGCAGCGACTTTGAAAAGGTTCTTGCACTACCTTGATACGACATTCAATGCAACTCTGATCTGAGGACTGTGAAGATGGATCAAAGTCACACTCCAGAGTCTCTGAATCACATGACTTTGGTAGTCATTATAGTGGAAACGTAGTCTAAGACAAGAAACACTTAATTATCTAGGGCAGGGGTGTCAAACTCAACTTCATCGTGGGCCGCATCAGCATTATGATTGTCCTCAAAAAGGGCTGGTTGTATCTGTAAGATTAGATGTCCAGCGCATCCCCTCCCCTTACATTAGATGTCAAGAGCCACCCCACCATCAGAAGTTGAGTCCCCTACTCTCCCTTACATCACAGTGCACCCCCTTTCCTTATGCTGCTGCTAGGAAGAGGCTGGATGCATTGCTTGAAAGCAGAAAGTAAGGGTCTGAAGGAGGACCAGAGGAGGGCTGGAGCTCTCCTGCAGCTGCAGGAGAGGTGTGAGGGCCACATGAAATGGCCTGGAGGGCTGGATTCGGCAACGGGCCTTGTGTTTGACACCTGTGATCTAGGGCATTGAAACTCGTTAAATTTTAAAGCTCATACATGTCAGATCATAACACCACATAAAATTTAGTACCTAATATTGTAAATAGGAACAAGAAACTGGGCAGTACAGACTCAGATGACTGTATCAATTATTTAGCTAGTGGGGGGGAGTGAAACCCATAAATGTTCACATATGAAAATAGAAACACTTTAGAACAATACTTCCATTGGTGAATTGTCTTTGAAGGCTGTGGTCTCCTTCTGTTTGGAAAACCTTAAATCAATCAACTCAGGGCATAGAACTAATCTGAGGAATAAGCTTAAAAAAAATTAGTAACAACACATTATATTTTCCTCCTAAAAATAAACCACAGCTTAGAGATATTTAGCATACAGTAAGCATTTTGAACATTTTCTTTCTTAGATGTTTTACCAGTGCACTTTTTCTAATACCAAAAATTGTTTGACGTCAAACTAAATGTTACCGCGTGGATTTTATGTATGGTATACCATTACTGTAAAAAACTATTATTCACCATGGTTAAAAATGAGCAGCTCAAAAAAACCTATTTTTTTTATAAGTTCCCCTTTGTCTTGCAAGACAGTTATACTTCACCATACTGAGCACATTGGAAAACCTCTTCCAAAACTGCTTCTATGGAAACAAAGATTACCGTTAATACACACACACATATAAATATACATTATTAGGAGGTATTACTTCCTCTTTTTTTTTTTTTTTCGTTTACAGTTCACTCAATTTGCATGACAATACAGCTGTTTACACACACACAAGCCATGCAATTTAACCTGTGTCAAAGAAAAAGGTGGGGGCTCGTTGCTCCTTTAAACTATAAAACACCGTTCCTTATTTTTAAACTTTAATCATTAGTGAAAAAGGTTTTTTCTTACTAATTTAATTTTATTAAAATTGGGTGTGGCTCCAATGACCACATGATCAGCCACCCCAGCAAGTATTTAAAGTGGAGTTCCACACAAAAATGGAACTTCCGCTTTTCGGAACCCTCCCCCCCTCCGGTGTCACATTTGGCACCTTTCAGGGGGGAGGGAGGTGCAGATACCTGTCAAAGACAGGTATTTGCACCCACTTCCGGCATAGACTCCCATGGGAGTCTATGCCTCTTCCCGTCCCGACCGCGCTGTCTGCTGGGAACACACAGCTCCCAGGAGAGAGCGGGGACCACTAGGGACGCGCAGCGCGACTTGCGCATGCGCAGTAGGGAACCGGGAAGTGAAGCCGCAACGCTTCACTTCCTGATTCCCTCACCTAGGATGGCGGCGGCAGCTGCCGAGAACCGAGCGGGTTCTCGGCGACCCCTGCCGACATCGCTGGACCCCGGGACAGGTAAGTGGCAATGTATTAAAAGTCAGCAGCTGCAGTATTTGTAGCTGCTGGCTTTTAATATTTTTTTTTTTTGGCGGTGTGGGTGAACCCCCGCTTTAATTTAACGATTTTCAGCTCATAGTTTTTAGCTTAACCTTTCTTTTAGAATAAGCAAATATAATAATTTCTTTTTCTTTTTCATATTAAATTGACCACAGTGCAAAATGACTACACATTGCACACAAAATTTATAATTTTAAGTAAAATATTTTTTTTATACCCAAATTTATATAGATCAAATTGTTCTTTTAAGTCAGAAATACAATTTTTAGTCTTTTTTAAGGTCACACTTTACAGACAAAATATTTTTCTTGCTTCTAAAAGTTGCAATGACCAACATTCCACTGACTTGTTGCCTGTAATTTGTGGCAATGTCCCATCATTTTAAAACATACATAACACACACAAAACAAATCATCATGCCACCCATATTCATGCTGTGTTACTATTATTTCACATTCATCAGTCCCTACCCTCAAGGAGCTTACAATCTAAGGTCCCTAACTCACATTCATGCATACACTAGGGACAATTTAGACAGGATCCAATTAACCTACCAGCATTTCTCCAGAGTGTAGGAGTACCCGGAGGAAACCCATGCAGGCACAGGGAGAACACGCAAACTCCATGTAGGTAAAGTCGTGGTTTGGATCAACTGTTTTGCTGATACAGCACTTTGGGCATATTAATACAACTGACATGACATAACAATCCATGGATCTCACATACATACACTACCGTTCAAAAGTTTGGGGTCACATTGAAATGTCCTTATTTTTGAAGGAAAAGCACTGTACTTTTAAATAAAGCTAACTTTAAACTAGTCCTAACTTTAAACAAATATACTCTATACATTGCTAATGTGGTAAATGACTATTCTAACTGCAAATGTCTAGTTTTTGGTGCAATATCTACATAGGTGTATAGAGGCCCATTTCCAGCAACTATCACTCCAGTGTTCTAATGGTACAATGTGTTTGCTCATTGGCTCAGAAGGCTAATTGATGATTAGCAAACCCTTGTGCAATCATGTTCACACATCTAAAAACAGTCTAGCTCCTTCCAGAAGCTACAAAACTGACCTTCCTGTGAGCAGATTGAGTTTCTGGAGCATCACATTTGTGGGGTCAATTAAACGCTCAAAATGGCCAGAAAAAGAGAACTTTCATCTGAAACTCGACAGTCTATTCTTGTTCTTAGAAATGAAGGCTATTCCATGCGAGAAATTGCAAAGAAATTGAAGATTTCCTACAAAGGTGTGTACTACTCCATTCAGAGGACAGCACAAACAGGCTCTAACCAGAGTAGAAAAAGAAGTGGGAGGCCGCGTTGCACAACTAAGCAAGAAGATAAGCACATTAGAGTCTCTAGTTTGAGAAACAGACGCCTCACAGGTCCCCAACTGGCATCTTCATTAAATAGTACCCGCAAAACACCAGTGTCAACATCTACAGTGAAGAGGCGGCTGCGGGATTTTGGGCTTCAGGGCAGAGTGGCAAAGAAAAAGCCATATCTGAGACTGGCCAATAAAAGAAAAAGATTAAGATGGGCAAAAGAACACAGACATTGGACAGAGGAAGACTGGAAAAAAGTGTTGTGAACGGATGAATCCAAGTTTGAGGTGTTTGGATCACAAAGAAGAACGTTTGTGAGACGCAGAACAAATGAAAAGATGCTGGAAGAATGCCTGACGCCATCTGTTAAGCATGGTGGAGGTAATGTGATGGTCTGGGGTTGCTTTGGTGCTGGTAAGGTGGGAGCTTTGTACAGGGTAAAAGGGATTCTGAATAAGGAAGGCTATCACTCCATTTTGCAACGCCATGCCATACCCAGTGGACAGCGCTTGATTGGAGCCAATTTCATCCTACAACAGGACAATGACCCTAAACACACCTCCAAATTGTGCAAGAACTATTTACAGCAGAAGCAGGCAGCTGGTATTCTATCGGTAATGGAGTGGCCAGCACAGTCACCAGATCTGAACCCCATTGAGCTGTTGTGGGAGCAGCTTGACCGTATGGTACGCCAGAAGTGCCCATCCAACCAATCCAACTTGTGGGAGCTGCTTCTAGAAGCGTGGGGTGCAATTTCTCCAGCTTACCTCAATAAATTAACAGCTAGAATGCCAAAGGTGTGCAATGCTGTAATTGCTGCAAAAGGAGGATTCTTTGATGAAAGCAAAGTTTGATGTAAAAACAATGTTATTTCAAATACAAATCATTATTTCTAACCTTGTCAATGTCTTGACTCTATTTTCTATTCATTTCACAATGTATGGTGGTGAATAAGTGTGACTTTTCATGGAAAACACAAAATTGTTTGGGTGACCCCAAACTTTTGAACGGTAGTGTATATACAACAAAACTTAACTCTCACACTTAGCCAACTACACCCTGCAGACAAAAATATTTCTCTAATAAAACTGCACTTTCCCTTCTTTTTTTTTTTTTTATATGTTCACTCATCTATAATGGGCTCTAATCCATATGTCTACTTAGGTCATTATAAGTGCGCTGGGTGGTAGAGTATAATGTGCTTGCAGTTATTTTAGCAATGTTATTATTAGGTTCAAATTCATATATATGACAATAAGTTTCTTTCATTCCCTTTTTTCAACATTTTTTGTCATTTGTTTTAGCCTTCTAGTGGTACCAAAGCATCTTGATTGTTATCATTACCTTTGAGGGAAACATCAGCATACATATTATTCTCAAAGGCTTTATTGGACACTGGTTGGCCTTCTTGTCAATATCTATCCAGGTTAGAGGACTCCCTTTGTTCTAATTCAAGTTCATTTTGAGGTTTAGCTTGATCATTTTTGCAAAATTTGGCATAATGGCCCCTTTCATATACAAAAACCGAAAAGAAGGGGCGGGACTTTTGGACTTTTTAGGCACAACTACACAACAACTAGTTATATATAAAAATCTTATTTTATTAATTTAGAAAAACACGTAGCAAAAAAGGAGACAATATTAAAAACACAACATATGTATATGTTCAGATAATTGCTATACAACACCATCTAAAGTATATGATTCTTCGGACATCTGAATGGTTGCTCCAAATATAGATCAGTCCGAAGAGATGGTTAGATAGCAAATCCGCAATCAGCTCATGTATTGTGATTGTTCGATGCTCGACATGTTTCGCGTGTGGGCCACGCTTCTTCAAGAGCGATGACAATGTATGTTGTAACTATCAAAGTATATAACATTACAATTTCATGATTAGTATATACTAGGGATGAGCCGAACACCCCCCGGTTCGGTTCGCACCAGAACCCGCGAACGGACCGCAAGTTCGCACGAACGTTAGAACCCCATTGACGTCTATGGGACTCGAACGTTCGAAATCAAAAGTGCTCATTTTAAAGGCTAATTTGCATGGTATTGTCCTAAAAAGGGTTTGGGGACCCGGGTCCTACCCCAGGGGACATGTATCAATGCAAAAAAAACTTTTAAAAACGGCCGTTTTTTCGGGAGCAGTGATTTTAATGATGCTTAAAGTAAAAAAAAAAAAGTGAAATATTCCTTTAAATATCGTACCTGGGGGGTGTCTATAGTATGCCTGTAAAGTGACGCGTGTTTCCCATGTTTAGAACAGTCCCTGCACCAAATGTCATTTTTAAAGGAAAAAATCTCATTTAAAACTGCTTGCGGGTTTAATGTCATGTCGGGTCATGGCAATATGGATGAAAATCAGTGAGACAAACGGCATGGGTACCCCCCAGTCCATTACCAGGCCCTTTGGGTCTTGTATGGATATTAAGGGGAACCCCGCACCCAAATTAAAATAAGGAAAGGTCCCTATATACTCTGAACAGCAGTATTCAGGCGGTGCAAACAAGACAGGGACTGTAGGTTTGTTGTTAAGTAGAATCTGTTTGTAATTTTGAACATTTTTAATGTGTTTAGCTCCAGCCAAAAAATCTTTTCTAAGCTTTTTGGAAAACATAGGGAAGGGTTATCACCCCTGTGACATTTGTTTTGCGTCTTTCCTCCTCTTCAGAAGATTTCACCTCACTTTTTTGTCCCAATGAAAAATGTTTTTTGAAAATTTGGGTTTTTTTGTGGAACAAGGATTGGAAAGCATCAGTGGAAAGGAGAAATTGTTTTCCCATATTAACTCTTACAGGAGAGAATTTCCCTTCCTTAGGGGTAGATTTCATCTCACTTCCTGTTGTCTCCTTTCGTTTGCAAGTAGGAGTCGTTTGTAAGTTAGATGTTTGAAAGTAGGGTCCTGCCCTATATACTCAGCAGAAATTTGGGCCTTAGGTGTTGCTGTGGCCAAAACACTGTAAGCCCTCACAGGGCCCTGCTGTGAAATATTAGATCAAGAATTGTAATTACATGCCCCTGTTGAACAGGAGCTGAAAAATTAGGCCTTAGGCACTGGTGCTGGTGCCACAACACTGCAACCCCTCACAGACACTCTAGTTGGAACGCAGGAACGAGCCCTGCTGCAAAGTATTGCATCAAAAATTGTAATTACACGCCCCTGTTAGACAGGGGCTGAAAAATTGGGTCTTAGGCACTGGTGCTGGTGCCACAACACTGCAACCCCTCACAGACACTCTAGTTGAAACGCAGGAACAAGCCCTGCTGCAAAGTATTGCATCAAAAATTGTAATTACACGCCCCTGTTAGACAGGGGCTGAAAAATTGGGTCTTAGGCACTGGTGCTGGTGCCACAACACTGCAACCCCTCACAGACACTCTAGTTGGAACGCAGGAACGAGCCCTGCTGCAAAGTATTGCATCAAAAATTGTAATTACACGCCCCTGTTAGACAGGGGCAGAAAAATTGGGTCTTAGGCACTGGTGCTGGTGCCACAACACTGCAACCCCTCACAGACACTCTAGTTGAAACGCAGGAACAAGCCCTGCTGCAAAGTATTGCATCAAAAATTGTAATTACACGCCCCTGTTAGACAGGGGCTGAAAAATTGGGTCTTAGGCACTGGTGCTGGTGCCACAACACTGCAACCCCTCACAGACACTCTAGTTGGAATGCAGGAACGAGCCCTGCTGCAAAGTATTACATCAAAAATTGTAATTACACGCCCCTGTTAAACAGGGGCTGAAAAATTGTGCCTTAGGCACTGGTGGTGGCGCCCAGAACCAAAAATGTTCTTACAAGCTATCAGCGTGATGATTGAGGAGGAAGAGGATAATTACTCAGGGATAGTCACTCAGCATCAGCATAGGCAGTCTTTGAAGGGATCTGAGATTTCAAAAAAAATTATTCGGTTACATCTGCATCAGGTGCTTGGTAGCTGGTGGTGATCCAAGACTGATTCATTTTTATGAAGGTCAGCCGATCGACCGAGTCGGTGGACAGACGCACCCTGTGATCGGTTACCACGCCTCCAGCAGCACTGAATGTGCGTTCCGAAAGAACGCTGGATGCAGGACAGGCCAGTAGCTCAATTGCATACTGTGCAAGCTCTGGCCAGTGATCCATCCTCAAGACCCAGTAACCCAGAGGATTTTCGGTGGGAAAGGTGTCCAAGTCTGATCTTGCCCCTAGGTATTCCTGCACCATGTAAAACAGACGCTGGCGATGGTTGCTGGAACCGATCATACCTTGGGGCTGCGGACCAAAAAATTGTCTGAACGCATCGGTCAGACGGCCACCTTCTCCACCGCTCCTTCTTTGACTGACCGAAGCCTCAGCAACACGTTGTCCAGAAACAGGAGTTTGTAACCTCCCAGTCTCTGGGAACGCGTTGCACAGACCTTTCTGCAAGGCCTCCCGAAGATGTTTCATCCTCTGCTCCCTCTGCGATGGCAAGATAAGGTCCGCAACCTTACCCTTGTAACGTGGATCAAGGAGGGTTGCCAGCCAGTATTGGTCCTTCTCCTTGATACCACGAATACGAGGATCCTTACGCAGGCTTTGCAGGATCAGGGAGGCCATGCAGCGTAGGTTTGCTGAGGCATTCGGTCCGGAGTCCTCTGGGTCACTAAGGACAACAACGTCCGCAGCCACCTCCTCCCAGCCACGTACAAGTCCATGTGTTCCTTGGGACTGATCCCTTAAAGACTGCTGATGCTGAGTGCCAGGCTCCACCTCCATACTGACACAATCTTCCTCCTCCTCCTCCTCCTCCTCCTCGTCCTCTTCCTGTGTGATCGGCGGGCACGCAGGAACACTGTCTGGATAAAGGGGGCCTTGAGAGCTAAGGAAGTCCTCCTCTTCCTGCCTCTGTTCTGCCTCAAGTGCCCTGTCCATTATTCCACGCAGCGTGTGCTCCAACAGGTGGACAAGGGGGACAGTGTCACTGATGCATGCACTGTCAGTGCTCACCATCCTCGTGGCCTCCTCGAATGGTGACAGGACAGTGCATGCATCCCTGATCATGGCCCACTGGCGTGGGGAAAAAAAACCAAGGTCCCCTGACCCTGTCCTGGTGCCATAGTCGCACAGGTACTCATTGATGGCCCTCTGCTGCGTGTGCAGCCGCTGCAGCATGGCCAACGTCGAGTTCCACCTGGTGGGCATGTCACAGATTAGGCGGTTCTTGGGCAGGTTAAACTCCTTTTGGAGGTCCGTCAGCCGAGCACTGGCATTATATGACCGGCGGAAATGCACAGAGACTTTCCTGGCCTGCCTCAGGACATCCTGTAAGCCCGGGTACCTGCCCAAGAACCGCTGCACCACCAAGTTAAGGACGTGAGCCAAACAGGGCACATGGGTCAGTTGTCCCTGTCGGAGGGCAGAGAGGAGGTTGGTGCCATTGTCGCAAACCACCATTCCTGCCTTAAGTTGGCGTGGCGTCAACCACCTCTGAACCTGCCCCTGCAGAGCTGACAGAACCTCTGCCCCAGTGTGGCTCCTGTCCCCCAAGCACACCAGCTCAAGCACCGCATGGCATCTTTTGGCCTGCGTACTTGCGTAGCCCCTTGAACGCCTACGGAGCACCGCTGGTTCCGAGGAAGAGGCCATGGAGGAAGAAGAAGAGGAGGGGGTGGAGGAGAGAGGTGTGTCACAATCAGCATTTTGGAGGCGTGGTGGCGGAACAACCTCCAACACTACTGCACCTTGTCCTGCATCCTTCCCAGCTGCCAGCAGAGTCACCCAATGCGCCGTGAAACTTAAGTAACGTCCCTGTCCATGCCTGCTGGACCATGAGTCAGCGGTAATATGCACCTTACCGCTGACCGCCCTGTCCAGCGAGGCATGGACATTGCCTTCCACATGCCGGTAGAGAGCCGGAATCGCCTTCCGTGAGAAAAAGTGGCGTTTGGGTACCTGCCACTGAGGAACCGCACATTCCACAAACTCACGGAAGGGGGCAGAGTCTACCAACTGAAAAGGCAGCAGTTGAAGTGCTAGCAATTTTGCCAAGCTAGCATTCAACCGCTGGGCATGTGGATGGCTGGGAGCAAACTTCTTTCGGCGGTGCAGCAGCTGGGGCAGGGAAATTTGCCTGGTACAATCTGACGTCGGTGTACCAAAAGCAGATTGCCCACAAGTACTTGGCTGTGACACACCTAATTCTACACCTTCATTCCTCTCACTGCAGGTCTCAGAGAGGACTGAAGGTCTAGTGGGGTTGGAAATCTCAGCTGATGAGGAGCAAGGAGAGATCGTCTTTGTTCTTTGGTGTGGGTCTTTTAGATACGCTTGCCAACGAACTGCATGGCAGGTCAACATATGTCTGGTCAAGCATGTGGTACCCAAGCGGGAGATGTTTTGGCCACGCGAGATACGCTTGAGACATATGTTGCAAATAGCAGCGGTGCGATCTGATGCACTCGTCTCAAAAAAGGCCCACACCAAAGAACTTTTTGAATAACGCGCAGAGACTGCAGCGCCCTGCACATGTGGAGCTTTGGGGTGTGATGCAGTCAATGTGCTGCCCTTAGGCTGGCCCCTGGAGGGCATCCTGCCTAGTTGGTGATGTGCCACCTCCTCCTCCTCCTCCTCCTCTCTCCTATCAGGCACCCACGTTGAGTCAGTGACCTCATCATCCCCTCCCTCCTCATCACTGGAGCAAACCTGGCAGTATGCTGCAGCAGGGGGAGCATGACTGCCAGATTGCTGTCCTTCTTGGGCACCCCCTCTGTCCGTGCTCATGTTACTGCCTTCATTGAGCTCAGTATCATCATCAGAGCCTTCCAAACGCTGGGCATCCTCCTGGAGCATGTACCCAACACTGTGGTCAAACAGTTCGAGGGAATCCTCATGAGGACATGGTGGAGCTAGGGAAGGAGTCACTGATGACATTGAGCTGAGGGAAGAGGCCGCTGCTTTGCCAGACAAAGCACCCTGGGCATGGGTGAGAGAGGATGAGGAGGATGAGGACGGCTTGGTCATCCACTCGACCAAGTCTTCCGCATGTTGCGGCTCAACACGGCCAGCTGCCGAAAAAAAGGCCAAGCGTGTCCCATGGCCACGTGCTGATGAGGATGCACCGTCTCCACGACCAGCACTAGACACAGAGCCTGCTTGCCCTCTCTTATTGGCTTGTGACTGTCTGCCTCTCCTTCTTGGCCTTCCAGACATACTAATGGCCTGTAGCTGCACTAAGCTGGGATAGAACACCTGTAATTTTCTTCAGGTAGCTTTATATACTGTAACCAGACAAGCCTGCCTGTCAGTAGGAAGATAACAGGAACGGATCTAGCTGAACACTGTGAGCAGGACGCACTGTACTAAATGTAAATAGTCTAGCTGCCTGACCGTGGTACTAATAGGATCAAAAAGAACACCTGTAATTTTCTTAAGGTAGCTTTATATACTGTAACCAGACAAGCCTGCCTGTCAGTAGGAAGATAACAGGAACGGATCTAGCTGAACACTGTGAGCAGGACGTACTGCACTAAATGTATATAGCAGGAACGGATCTAGCTGAACACTGTGAGCAGGACGCACTGCACTGAATGTAAATAGCAGGAACGGATCTAGCTGAACACTGTGAGCAGGACGCACTGCACTAAATGTAAATACCAGGAACGGATCTAGCTGAACACTGTGAGCAGGACGCACTGCACTGAATGTAAATAGCAAGAACGGATCTAGCTGAACACTGTGAGCAGGACGCACTGTACTAAATGTAAATAGTCTAGCTGCCTGACCGTGGTACTAATAGGATCAAAAAGAACACCTGTAATTTTCTTAAGGTAGCTTTATATACTGTAACCAGACAAGCCTGCCTGTCAGTAGGAAGATAACAGGAACGGATCTAGCTGAACACTGTGAGCAGGACACACTGTACTAAATGTAAATAGTCTAGCTGCCTGACCGTGGTACTAATAGGATCAAAAAGAACACCTGTAATTTTCTTAAGGTAGCTTTATATACTGTAACCAGACAAGCCTGCCTGTCAGTAGGAAGATAACAGGAACGGATCTAGCTGAACACTGTGAGCAGGACGTACTGCACTAAATGTATATAGCAGGAACGGATCTAGCTGAACACTGTGAGCAGGACGCACTGCACTGAATGTAAATAGCAGGAACGGATGTAGCTGAACACTGTGAGCAGGACGCACTGCACTAAATGTAAATACCAGGAACGGATCTAGCTGAACACTGTGAGCAGGACGCACTGCACTGAATGTAAATAGCAGGAAGGGATCTAGCTGAACACTGTGAGCAGGACGCACTGCACTAAATGTAAATACCAGGAACGGATCTAGCTGAACACTGTGAGCAGGACGCACTGCACTGAATGTAAATAGCAGGAACGGATCTAGCTGAACACTGTGAGCAGGACGCACTGCACTAAATGTAAATACCAGGAACGGATCTAGCTGAACACTGTGAGCAGGACACACTGCACTGAATGTAAATAGCAGGAACGGATCTAGCTGAACACTGTGAGCAGGACGCACTGCACTGAATGTAAATAGCAGGAACGGATGTAGCTGAACACTGTGAGCAGGACGCACTGCACTAAATGTAAATACCAGGAACGGATCTAGCTGAACACTGTGAGCAGGACGCACTGCACTGAATGTAAATAGCAGGAACGGATCTAGCTGAACACTGTGAGCAGGACGCACTGCACTGAATGTAAATAGCAGGAACGGATCTAGCTGAACACTGTGAGCAGGACGCACTGCACTGAATGTAAATAGCAGGAACGGATCTAGCTGAACACTGTGAGCAGGACGCACTGCACTAAATGTAAATACCAGGAACGGATCTAGCTGAACACTATGAGCAGGACGCACTGCACTGAATGTAAATAGCAGGAACGGATCTAGCTGAACACTGTGAGCAGGACGCACTGCACTAAATGTAAATACCAGGAACGGATCTAGCTGAACACTGTGAGCAGGACGCACTGCACTGAATGTAAATAGCAGGAACGGATCTAGCTGAACACTGTGAGCAGGACACACTGCACTAAATGTAAATAGTCTAGATAGAAGATAACAGGAACGGATCTAGCTAAACTGAATACAGTGTAAATATATATATGCAACACCTGGGATGCATATATATACACAATACACTGTAAGTGCAGCTAACTGACTGACTGTTCTGCCTAATCTATCTAACTCAAATCAAATGACACTGTCTCTCTCTCTCTCTATCTCTCAGCACACCGGAACACACACTACACAGGGCCGCCGTGTAGGCGGCCTTATATAGTGTGGGGTGTGTACTAAATCCCCTGAGCCATAATTGGCCAAAGCCACCCTGGCTTTGGCCAATTACAGCTCTCTCTACTGACGGCGCTGTGATTGGCCAAGCATGCGGGTCATAGTGCATGCTTGGCCAATCATCAGCCAGCAATGCACTGCGATGCCGCAGTGAATTATGGGCCGTGACGCGCCACACGAATTTGGCGCGAACGGCCCATATCGTTCGCAATTCGGCGAACGACCGAACAGCCGATGTTCGAGTCGAACATGGGTTCGACTCGAACACGAAGCTCATCCCTAGTATATACATATATACATCTATATAGAGAACAGGCGTCTATGGTGACGCCACATATATTGTACAGAAAGACAATGTGTACTCGTTCAAACAGGGCGGCAGTGGGCGTCAAACCCCAAGCGGTGCTGAAATGGCCCCTTTTGCGACATCTGTAACATGTCACATTAGAGGGATCATGTTTTCCTGACTTAAAATGTTTTTTATTTGTTTTATGCCTACTATTTTCAGATACAAATTTACCATTAGGACCTACATACATTACTTTTTGTGGTCTGGCTTTCTCTTTTTCCTCTATATCTCGTATTATAGAAAAGGACCCCATTGTCCTCCATTCTGGTCTTATCATTTTTATTCTGTCACTCACTTTTTTGTTAAACCCACTCATCAAAGCACTCGTAAGGATTCCATCAAACACTTCCTCATTTGCATTCTGACAACATACAGCAACATGCTCACTCATTCTTTGAAAGAACATATCACATGTCTCATTCACCCCCTGGGTTGTCTGCAATAGACCAGCCCAATCACCCCCCTTGTATTGTTTTTGTACCTGTGTACAGAAGGTGTTAATCCATTCCTCACCCTCTTTCACATCAGTATTTGGTATAGGTTCTTTCAGACTGCCACTGGTATTAATAATTTGATTAGTAATTTGGACACCCAGGCATGCACAACAGACTCTGTACATATCATATGCTGAACACTGGTAAGCAATTTGTAATGCTTTCATTTTTTTAGTGAAAGCATGTGGATTTCTTTTAGGGTCAGGCATGGTTTCTATAATTATCTGTAAATCAGAGTTAGTGATGGGGACAAGCCAGGTGACAGTAGTCCTTGCCCCATCATTTGCTGTTATCAACTGAGTTCTCACAGGCCCCCAAAAATTAGATTGATTGGGTGAAATAGGGGACATGGGAGGCTGATGTGTTATCACAGGTCTCCCTGAGGGGGAGGAAGCTAGGATGGCTGAGAACCCCTCTGCTAGTGGTATTGTAGAATCTGCACCTATTGTTGTTTCTGGCTGGGGGGTAGAGGTGGGGGGTGCAGATAAATTATGCACAGTGGAACTGTTTGCTGCCCTTTGATCATTATAAGTAGATGGAGGTGGTAATGTAGGGTATAATCTGCTTACAGTCATTTCAGCAATATTGTCATCAGGCTCTTCAGCACTGTATTCATATAACTTTCTCACAGGGCAATAGGTTTCTTTCAATCTCGTTTTCAACATGTTTTGACACTGCTCACTTGCATACATCCATTTATCTAATGCCTACTTGTCTTTTCTTGTTTTAAAAGTACTTGGATAGTATTTTTTACATTCATTCCAGAATTTAGGGTCAAGTTTCCCTTCTAGAGGTATAAACCCTTGTGTGCCTCTGTTCCATTTCTTCAGGGGACGAACCGTCCCTGCTCCAAAGTTATATATCATATAATCTTTGGCAGACCAGGAAGGGTTCACAATAGGACCACACAGATCCTCCTCTGAGGCGTACGCGGTGGCACAATTCCCCATCTCACACGGTGATGAGACTTCCTGAAAAATTAATCTGTTACTAGATCCCCACGTCACACAGACACAGTGAATCCTAAATAGCAGGAACGGTATATCTGGCCCCAAACCTGGCCAAGGTTCTATACCAGACTATACACTGCACAAATCAGCCTCACAGACTGACCGGCACACAACTAAAAAAAAGAGTTCAGTTACACAAATTGAACGGGGTTACACAGACAGATTAAAACAGTTTACGAATGTAAAGATACTCCCTTAGACACGCCACTCATGCAGGACACACACAACATCACATATTCCAACAAACTGCGCAGTACAATAACAAAAAATCTCAATAGGAGGAAATTCTAGAGTATAGAATCTGACGGTTATGCTTCCCTAAAGTCTTCCACATCAGTTTATAGGCACTGTGCAGAATAGGAGAGATAGTACATCTGCTTATTGTGTAGTTTTATGGAGAACTACGCAGATGCGAAAAGTAAATCAGAATTTCATTCAAAACTGGTGCTAAGGATTCAAGCGGCGCTGTTTTTTAAGCAGGCTGTCACCCTCGGCAATAAACCAGGGCCTCACCACACATAGTACCTTATCAGCCACAGCCTATGAATGATTCCTTGAGTCCGAAGACCCGATTCCTGACCTGTGCGGTCCCCCGACACAGTAAATGCAGAAATCCTAACTACGCACACATTGCACCTGAAATAGGGCAAACCATTCACACAGAACACACACTTGCAAGGACAGCAATAGTACAGATAGTATGGAAAGTAAAAAAAGAAACGTAAAAAAAAAAAAAATTCAACAGTCAAGGTTCTTGGAAAGAGTACTTCTACATGACACCAACTTACGCAAATCAGTACAGCACAAGGGGAAATCACAGTAAGCAGAAATTTAGCTTACCTTAGCCAGTTTCCAGCTTGTGTTGTCCTGTTCTGCGTCTCAGCGGTGTCTGCAAAGTATCGATTTCCGGCTTCGAAGGACCATCTGATAGGGAAAGCCCAGAACTTCAGGACTTTCAATAACGTTGACTGCTGAAGCCAAATTATAGATGATTTATTTATTATACAAGCCCATAGTTTTAGCTATAGGCAGGGAGAACAATACAGTAAGTACATGGTGACATTCAATATGATTGTTCTGAAATGGCTGAGAGCCTCAGTACAATTTATACATTCTACAGGGGGTGGCACCTTGAATAGGACTCTTTTGAAGTATCATTCAACTCTTTGGTGATATTCATTAATATGCAAATGGTCATTTCACATATACAGGTCACTTCCCAAGTTCTGTGGGAAAGCCAGAGATAGAACTTTACACAGCTGAAGGTGTGAATGGCATTTGATCAGCAAAACAGCTGTTAAGTCATATGACTTCTAAACATTTGTAAAAAGTACCTCTGCTTAATCAGAATACATGTTTTGATAATCATAACTAAAAGTTTGATAAATAAATAGTTATTCCATTTACCCTATCAGTATTAAACTCACTCCTAGGCATTTATATACTGTATTATCATTTTTATATTAATCTAATTCTACTTAAAGTTCTGCTCCATTTTAATAGTAAAAGCTTTTTGGAGGCTTTGAAGGCTGACACAGCTGGCTTAGAAGCAATACTGTATGACACACCAGACCTCGAGCAATCCAACTATGGCTGGGAGATTACATTTAAACAAGTGGTGGATGGAAGTTATGAGGAACAACAGGAAGAGAGCCCAACCCCAACCAACATTTAATTGCCCAGATGAATAAACGTTACTTGGGATTGACCTGATGAGCACCAGTGTCTTGAATCATTCACCCAATTTGTACTTCTCTTGAAACCTCCAAAAGATGGAATTTGTATTTAACCCCTTCCGCAAAAAAAATCAAAATGGTTCTTTTTTAGATAAAATTCACAAATATTTATTTTTTCTAACATTGTATAGAATTGATTTTTTAGAAGTATGACATAATATTTTGGCTTTGATTGCTTCAGCATAGGTTGGGAAGGTTAGGGACTGGGTAAATATTGCCTTAAACATGTATATTAATCTATGTGATTTCTTCCACAAAATATTATGAAAGTGTTCTTTTAGATAAAGTTCCCAAATATTTTTTTTCCAACATTGTAGAAAATTAATTTTTAGAAGTATGAAATAATAATTTGGCTTTGATTGCTTCAGCATAGGTTGGGGAGGTTGGGGGATGGGTATATATTGCCTTAAATATGTATAGTAATCTATGTTATTCCACTAGCTATCAAACTGGAAAATTTATGTTTTAATATAACTATTTTTTGGGAAAAACGTAAGTGAATCATCTATCTTACCATCTGAGGTTGTGAGAGCACCTTCTTGTTCTGCTTTGGGATCATTGCATTCTGAAATCTGACACTGCATTTTCAGAAGAATTGCACTTGTCTGCAGTTCTGCCATTTCTCAGATTCCTCAGAAAGCCCAGTACTTTCAAATGCTAAAATTAGAGCAAGTAGCTTTTTTTTTCAAGACGCAATAAATACATCTGCAAACTATGCAAGCTTGATTTTTAATTGGTCAGCAATAATTAGATATATTTATTCTAGTAGAACAAAAGGTTTGGTTATTAAAAATGCTGAATGGCAATGTTGCAAAATTTAGTTATCAGACCACACTTTAAATACTGTATATTCTATGTGTTATAAAAACTGCAGGGACACGATTTTTATTCTTGAAATCCTTTTTACATTTAAAGTAAACTGAATACAAGTACACTCTATTCACTTCAGCACTCAGAACTGTTTACCCAATATGGAGAAAATGTTATAGAAAAATATTTTAGCTATGAGAGAAAATATTTTATCTATTAGAGAAAATATTTTAGCTATGGTCCCATTGATTCAGCAATGAATTATAATGCTAAAGTGATACAATTTTTTTTTTTGAGAGGCAAACAATGCTTTTATGGAATTGTCTTCCAAAAGATATTCAACCACTTTCCATGTAAGAGTGGAAATTCGATTTTGTACAAATGCCTATCTCTGACAATTTCTGTTTAAAATAGCTAGTGTTCATGCAATTGCATAGTGCACACTTTATTCTGCAATTCATCCTGTTAATCATAGCAAAAGAATTATGTTTTTGCTAGAAAGTGCTTTTCTTGACAAAAGACAAAGAGATTTTTCTTATGTATATTTTACTAACAATTCCAGATGTATCAGATGCCTGCATTTCCCCCTGTGCTCTGTGAATCCCCACAGGACACAGTAGGGACATAAGGGCAGAGGTTCCACAGAGCATGAATGGGGCACAGGTATTTAACACACATGAATTGTATTGGATGTGGAGATTCTTCAGGAGGAGTAGCTCTGCAACACAGCATAAATACCACAAAGGGGTGCCAGCCTAGGTAAGTCACTTAATTTATAGGTTCTATCTGGCTTACATTTTTTCACTAACTAAATTACTTTAATTAGGAATTGTATGATAATTTATTTTGTTACATTTTTTTTAACTGTACTTTTTTAAATCAGTGATACAATAGCAGCTGTTACACTGATCATTATATAAGAGGGCTCTTAAAAGGGCTCCCATGCATTGACCAAAACTTCAGCTGCCAAGCTGACAGCAGGCCTCGGCACAGTGGTGGGGAGTTGGCACTAAATACAGATCTAAACCTTCCTCCCTGTCTGAAATTAATGGTCCAGCAGACTTAAAGGCATTATAAATCTTCCTACCTGTACCTTATGTTTTTTACCTGCATAAAATATGCTTGATCATGTAATTCCATGGTGTCATGTGTTCCCTTGTATGCACAGCCTATAGTAGACTAAATCTTCCCATTCATGTGTCAGCAGTTTCTGTTTGTGTTCAAACATGAAGCATGTCATATAACACTGCACAGGTTAATGTATGACCTTTGTCATGAACTGACACTTTCTTTGAATAAACTAAATATCCCACAATCACTGGGTCTATCAATCTAGTGCTGTGCAGGTGAGAGTTAAACAGTAATTAGATTTGACACAGACACAAACAGGCAGAACAATTAACAGAGCGATTACCATGCTAGAAGAGATGTGTTTCATAACACTTGTGATGCCACACAGAGGAAATGGTGTATGATGCAATGGACACTTTGGGGTTGATTTACTAAAACTTGACAGTGCAAAATCTGGTGCAGCTCTGCATAGAAATCAATCAGCTTCCATTTTTTGCTTTTTTTGTCAAAGCTTAACTGAACAAGCTAAAGTTAGAAGTTGATTGGCTACCATGCACAGCTGCATCAGATTTTTCACTCTCCGATTTTAGTAATTCAACCCTTTTGTGACCTGGAACAAGTAGGTTGTCCTGTCCCTTTAGTGTCTAGGAACAAGCTGGGTGAATGAATACATGGACATAGGGGAATTGATCAGACAAATTTCTACTACAAACTGCATAGTTACAAGGTAAAACAAGCAAATGACACAGTGAATACAATTACACTAAGACCTAGTCAAAACAACAAAAACAATTAAAAGTATATAATACCTTTAACTGTCCTTTTTCCTGCAGAGTGATATCTCTCCTATTCTGCCCTGTGATATCATCATAGGACTGCAAAACTTTTATAAGTCATTGATCACCATCATTACTAGTTTAGTGTTATAGCTGCATAAATTCTAGTTTATATACCATAGTTTGAAGATGCTATAACTTTCGCTTAAACCAATTAATATACACTTATCTGCATTTTTTTTCCACCGTTGATATGTAGCAGAATACATTTTGACCTAAATTTATGAAGAAATTTCATATATATATTTTTATTGAATATGTTTTAAAACAGAAAATAGAAAAATTATATACAGTATCTCACAAAAGTAAGTACACCCCTCACATTTTTGTTAATATTTGATTATAGCGGTTTAGACATTAATGGCTGTGTGTTGAGTTATTTTGAGGGGACAGCAAATATACACTGTTATACACGCTGTACACTCACTACTTTACATTGTGGCAAAGTGTCATTTTTTCAGTGTTGCCACATGAAAAGATATAATAAAATATTTACAAAAATGTGAGGGGTGTACTCACATTTGTGAGATACTGTATATATATATTTTTTTAGTAAAGAATACCACAAAAACAAAGCTCTATTAGTGCGAAACAATGATAAGAATTTCATTAACGTACAGTGTTGCATGACCGTGCAATTGCCAATTAAAGTGGTGCAGTGCTGAATAGCAAAAATGCTCTAGTCATGAAGGGGGAAAACCTTCCAGATTTCAAGTGGTTAATGCTCAAAATAAATAAATGTACACTAGTCATTTATAACAGACACTTATAAGAGGAATACAGAGGAAGCCAATACACACTTCAGACACCACTATGTCAGTGGTATGCCACAGGGATATGACACTCTCATTTATTTAAATAAGTTGAAAGCAGAGATATGTCTGTCTCATGTACAGTCAAATGTAGTGTAAAAGTGGGTCGCAACACATGTTTGCATCCATGAAATAAAGATTCCAGAGATTTTACAGCTCCAGTAATGACTCAGCAACTGGATTAAAATTCTGGCATTTTTTTGTTAATTTCAAAATGTTTGCAGGTATATACATAACTCTTCTGAGTGGTGCAGAGAAGGACAGGAGTTGGGTGGGAATAGATGCAGCAAGGCCTATTTCCTCTTCGTTGATTCAATCATTTTTTCAGTGTTTCTAGCCAAGCAGCTTTGGTTTTTCTAGTTCTGTTTGTTATATCTAACCAGAAAAAATATTATGCCATGCTATTATGGACAACCAATTTTTAGATCTAAATCTACATATCAAGTTTTATCTTTCAGAATTGAGCGGTGTATAGCCTATGTATTTTGCTCCTCTGTATGGCCAGGAATAAAGTGGCACCGGAAGTGACGCCACTCCCGATGATGGATGCCCAGATTAGACTACATGGGTGACTTTAAAAGCTGTGTTCACTTACCAGCTTGCTTATCGGACTGCATCTTTATAAGTCTATAAAAAGGGAGATGCTGGGAACAATATTTATGCCTTTATAGGATTAGACACTTTGAAACTCCATCTAGACCTATACATCTTCCCTGTTTCAAAAGGACCCATGCCCTGTCACAAAATGCTAATACCTATTCAGTGCTGCCTTGTGTTTGCCCCTAAAATCGTTCTTGGGGGGCATCCCAGATCTGGTGCCTATTTGCCCTAGAGGGTACTACTGCACATAATTATTGGTCTCCTTATATCCTCCAGAAGAAGTTGGATTTCTGTCAGGGCTGGGCTCAGCCCTTCCTTCTCTGAGCTGGCCGCTCAGCTGTCAGCTAATTGCCAGCTCCCATCTCTCTCCACAGTTACTTAGCTGTTGAAGATCCTGCACGTCACTCCTGCCTACTTAAGCCTCCCAGTACTGAGGAGCTCTGCCTTTGCCTTGGTCAAATCACAAGAAACTATTGCCTGCTTTCCTGTTTAAAGACTGGCTTTGCTGACATCCCTTCTGGCTCCAGATCCTGCTTGCTGTTCCACTACATTGATCCCTGACTATTAGCTTGGCTGACTATCCGTTCTGGTTACTGAACTTTGGCTATGTTTTGACAACGTTTGTTCTTTTTACTTTTATTATTAAACAAGTGTGATTTAACTGTACTTCTGTCTCGGTCTGATTTCATAGTTTCTAACAGTTTCCCATGAAATGCTTTGAGGCTTCAGCTCCCTTGAACACCCCAGTTCATTAAACCTATCTTCAGAAGTTGATCCTTCATGTTTTTCCAGTGATTGGGTATATGTGATAGGAGTTTCTTACTCTGGGACATCAAGGGGGCTTCACAAAATTGGAGGGAGCTCTATGTATCTTTTCCCATATTCTGTGCAGGATATGGTTTAAAATTTGATGTCTTTATATTATATGAACATGTTTGCTTTTAACATATTCATAAAAGAATTAATTTGTGTGGTTTTACTCAAACTGTAGACTATGTGGCAGTCATTTTCAAGAGCTTGTGTAGATTGGTGTTTAGGTATGGGGAAGAATAGGTATTAAAAGTGCTTAAGCATTAGCAATACCTTTTTTGTTGTTATTTTAAGGTCAAGAATTTAACAAGAAATCATGGTGCCTCATAGAAAACATTACATGCTGCCATTCATTTTAAAATAAAGTATACCTAAATAAAAGCCAGACAACAGCAGAGCTGTAAAAAAAGTCAATACACCACAAGTTTAAAGTGGAATTTACCCATAACAGGTTGATGGCAATTAATGTTCTTTCCCGAAAAAAAAATAAAATTCTCCATTAAAAATTATGCTACCAAATTTAGTGTGTGCTGTAAATTATCTCCAGCTTTACTCCTGTTTCTGCTTGCTGGAGGCTGCCATTTTATTGAAGTCCAGAGCAGTCACTTCCTTACTGAAAACTCTCCCCCTTTCCTAGTTCTTAAAAATGATATTGTACTTTCTGAAATTAAAATGTGTGCATTTCCAGCATTGATTGTATATCTTGGCTTAGCTAGAAAGGAAGGCTGCAGAAGCTTTACAAGGCTCAGTCTCATAGCACTGCAGCTGTGGAGAGAGAAAGGAGAGAATATCAGGGAGATGAGATAAGACACTATCCTTGTCATTTTAACTCTTTTGGGTCTCCCTGGCAGAGTTTTTCCTGTCACCTCTTCTGCTTTTTCTCTTCTCTCTCCCTAATCTGTGTTTAAGCACAGTCTGTGTCAATCCTGTTGCTTCGTCCGCCCTCAGCAGCAATAAATCTTTAGGCTGTCAGCTGACCAGCCTCTAGTGAATCACTGATTATCAGCACAGTGCTGAAGATGCAGGACAACTGAGACAGTGCATCACTGGATTTTAAACAGTATGGGTACTTATTTTTAATGTTATACATAGCTATACCTGCAAAAGGGGCCACATGAAGTAATCTAACAGGAGTTCATTTTCTGAATAAAATTCCACTTTGAGCAGTATTAAATAGGTATGTAAATATGAATGTATAGCACAGCATGGAAAAGTGCAGCTCATTTTACAGAATGGGTCAGTGTGGAATAGGGAACATACAGCACAGTGTACAGAATGTTATAGTGTGGAATAGAGAATGTACAGTACAGCCTACAGAATGAGATGGTATGGAATTGGGAATGCATAGCACGGCCTACAAAACTGGACAGCGTGGAATTGGAAATGTAAGCATAACAGCAGAATGCAGCAGTGTGGATTGGGGAATGCACAGTGCAGGGTACAAAATGAGGTGCTGTGGAATAAAGAATATACAATACAGTGTTCAGGTTAACCGCTTGCCAACCGCTCGGCGCCAGAATGGCTCCCCTGCGTGAATTGCCGTAGCTATACTGCAGCTGCTTAAAGGGGTATAGGGGGCGCCAGTGGAGGCACGCGCTTGCGCCCGCCGCGGTACTGAGGAGCCGAAAATATGTAGAAGAATATATATCGGCCTAAACTGAGGCAGAAATGTCATTTTTTTTTTAATTTGGGGATATTTATTATAAGAAAAAGTAAAAAATATTGTCAGTCTTTTTTTGTTTATAGTGCAAAAAAAATAAAAACCTCAGAGGTGATCAAATACCACCAAAAGAAAGCTCTATTTGTGGGGAAAAAAGGACGTCAATTTTGTTTGGGTACAGTGTTGCACGACCATGAAAATGTCAGTTAAAGCGACGCAGTGCCGTATCGCAAAAAAAGGCCCGGTCAGGAAGGGGTTAAATCCTTCCGGGGCTGTGGTTAAGGTGGTGTGGATTAGGGAATGTACCACATAATGTACTGAATAAGGCTGTATGGGTAAAGAAATGTACAGTGCAGGGTACAAAGTAAAGTGGTGTGGACTAGGGAATTTACAACATAATGTACAGAATAAGGCTGTGTGTGTAAAGAAATGTACAGCAAAGGGTACACAATAAGGTGTTGTAGAAAAGGAAATGTACAGTGCAACATACAAAATGGGACATAATAGAATAGGGAATAGAGAGTATAGAACTGCTCTTACATATTCCTTACTTCTCCATTATGTGTATATCAAGGTACTCTGTACTGTACATTACATACTCCTGAACTATCCACTGTATACTTAACTGTATATTACATAATCCTGACTGCTTCAATCATTGTGCTGTATTGCACATTACATACTCACTGCGCTGTATTGTACCTTATATATTTCTTTCTGCTCCACACTGTACACTGTATCATTTCATATGCCTTACCACTCCACCGTATGCTCTACTGTGTATTACCTACACCTGTATGTTACTGTAGATTGCATCATCTTATACACTTGAGTGGGGTTGAAGAGAGGTAAGCAGGGACCAACCACCCCTCTCCATGAAAAATGCCTGTGAAGGGAGGCTCATTCACCACCCACACACGCGTTAAAGGCAGATCTCCCATCCATAGTAAAATAAATGAGCGAAAGGCCTCCTATTATAACATTGCTGTTGATGAGACTAGGGTTGCCACCTTTTCTTCAGCCAAACCCGAAGTAAAAACGGAAAATTGTATACTCACCTTTCCGTAATTTTCCTTTCCTGTCGCATCTTCATGGCAGCATACACGTTGGGTTGTGACTCCGCCTCCACAACCTGATAGGACCACATAGCTATAAATTAGAGAGCAGGCACCTGCCCCAGTTTTCTCCGTAAATATACACACATGTCACCTCAGAGGGTGGGTGATTGTATGCTGCCATGAAGATGCGACAGGAAAGGAAAATTACGGAAAGGTGAGTATACAATTTTCCGTTTTCCTGTCGCATCATGGCAGCATACACGTTGGGGAGTAACTCGCCAAACTGGGTGGGAGTGCAAAAAAAATCTAATTTATTGACAAGGAACAGAAGAATTGGCCTGTATGACGGCCCTCCCAAATTCCACTGCTGCTAAGCGTGCAGCGTCTATTTTGTAATGGGAAATGAAGGTGTTTCTTGAAGACCAAGTGGCCGCTCTACAAATGGTTTCCGCCGAAACTTTACAGTAAGCTGCCCATGAAATAGCCATTGCCCTGGTGGAATGCGCTCTAAGGTCTTCCGGGATTTGCAAGGTGCTTAAGGAGTAGGTCTTCTTGATGGTTTTCACGAGCCATGAGGCGATGGTACGGGCAGAGGCTGCCTGGCCCTTCCTGAACCCATGTGGGATGACTAAGAGGTTCTCGCATCTCCTGAACGACTTGGTCACCGAGAGGTAATGCAGAACATTGCCCCTAACATCCAGGGGATGAGGAACGCCCTGATCTGTGTTCAAAGCCGGGAGGTCAATCTCCTGGTTAAAGTGAAATGCAGAAGAGACCTTTGGGATAAACTTGTCTGAAGGTTTTAGGGTTAACCTGTCTGGGTAAATCATCAGGTATGGTTCCTTGATAAGTAAGGCTTGCATTTCCGAGACCCTCTTCGCTGAAGTGATGGCAATTAGGAATGAGACTTTTAGAGTCAGGTCCCAGAGGGAGGTATCTTCCAGAGGGGAGAATGGTTCTCCGGATAGAATTTGCAGGACAGTTGATAGGTCCCATGTTGGAAATGAAGGCTTTCTGGGAGGCCTTAGCTTCAGGCATGCTTTCTGGAACTGAACTACAAGAGGGTTGAGTGCCCATCTAACCCCTGTCAGAGCAGAGATGGCAGAGACTTGGACCTTTAGGGTGCTAGATCTAAGGCCTTTGTCTAGGCCTGACTGTAGAAACTCAAGCACTTGTATTGCTGATGGGGAAGACGGATCCCAACCTTGTTCCTGAGCAAAGGAAGAGAACTTCCCCCAGACTCTCTCATAGGTGTAATTCGTGGAAGATTTCCTGGCTAAAAGCAGGGTTTCGACTACCTTCTGTGAACAGCCCTGATCTAGGAACCTAGACCTTTCAGTCTCCAGGCCGCTAGGTGCAATCTCTCTGGATTCGGATGCAACAGCTGGCCCTGGGTTAGTAGATCCGCTGTCACCGGAAGAGGAATTGGATCCACTGTGCTCAGTTGCAGGAGGGTGGTGAACCAAGACCTCCGTGGCCAGAAGGGAATCACAGCCAGTACTAGAGCTGCTGAGTGTTTGAGCCTCAGAAGGAACTTGGCAATCAGTGGCGTTGGTGGAAAAATATAACCTAGGCGAAAGTTCCAGGTATGCTGGAGACAATCCGTTCCCTCCGCTGAGGGGAAGGGGTTCCTCGACAGAAACCTTTGACATTTCCTGTTTTCTGGTGTTGCTGCGAGGTCTATGTCTGGATGACCCCATGTCTGGCATATGAGGGCGAAGGCCTGCGGGCTTAGACACCACTCGTTGTTGGAAACGAATGTTCCGCTGAGAGAGTCCGCCAGTTCGTTCTGAATATACGTCGCCTTCAGGTCCTGCAGATTCAGTTGAGCCCACTGTATCACCGGACCAACTTCCCGCATCATGGAGATGCTCTTGGTACCCCCCTGCCTGTTGATGTAGGCCACAGCCACTCGGTTGTCCATTTGGATCAGGACCTGTTTCCCTCTCAGAAGAGAGCTGAACGCCAAGAGGGCTTGGAAGGCTGCCTTCATCTCTAGGACGTTTGACACAACATCTCTGGTTCTGAAGTGCCAGCGGCCCTGAGCTGCATAATGTAGGTAGTGTGCCCCCCATCCCTCCAGACTGGCGTCCGAAGTCACTACCTCCTGATGGAGAGTGACTATCTGTTTGCATCTGCTGAGGTTGCCGGGGTGGATCCACCACCGTAGAGATAGTCTGGCTTCTTCCGAGATGCGAATCGGTTGGGACATTTACCATCCATCCCACTGGCAGAGGAAGGAGGCTTGCAGAGGTCTGGTATTCCATTGCGCCCACCTGACCATTGGAATGGTTGCTGATAAGGACCCCAGCAGGCTGAGGTATGCTCTGGCCGGTAAGTATGATGCTGGAACCACATCTTTCACCTTCTGAACTAGTAGGGACAACTTCTCCCTCGGTAGTTCTACCGTGTTGGCCCGGGTATCCAGCTCGGCTCCCAGGAAGACCATCCTTTGGGTAGGCTGAATGTTGCTCTTCTGCCAGTTGATTATCCAACCCAGACTCGTTAGGGTGGAAACTAAGATCTCGCGATGTTGCACGAGTGATTCCTGGCTGTTTGAGAGGAGAAGAATGTCGTCCAGGTAATGGTGGACCCTTAGACCCTTCTCCCTCAAAAAGGCTATTACTGGCAGCAGAACCTTTGTAAATGTTCTGGGTGCCGTAGAGATCCCGAAAGGGAGGCTTCGAAATTGAAAGTGTTCCTGGCCCACCGAGAACCGTAGGAACTTCTGGAATGCCGTGTGAATTGGAATGTGTAGGTAGGCATCCTGGAGATCTATGGAGAGCATCCAGTCTCCCAAGTTTATGGCCTGGAGGATAGACTGCAGGCTTTCCATCCTGAACGACTCCACTTTGATGGACCTGTTGAGTTTCTTCAGGTCTAGAACCGGCCGAAAGTCCCCTGACTTCTTCTTGACGAGGAATAGTGGAGAATAGAATCCTCTGCCTCGTTGTGTTGGCGGAACCTCTGTTATCGCTTGCTTTTGAAGCAGCTCTAGGATATAGGTTAGAAGGGATAACCTCTTCTCTCCGGGAGGAGGAATACGGGTTGGGTAGAAATGATCTCTTGGAGGTCGATTTTTGAAGGCCCATCTGTGGCCGAAACTGACGGTGGCCAGGGTCCAGGTATCGTGTATGGTTTCTGTCCAAACCAGCCTGAAACTGAAAAGCCTTGCTCCCACTACTGCTGGCCGGACGGGCGCACCTTCAAAAAGGCTTCTGGTCACTGGGAGCGGAGGTCTTAGGTTTTTGGAACTTCATAAAGGAGGTTTGAGGGTTCTTCCAGTTCCTTCTATACTCCTTCCCTGGTCTGTACGCTTTCGCGTCTCTATACCTTTCTGGGAGATTCCGCTTAAAGGGAGGAGGTCTCTGTTTGGGCCTCCTATCTGAGGGAATGAGCCCGGATTTTCCACCAGTTACTTTGGAGATGGCCGTATCTAATTTTGTCCCGAAAAGGTGCTCACCGTCAAACGGAATACGGCACCAGTTGGACTTGGATGCCGGATCCGCCGTCCAGGGCTTCAGCCACAAGGCTCTTCTGGCCATCACTGAGGCCAACATAGACTTTGAAGCAGACCTGATAGTGTCAACTGAGGCCTCAGCCACGAAATCACCAGCCAGGCTTAACTCTTGTAATGCCTTCACAATTTTCTCTTGGTCTGCCCCCTCTAATACCAGCTTCTCCGTGTTTGAAGACCAACTCGAGATGGCCCTTCCTACTGCCGCGAGTGCTATCGCAGGCCTGCATGCACCTCCGGCCGAAAGGTAAGCCCGCTTGAGATCCGTGTCGATCTTCCGGTCAAGAACATCTCTAAACGTAACCGCATCCTCTAGCGGGAGGGTAACATGCCTGGCAAGGCGCATTAAGGATGCGTCCACTACCGGAGGGGATACCAGAGGGTTCACCTTAGGTTCTCTGAGTGGGTACAGTTTCTGGAGTCTGTTGTTCAGACTAGATTTTTTCTCTGGCCTCTGCCACTCTTCTTTGATTAAATCCTCCAGTTCATCAATGAACGGAAAGGTTTCAGGCTCCTTTTTAAGCTGCGGAAAATATTTTCTCTGCTTTGGCTGGACATCCTGGGGTTCCTCCCATCCTATTGCCTCCTTGACCGATTTAACAAACGGTTCTATGAGGCCAAAGTCGAATCCTGCCGACACCTCCAGGCCTTCATTATCAGATAGGGAGTCTTGCTCCTTTGATGTGCTGGCCCGGGCTGGAGAGGTAATGGTGGAAAGATCCACATCCGGTATTGAGGCCTGAGGGGCTGAGTCCCCGACTTCTGAGGCTCTCTCTCTCGTGGCCTCTTCTAGGCATCTCTGACAGACCAATTTACCCGGAAGCGCCGCCGCACCACAGATCCAGCATGCGTTTCCAGCAGGACGGGCATGGCGTGCAGGGGAGCGGTGCCTACGTGAGGACGACCTTCTGTGGCGGGATCGACCATGCCGAGAACGTGATCTGGAGCGGCTTCTTCTGCGACTTCCTCTTGAGCGACTCCTCCTATGGTAGGAGCGGCTTCGTCTGTGTCTAGAGCGACTTCTCCTGCGTGAGGATTCTCTATGTCTTGACGCAGACGTTCCTGAGGACCTGGTAGGGCTGACCAATTTAGGTAGCGTTAGAAGTGCTCTCTTTTTCAATCTTCTTACTTACCCACTTCTTCCCCCCCTTACCTAGTCGGCTGGCGGTGATCTGCTGGGGCAGCGGTCTCCATGGTGAATAGGTTGGAAACCTGCAAGGAAAAAGATAAGCAGCAATGTAGAAGCTGACTCAGCTGGACGGTGGGGGGGGGGGGGGAGGGTTGGTTAAGACCCACCTTTGTAGAGCATTTTCTCTTGCTGTGGATCGCGGGGCAGGCTTACTATAGCGTGCAGAAACCATCAGCAGCTTCCACAGCAATGCTGTGGTTTTTAAATCTGCCGCCATTAGCGTCGGACGCCCGCGCATGCGCAGTAGCGCCGCGAGGCACCCGGCGCCATCTTGGAGACTGGAAAACAGCTCAGCAGCGCCCAGAGAGCCGTACTGCGCATGCGCGAGGACGCCGAGAACGCTCGGCGGTCCCCCACAGCACTGCATGGACCACAGAGCCCAGCAGGACACCCCAGGTATGCCGGAAAGGGAGAGGGGAAGAGGGGGGGGGGAACATGGAGACCGCTGCACACAATGAAGCCTGTTTAAGGCTTACTTTCTTGAGGCCATATAGATGGTTCCCTGGCCAATCCTCCAGCAAGCCTGTTTAAGGCTTTTGCGGGCTGTTTGCACTTGAAGCCTGTTTAAGGCTTGTCTTCTGGCAACAGTTTAAGATGAGATGAGTGCCCCTGAGACCACCAGAGTGGGGCTCCTTCCATTTAGCTCATTTAGAGGCTGTACAAGAAGGACTTCCACCCAGGAGAGGCTAGAACCTGGCTGGGGCGAAGCGGTAAGGGGGTGCTGATCCGTGCGTCCTGACAGGTGAGGAAAAATAAGAGAATACTGGGGCAGGTGCCTGCTCTCTAATTTATAGCTATGTGGTCCTATCAGGTTGTGGAGGCGGAGTCACAACCCAACGTGTATGCTGCCATGATGCGACAGGAAAACATTTTACTGGTGCACAGCATTTTTTTTAGTATACACAATAGACAATAGGATTGTAAAAGACATTGGAGCGGGAGTGGACGGGGTAGTGAGATGTACACCAACAGACTTTGAGGGATGGGAAGGATGGGACGGCCTGTTTGCTTTTATGTCAGTCAGCTACATTTTTTTTTTTTATAAAAATTGTCATTGAAGTGCTTATATGGATTTTTATCTGTGAGATCTGCTTGCACTGTCTGTGATGCTTAGTGTGGCAGTTGCCCCACGGGTAGATGCTGAAGCACTGTATTACAATCTGATCTGGGGGGGGGCAAAATTATGGGGGAGCTGCTGTCTTTAGGTGTGAGGCATGGAAGAAGAACTGATCAACTTTAAAGAGTTGCCGCCCGCCCACCGTCATATGATGGCGGGGCGGTGCAGCTCTTGTTCTGGGCCGCCGTCATATGACGGCGGCACAGAACGGCCGCTGCTGTGCGCCCGCGGGGGCGCCCACCGCGACGATCGTGGCGGCACCATGTTGCTAGGAAACGGTGCAACACCGATCTGTGTAGAGAGCTGCGTCCACGGCTCTTTAACCATGTGATTGGCTGTGTCCAATCACAGCCGGTCACATGTAAACACGGAGATGCCGGTAATCGGCTCTCCTCGCCTCACACTGACAGAGGCATCTCCTCACAGGGGGACAGCTAGGGAAGTAATCAGGGCACTGATCATCAGTGCCCTGATTACAATATATAAAAGTGCCTTAAATAAATAAAATACCTATGCCCACCAATGTCAGCATACAGTGCCCACCAATGCCAGTGACCAGAGCCCACCAGTGGCAGCAATCAGTGTCCACACTGCCCACAAGTGCTACAAATCAGTGCCCATTAGCCATGCCAGTCAGTGCTAGCAATTAGTGCCACCTATCAGTGCTGCCAATCATTGCTGTCCATCAATGCCCATCAGTGTCGCCCATCAGTGCCACCCATTAATGCCCATCAGTGCCCATCTGTACTGCCTATCCATGCTGCCTATCCGTGCCCGCCACTGCCGCCTATCAGTGCTGCCTATTAGTGCCCATCAGTGCCACCTAACAGTGCCCATCAGTGCTGCCTATCAGTGCTCATCAATGCCACATATCAGTGCCACCTATCAGTGCCCATAAGTGAGGCATATTAGTGCCTCCTCATCAGTACCCATAAGTGCCGCCTCATAAGTGCCCATAAGTGCCGCCTCATAAGTGCCCACCAGTTCAGCCTAACAGTGTTCATCAGTGCCACCTCATCAGTGCACATCAGTGAAGGTGAAAAATTACTTAGTTACAAAATTTACTGACAGAAAAAAAGTAAAAAAAACTATTTTTTTTCAAAATTTTTGGTCTTTTTTTTGTAAAAAATAAAAAACCCAGCAGTGATTACACACCAGCAAAAGAAAGCTCTATTTGTGTGAAGAAAATGATAAAACATTAGTTTGGGTACAGTGTAGTATGACCGTGCAATTGTCATTCAAAGTGCGACAGCGCTGAAAGCTGAAAAATGGCTTGGGCAGGAAGGGGGTGTTCATGCCTGGTAAGCAAGTGGTAAATATTTTTCACATGAATGGACTTTGCACAGTTGGTGTTTATATAAATGGATTGAATGTACACTTATGAAATATTGGTTTTATAACTTATTGTAGGGTATATATACAGTATATACTGGTAGTATTATATTCACTTTTTTAGTTATATGTATATAGGGAAATTATTAGTAATTAATTTTATGAATTATCAGATGTTCACATCAATGGAGGATAACAAATTACGTACTCAGATATATAAATATGTTTAGTTAATCACATGCATAAACACACACACACTTAAATGCATACAGATACTGAGATATATACATATGCTCAATTACATACAGTACATGCACAGACACATATATATATACAAATTCATGCATACACACTCAGATATATACAACCAGATACATGCATACACACTCAGATATATACAACCAGACACATGCATACACACTCAGATATATACAATCAGATACATGCATACACACTCAGATATATACACAATCAGATACATGCATACACGCTCAGATATATACAATCAGATACATGCATACACACTCAGATATATACAATCAGATACATGCATACACACTCAGATATATACACATTCAGATACATGCATACACGCTCAGATATATACACAATCAGATACATGCATACACACTCAGATATATACAATCAGATACATGCATACACACTCAGATATATACACAATCAGATACATGCATACACGCTCAGATATATACACAATCAGATACATGCATACACGCTCAGATATATACACAATCAGATACATGCATACACACTCAGATATATACACAATCAGATACATGCATACACACTCAGATATATACAATCGGATACATGCATACACACTCAGATATATACACAATCAGATACATGCATACACACTCAGATATATACAATCAAATACATGCATACACACTTAGATATACCCATTCAGATACATCCATACACACTTAGATATATACTGTACGTATGCTCAGTTATATACATGCACTCAGTTACACACAAACAGGTATAAATACACTAGACACAACCACAACATACTGTGAGATGAATACATACATATGTAGTCAGGTAATGGGCAGTCAGCTTCTCTCCCCTCTCTGTCCCCCTCTTTCCTCACTCACACTCTGTGCAGCTCCTTCCTCTGCAGTGAGAAACCTGGGCAGAGGATGTAAAAACCGGACTGTCCGGGTGAATCCCGGACAGGTGGCAACCCTAGTTGAGACGCTTACCATTACTTTGCTGCTTTGCTCTGTCACTACTCTCTTCTTGCTGCTTCTTTGTTGTTCAGACTATGAATTTATAAAACTGGTTCAAATAATCAAAGAAGCCGCTAAAGCGTATCAGTGTGGTCCCTGCAGCCAAAATTAGACCAAAAAAAAAGAACTAGAGCAAGGGCTCCAAAATAAGAGGCTGAATTCAAGGGACACACAAGGCATATACCAGTAATCATAGCTTGGATAAGTAGTAAAAAACTTTATTAGCATAAATATTACAAAAATCACACTTATAACACAAATCACACTTATAACACAAATCACACAAAAAGGTATACTATTCTACCATGCATTTAAAGGAACAGACAATGGGGTTGATTTACTTAAGGCAAATCCACTCTGCACTACAAGTGCACTTGGAAGTGCAGTCGCTGTAGATCTAAAGGGAAGATCTTACACGAGGGGAAGCTCTGCTGATTTTATCATCCAATCATGTGCAAGCTAAAATGCAGTTTTTTTTATTTTCCTTGCATGTCCCCCTCAGATCTACAGAGACTGCACTATCAAGTGCACTTTCGGTGTACTTTCAAGTGCACTGGCACTGCGCTTGTAGTGCAAAGTGGATTTTCCTTTAGTAAATAACCCCCAATGCTGTCTCTAACTCACCTATACCATGGCAACCCTGGCCCTTTTAGGAACACAGCACATGGGCATATTAACCACTGAACGCCCACCTGCAGTGTACAGCAGATGAGCGGCCGCCCATATGTGTGCCCCCCCCCACCAGCACCCACTGTGATTGTACACAGTGGGAGCCTGTCAGCAAGTCCCAGCCAATGATACATGACCAGGACCTGCTGTTCGGCTGTATACATTCACAGCCCAGAGCTCTGTGTTGACATTCAACATTCAGAGCTTTGTACACTGGGAACGATCTCTGTGTTTGTCACTGGTGATGTCAGTGGCAGTTAGTCAGTTCCACCAGCATCAGTTAGTGTTAGATTGCACCGCCACACCCGCAGTCCCATTATAAGTCATCGATCGGCGCCATTAGTAGTATAAAAAAATATATATATAAAAACTCCAGTGTATATATATATATATATATAGTAGTATAAAAAAAATATATATATAAAAACTCCAGTGTATATATATATATATCAGTTACTCAGTTACACACAAACAGGTATAAATACACTAGACACAACCACAACATACTGTGAGATGAATACATACATATGTAGTCAGCTTCTCTCCCCTCTCTGTCCCCCTCTTTCCTCAGGTAATGTATATATATATATATATATATATATGTGTATATATATATATATATATATATATATATATATATATATATATATATATATATATATATATATATATATATATCATAGTTTATAGGTGCTATAATTTTCACACAAACTAATTAATATAGTATTGCGGTGTTAAAAAGCAAAATATGGCCTGGTCATGAAGGGGGTAAAATCTTCCAGAGCTGAAGTGGTTAATACAACACCTTAAACGTTTTCCTATCTGTAAGTTCAACATGCTCCAGACGAGGTTGTTAAGGAGTGGACCGGGAAGCTGTCATCAGCTGTCAATGGGCTTCTCCGCTGACAGCTTAATGAAAAATATAGAAAAAAGGTGTGGCCCCCCCCCCCCAATCTATTATAGGTCTTTAGGTCTGGTATGGCTTTTGAACTGAACCTCCACACCAAAATTATAAAAAACAATGGCATGGGGCCCCAAGCATGCAGCCTGACAAGCCAGGAAAGGGGGGGGGGGCAAACAAACGTCCCCCTCCTAAACCATACAAGGCCACATGCTTTAAATATGTAGGGGATGTTGATGGGGACAAGAGCCTCTTCCCCACAATCCTGGGCTGTGGTTGTGGAGGCCCTAGATCCCACCCCCCATGTGAATGCGAATTTAGCACATTGTACCCCTACCCATTCACCAAAAAAAAGTGTCAAAAAGAAATAAAAACACACACACAGTTTTTAACAATCCCTTTATTAATAATAAAAAAACAATATCCCCCAATGTAGATCCATCGTCAATCTTGACGTCCACCGCTACTGACGGACGTCACCGACCCAGCATTATGCACTATGGAGTGTGTCTGCTGACAAAGTCACCTGCAGGCCTAAAGAGTTGTTCTTGCATCTACCGTACAAGTACCATTCAATAAGTGTTCACATGTATTCTTTTGGTACATATTCAATCTATTGTAAATAGGGTGAATGTGACTGCAGAACGCCATGCGAATGCAGTCCATATATGATATACAGATATATATAATGTACTGTTTGTATATAATATATATTTCTGCATAACTGAAACATATTTTTCCTTTAACATTGCTGCTGTGCTAGCTAAAGATTGCATTTACCATTATGCAGTTATACAAATTCACTTGTCTGTTCTAAAGCTATATAGGTTTTGCAATTGAAAATTGCTGAATTGTTGTCATGATCTAAACACTGCTCACTTAAGCGAAAAATAGTTTTCAGTTTTACAAGTCCTTAGAAATAAAATGTACCATCAGAAAAAAATCTTTCACTCCAACATTGTCCCTGAATATACATTTCTTGTTCTGTAACTGCAATAGTTTCCTTAAAGTGACTTATAAAAATATTACTTTGAAATAGTTAGGTCCATATAGAGTTTGGCACAGGCAAAATGTTGTTTTTTTCAGATATTTACCAAAACATATTCAAGCTATAGTTATATAATGGCTATGGGCCGAAAGTGCACACTCTCAGGTTTAATTTAAAGGTATATACATCGAAATCGGAGGAAGAGTTTAGGAATTACAGCTCTCAAGAATAGCCATCCCCCCTTTTTCAAGGGGCCAAAAGTAATTGGACAATTGAATCAAAAACTGTTTCAGGGCCAGGTGTAGGCTACTCCTTCATTATTTCTTTATCAGTTAAGCAGGTGAAAAGTCTGAGGTTGATTCTAAGTGTTGTATTTGCATTTGGAAACTATTGCTATGAACCTACATCATGCGTTCAAAGGAGCTGTCCATGAAAGTGAAACAGGCCATTGTGAGGCTTCAAAAAAGGAAACAAATCTATCAGAGAGATAGCAACAACATTAGGAGTGGCCAAATCAACAGTTTTGTACATTCTGAGGAAAGAACACACTGGTGAGCTCAGCAACATAAAAAGGCCTGGACGTCCACGGAAGACAACAGTGGTGGATGATCGCAGGATCCGCTCTATGGTAAAATTAAAACCCTTCACAACAGCCAGACAAGTGAAGGATACTCTCCAGAAGGTAGGTGTATCATTGCCAAAGTCTACAATTAAGAGAAGACTTCACAAGAGCAAATACAAAGGGTTCACCACAAGTGCAAACCATTTATAAGCCTGAAGAATAGAAAAGCCAGATTAGACTTTGCCAAAAAACATCTAAAAAAGCTAGACCAGTTCTGGAAAAGCATTCTTTGGACGGATGAAACTAAGATTAGTCTGTACCAGAATGACAGGAAGAAAAAACTGTGGAGAGGGCTTGGAATAGCTCATGATCCAAAGCACACAACATCATCTGTAAAACATAGTGGAGGCAGTTGGATGGCATGGGCATGCATAGCTAGACAGCTAAGACAGCTGCAGTTAGAGCCTGGCAAAGAATCAGAAAGGAGGAAACCCAGTCTTTGGTCATGTCCATGGGTTCCAGACTTTAGGCAGTCATTACCAGTAAAGGATTATCAACAAAATATTAAAAATTAACATTTTATTTATGATTATATTCCTTTGTTCAATTACATTAGAGCCCCTGAAAATGGGGGGAATGTGTATAAAAATGGTTGCAGTTTCTAGAATTTGTACTTGATATTTATGTTCAACCCCTTGAATTAAAGCTGAAAGTCTGCACTTCAAATTCATTTGGATTGTTTAATTGTAATTTTATTCTGGTGGCATACAGAGCCAAAAGTATGAAAATTGTGCCTGTGTCCAAATATACAGTATATGGACCTAAGTGTTCACTTAAAAAACATTAAAAAAAAGCTACCAATCCTAGCCCCCTTTATAAACAGAGCTTTTCTCCCAGTGCCAGCCTGTAATTATACAGTGGGGACGGAAAGTTTTCAGACCCCCTTAAATTTTTCACTCTTTGTTATATTGCAGCCATTTGCTAAATCATTATGTTCATTTGTTTTCCTCATTAATGTACACACAGCACCCCATATTGACAGAAAAACACAGAATTGTTGACATTTTTGCAGATTTATTAAAAAAGAAAAACTGAAATATCACATGGTCCTAAGTATTCAGACCCTTTGCTGTGACACTCATATATTTAACTCAGGTGCTGTCCATTTCTTCTGATCATCCTTTAGATGGTTCTACACCTTAATTTGAGTCCAGCTGTATTCAGACCCTTTGCTCAGTATTTTGTAGAAGCACCCTTTTGATCTAATACAGCCATGAGTCTTTTTGGAAAAGATGCAACAAGTTTTTCACACCTGGATTTGGGGATCCTCTGCCATTCCTCCTTGCAGATCCTCTCCAGTTCTGTCAGGTTGCATGATAAACGTTGGTGGACAGCCATTTTTAGGTCTCCCCAGAGATGCTCAATTGGGTTTAAGTCAGGGCTCTGGCTGGGCCATTCAAGAACAGTCACGGAGTTGTTGTGAATCCACTCCTTCGTTATTTTAGCTGTGTGCTTAGGGTCATTGTCTTGTTGGAATGTAAACCTTCGGTCCAGTCAGAAGTCCTGAGCACTCTGGAGAAGGTTTTCATCCAGGATATCCCTGTACTTGGCCGCATTCATCTTTCCCTCGATTGCAACCAGTTGTCCTGTCCCTGCAGCTGAAAAACACCCCCACAGCATGATGCTGCCACCACCATGCTTCACTGTTGGGACTGTATTGGACAGGTGATGAGCAGTGCCTGGTTTTCTCCACACATACCGCTTAGAATTAAGGCCAAAAAGTTCTATCTTGGTCTCATCAGACCTGAGAATCTTATTTCTCACCATCTTGGAGTCCTTCAGGTGTTTTTTAGCAAACTCCATGCGGCTTTCATGTGTCTTGCACTGAGGAGAGGTTTCCATTGGACCACTCTGCCATAAAGCCCCGACTGGTGGAGGGCTGCAGTGATGGTTGACCTTCTACAACTTTCTCCCATCTCCCGACTGCATCTCTGGAGCTCAGCCACAGTGATCTTTGGGTTCTTCTTTACCTCTCTCAACAAGGCTCTTCTCCCCCGATAGCTCAGTTTGGCCAGACAGCAAGCTCTAGGAAGGGTTCTGGTCGTCCCAAACGTCTTCCATTTAAGGATTATGGAGGCCACTGTGCTCTTAGGAACCTTAAGTGCAGCAGAAATTTTTTGTAACCTTGGCCAGATCTGTGCCTTGCCACAATTCTGTCTCTGAGCTCTTCAGGCAGTTCCTTTGACCTCATGATTCTCATTTGCTCTGACATGCACTTTGAGCTGTAAAGTCTTATATAGACAGTTGTGTGGCTTTCCTAATCAAGTCCAATCAGTATAATCAAACACAGCTGGGCTCAAATGAAGGTGTAGAACCATCTCAAGGATGATCAGAAGAAATGGACAGCACCTGAGTTTTTCTGTCAATATGGGGTGCTGTGTGTACATTAATGAGGAAATAAATTAACTTAACCACTTGACAACTGGGAACTTAAACCCCCCTCCTGCCCAGACCAATTTTCAGCTTTCAGCATTCTCACACTTTGAAAGACAATTACTCAGTCATGTAATACTGTAAACAAATGAATTTTTTTGTCCTTTTTTTCATACAAATAGAGCTTTCTTTTGGTGGTATTTGATCATCTCTGGGTTTTTTATTTTTGCACTTTAAATGAAAAAAGCCCGAAAATTTTGAAAAAAAATGCATTTTTCTTAGTTTTTGTGATAAAATTTTGCAAATTATTAATTTTTCTTCATAAATTTTGGTCACAATTTATACTGCTACATACCTTTGGTAAAAATAACCCAAATTAATGGATATTATTTGGTCTTTGTGAAAGTTAGAGAGTCTACAAGCTGTGGTGAAAATCATAAAAAATTGATCACACCTGATGTACTGACTGCCTATCTCATTTCTTGCGACCCGAACAAGTCAGGAAAGTACAAGTACCCCCAAATGACCCCTTTTTTGAAAGTAGACATTCCAAGGTATTTAGTAAAATGCATGGTGAGCTTTTTGATGTTGTCATTTTTTCTCACAATTCTTTGCAAAATGAAGATTTTTTCCCCACAAAATTGTCATTGTAATAGGTTATTTCTCTCATATGGCATGTGCATACCACAAATAACACCCCAAAATACATTCTGCTACTCCTGAGTATTACGATACCACATGTGTGGGACTTTTTCACAGCCTAGCCACATAGAGAGGCCCAAAATGCAGGGAGCACCATCAGGTGTTCTAGGAGCATAAATTACACTTCTAACTTGTTGACTACCTATTACACTTTTGAAGGCCCTGGAGCACCAGGACAATGACACGTGACACTGATGTGGCACTGATGACAGATGGCACTGATGACACTGATGTGGCACTGATGACAGATGGCACTAATACATGGCACTGATGACAGATGGCACTAATACGTGGCACTGATGACACTGATGACAGATGGCACTAATATGTGGCACTGATGATATGTGGCACTAATGACAGATGGCACTGATGACAGATGACACTAATATGTGGCACTGATGACACGTGGCACTGATGACAGATGGGACTAATACGTGGCACTGATGACAGATGGCACTAATACGTGGCACTGATGACAGATGACACTAATACGTGGCACTGATGACACATGACACTGATACGTGGCACTGATGACACGTGACACTGATGACAGATGGCACTGATACGTGGCACTGATGACACATGACACTGATAACAGATAGCATGTGACACTGACAGGTGGCACTGATGACAGATGGCACCGATAAGTGGCACTGATGACAGATAACACTTATACGTGGCACTGGGGACAGATGGCACTGACAGGTGGCACTGGGGACAGATGGCAGTGACAGATGGCAGTGACAGATGGCAGTGGGGACAGATTGCAGTGGGGACAGATTGCAGTGGGGACAGATGGCACTGACAGATGGCAGTGGGGACAGATAGCAGTGGGGACAGATGGCACTGACAGATGGCAGTGGGGACAGATGGCACTGACAGATGGCAGTGGGGACAGATGATAGTGGGGACAGATGACACTGACATTTTTTTTTTCTGACACTCACGCTGCAGCCATTAGCTCTCCCTCCTCACACGCTGTCTCTGTGTGAGGAGGAAGAGCCGGCGATGAGAGATGATCATATGAGTTTACATATGAGATCATCCCTCATTGGATCGTGCTGTAAATGACCGCTGTGATTGCCCATTTACAGCCATCTGTGACTGGCTGTGTCCAAGGGATGCCCTCCCAGCAATTAGCGTCTGCGCTGTAGCCGTCTTTCGGCTATAGCGCAGGCGCAAAGTGGTTAAATGGTTTTAGCAAATGGCTGCAATATACCAAAGAGTGAAAAATTTAAGGGGGTCTGAATACTTTCTGTCCCCACTGTATACTCTGATGGGTGTGGCCTCCAGCGCCATCTGCAGCCTGGACAGTAAAAATCTAGTGCCAGGCTGTTTACACTTGTGCACTAAAATTTACAGACTTGAACAGGACATACCTGTACAGAAGGATCAACATTCTAATTTAGCCTATATAACATTAGCTTGCAAGCACAGGCAGCCTGGAATTACATTTTTTCTGGATGGATTGCAGGTAGCGATGGAGGCAAATACATAGAATACCTTAGAGACATTCAAGGGAGGGGGGTGGGTTTGGAAATACTAGGGCTAGAGACCTGCTTGGGTACTGCCTTTTTTCAGTGAACATACTGTTTACTTTAATTTACAGATGTACTCCATTGAGAAAGGAGTGATTACCTCATCAGCTGCTTATTCCATTGAACAGTGCTTTCCTGGACATCCAGGTTGTATGTTCAGATAAGGGTTTGGTATGGATTCTGGGAGGGACCCCACACAGTTTCTATTTTTTTTCATAGGGGCCCCTTAATACCCATACCTGACCTGAAGGAACTTATATACATTTTGGAAGGAGAACCCACAGCATTTTTTACACTATCTCTTTGTTTTCATTCAGTGCCAGGAATTAACTAGAAGCTAACATTACACATATATTACTAACATTATGGGTATTATTCATTATGTTTGTGCAATTATGAGACATTTGCAAAGCAATTCTTTTTTTTTATATAGACCCCAAAAAATGCCTTTTACAAATCCTTACACACATTTGCATTTACAGTTAACTAACATTATCATTTTGGTTCCCTACGTATACCACACAATGTTACATTCTACCCATGCACAATATCTTGTAGAACTTTCATTTTCTTATAACTAAAATATGTTCAAATTTTATGTCATATTTATGCCATATTACATTTTTAAAGTCTTGTAGAACTTTAATTTTCCTATAACTAAAATCCTGTTCTAATTTTATGCCATATTAACCACTTGACCACTGGGCACTTAAACCCCCTTCCTAACCAGACCAATTTTCAGCTTTCGGTGCTCTCACATTTTGAATGACTCAGTCTCAATTACTCAGTCATGCAACACTATACCCATATGAAATTTTCATCCTCTTTTTCACACAAATAGAGCTTTCTTTTGGTGGTATTTGATCACCTCTGGGTTTTTTATTTTTTGTGCTATAATTGAAAAACAAACGAACATTTTGTAAAAAAATTGATTTTTGTTCATTTCTATTATAACATTTTGCAAATAAGTAATTTTTCTTCATACATTTGGGCCAAAATTTATACTGCTACATATCTTTGGTAAAAATAACCTAAATTAGTGGATATTATTTAGTCTGTGTGAAAGTTATAGAGTCTGCAAGCTATGGTGCCAATCACTGAAAATTGATCACACCTGATGTACTGAGGCCTATCTCATTTCTTGAGACCCTAACAAGCCAGGAAAGTACAAATACCCACAAAATGACCCCTTTTTGGAAAGCAGACATTCCAAGGTATTTAGTAAAAGGCATGGTGAGTTTTTTGAAGTTATTTTTTCCCACAATTCTTTGCAAAATGAAGATTTTTTTTATTTTTATTTTTTTTTTCACACCAAATTGTCATTATAACAGGTTATTTCTCTCACATGGCATGTACATTACACAAATGACACCCCAAAATATATTCAGCTACTCCTCCTGAGTATGGCGATACCACATGTGTGAGACTTTTACACAGCCTGGCCACATACAGAGGCGCAACATTGAAGTGGCACATTTAGGCATTCTAGGAGCATAACTGGATTGGAAAGCAAACACCCCAACGTATAATCTATCAGGCATAATGAGTCTTTTGAACGGTTCATTTTTTTCCAGAAGTTTTTGGAAAATGTGGAAAAAAAATTAAAACGCATTTTTTTTTACACAAACTTGTCAATTTCTAAGATATTTCCAACACATAGCATGTACATAGCAAAAATGACACCCCAAAATATATTCTGCTACTCCTCCTGAGTATAGCAATACCACATGTGTGAGACTTTTACACAGCCTGGCCACATACAGAGGTGCAACATTGAAGTAGCACATTCAGGCGTTCCAGGAGCATAAATTACACATCTAATCTCTCAACCACCTATTACACTTTTGAAGGCCTTGGAGCACCAGGACAATGGAAATGCCCACAAAGTGACCCCATTTTGGAAAGAAAACACCCCAACGTATAATCAGGCATAATGAGTCTTTTGAACGGTTCATTTTTTTCCAGAAGTTTTTGGAAAATGTGGAAAAAGAATGAAAACGCTTTTTTTTTTTACACAAAGTTGTCCGTTTCTAAGATATTTCCAAAACATAGCATGTACATAGCAAAGATGACACCCCAAAATATATTCTGCTACTCCTCCTGAGTATGGCGATACCACATGTGTGAGACTTTTACACAGCCTGGCCACATACAGAGGCGCAAATATTGAAGTAGCACATTCCTGGTGTTCTAGGATCATAAATTACACATCTAATCTCTCAACCACCCATTACACTTTTAAAGGCCCTGGAGCACCAGGACAATGGAAACTCCCACAAAGTGACCCCATTTTGGAAAGCAAACACCCCAATGTATAATCTATGAGGCATAATGAGTCTTTTGAACGGTTCATTTTTTTCCAGAAGTTTTTGGAAAACGTGGAAAAAAATGAAAACGCATTTTTTTTTTTTACACAAAGTTTTCCATTTCTAAGATATTTCCAAAACATAGCATGTACATAGCAAAAAGAGACTTTTACACAGCCTGGCCACATACAGAGGCACAACATTGAAGTAGCACATTCAGGCATTCTAGGAGCATAAATTACACATCTAATTTCCTTACAATCTATCACATTTTTGAAGGCCCTTCATATTTCTAACACATAGCATGAACATACCAAGAATTACACCCTAAAATACATTCTGCTGAGCAAAGGGTAAATAAAAGATTACCTGTGGTTTTAGTAGTGCAGTTGTCCACAGGAGGAGAGCCCTGATCCAGGCAGCAGGTAGGGACATGGTCAGCGACAGTGAATGGAATAGTCCAGGCAGCAGGCAAGAATATTGTCCATAGTACAGGCAGGGATACTGTCCTTATACAGTCCAGGGTCAGTGCCAGCAGAGACATTGCCAGCAGTGCCAAAATAGTGGTCCTGGTAGTAAGCAGGAACATGGTCCAAGTAGCAGGCCAGGAAATAATGGGGACAGGGGTAGAGGCTTCTCCCACCCAAATCTCTTTGAAGCCTCCGAGTCTCCAGATGCTAAATCTGGGAATGAGAAAAATAAAAAATTTGTTTTCTTCATCCAGAAAAATATTTCTGGAGCCCCTCACATATGTGAGACCCCTGTGTTCCCACTAGCATAGCAGGGTAAATGATCAGTCCAAGAGGCAGGCAAAAAACGTGGTCAAACAGTCCAGGGTCAGTTCCAGAGCAGGAAGAGGTAGGTACAATTTAGTGTTAGGCATAAGCTTGGTTGTATAACAGGCCAGGGTCAGTTCCGGAGAAGGCAGAGGTATGTTTATCGTTAGGCAGAAGCATGGTCGTATAACAGGCAAGGGTCAGTTCTGGAGAAGGCAGAGGTAGGTACAGTTTAGCGTTAGGCAAAAGCTTGGTCGTATAACAGGCCAGGTTCGGTTCCGGAGAAGGCAGAGGTATGTACAGTTCAGTGCAGTGGCATAAGGAGTGTAGAGGAAAATGACAGGAAATGAGGATTACATTTACCATACTTCCCTAATAATGTAGAGAAGTATGGTAACGGCGGAAACATTCACCTATACAGAGGCCTGGTTGGGAAGGACATTGGGGACAATAATACGTGGTGTCTCTTCTAATTCCTCCTCTGGAGCACACCCGGCACCTCTTCTGGCGTCTGTGGCCTGTTTCACGGTAGGGGATTTTGTCAGGAAAGTGGCGTTCGTGGAGTCTGCTAACGGAATCAGAGCAAATATTTTCTGGTGGGCTTTCAGGGTACAAAAGGGCAGAGATTACTTGTTCCTGGTAGTGCAGATAGGATACGGGGTTCTCAGTAGATTTTGGTAAATAACATAAGTGTTATACATGGCCAAACTGAAAAAACAAATGGACACTTTTTTATATCAGTGGCGGGATTTTCTTGTGGGGAGGTAGGGTTCAATCATCTGATCGTTGAAGTCCACTCCCCCCATAAACAAATTATAATCATAGATACAGGCCGGTTTCTGGACTGGGCCGTTTCTTCTGTGCACTTCCACGTAGGTGTCATTATGGATTGTCGTCAGCATGTGGACGTTTCGTCTGTCCCTCCACTTGACAGCCAATAGCTCCTGGTTCCGCAAAGATGCCGTCTCCCCTCAGCATAGCCTTTCATTGACCATTTTTTGCGGGAAGCCTTTTCTATTGGTTCTTACGGTACCACATGCCGGGGTGTCCCTCCGGTGAAGATTGCGGAAGAGGGGCAAACTTGTATAAAAAAGTTATCCACATAAAGGTGGTACCCCTTTCCGAGGAGTGGATAAACAAGCTCCCAGACAACTTTGCCGCTGGCTCCAATATATTCTGGACATTCAGGGGGTGCAGTTGAGTGTCCTTCCCTTCGTAAACCCGGAAGGCGTAAATGTACCCGGTGGCTCGGTCGCAAAGCTTGTACATTTTTACCCCATATCGGGCCCTTTTGCTGGGGATAAATTGTTTGATGCCCAGCCTGCCGGAAAATTTTACAAGGGACTCATCCACAGAAATATTCTGTTCAGGGGTATATAATTGGGGAAATTTTTCAGAGAAATAATTTAGGAGTGGCCGAATTTTGAATAATTTGTCAAATGCTATGTCATTTCAGGGAGGGCACTGGGTGTTGTCATTGTAGTGGAGGAAGCGCAAAATCATAAGGTATCTTGATCTTGGCATAATCTATGAGAAGAGTGGCATGTGGTGGATGGGGTTAGTTGACCAATTTAAGTACATTTTGTTTGTTTTTTTGTGAGTCCCATTGTAAAAGTTAGGCCTAAGAAAATGTTAAATTCCTCTATGGTAAGCTCTCTCCACTCATAGGGACGGGCATAACTAGAGCCAGGGTTGCTCACTATGTACTGCTGTGCGTAGAGGTTGCACTGGGCCACAATGGACGATAGTAAGTCTTTGGTGAATATCAAAACAAAATAAATCAAGCATGACAAAATCATCTGTGTTCACCTGGACACCTGGCTGAGCGGTAAAAGGGGGGATATTTGCTGCTCCGGAATTAGGGGGAAGCCATAGGGGGTTTTGAAGGGCATAGGGAAGGCTGGCATGGCCTCTATCCTTTTGGGATTGGGATGACACCCTACTGGTACCTGGCCTTTGTTGCAGTGGCACTGCGCTTGAGGTGGATGGCACTGCACTTGAGGTGGTAGTAGGCTGCTGCTCCACGCCAGAACGCCTTCTTTTCACGGGCACATGTTCCTCTTCCGATGATTCTGAATCAGACCCGCTGCTTATCACGGGTTCATAGGCTGAATCCGAATCGGACTGAGACTCAGAGAGCTCCCCGCTGCTCTCATCGGTCATGCTGAGACACTGGTAGGCCTCCTCGACCGTAAATAATTTTTTTGCCATACTGGTGGCTGGTGAGGTTGATGTGGCGCAGATGAGCACTGATGGGCACAGGTGGCACTGATGGGCACAGGTGGCTCTGATGTGGCACTGGTGTGCACTGTAGTGGCACTGGTGTGGCTCTTGTTGCACTGGTGCAGCTCTGGCGGCAAAGAGGTGGCACTGGTGGGCTCAGGCGGCACTGGTGGGCTCAGGCGGCACTGGTGGGCACAGGCGGCACTGATGTGGCACTGCAGTGGTGCAGATGAGCACAGGTGGCACTGATGGACACAGGTGGCACTGATGGGCACAGGTGGCACTGATGGGCACAGGTGGCACTGATGTGGCACAGGTATGGCACTGGTGTGCACTGTAGTATCACTGGTGTGGCTCTGGTGGCACAGAGGTGGCACAGATGTGGCACAGATGACACTGTTGTGGCACTGTTGGGCACTGATAAAGATTGAAACACTCACAGATGTCACCGTAAAGCTCTCCTCTCACGCTGCATCGGTGTGAGGAGAGGAGAGCTGTGAACTCCTGATGACCCTGCTTTCCATGCTTTGTTTACATTTGTGATTGCTCCGTCATTGGATGGAGCGATCACATGATAAAGGGCCGCTGTCATTGGCCCTTTACCGCGATCCCTGTTGCGCTGGGTCCCGTGTACCCGGCGAACACGGATGTTCCCGTGTGCGCGCCCCGGGGGGCGCGCGGGAGCGGTTCTCTGGGATCACGTCATAGTACGTGATCCCAGAGTTATCCAACCGCCCTGCTGCCGTCATGTGGCTATGGGGCGGTTGGCAACTGGTTAACCACTTGACCACTGGGCACTTAAACCCCCTTAATAACCAGACCAATTTTCAGCTTTCGGTGCTCTCACACTTTGAATGACAATTACTCAGTCATGCAACACTGTACCCAAATGAAATTTTTGTCCTTTTTTTCACACGAATAGAGCTTTCTTTTGGTGGTATTTAATCACCGCTGGGTTCTTTTTTTTTTGCGCTATAAAAGAAAAAAGACCGAAAATTCTGTAAAAAAATGCATTTTTCTTCGTTTCTGTTATAAAATTTTGCAAATTAGTAATTTTTTCTTCATATATTTTGGCCAAAATTTATACCGCTACATATCTTTGGTAAAAATAACCCAAATCGGTGTATATTATTTGGTCTTTGTGAAAGTTATAGAGTCCACAAGCTATGGTGCCAATCTCTGAAAATTGATCACACCTGACGTACTGATGACCTATCTCATTACTTGAGACCCTAACATGCCTGAAAATTACAAATACCCCTAAATGACCCCTTTTTGGAAAGAAGACATTCCAAGGTATTTAGAAAGATGCATGATGAGTTTTTTGAAGTTGTAATTTTTTCCCACAATTCTTTGCAAAATCAAGATTTTTTTTCTTTTTTTTTTTTACAAAATTGTCATATTAGCAGGTTATTTCTTACACACAGCATATGCATACCACAAATTACACCCCAAAACACATTCTGCTATTACTCCCGAGTATGGCGATACCACATGTGTGAGACTTTTACACAGCGTGGCCACATACAGAGGCGCAACATGCAGGAAGCACCATCAGGCATTCTAGGAGCACCCAGGCCAATTCTGACATTTCTCTCCTACGTGTAAAAATCATAATTTATTTGCTAGAAAATTACATAGAACCCCTAAACATTATATATATTTTTTTAGCAAAGACCCTAGAGAATACAATGGCGGTCGTTGCAACTTGTTATCTCACACGGTATTTGCGCAGCAATGTTTCAAACGCATTTTTTTTTAAAAAAAACAGTTTTGTGCTTTAAAAAAAAAACAAAACGGTGAAGGTAGCCCAATGTTTTTGCATAATGTGAATAATGAAGTTATGCCGAGTAAATAGATACCTAACATGTCACCCTTCAAAATTGCACACGCTCGTGGAATGGCGTCAAACTTCGCTACTTAAAAATCCCCATAGGAGACGCTTTAACATGTTTTACTGATTACATGTTGTGAGTTACAGAGGAGGTCTAGGGCCAAAATTATTGCTATTGCTCTACCAATCGCAGCGATACCTCACATGTGTGGTTTGAACACCCTTTTCATATGTGGGCGCAACTTACGTATGCGTTCGCTTCTGCATGCAAGCACACGAGAACACGGGGACAATTTTTTTTTTTTTTTTTCATTGTTCATTTTACTTTATTTATTTTAGTTTGAGGCTTTTTTCCAAAAAATAAATTTTTTGATCACTTTTATTTCTATTACAAGGAATGTAAACATCCCCTGTAATAGGAATATGGCATGACAGGTCCTCTTTACAGTGAGATATGGGGTCAATAAGACCCCACATCTCACCTCTAGGCTGGGAAGCCTGAAATATAAGAAAAAAAAAAGATCCTGGCTTCGATCGTAGCGGTGAGTCGGTAGAAGCACCTGAGGGCGGCGAGAGGGGGTTACATCCCCTCTAGCCTCCCGTAAGAATGATCAAGCAGTGGAACAGCCGCTATGATCATTCTCATGGTGTAGGGAATCGCCGGCTGAAAAAGCTGATATCTGAATGATGCCTTTAGCTGCACCCATCATTCAGATATCCCCGCACAAAGTCAAGGAGGTCGTATGACGGCCGGCGGGCAGTGGTTAAAACACATTTTTTTTAACACAAAGTTGTCCATTTATACAATATTTCTAACACATAACATGTACATACCAAAAATGACACCCCAAAATAGATTCTCCTACTCCTCCTGAGTACAGGGACTTCCACGGCCTGCCCACATACAGAGGCCGAGTACAGCCGAGTATGGCAGAGTATGGCTGAGTATAGCCGAGTATGGCTGAGTAAAGCTGAGCATGGCTAAGCATGGCAAAGTATGGCTGGGTATCAGCGAGTATGGCAGAGTATGGCTGGGTATGGCAGAGTATGGCTGGGTATGGTGGGGTATTGCAGAGTATTGCAGGGCATTGCAGAGTATTGCGTCATATTGCAGAGTATTGCGGGGTATTGTGGGGTAATGCGGGGTATTGCAAAGTATTGCGGGGTATTGAAGTGTATTGCGGGGTATTGCAGAGTATTGCAGGGTATTGTGGGGTATTGCAGAGTATTGCAGGGTATTGTGGGGTATTGCAGGGCATTGCAGAGTATTGCAGACTATTGCGGGGCATTGCGGGGTATTGCAGAGTATTGCGGGGTATTGTGGGGTATTGCAGGGCATTGCAGAGTATTGCAGACTATTGTGGAGCATTGCAGAGTATTGCGGGTCATTGCAGAGTGTTGCGGGTCATTGCAGAGTATTGCGGGTCATTGCAGAGTATTGCGGGGCATTGCAGAGTATTGCACAGGGTCATTGCAGAGTATTGCACAGGGTCATTGCAGAGTATTGCACAGGGTCATTGCAGAGTATTACGGGGTATTGCAGAGTATTGCGGGGCATTGCAGAGTATTGCACAGGGTCATTGCAGAGTATTGCACAGGGTCATTGCAGAGTATTACGGGGTATTGCAGAGTATTGCGGGGCATTGCAGAGTATTGCACAGGGTCATTGCAGAGTATTGCACAGGGTCATTGCAGAGTATTGCACAGGGAATTGCAGAGCATGGGGGGGATGGCTGAGCATGGAGGGATGGATGGATGTGGCTGCACATGTCACTGAGCAGTTGACGGAGTGATCACATGGTAAACGGCCGCGATCACATGGTAAACGGCGGTCACGGATGTTCCCGTGTGTCCCCTGGGGCGCGCAGGAGCAGTTTTCTGGAATCACGTCATATGACGTGATCCCAGAGTTATCCAACCGCCCTGCAGCTGTCATTTGGCTATGGGCCGGTTGGCAACTGGTTAATACCACAGACAGGCAGCTGCAGTATTTACAATTAGTGTAATGTGTCCTCTGCACAGTGTGCACCTAAAGCTATCTGAAGACAATTGCAGGTATTCTTCTGATCCTATTAATACCACAGGCAGGCAGCTGCAGTATTTACAGTTAGTGTACTGTGTCCTCTGCGCGGTGTGCACCTAAAGCTACCAGAAGACAATTGCTGTTGTTCTGATCCTGTTAATACCACAGGCAGGCAGCTGCAGTATTTACAGTTAGTGTACTGTGTCCTCTGCACAGTATGCACCTAAAGCTACCTGAAGACAATTGCTTGTGTTCTGATCCTATTAATACCACAGGCAGGCAGCGGCAGTATTTACAATTAGTGTACTGTGTCCTCTGCACAGTGTGCACCTAAAGCTACCTGAAGACAATTGCTGGTGTTCTGATCCTATTAATACCACAGGCAGGCACATGCAGTATTTACAGTTAGTGTACTGTGTCCTCTGCACAGTGTGCACCTAAAGCTACCTGAAGACAATTGCTGTTGTTCTGATCCTATTAATACCATGGGCAGGCAGCTGCAGTATTTACAGTTAGTGTACTGTGTCCTCTGCACAGTGTGCACCTAAAGCTACCTGAAGACAATTGATGGTGTTTTGATCCTATTAATATCACAGGCAGGCAGCTGCAGTATTTACAGTTAGTGTACTGTCACCTCTGCACAGTGTGCACCGAAAGCTACCTGAAGACAATTGCTGGTGTTCTCATACTAATAATACTACAGGCAGGCAGTTGATTCTGCTAGCGGCAGTATAATCAGTATATATACAAATCCCAGCTTTGTGCGGCTACATCTCACTGCAGGCCATTAGTATGTCTGGAAGGTCAACAAGGAGAGGCAGACAGTCACAAGCCAATAAAAGAGGGCAAGCAGGCTCTGTGTCTAGAGGCAACAGTGCTAGTCGTGGACACGGTGCATCCTCATCAGCACATGGCCGTGGGACATGCTTGTCCTTTTTTTCGGCAGCTGGCAGTGTTGAGCCGCAACATACGGAAGACTTGGTAGAGTGGATGACCAAGCCGTCCTCATCCTCCTCATTCTCTTTCACCCAGGCTCAGGGTACTTTGTCTGGCAAAGCAGCTGCCAACGCGGCCTCTTCCCTCGGCTCAATGGCATCAGTCACTCCTTCCCTAGCTCCACCATGTCCTCCTGAGGAGTCCCCCAAACTGTTTGACCACAGTGTTGGGTACATGCTCCAGGAGGATGCCCAGCGTTTTGAAGGCTCCAATGATGGTAGTAACGTGAGCCCAGAGAGAGGGGGTGCCCAAGAAGGACAGCAATCTGTCAGTCATCAGTGGCAGGTTCCCAAACGCCACTTTCTCACAGAAGGCGATTCCGGCTCTCTACCGGCATGTGGAAGGCAATGTCTTGGCCTCGCTGGACAAGGCGGTCAGCACTATGGTGCATATTACCGCTGACTCATGGTCCAGCAGGCATGGACAGGGACATTACCTATCTTTTACCGCGCACTGGGTGACTCTTCTGGCAGCTGGGTAGGATGCAGGACATGGTGCAGTAGTGTTGGAGGTTGTTCTGCCACCATGCCTCCAAAATTCTACTAGTGGTGATTCTGCCACACCTCTCTCCTCCACCCCCTCCTCTTCTTCTTCCTCCATGGCCTCTTCCTGTGTTGATTTGTCCTCGGAACCAGCGGTGCTCCGTAGGCATTCAAGGGGCTACGCAAGCACGCAGGCAAAAAGATGCCATGCGGTGCTTGAGCTGGTGTGCTTGGGGGACAGGAGCCACACTGGAGCAGAGATTCTGTCAGCTCTGCAGGGGCAGGTTCAGAGGTGGTTTACGCCATGCCAGCTTAAGCCAGGTATGGTGGTTTGTGACAATGGCACCAACCTCCTCTCTGCCCTCCGTCAGGGACAACTGACCCATAGGCCCTGTTTGGCTCACGTCCTTAACTTGGTGGTGCAGCGGTTCTTGGGCAGGTACCTGGGCTTACATGATGTCCTGAGGCAGGCAAGGAAAGTCTGTGTGCATTTCCACAGGTCATATAATGCCAGTGCTCGGCTGGCTGACCTCCAAAAGGAATTTAACCTGCCCAAGAACAGCCTAATCTGTGACATGCCCACCAGGTGGAACTCAACGTTGGCCATGCTGCAGCGGCTGCACACACAGCAAAGGGCCATCAATGAGTACCTATGCGACTATGGTACCAGGACAGGGTCAGAGGACCTTGGCTTTTTTCCCCAAGCCAGTGGGCTATGATCAGGGATGCATGCACTGTCCTGTCACCATTTGAGGAGGCCACGAGGATGGTGAGCAGTGACAGTGCATGCATCAGTGACATTGTCCCTCTTGTCCACCTGTTGGAGCACACGCTGCGTGGAATAGTGGACAGGGCACTGGAGGCAGAACAGAGGGAGGAAGAGGAGGACTTCCTTACCTCTCAAGGCTCCCTTTATCCAGAAAGTGTTCCTGTGTGCCCGCCGATGACACAGGAAGAGGACGAGGATTAGAAGGAGGAGGATTGTGTCAGCATGGAGGTGGAGCCTGGCACTCAGCATTAGCAGCAGTCTTCAAGGGATCATTTACAGTCCAAAGAAACCCATGGACTTGTACGTGGCTGGGAGGAGGTGGCTGCGGATCATGTCGTCCTTAGTGACCCAGAGGACTCTGGACCGAATGCCTCAGCAAACCTACCCTGCATGGCCTCCCTGGTCCTGCAAAGCCTGTGGAAGGATCCTTGTATTTGTGGTATCAAGGGGAGGGATCATTACTGGCTGGCAACCCTCCTTGATCCACGTTACAAGGGTAAGGTTGCGGACCTTATCTTGCCGTCGCAGAGGGAGCAGAGGATGAAACATTTTCGGGAGGCCTTGCAGATAGGTTTGTGCAATGTGTTTCCAGAGCCTGGGAGGTTACAATTTCCTGGTCCTCCTGGACAACGTGTTGCTGAGACTTCGGTCAGTCACAGAAGGAGCGGTGGAGAAGGTGGCCGTCTGATCGATGCGTTCAGACAATTTTTCAGTCCGCAGCCCCAAGGTCTGATCGGTTCCAGCAACCATCGCCAGCGTCTGATTCACATGGTGCAGGATTACCTAGGGGCAAGATCAGACTTGGACACCTTTCCCACCAAAAATCCTCTGGGTTACTGGGCCTTGAGGATGGGTCACTGGCCAGAGCTTGCACAGTATGCAATTGAGCTACTGGCCTGTCCTGCATCCAGCGTTCTTTTGGAACGCACATTCAGTGCTGCTGGAGGCTTTGTAACTGATCACAGGGTGCGCCTGTCCACCGAATCGGTCGATCGGCTGACCTTCATAAAAATGAATCAGTCTTGGATCACCAGCTACCAAGCACCTGATGCTAATGTAACTGATTGATTTTTTTTATGTGAGATCCCTTCAAGACTGCCTATGCTGATGCTGAGTGACTATCCTGTTATGCTGAGTGACAATTCTCTTCCTCCTCAATTTTCATGCTGATAGCGTGTAAGAACATTTTTGGTTCTGGGCACCGCCACCAGTGGCTAAGGCCCAATTTTTCTGCCCCTGTTTAACAGGGGCGTGTAATTACATATTTTGATGCAATACTTTGCACCAGGGCTCATTCCTGATCTCCAACTATAGTATCTGTGAGGGGTTGCAGTGTTGTGGCACCAGCACCAGTGCCCAAGGCCCAATTTTTCTGCCTCTGTTTAACAGGGGTGTATAATTACAATTTTTGATGCAATACTTTGCAGCGGGGCTCATTCCTGTGCTCCAACTATAGTATCTGTGAGGGGTTGCAGTGTTGTGGCACCAGTGCCTAAGGCCCAAATTTTCTGCCCCTGTTCAACAGGGATATGTAATTACAATTCTTGATCTAATATTTCACAGCAGGGCCCATTCCTGTGCCCACCAAGAGTAACTGTGAGGGCTCACAGTGTTGTGGCACCACCACCAAAGGCCCAATTTTCCTGCCCCTGTTCAACAGGTGCATGTAATTACAATTCTTGATATAATATTTCACAGCAGGGCCGGTTCTAGCGCCCAACAAGAGTAACTGTGAGGACTTACGGTGTTGTGGCACCAGCACCACCACCACCAAAGGCCCAATTTTTCTGCCCCTGTTCAACAGGTGCATGTAATTACAATTCTTGATATAATATTTCACAGCAGGGCCAGTTCCAGCGCCCACCAAGAGTAACTGTGAGGGCTTACAGTGTTGTGGCAACACCAACACCTAAGGCCCCAATTTCTGCAGAGTATATAGGGCAGGCCCCTACTTTTAAACATCCAACTTACAAACGACTCCTACTTGCAAACGGAAGGAGACAACAGGAAGTGAGATGAAATCTCCCCCTAGGAAGGGAAATTCTCTCCTGTAAGAGTTAATATGGGAAAAACATGTCTCCTCTCCACTGCTGCTTTATCACCAATCCTTATTTCACTAAAAATCCCAAATTGTCAAAAAACATTTGTCATTGGGACAGAAAGTGAGGTGAAATCTTCTGAAGAGGTGCACAGACAGCAAAACAAATGTTACAGGGGTGATAACCCTTCCCTATGTTTTCGAAAAAGCTTAAAAATAGATTTTTTGGCTGCAGCTACACTTTAAAAATGTACCAGTTCAAAATTACACACAGATTCTACTTAACAACAAACCTACAGTCTCTGTCTTGTTTTCACCTCCTGTATACTGCTGTTCAGAGTATATAGGGCGTGGGGGCCCCACGTCTTTCCTTTTTTTAATTTGGGTGCGGGGTTTCCCTTAATATCCATAGAAGACCCAAAGGGCCTGGTAATGGACTGGGGGGGTACCCATGCTGTTTGTCTCTCTGATTTTGATCCATATTGCCGGGACCCGACATTACATTAAAGCCGCATGCAGTTTTAAATGACTTTTATTCCTTTACAAATGTCATTTTGTGCAGGGACTGTTCTAAGCGCGGGACACATGCGCCACTTTATAGACATCCCCCAGGTAAGATATTTAAAGGAATATTTCACTTTTTTTTTCACTTTAAGCATCATTAAAATCACTGCTCCCGAAAAAAAGGCTGTTTTTAAAACTTTTTTTTGCATTGATACATGTCCCCTGGGGCATGACCTGGGTCCCCAAACCCTTTTTAGGACAATAACTTGCATATTGGCCTTTAAAATTAGCACTTTGATTTTGAACGTTCGAGTCCCATAAACTTTAACGGGGTTCTAAAGTTTGCGCAAACTTTCGGTCCGTTCGCAGGTTCTGGTGCGAACCCGAACCGGGGGGTGTTCGGCTCATTCCTAGTAGACAGCTATCAAATCCATTTACCAGTTTACGTGTAACTCAACCTTATGGGAATTATACCAAAAAATATCCCAAAGATGGTACCCCACAACTGCCAGATTAGCGTACTTTGGCCCCCAGACTTCTGATTCCTGCTGGAGATGTCAGAAAATGAGGGGGGACTTAGTCCATATTCTTTGGATATGCCCTACCCTACAGCCCTTTTGGTTCCATATTTTCTAGATCTTGAAAGATATATTAAAATGTCACATTCCCCAATCCCCCGCAATAGCACTCCTGAATCTGACAATAGAAGACATTCCCTCCCCCACAGGCTGGTTACAACTCACATCCTATTGGCAGCCAAACTAAACATACTACGCCTATGGAAATGAACACAAGCCCCAACCATCGAGGACACCCTCGAGATGGTAAATACACATTGTAGTTATGAAATCATGATGGCATCTAGTAGAGGAGGTTATCACAAAGCACATTCCTCATGGCAAACAATGGTCAGGAGCAGCAATGTTCCTGAGTTCCAAGAAATCTGACTCACTCTGATACTAACAGTCATGACACACCTACCGGTTATTCTACAATACTCATACAATTCCTGAAAATCTAGTAGTGACCTAATCTAAGAGCTCTGCATTCTTTGGAAATCTAAACTGTTCTTCAATATGTTCTAAAAATTTGCGTTAGTCTTGTTTCAACTTGTTTTCAATTTGTTCTTATTCCCATTCACCCACCTGATCCTACCTTGAGTGTATATTGTGCATTATTTTTAACATATTGGCACAACTCTACCACGAATATTAATGTAAGACTTATTCATGGAAGGTATCATATATCCTCCCTGTCACAGTTTGCTCCCAATGGGGGGGGGGGGGTGGCAGGTTGGATGTGATACCAACTAATAAATAGTGCCTAACAAAATATAGAGACTTCACATATGATGTGCAACACATTTAGTCCTTTATTGCTGACCTTACCCTCTTGCTTTTCCCTTATTGTTTCCCAATACACATGCTACCAGTGCTTACCTCACTGATAATTCGGACTGCCTAGTTGGGCACCAATTATTAACATGTACATCTGTTTAAAGTATGTAATTTCTGTATCATTTTTGGAAACACCTCAATAAAAATATTGTTAAAAACAAAAACAAAAAAAGTATTATTTTACTGCATTTATTACATACATATCAGTTTGATACAGGTTTGAAAATGTATTCGGTATGAGCCCTTGCAATAGTATGAAGGTTGCCCTATCAATACATAGCTGTATGCTTTGTGAAGTAACATAGGTAAAACGCTTCTAGCTAAACATCATTTTCATAGCAGGCAATGCATTCTGACTCAAATTGTTGTAATAGTGTTTTTTTTCTTCCCCGTGATCTCTATGCATGCCCTATGTAGACAGGAGACAATAAGAGCCCCAAACACACCAAAATATTTGGCATCCAAAAAATATAATTTATTGTATGCAGATTCAAGCAGATAAAAGATGAAGGCATATAGAGGCCAACATGAATATTTCATTACTCACCTCAGCATGTGACTTTAAGGAAAGAACTAATACAGAGAAAGAAACAACTTACATCACACAGGTGAAGAATATACAGTGTGAGCTTTACCGTCAACTGGCGAGTTTTCCAAGGATTTAGTCCACTCAGCAGAATGCATTTAGGTCCTATTTGTCGACTTTTAATGGGCAGTGTTTTGTCCACACAAGTGTTGTTTTACATAACTATGAACACAAATGTATTTCAATGACACATTGAATGTCCCACGCTGGAAAAAACACCCCTGCTGGAGTGGATCGTAGTCCAAAAACACCTAACCTGGCCAATAGAGTCTTGCGGTAAACAGCAAAGTCAATAAAAGAAGCACACACAGGTGAACAAGAGGAGGGGAACTATGCCTGCCATAAGTTCATAATCACCCCCAAAAAGAATATTCAGATTAAGAATTACGTCAAAATAAAAGTCAGTTCCACTTTATTCAATCATATAGGCAAAACAAAGTAACTCAAAAAAAAGGTCCAGATTCAAGGACAACTCTAAATGGACTAGATTCACTGGCACTTGGTGTGATGTGGGGTTCCACTGATAAGATGTGCCAATCAATGAGGGGGACCCGAAAACCAGATGGCTGCAAACACAGGGACCCAAGCAGGCAGTGAGATCCAACAAAATGGCTGCAGTCAGCATCCCGAAATTGCATCACAGGAAGCCTTGTCACCCAGAAGTGATGTCAGTGCTCAGCCATACATGGAGTACAATAGAAGAGAAGGACCAGAAAGGACCAGAAAAAGCTCCCCCTAGTGGATAATGCATTTTGCAGTGGCTGCTTATTTTTCAAATTCAAAGGGGGAGAGTAAATGACAGAACTTTAAATACCACACTAGAACTAAACATCTGTGACAAATGATGTGACGTCTGTGATGGTCACACTCTTTAACCCCATACTTTTCAGAGATATTTCTGCTCTGGGACAAAATTCTAAGCACCATAAGACTGAGAGTAATTGTCACTGGGGCAGATTAACTAATCTGTTAACTCTTTACACACATACAGTAGCTGACATCACCTGTCTTAATAGAAACATGCACCATTCACAGCATCTGCTGTTGCAACTCTGACCTATAATGAATTTGTATCACTTGTTGATACGCCCTGACAGGAATGTTACAGAATTCACACTATGATAGCTACTTACAGAGGTAAAGTTTTTTTTTTTTTTAATTGTAATTAGACACACACAAACAGATACCTACCGACTTTAAACATAACATTTTTTTAATGTCCAGCAAAGTAAATCCAGTGTCAGCCATGGTGCCCTGTGAGGTAATTCACATGAATCACAGCACCAAGCAATTTAATCTACGTCAATCACAGTGACCCATTGCACACTGATTTCTACATGCTGCATTTCTGCTGCTAAATGAGAGACTCCCGACTGCGATAACCATTCAGCTAGAATGACTCTCAAAATAACCACAAACATATGAGTACATCAAATGCCCTGCCATTACAGCTCTGTAGGTTTGAAGGAAACTCACAATAAAAAGAAATGGGTCTATTTATTAATGAATTACTGGGAAATGTGTTAATTGAATTCTATACTGCTATTGGCCCAAGCGAGATTTAACAACATTTACCTGGCATTCCACAGTCACAGTCACCCTATTAACAATAGGTAAACGCAGCAGCTAGAGAATTGCAGTCAAAGTTCACATATATAGTCATTGTAAACAATTGTTATTTAGCCTACGGGTGAATCTGCTAACAGAGGCTCTCCATGGCACTGAAACTATGGTAATGCAAATGCAAACAAAACACAGCACTCCTTTTCCAGGGATAACCAGCATATGGGCTTGTAATCCTTTTGCAAGGGAGTGGTGAGTGTTCACGGCCCCCAGCTATGTTGATAACATGCCTTTAGCATGGGAAGTTGCTTTGAGAGAGGTTTCTTTAAAAATAGTCAAAAACTGCCAGCATGGAACAGATGTCCTGCAGATGCAAGAAAAGTAAACATGTGTGAAATAATGTTGACTCACACTACCACATTATCAAGGTAACATATTTGGTGTTATGTTACAGGGAATTTCTTCTCTAGAGGTCCTTAAAGGAGAAGTTCACCTTATTACAAAAAATAATAAATGCACATTTGTTTGCAGGTAAAAAAAATTTGTATTTATTATTTTTTTGTTCTAGGAGCCTGTAACACATTGCACCAGAGATCAACAGATAACTAATGCCTTGCAGGTCTCCTGCAGACCTTGCAGTGTATCTGCTTGCTTGTACCTTGTACGGGCAAGCTGATACACTCTGACAGGAAAAATCAATGAACTACCACAGCCAAGGGCGTACTTAGGGCATTTGGCACCCAGGGTGGATCCTATATCTGGCAACCCCCCCATGTAAAATGTAAAAACACCTACAAAAAAACACCCCCCCTGCCAAGATCTGCGTTTTTGAATTCAGATTTTTTTTAAAATGGCGCTGTTGGCTGCCGAGTAAACTGGAAGTGACACTGTGCTGCTGCTTCCGTGTTTCTACATCAGAGACCCGATCAAAGGCAAATCCAGCTTTGTTCAGATCTCCAGCCAGCTGACAGAAGTGCCGGGTGGTGGCTCAGGTCTCCGGGTGGGATGGGAGACCTGGGCAGAGCGGTGGGGGAATGGAGACGTCCCCTCCCGCTCTTTGTAATAACAGCTGATGCTGTTCATCCATGGCAGCCAGTGACAATAGACGGGACAGGACAGAGGTTTTAGTCACTCAGGTGTAAGCAGATCCCACATTTTTGGACAGATCGTGCCATGGTCAGGGAAGTGGAGAGCTGGACTGGGGCTGCTATGAGGGTGACATCAGAGTGAGATGGAGTGACAGCTGCAATACAAAGTATGGCCCATACTTTGCATTATCTGCTGTCTTCAGGGACAGATCCAATCCAGAGATCCCACTGTATGGCGATCTCTGGATCAGATCTGTCCTGGGGACAGCAGACAATGGCATCATTGGCATTGATGATTTGATTCGGATTTTGGAACTGACCTCCTGAAAATGCATGTTGCTTACTGGATCGTGGACGGGATCTGATGACCCCAGGGAAGATGGCAAGATGCTGCTGTGACCTGCTGCTTGTTGGACAGATCTCATGGCTGCAAGATGTGGGTGTAGGTCAATGTCTGTCTACACCTGGGCTGAAGACAACCCTCCCCCCTTATCAGACAAGCTCATCTACTCTATACCTGGGTGGTGAAGACAGCAACACCACCCCACCCCCATCAGGTAAGCTCACAGCTCAGTTACTAAAGGTGGGTCGTGGTCACACAGCAATATACACAACACATGGATTCTGCACTCTGTACATAGCACACGCCTGGATTCTGAAACCTGTATATAGCACACGCCTGGATTCTGAAACCTGTACATTGCACATGCCTGGATTCTGCACCCTGTACATAGCACATGTCTGGATTCTGCAACCTGTATATAGCACACGCCTGGATTCTGCAACCTGTATATAGCACATGCCTGGATTCTGCAACCTGTACATAGCACACACCTGGATTCTGCAACCTGTAAATAGCACACACCTGGATTCTGCAACCTGTATATAGCACAAGCCTGGATTCTGAAACCTGTATATAGCACACGCCTGAATTCTGCAACCTGTATATAGCACATGCCTGGATTCTGCAACCTGTACATAGCACATGCCTAGATTCTTCAACCTGTACATAGCACATGCCTGGATTCTTCAACCTGTACATTGCACAAGCCTGGATTCTGCAACCTGTATATAGCACATGCCTGGATTCTGCACCCTGTACATAGCACACGTCTGGATTCTGCAACCTGTACATAGCACATGCCTGGATTCTGCACCCTGTACATAGCACGTGCCTGGATTCTGCAACCTGTATATAGCACATGCCTGGATTCTGCACCCGGTACATAGCACATGCCTGGACTCTGCAACCTGTACATAGCACATGTCTGGATTCTGCAACCTGTATATAGCACATGCCTTGATTCTGCAATCTGTCTACAGCACATACCTGGATTCTGCAACCTGTATATAGCACATGCCTGGATTCTGCAACCTGTATATAGTGCATGCCAGGATTCTGCAAACCCCCCCCCATCAGGTCAGCTACACTTACACTATACCTGGGTGGTGGTGGACACAGCAACCTCCCCCACTACTCTGTCAGATCAGCACAGGGTGGCAGGGCAGACACACTCCTCCAGCCTCTTTTCACAACCCACACACCCCCTATTACAAGCTAACCTCAGGCTCTCAGGTTCAGCTAGGGAGGTCCAGACTCCAGAAGACTGTGTGGACACAATGTGTAATAGCAGCTGCCCCGGCAGAGAGTGATTACACACTCAGCTCTGCTGCTCAGCAGTGGTGGGTGCAGCTAGAAGGAGAACAGAAACCAGACCAGGCTATTGCGGCCACAGTGCTGGGGGTGTTCAGGCTGACAAAAAACTACCAAAGAAGCAGCCAGAGCCAGGGATGCCCTCAGGATGGTGTTAGACGGTGTCACTCAACCTGGGTGCGGAGCGCATCCCCATAGCATTGCCACTCGGCCACTGACACCTCCCAATGTGTGGCACCCAGGGCAGACCGCCCCCATTCTTGGTTCACCCCTGACCACAGCACTCACAGCACTCAAGGCTGTCAGGAATTACAGTTTTCCATTCACAGAAGACTGTGAATGAGTGATGTAGCTGGGTGGAGAAGATTGCTGCTAGCAGTCAGAGCGGGGGAGGTCTTTCCATAACATGTTACAGACTGAATATGGGTAGTAATCACGTTGTTGCAATTGGCTCAAGTTTTGCAAGCTAGTAGATCCACAGTCAAGTTTATGAAAGCATCAAACAGCCCAAATAAACAGTAACAGTAAGCGAAGCTCCATGCATCTGTATTAATGAGAAAGCCACAAAGCCAGCAAAGGTATGCAGACAGGTGCAGATGCAGTTCAATTGCTGAGACATATACAATATGTATAACCAGGCAGTCACTTAGAAACTCATCTATGCCACTGCAGTCGGAATAAACACTTGTCATGAGTCCAATGACTTGTCTATAGGTCTTACCACTCCTGCAATCAGGTACTATGTGATGCCTGAGTCATAATATACTGCAATCTCGTCTACAACCCAGTTCCCGGGCTGGTATCTCTGGTCTGTGTATCCCAGAAGCACTATCGCTGCTGCTCATGTGATGTGTCGGCTCTGTTTACCATTTGCCATAGATTGCATGGCCTTCCATGACAGACGACAGGTGTGGGCAGGGTTTAGTGGCATCACCATGACATTGACACGTTTTAACCAGTCAATGATTTTATTGGGCAAAACATGTCAACGTCACTGTTGTATGCCTCTAGTTGTACTTAAAATGTTTGTTTTTGATTCAATCCCACTCTAAGCAATTTTCACTGCCAAAATTTGTTATTGGCCAAAATATAGGCACAGGTAACTATTTCCTCAGAGTTCCCTTGGCACTTAAACCATCCCTAATGTGTGAAATTCCTAATTGCACTAATAAGGTTTGAGCAGTGAGGGGGGGGGGGGGATGTGCTACCCCTTCACCTGATCTTTCAACACTAGGACAGGGAATTAAACCCTGGGACATTACCGAACATTACTGATCATTGAATTTGTAATAAACAGGCTCCTGTGAGTTAGTGAAAGCCAGGCATTAGCAGCATATACCGCCCATCACTGTATTATCATGACTGACACTTAATAAATGGGAATGCAAGGTCATGGTTTGTGGAAACAGATTTTTTTAATGTTAGATTTAAATGTTTTCTGCCATGACATGCTGAGGCCACACTGGCGGTAAACTGGCTGAAAGGCAGGGAGACATTGGCCCCTAAGCCACTGCAAATGTATATGTTTTGGCTGGTTGCCTTATACCCCCAATTCAGACATCAGTGCATTATTGCAAACAATATGCTTCTTGTTCTGACCTGCAATCACAGCTACTGGCAGGGGAAGGTCCTTTGGCATTTACTTCAATTGTGGCTCTGAGATGTTAATTGACTGAATACAGTCAATTTTTGAAGAGAAAGTCAATGCTGGAAGAATGCAAAACTGTGAAACGCATTGTGCTCATTTGTAAAGGTAAATAATAAGAACAATGTGTGGGGATGACGTGATATTTATTGAGTATTTTAATCAATCCATTTTTTCACAGTTATTTTGTTTAGGTAATAGAATGCTCCCTCCTTCACAATTCATCCTTTACAATTCCATGTGTGTGGCTCAATGAGGATGGTGTATGCAGAGCATCAGTCCATTGTGATAACCAAACACATGTTATGAAAAAGCAACTATTTACAACTATGCAGTTATAGTTACTCTTGAAATCTTTATTCTTCTGCAGTTTACAGGCTTTCTAAGCCTTTTACCCAGCATATATGAACTTTATCTCAAGCAAAGCATAATGAAAAAGCAATACAAATCTGGCTGAGGTTGTGACACTTCCCTAATGCGACCAAAGATAAAAAAAAAGTTTTAGCTGTGCATATACCCTAAGCTTTGACTAGGAGGGCATTTTTTAATTAAACCTGTTCAAAAACATATCAGTGTGTCTAGTATTTGCATGGGGGGGGGGGGGGGGTATACTTTTTGCAGCCTATAAATAAAGTTTATTTGTGATCTTCTTTTGAATTGAGGAATTTCTAGATTTTCATTTCATAGCCCTCATAGTATCATAGCCCTCATAGTATGGACCTTGGGAAACATGTGGTGGTTGGGGTATGTTTAATCCACTATTTTTTATTTTTTAGGTATGCAGGTTAAAAAAAATAGTGCAACACTAATATATCAACTGTAAGAAAATGGGTCGAACACCCCCCTGTCCGGTTTGCAGCAGAACTCCCGAACAGGGGAAAAATTCTAAACAGAATGGCAAACCCCATTGAATTCTATAGGAAGCTGAACAGGAAAAATCAAAAGTACCCATTTTGAAGGCTTATATGCAAGTAATTGGCCATAAAAGAGGTATAGGGTCTGGGTACTGCCCTGGGGGGGATGTATCAATGCAAAAAAATGTTTTAAAAACTATTGTTTTTTCAGGAGCAGTGATTTTAATGATGCTTAAAGTGCAACAATAAAAATGAAAAATTCCTTTAAATATAGTTCCTGGGGGTCCCCTTAGTCTTCCTGCAAAGTGGCGCATCTGTAACATATATAGAACATGCTTGTCATGGTTATGCAGTAATGTGTGTCTGTCAGCTCACCTTTCCTTCTGTGTTCACCTTTAGAGGCCAGCCACCCTCACCTGACTGTTTGAATAATCTTCCTTCAGCATAGCTCCACCCCGGTCTCTAATTAGGAACACTATATTAACCTGGGCATTGCAAGTCAACCTTGCTGGTCAACCATTGTGTATTTGGCTTCCTGTTTCCCGCTTGCCGTGTGCTCTCCGTTTGTCACTGTTACCGACCTTGGCGTGTTCTTGACTATTCCTGTCTGCTTGTGACCCTGACCTTTTGGCGTGTCCCCAACTATCTCTGCTTGCCTGTGACCCTGAACCTTTGGCGTGTGGTCTGTTGTTCCTGTCTGTTAGTCGCCCTGACCTCTGCCTTATCCCTTTACTATCCTTATTGTTCTAGCCTGCTGCTTCCTTCTCCTGCAGTCTACCGTGAGCGTGAGCTGTGAGACCCTAGGGGGCGCAACCTGGAGCCAGACTGCAGCGCAGTCCATCCTCACCACTAGAGGCTCTGGTGAACACCTGCCGGCTCTTAGACTCCGCTCCCTGGGAATCGCTGCTCTATCTCCCACTAGGATCTGTGTTAGTGATCCTGTAGACCTGCTTCCTGAACCTCCCTGGGTACTATCCACAGCAGTCAGTCCTAGGGTCCACTATCTTATCAGTGCACTTCCGACACCGATGGAGTGCATCTGTCACCTGGTCTCAGGTGACCTGACAATGCTGCAGCAAAAATGGCATTTCTAAAGAATAAAAAAAGAGTCAAATAATACCAAGCCACATGCCCTTAACATGGGGGGGGTGATTTGGGGCACCTTGTCCCCATGTCTGTGGGAAAATCCTGACCCCCCATGTGAATAAGTATGGGGTACATAGTACCCCTACCCATTCCTCAAAAATACTGTCAAAAAGTAATAACAAGATAAAGACAGTGGCCCCCAAGACAGTGTCCCCCAATGTAAATTCATTGTCAATCATGCTGCCTGCCTGCACCTGAAAAAAACAAACAAAAAAAAGCTCCCATTGTCCATGAAGGCTGACCACCTACTGCAGGCTCCACCATTTGACAGTTCTTATATAGGTAAGGGCAGCCACCTAACGACATCACCTGGTTGCACCACCTCCCTTGTGACATCCCGGACTGGTGCATGATGGGTCAGTGATGTATCAAAGGGGCGGTGCTACCAGGTGATGTTGCCAGGTGGCCCCGCCCCTTACATATATAAGAACTGTCAAATGGCAGAGCCTGAAGTAGGCGGTTGGCCTTCATGGATGGCAGGAGAATTTTTTTCAGGTCTGGCGGTGTCATGTGGGCGTTGTGATTGACAATAGATTTATTCGAGGGACACTTTTTTTTATTTTTTAATAAATAAATTGTCAAAAACTGTGTTGAGGGCATGTGGCCTGGTATGGTTTAGGAGAGGGGGGCACTCGTCTGCCCCTTTCCTGACCTGCAAGGCTGCATGCCCGGATAAGGATCTGGTATTGATTTTGGGGGGGCACACGCCAGTTTTTTTTTATTAAGCTGTCAGCGGGGAAACTGATTGACAGCTGATGACTCATTGGTTGTTAAGGACACCACGACCAGTTTCCCACCTTCACTCCTTAACAACCAGCTTATACTGCTCCCAGATTGGGCACATCTTTGTCCAATCAGGGCGCAAAATGCACTGTGTGAATGCATTAGTGAATTGCAGGGCATTCAGCGGGGTGAGCACCCGCCGAACACCCTGCAAATTTGGGTGTTGGACGATTAGGCCATACAGCCAATGTTCGAACCGAATTAATCATGCTTGGGCCGAACTGCTTACCCAACACTACTCATAAACAGTGACAACCAAACCAAATACATGCCTTAATCCTCCTCACTCTTATAGTTATTAGTGCAAAATTCAAGTGTTGCTGTACTCCATTTCAAACTCAACACACAAGTGTTCTTGAGTACCAGTCCCCTCTTCCCCATGTCAGTTATCACTCACCAGATAAAATGTGATTTTATATATATATATATATATATATATATATATATATATATATATATATACAGGCCTTTCTGCACCTTCTGAGTCACCCCTTGACTCCGCACCCTACCCACCTCCAAGCACCGTTCCTTGGCTCTACCCCTTACCCACCTCCCAGTATCACCCTTTTAGAGAATACAGAACCAAGTATAATTTTGTGGTGCTAAGTATTTTGTATGAAATTTGTTAATGGTGACAAGAAAGGCAGTAAAATAGATCTAGCAACAATGGACACCCCAGTGAAGTGGACTCCCAACAGCCAGCATCAATAGACCCTCCAGCAGCCAGCAACATTAGACCCCTCCCTCAATAGTAGATCCCTTCCCAGCAATGATTGACCCTGTGCAACATAAGACCCACCCCCATAAAAATATATCCCCTACCAGCAACAATAGACCTCCCCAGCAACATTAGACCCCCCTTTAAAAATAGATCCCATACAGCAACAATAGATTCCCCAGCAGCCAGCATGAATAGACCCTCCAGCAGCCAGCAACATTAGACCCCTCCCTCAACAGTCAATCCATTCCAGCAATGATTGCCCCCTTGCAACATAAGATCCACCCCCAGTAAAAATATATCACCCACCAGCAACAATAGATCTCCCCAGCAACAATAGACTCCTCCTGCAAAAATAGATCCCCTCCAGCAATAATAGATTGCCCAGTAGCCTGCTTTAATAGACCCTCCAGCAGCCAGGAAACATTAGACCCCTCCCTCAACAATACATCCCTTCCAACAACATAAGACCTACACCAGCAACAATAGTTTCCCCATGAGCAACAGAAGAACTACACAGCAACAATAGACCCCCTTCCTTCACAAAAATAGATTTCCTGTTGCAAAAATAGTTTCCCCAGTGGCCAGCATCAATAGACCCTCTGCTCTGGTGGTGCTCCCCTGCATTTCTGCTGAAAAAAAGCCCTGTGTATATATATATATATATATATATATATATATATATATAGTGCCTTGAAAAAGTATTTATAACCCTTTTCCACATTTTGTCATGTTACAACCAAAGATATAAATGTAATTTATTAGGATTTTATATGATAGACCAATACAAAGTGGCACATAATTGTGAAGTGGAAGGAAACCGATAAATGGTTTTCAATTTTTTTTTTAAATTAATATCTGAAAAGTGTGCATTTGTATTCAGCCCCCCTGAGCCAACACTTTGTAGAACCACCTTGCACTGCATTTACAGCTCCAAGTCTTTTTGGGTATGTCTCTACCAGCTTTGCACATCTAGAGAATGACAGTTTTGCTCATTCTTCTTTGCAAAATAGCTGAAGCTCTGTCAGATTCGATGGAGAGCATCTTTAAACAGCAATTTTTAAGTCTTGCCAAAGAATCCAAATTGGATTTAGGTCTGGACTTTGACTGGGCCATTTTAACACATGAATATGCTTTGATCTAAACCATGGGTGCTCAACCTGTGGCCCTCCAGCTGTTGCGGAACTACAATTCCCAACTGGCTTCTTCCTTTGGGAGTCATGCTTGTAACTATTCATTTTGCAATACCTCATGGGACTTATAGTTCTGCAACAGCTGGAGGGCCACAGGTTGAGCACCCATGATCTAAACCATTCCATTGTAGCTCTGGCTGTATGTTTAGGGTCGTTGTCCTGATGGAAGGTGGATCTCCGCTCCAGTCTCAGGTCTTTTGCAGACTCTAACAGGTTTTTTTCTAAGATTGCCCTGTATTTGGCTCCATGCATCAACTCTGACCAGCTTCCCTGTCCCTGCTGCAGAAGAGCAGCCCCACAACATGATGCTACCACCACCATTTGTCACGGTGGGGATGGGGTGTTCAGGGGGATGTGCAGTGTTAGTTTTCTGCCGTAAATTGCGTTTTGCTTTTAGGCCAAAAAGTTTCATTTTGGTCTCATCTGACCAGAGCACCTTCTTCCACATGTTTGCTGTGTCCCCACATGGCTTCTTGCAAACTCCAAAAGGGACTTCTTATGGCTTTCTTTCAACAATGCCTTTCGTCATACCTCTCTTCCATAAAGGCCAAATTTGTGAACTGCATGACTAATAGTTGTCCTGTGGACAGATTCTCCCACCTGAGCTGTAGATCTCTGCAGCTCCTTCAGAGTTACCATAGGCTTCTTTGCTGCTTCTCGGAATAATGCTCTCCTTGCCCGGCCTGTCAGCTTAGGTAAATGGCGTGTCTTGGTAGGTTTGCAGTTGTGCCATACTCTTTCCATTTTTTGGATGATGGACTGAACAGTGCTCTATGAGATGTTCAAAGCTTTGGATATTTTTTTATAACCTAACCCTGTTTTAAACTATTCCACAACTTTATCCCTGACCTGTCTGGTGTGTTCCTTTTCCTTCATTATGCTGTTTGTTCGCTAAGGTTTTCTAACAAACCTCTGAGGGCTTCACAGAACAGCTGTATTTTTACTGAGATTAAATTACACACAGGTGGACTCTATTTACTAATTAGGTGACTTCTGAAGACAATTGGTTCTACTAGATTTTAGTTAGGGGTATCAAAGTAAACGGGGCTGAATACAAATGCACACCACACTTTTCAGATATTTATTTGTAAAAAAAATTGGAAACCATTTATAATTTTCCTTCCACTTCACAATTATGTGCCACTTTGTGTTGGTCTATTACATAAAATCCCAATAAAATAAATTTACCTTTTTGGTTGTAATGTGACCAAATGTGGAAAACGTCAAGGGGGAAGAAATACTTTTTCAAGGCACTGTATATATAACAAAAAGCCATTTGCGATCAGCTGGTCATGCGTGATGATGTCGAAGACAGACAAAACAAAAACATACATGGGGGGCACACCCTAAAATGCTTTACATTTAAGATGGTGCTGCTATAAGACCAAAAACAGTACAAGACAGATTACAGCACACATACAAAAATGACATTTATCTTGCATAGTTAAAAACACCTGAACATATTCAAAAATATGGGGGTTTGGTCACATTATATGGTCATATAGAACTAAGCCCACTTACTGCGACAAAGTACCCCGAATTAGTGGGTCCTACCCTAGTAATAGAATGAAAGAACCTGTGTCTCAACCATGGGAGATAAACTCCTCTATGTGGGAGAACTAAAGGGATTCCTCCTATGCACTGGTGGCCACTAAAAAGAGGTAATGAAGAGGGGGAGGGGTGCTCCTGCCCAAGAGACCTGGTCAGGGTCCATACAATATACAAAAACATACATGGGGGACACACCCTAAAATGCTTTACATTCAGGATGGTGCTGCTATTAGACCAAAAACAGTACAAAACAGATTACAGCGCACACATACAAAAATGACATTTATTCTGCATAGTTAAAAACACCTGAACATATTCAAAAATATGGGGATTTGGTCACACTATATGGTCATATAGTGCTAAGCCCACTTACTGCGACAAAGTTTGGGGTACTTTGTCGCAGTAAGTGGGCTTAGCACTATATGCACTTAGCACTTAACAAGGTACTCAGGATAAAATAAAAAGAGAAAGGACTCCCATAGTGCAGTAATGTTTATGAAAGTAATAAAATACACAAGTAAAAACTCACATTTACATGGTGCTCACCCAACAATTGGATTAATCATCATAGTTCCTCTATAAGAGTGCTGCTCCACTTGCTTCCTACTGGGTGCGTACATTTCACAGCGTTCCATTGAGTCGAAGTGATGTAATCAGCCGTAGCCCCACCCTACATGTTTTTCGTCAATCCAGGATGTTGTCAGGGAGTAGTGTATTTATCATTGTTTCAACTTAAAATGTGCCCAACATTCACAAGACATATGCCCTATTGTGACCAAAATTCCATTTTCCACATTCACTCACTTTGGATGATTTTCGTATAATTTCAAACAAGATTCACCTGTTAAAAACTTCATCAAATAAGATTTGCCTGTGTAAAATTTGTATCATACAATATTTGCCCAACATCAGTTCTCAGAGTTGGACAATGATGTCACAGGTAACTGCATTCCAGATTTCCCCAGGCATTTATAACTATGCCCACTGTGGGAAACCAGACCATGCTCAAACAGGTGTTTGAGCAGTGAGGAAGCAGAATAATGGGAGTGGAACTTAACTTTTTGGGGAACCTCTCTCAAATTACCCCCAATATTAAAGGACATGTGGGTGTCAGGGCTGGGCTCAGCCCTTCCTTTTCTGAGCTGGCCACTCAGCTGTCGGCTAATTGCCAGCTCCTATCTCTCCACAGTGACTCACCTGTTGATGATATCCTGCATGTCAGTCCTGCCTACTTAAGCTGTCCAGCCCAGATGATCTCTGCCTTCGCCTTGGTCAACATCATCTCCTGCGTTCCTGTTAAAGACTTGCTTGGCTGACATTCCTTCTGGCTCCAGATCCTGCTTGCTGTTCCACTATGCTGTTCCCTGGCTTCCTGACTTTCTGGCTTGTCTGACTATCCGTTCCAGTTACCAAACTTTGGCTATGTTTTGACTACGTTTGTTCTATTTACTTTTAATATTAAATAAGTGTGATTTAACTGTACTTCTGTCACGGTCTGATTCATGGTTTTTGACAGTAGGCGAAGGCCATGAATTCAGAAGATGCAGTCAATCCACTTGTTGGTAATATTTTTTCCAGATTGGATAAGCAGGATCACCACATGGAACAGTTTGCCATGGCGTTACAAATGCTCCTGAGTTGCACAGCTCACCTGGAATCTCCCACTGTGGCTGCTCCGATACAACCTGTGTTGCAGGCTGTACCTGCTGCTGCTCCAGTCTCTGTGCAGGCACCTGCCTTGAGTATTAACTCTATAAGAGGTATGTCTGGTTCCGCTCCGCTTCCTCAGCGATTTGGGGGCAATCCAGTCCAATGCAGAGGGCTTCTCAACCAAGTTGAGATATACTTTGAGATGCTGCCCCAGGCATTTCCCACAGACAGAAGCAACGTAGGTTTTGTGATATCTTTGCTTTCTGAGAGAGTCTTGGCCTGAGCAAACCCTCTATGGGAGATGAAAAAAACCTGTTGTCTTGAGTTACCCTGAGTTTGAGGCTTCTTTTAAAAGGGTTTTTGACTTTCCCGCACACACCGCTTCTGCTGCCAAGTGTCTCATGTCCATAAAACCGAGTGCAAGAACTGTTGCCGATTATGCCTTTGAATTCCGTACTCTGGCAGCAAAGGATTCTTGGAACAATGAGGCCCTTGTGGCTGCTTTTTCTCATGGTCTCTCAGATGCCATCAAGAATGAGATAGCAACCCGAGATATACCTACTGAGCTGGAGAAGTTGATCATGTTTGACATCCTCATTGACTCCAGACTCAGAGAAAGACTCTATTTTAAGGAGCGGTTGCGGAAGCCTCCTGTTCATTTGTCTCCGAGCTTTGCAGTCCCACCCTTGCCTCCCTCACCTCCCATACCTCCTGGTACCAAATCGGTCAGTGAAGATAAACCCATGCACTTGGGCTTCACGCGTCTCTCTGCAGATGAGAGAACCCTTAGGAGGAGGGAGAGATTGTGCCTTTATTGTGACCAGGCAGGTCACTTTTTGAAGTCCTGTCCTACACGTCCAAGGAACGCCCAAACCTTGAGGTCCTGTCATGGACAGACCTTAGGTGGCATTGTTTCGTCCCCAGTTATCCAGAAGGATAAGCCCCTGTTTTCAGTTACCCTTTCTTGGGCTGAGTCGTCCATCGAGATACAGGCTCTAATCGACTCTGGGGCTGCATGCCTGTTCATTGATGCTGCCTTTGTATCGAAGCACTCGATTCCGCTGCAGCTGCGTGACACTCCACTTGCCATTGAGGCTCTCTACAGGAGACCTCTACAGCCTGCTCATTTGACTCATGAGACTGTTCCATTGTCCATTGCCGTAGGGGTTCTTCACCATGAGATAATCCAATTCCAAGTTATTTCCTCACCTAAGTTTCCGCTGGTTATTGGTTATCCTTGGTTACAGAGGCACAACCCCTCTTTTGATTGGCTCCATGCTGAGGTTCTCTCCTGGTTGCCACAATGCAGTAAGACATGCTTCCAGAAGGTAGCCAAGGTCCTGTGCACCTCTTCACTCCACTCCCTGCTGGAGGAGTACCATGATTTTAGCAATGTCTTTGACAAAGGTCAAGCCGGTAATTTGCCTCCACACCGGTCGTATGATTGCGCAATTGACCCTCAACTTGGTGCCATACCCCCTCGTGGCCGGGTTTACCCTTTGTCAGTCTTGGAGGATAAGGACATGGAAGAGTATGTTGCAGACTTAAGAGTGGTAAACTGAGACCTTGTATTGATTATAGGGGTCTCAATTGTTTCACGATGAAGAATGACTATCCGATTCCGTTGATTACGGAGTTATTTGACCGCCTGAAGGGAGCAACAGTTTTCACAAAGTTTGATTTGAGAGGAGCATACAATCTCATGAGGTATAAGGAGGGCGACGAGTGGAAAACTGCGTTTAATACCAGAACAGGCCATTATGAATACCTCGTAATGACTTTTGGCCCAGCAGTTTTCCAGGAATTTATTAACAATGTCCTCCGAGATTTGTTGCAGTTATGTGTGGTGGTTTATCTCGACGATATCCAAGTTCCTGGAGAGCCACCACACAGTTGTCTGTCGTGTGCTTCAGAAACTAAGAAAGAACAATCTCTATTGTAAATTGGAGAAGTGCGAATTCAATCGTGAACAGGTTAAATTCCTGGGTTATGTCATTTCCACTGCTGGTTTTTCGATGGACCCAGAGAAACTTTCAGCAGTCCTACAGTGGCCCCGACATGTGGGTTTATGTCCTCTGCAGCGTTTTCTTGGCTTTGCCAACTGTTATTGGAAGTTTATTTGTAACTTCTCATCTCTGGTAAAGCCCCTGACTTATATGACCAGAAAAGACGGTAACCCAGGACGGAGTTGGTCTCCGGAGTCCTTTAAGGCCTTTGAGAGTCTCCAGGCTGCCTTTGTTTCTGCTCCTGTGTTGGCACATCCTGATCCTACATTACCTTTTATCCTTGAGGTTGATGCTTCTGAGACTGGAGTGGGCGCCCTTCTGTCTCATCGTCCTACCTCTGAGAGCACTATGCATCCTTGCATCCTTGTGGCTACTTATTCAAAAAATTGTCACCTGTGGAGTGTAATTATGAGATTGGTGACAGAGAGCTGTAAGCGATCATTTTAGCTCTGAAAGAATAAAGACATCTCCTCAAAGGTACCACTGTGCTGGTTCTCATTCTTATTGAACATAAGAATCTCACATTCTTGTCTGAGGCTAAACGCCTCTCTCCCAGAAGGGCGCGATGGGCTCTTTTCTTGTCTAGTTTCAATTACATTTTCTCATTCTTACCCAGTACTAAGGATGTAAGGGCTGACGCTTTGTCACAACAATTTTCCTCCACTTCCAAGATGGAGTTGGTTCCTGTTCCTGTGATTCCTCCTGATCATATTCTGGCTACAGTTCGCACAAGTCTCACTTCTCCTTTGGGTGACAAAATTCTTGCTGCTCAGGTCCATGCTCCTCCTGAGAAACCTTGTGACCACTGCTTTGTCTCAGAAAGTCTCCGTACTGCCATGCTCCAGACTTACCGTTCTCCCAAGGCTGCTGGCCACCCTAGGAGCAACTCATTTGGGCCATTTCCCAACAATTCTGGTGGCCTAGTCTATGTGCTGATGTAACTGCCTTCGTAGCTGCCTGTTCTGTGTGTGCTAAGAGTAAGACTCCATGACTCCTTCCAGTGAGCCTCGTACAGCCCATACCCAATGGAGAAAGGCCCTGGATCCACCTGTCTATGGATTTCATTGTGGAGTTACCCAACTCCCAGGGCAACACAGTTATCCTTATGGTGGTTGACCGTTTCTCGATAAATGTCATTTGTCATTTTTGCTCGGGAGATCTTTCGCTTACATGGGCAACCCAAGGTGATTGTCTCTGACAGGGGTAGTCAGTTTGTGTCCAAGCCTTTTGTGCACAGTTGGGAAATCAGCTTGCTTCTCCTCTGCATATCACCCGCAGCCTAATGGGGCCGCAGAATGAGCCAATCAGTTCTTGGAGCAATTCCTACTTTTCTATATTTCTGACCATCATAACAACTGGTCAGACCTCTTACCATGGGCGGAGTTTGCCCACAATAGTGCCTTGAATTCTGCTTCCTGATTGTCCCCATTTATGGCGAACTATGGTTTTCAACCTTCCATGTTGCCTGACTTGTTTGTTCAGCAGAGTATTCCTGCTTAAGAGGAGCATCTCCGTGGTCTTCGTTCCACTTGGGCACAAGTCCAGGAGGCTTTGTGACATGCTAATGATAGGTACAGACTCCATGCTGACCGCAGACACCTGCTGCGCCTTCCTACCAGGTTGGGGACAGGGTCTGGCTGTCATCTCGCAACCTCCGACTTCGTGTTCCCTCTCTGAAGTTCACAACTTGGTTTATTGGGCCTTTCTGTATTCTTTGCAGGATTAACCCAGTGGCTTATGCATTAGACCTTCCTTCTAATATGCGTGATTAATGATTAAGTCTGTGTGATGAAACATGTCAGGGCATGGCTATACGGCAACCATCGTGAACGTCTGACGCGGCACGCTACACTAGGGAGTGGAGATCTGAATATGAAGAACGGGTGAGGATGAGACAGAGCCCACACACCTCGGGTCTGCCGTGACCGCTATACACCACTTTTTGGGCATTTAATGGAAAGTTTGCTGTGATGTTTTCTGCTTACTTTGTAGATATTGATGTGAGTGCAATGATTGAAGATTTTGTAGTGATATATTAAATTGGTTTTTATGGTATTACACTATTGGAGCACTTCTTTTTGTTTTCATGTGGAAAGATCCTGGTTTTCTCACGGCTGGATATCGGAGTTCACTTTAACCCTTTCTGTGTGGTTTAAAAGCGTTATAGCCAAATACGAGAGTGTGAGGCAATTTGAGTTGGTGAGTGCATTTTCTAAAGGGAGCGGAACCACTTGCACATGGTGTGGTGGATGATTAAGAAGATACTACACTGAATTGTTGCTTTTGGATTATTTTATGGACTTTTTGTTCTAAAATTATACACATATATTTTTTCACTTGTCACAGGGTGATAATATAATATTCTACACATATACATGTTTTTAAACAGGATCTGATGACAACAGCTGACCTTAGTGCTGAAACTGTGTAAAAACACTGTTTCAATAACATATATAATTCTGGCAGTGTGCCTTTTTTATTTCTATTTTTTTATTGTAAAAAGAAAATTGTGCACCCCCTATAGCTATCCAGTCTGTCATGCAGGCTAGTACCCACATAGCAAAGGAGTGGGGTGCATGTAGTCCTCCTGCTATGCTGATACTAGCCCACTGTCAGAAACCATGAATCAGACTGAGACAGAAGTACAGCTAAATCACACTTGTTTAATATTTAAAGTAAATAGAACAATTGTAGTCAAAACATATCTAAAACTGATGGTAAACAAGTATATTGCGCCCAAACTTGAAGTCCCACCACTGCGCCTCTAGAATAAATAAATGAATCCTAATAATGCTGCCACTCTGAATATATAAATGTGAATAGTATTTTAACCTCTATCTCAAATAAACAGTGATAAAAATAGTGGCGCTAAAATCACAATTAAAGTGAAAAAAAAAAAAAATATATATATATATATAGATATATATATATATATATATATATATATATATATATATATATATATATATAAACAAACATTAATGTGCACACAATGTATATATATATACATACATTGTGTGCACATTAATGTTTGTTATATATATATATATATATATATATATATATTTTTTTTTTTTTTTTTCACTTTAATTGTGATTTTAGCGCCACTATTTTTATCACTGTCTATTTGAGATAGAGGTTAAAATACTATTCACATTTATATATTCAGAGTGGCAGCATTATTAGGATTCATTTATTTATTCTAGAGGCGCAGTGGTGGGACTTCAAGTTTGGGCGCAATATACTTGTTTACCATCAGTTTTAGATATGTTTTGACTACAATTGTTCTATTTACTTTTATTATTAAACAAGTGTGATTTAGCTGTACTTCTGTCTCAGTCTAAATCATGGTTTCTGACAGTGGGCTAGTATCAGCATAGCAGGAGGACTACATGCACCCCACTCCTTTGCTATGTGGATACTAGCCTGCATGACAGACTGGATAGCTATAGGGGGTGCACAATTTTCTTTTTACAATAAAAAAATAGAAATAAAAAAGGCACACTGCCAGAATTATATATGTTATTGAAACAGTGTTTTTACACAGTTTCAGCACTAAGGTCAGCTGTTGTCATCAGATCCTGTTTAAAAACATTTACCAAAAAAATCTCACAAAGATTTTGCATACCTCCCAACCGTCCCGGATTGGCCGTGAAAGTCCCGCTGTGGGAGGTCTGTCCCGCGTCCCGGGCACCTTCATTCCGGGACAATACAATGTCCCGGAATTGCCCCACTGGCCGATCTGATGCCCCCCTAAAAATTGCCGCTGCATTGCCGCTGTCCCTCACTGCCCGCTGTACTAGTTTTGCATACCTCCCAACTTTTGAACTTCAGAATGAGGGACACTTGAGAAAGGAAGTAACCTTGCATAGCGCGCTGCGGCAAATGTGGGCATGGTCAAACGTTTGACAGTGGGAGGAGCTTAATGGGCATCATTAAACAAAACTTTGGCTTCCTTTTATCTATAAAATATGCTTTTATTATTGTTCCACAAGCAAGAGTCTCATGGATACATACATACCCCAGCACATTCATTTAAAAAAAGGATAAAAGAATGCAGTGTTTGGAGTGCATTACGTACAAAGTGCAGGGTTGTAGGATGAGCTATATACAGAGTGCAGGGTTCTGGCATGAGCTATATACAGAGTGCAGGGTTGTAGGATGAGCTATGTACACAGTGCAGGGTTCTGGCATGAGCTATGTACAGAGTGCAGGGTTCTGGCATGAGCTATGTACAGAGTGCAGGGTTCTGGCATGAGCTGTGTACAGAGTGCAGGGTTCTGGCATGAGCTATGTACAGAGTGCAGGGTTCTTGCATGAGCTGTGTACAGAGTGCAGGGTTCTAGCATGAGCTGTGTGTGTACAGAGTGCAGGGTTCTGGCATGAGCTGTGTACAGAGTGCAGGGTTCTGGCATGAGCTGTGTACAGAGTGCAGGGTTCTGGGGTGAGCTGCATTCAGAGTGCAGGGTTCTGGAGTGAGCTGCATGCAGAGTGCAGGATTCTGGGTTGAGCTATGTACAGAGTGCAGGGTTTTGGGATGAGCTATGTACAGAGAGCAGGGTTCTGGGGTGAGCTATGTACAGAGTGCAGGGTTCTGAGATGAGCTATGCACAGAGTGCAGGGTTCTGGATTGAGCTATGTACAGAGTGAAGGGTTCTGGGATGAGCTATGTACAGAGTGCAGGGTTCTGGGATGAGCTATGTGCAGAGTGCAGGGTTCTGGGATGCGCTATGTGCAGAGTGCAGGGTTCTGGAATGAGCAATGTGCAGAGTGCAGGGTTCTGGAATGAGCTATGTACAGAGTGCAGGGTTCTGGCATGAGCTGTGTACAGAATGCAGGGTTCTGGCATGAGCTGTGTACAGAGTGCAGGGTTCTTGCATGAGCTGTGTACAGAGTGCAGGGTTCTAGCATGAGCTGTGTGTGTACAGAGTGCATGGTTCTGGCATGAGCTGTGTACAGAGTGCAGGGTTCTGGCATGAGCTGTGTACAGAGTGCAGGGTTCTGGGGTGAGCTGCATTCGGAGTGCAGGGTTCTGGAGTGAGCTGAATGCAGAGTGCAGGGTTCTGGAGTGAGCTATGTACAGGGTGCAGGGTTCTGGGATGAGCTATGTACAGAGAGCAGGGTTCTGGGGTGAGCTATGTACAGAGTGCAGGGTTCTGAGATGAGCTATGTACAGAGTGCAGGGTTCTGAGATTAGCTATGCACAGAGTGCAGGGTTCTGGGATGAGCTATGTACAGAGTGCAGGGTTCTGGGATGAGCTATGTAAAGAGTGCAGGGTTCTGGCATGAGCTATGTACAGAGTGCAGGGTTCTTGCATGAGCTGTGTACAGAGTGCAGGGTTCTAGCATGAGCTGTGTGTGTACAGAGTGCAGGGTTCTGGCATGAGCTGTGTACAGAGTGCAAGGTTCTGGCATGAGCTGTGTACAGAGTGCAGGGTTCTGGGGTGAGCTGCATTCAGAGTGCAGGGTTCTGGAGTGAGCTGCATGCAGAGTGCAGGGTTCTGGGTTGAGCTATGTACAGAGTGCAGGGTTTTGGGATGAGCTATGTACAGAGAGCAGGGTTCTGGGGTGAGCTATGTACAGAGTGCAGGGTTCTGAGATGAGCTATGCACAGAGTGCAGGGTTCTGGATTGAGCTATGTACAGAGTGCAGGGTTCTGGGATGCGCTATGTGCAGAGTGCAGGGTTCTGGAATGAGCAATGTGCAGAGTGCAGGGTTCTGGAATGAGCTATGTACAGAGTGCAGGGTTCTGGCATGAGCTGTGTACAGAGTGCAGGGTTCTGGCATGAGCTGTGTACAGAGTGCAGGGTTCTTGCATGAGCTGTGTACAGAGTGCAGGGTTCTAGCATGAGCTGTGTGTGTACAGAGTGCAGGGTTCTGGCATGAGCTGTGTACAGAGTGCAGGGTTCTGGCATGAGCTGTGTACAGAGTGCAGGGTTCTGGGGTGAGCTGCATTCGGAGTGCAGGGTTCTGGAGTGAGCTGAATGCAGAGTGCAGGGTTCTGGAGTGAGCTATGTACAGGGTGCAGGGTTCTGGGATGAGCTATGTACAGAGAGCAGGGTTCTGGGGTGAGCTATGTACAGAGTGCAGGGTTCTGAGATGAGCTATGTACAGAGTGCAGGGTTCTGAGATTAGCTATGCACAGAGTGCAGGGTTCTGGGATGAGCTATGTACAGAGTGCAGGGTTCTGGGATGAGCTATGTAAAGAGTGCAGGGTTCTGGGATGAGCTATGTAAAGAGTGCAGGGTTCTGGAATGAGCTATGTAAACAGTGCAGGGTTCTGGAATGAGCTATGTGCAGAGTGCAGGGTTCTGGGATGTAATGAGACGAGCTATATACAGGGCACAGGGTACTGGATGAGCTATATACAGGGTGCAGCAGAGGCATAATTAGAACCTTCAGGGGCCCTGGTGCAAGAAACCATGAAGGTCCCCCCGACCTCCAGCCTAGGCCATTCCCTTCGAGCCCAGAGCCCTTCCCACTGATCCCATCACCCTTCATGGTCCCACAGCAGATTGGGCCCGGCCATGGTGGCAGAAGGCCAGGGCCTAGTTGCAAGTGCAACCTTTGCTGGTAGTTCCGCCAGTGGTGTCAGTGTGGACTGTGAATGGTGTCAGTCAGTAGGGCAGTGGACATGGTCAGTAGAGCAGTGGAAGTGGTCAGTATGGCAGAGAAAGTGGTCAGTATGGCAGAGAAAGTGGTCAGTAGGGCAGTGGACATGGTCAGTAGGGCAGTGGACATGGTCAGTAGGGCAGTGGACATGGTCAGTAGAGCAGTGGACGTGGTCAGTAGACATAATTAGTAGGGCAGTGGACAGGATCAGTAGTTTTTTTTTTTATTGTTATTTTATTTTTGTTATTATTTTTTACCATTATATTTTATCCATTTTATTTTTTAGAGTTTTTTTTTACAGTTTGTTTACAGTGGAAGGCATTATGATGGGGTGGAGGGCAGTATGATAGGAGAGGAGGTAGTGGAGAGCAGTATGATGGGAGGAGGCGGTAGTGGAGGACAGTATCATGGGAGGGGGGGTTAGTGCAGGGCAGTATGATGGGAGGGATGGTAGTGGAGGGCAATATAATGGGAGGGGGTTTAGTGGAGGGCAGTATTATGGGAGGGATGGTAGTGGAGGGCAGTATGATGGGAGGGAGAGCAGTATGATGGGAAGGGTGGTAGTGGAGGGCAGTATGATGGGAGGGGTGGTAGTGGAGGGCAATACAATGGGAGGGGGTTTAGTGAAGGGCAGTATTATGGGAGGGGTGGTAGTGGAGGGCAGTATGATGGGAGGGAGAGCAGTATGATGGGAAGGGTGGTAGTGGAGGGCAGTATGATGGGAGATGTGGTAGTGGAGGGCAATATAATGGGAGGGGGTTTAGTGGAGGGTAGTATTATGGGAGGGGTGGTAGTGGAGGGCAGTATGATGGGAGGGAGAGCAGTATGATGGGAAGGGTGGTAGTGGAGGGCAGTATGATGGGAGGGGTGGTAGTGGAGGGCAATATAATGGGAGGGGGTTTAGTGGAGGGCAGTATTATGGGAGGGGTGGTAGTGGAGGGCAGTATGATGGGAGGGAGAGCAGTATGATGGGAAGGGTGGTAGTGGAGGGCAATATAATGGGAGGGGGTTTAGTGGAGGGCAGTATTATGGGAGGGGTGGTAGTGGAGGGCAGTATGATGGGAGAGAGAGCAGTATGATGGGAAGGGTGGTAGTGGAGGGCAGTATGATGGGAGGGGTGGTAGTGGAGGGCAATATAATGGGAGGGGTGGTAGTGGAGGGCAGTATTATGGGAGGGGTGGTAGTGGAGGGCAATATAATGGGAGGGGTGGTAGTGGAGGGCAGTATTATGGGAGGGGTGGTAGTGGAGGGCAGTATGATGGGAGGGAGAGCAGTATGATGGGAAGGGTGGTAGTGGAGGGCAGTATGATGGGAGGGGTGGTAGTGGAGGGCAATATAATGGGAGGGGGTTTAGTGGAGGGCAGTATTATGGGAGGGGTGGTAGTGGAGGGCAGTATGATGGGAGGGAGAGCAGTATGATGGGAAGGGTGGTAGTGGAGGGCAGTATGATGGGAGGGGTGGTAGTGGAGGGCAATATAATGGGAGGGGGTTTAGTGGAGGGCAGTATTATGGGAGGAGTGGTAGTGGAGGGCAGTATGATGGGAGGGAGAGCAGTATGATGGGAAGGGTGGTAGTGGAGGGCAATATAATGGGAGGGGGTTTAGTGGAGGGCAGTATTATGGGAGGGGTGGTAGTGGAGGGGAGTATGATGGGAGGGAGAGCAGTATGATGGGAAGGGTGGTAGTGGAGGGCAATATAATGGGAGGGGGTTTAGTGGAGGGCAGTATTATGGGAGGGGTGGTAGTGGAGGGCAGTATGATGGGAGGGAGAGCAGTATGATGGGAAGGGTGGTAGTGGAGGGCAGTATGATGGGAGGGGTGGTAGTGGAGGGCAATGTAATGGGAGGGGTGGTAGTGGAGGGCAGTATTATGAGAGGGGTGGTAGTGGAGGGCAATATAATGGGAGGGGTGGTAGTGGAGGGCAGTATTATGGGAGGGGTGGTAGTGGAGGGCAGTATGATGGGAGGGAGAGCAGTATGATGGGAAGGGTGGTAGTGGAGGGCAGTATAATAGGAGCGGTGGCAGTGGAGTGCAGTATAATTGGAGGGGGGCAGTATGATGGGTGGGGGTGGCAGTGAAAGGCAGTATAATGGGGGGGGTTAGTGGAGGGCAGTATAATAGAAGGGGTGGCAGTGGAGGGCAGTATAATAGGAGGGGGGGGCAGTATGATGGGATTGGGGCAGTATGATAGGAGGGGTGGTAGTAGAGGGCAGTATATTGGGGGGTAGTCACGTGGAGGGCAGTAAAATGGGAGGGGGCAGTATAATGGGGGGGTAGTGGAGGGCAGTATAATAGGAGGGGGGGCAGTATGATGGGATTGGGGCAGTATGATGGGAGGGGTGGTAGTAGAGGGCAGTATATTGGGGGGGGGGTAGTGGAGGGCAGTAAAATGGGAGGGGGGCAGTATAATGGGGGGGGTAGTGGAGGGCAGTATAATGGGGGGGTAGTAGAGGGCAGTATGGGGGGACTGTACAGCATGACTGGAGAGGGGCAGTGTATGGGAGGGAGCAGAGTGACCATAAGTGTACTCAGAGTCAGGGCAGTGCAGGGAGCATTTCTCCTACCTTTATTCCAGCGCAGGAACAGCCTTCGGGGAAGACCCGGAGTCGGGGGCGGAGTCAGGGGCGGAGCCGGGGGCGGAGCTTAGGCGCGAAGAGGAATCCTCCTTTGGCTAAATTCTGGGGCTCCACTCAGGGAGGACCCGGAGTTGGGGGCGGAGCCGGGGGCGGAGCTTAGGCGCGAAGAGGACTCCTCCTTTGGCTAAATGCTGGGGCTCCACTCTCCTCCTTGTCGTGACGTCACTGGTTGTTAGACGCCAGGCGGGCCATGCCTAGCAACCAGTTGTTTTGGCAGTGAGCCAGGCAGCGTCTGGGGGTGAAATGAAGCGGTCTCGGCCAAAACTAGTACAGCGGGCAGTGAGGGACAGCGGCAATGCAGCGGCAATTTTTAGGGGGGCATCAGATCGGCCAGTGGGGCAATTCCGGGACATTGTATTGTCCCGGAATGAAGGTGCCCGGGACGCGGGACAGACCTCCCACAGCGGGACTTTCACGGCCAATCCGGGACGGTTGGGAGGTATGGTTTTGGCCGAGACCGCTTCATTTCACCCCCAGACGCTGCCTGGCTCACTGCCAAAACAACTGGTTGCTAGGCATGGCCCGCCTGGCGTCTAACAACCAGTGACGTCACGACAAGGAGGAGAGTGGAGCCCCAGCATTTAGCCAAAGGAGGAGTCCTCTTCGCGCCTAAGCTCCGCCCCCGGCTCCGCCCCCAACTCCGGGTCCTCCCTGAGTGGAGCCCCAGAATTTAGCCAAAGGAGGATTCCTCTTCGCGCCTAAGCTCCGCCCCCGGCTCCGCCCCTGACTCCGCCCCCGACTCCGGGTCTTCCCCGAAGGCTGTTCCTGCGCTGGAATAAAGGTAGGAGAAATGCTCCCTGCACTGCCCTGACTCTGAGTACACTTATGGTCACTCTGCTCCCTCCCATACACTGCCCCTCTCCAGTCATGCTGTACAGTCCCCCCATACTGCCCTCTACTACCCCCCCATTATACTGCCCTCCACTACCCCCCCCCATTATACTGCCCCCCTCCCATTTTACTGCCCTCCACTACCCCCCCCCCAATATACTGCCCTCTACTACCACCCCTCCCATCATACTGCCCCAATCCCATCATACTGCCCCCCCTCCTATTATACTGCCCTCCACTACCCCCCCATTATACTGCCCCCTCCCATTTTACTGCCCTCCACGTGACTACCCCCCAATATACTGCCCTCTACTACCACCCCTCCTATCATACTGCCCCAATCCCATCATACTGCCCCCCCCTCCTATTATACTGCCCTCCACTGCCACCCCTTCTATTATACTGCCCTCCACTAACCCCCCCCATTATACTGCCTTTCACTGCCACCCCCACCCATCATACTGCCCCCCTCCAATTATACTGCCCTCCACTGCCACCGCTCCTATTATACTGCCCTCCACTACCACCCTTCCCATCATACTGCTCTCCCTCCCATCATACTGCCCTCCACTACCACCCCTCCCATAATACTGCCCTCCACTACCACCCCTCCCATTATATTGCCCTCCACTACCACCCCTCCCATAATACTGCCCTCCACTACCACCCCTCCCATTACATTGCCCTCCACTACCACCCCTCCCATCATACTGCCCTCCACTACCACCCTTCCCATCATACTGCTCTCCCTCCCATCATACTGCCCTCCACTACCACCCCTCCCATAATACTGCCCTTCACTAAACCCCCTCCCATTATATTGCCCTCCACTACCACCCTTCCCATCATACTGCTCTCCCTCCCATCATACTCCCCTCCACTACCACCCCTCCCATAATACTGCCCTCCACTAAACCCCCTCCCATTATATTGCCCTCCACTACCACCCTTCCCATCATACTGCTCTCCCTCCCATCATACTGCCCTCCACTACCACTCCTCCCATAATACTGCCCTCCACTAAACCCCCTCCCATTATATTGCCCTCCACTACCACCCCTCCCATCATACTGCCCTCCACTACCACCCTTCCCATCATACTGCTCTCCCTCCCATCATACTGCCCTCCACTACCACCCCTCCCATAATACTGCCCTCCACTAAACCCCCTCCCATTATATTGCCCTCCACTACCACCCCTCCCATCATACTGCCCTCCACTACCACCCTTCCCATCATACTGCTCTCCCTCCCATCATACTGCCCTCCACTACCACCCCTCCCATAATACTGCCCTCCACTACCACCCCTCCCATTATATTGCCCTCCACTACCACCCCTCCCATAATACTGCCCTCCACTACCACCCCTCCCATTATATTGCCCTCCACTACCACCCCTCCCATCATACTGCCCTCCACTACCACCCTTCCCATCATACTGCTCTCTCTCCCATCATACTGCCCTCCACTACCACCCCTCCCATAATACTGCCCTCCACTAAACCCCCTCCCATTATATTGCCCTCCACTACCACCCTTCCCATCATACTGCTCTCCCTCCCATCATACTGCCCTCCACTACCACCCCTCCCATAATACTGCCCTCCACTAAACCCCCTCCCATTATATTGCCCTCCACTACCACCCCTCCCATCATACTGCCCTCCACTACCACCCTTCCCATCATACTGCTCTCCCTCCCATCATACTGCCCTCCACTACCACCCCTCCCATAATACTACCCTCCACTAAACCCCCTCCCATTATATTGCCCTCCACTACCACATCTCCCATCATACTGCCCTCCACTACCACCCTTCCCATCATACTGCTCTCCCTCCCATCATACTGCCCTCCACTACCACCCCTCCCATAATACTGCCCTTCACTAAACCCCCTCCCATTGTATTGCCCTCCACTACCACCCCTCCCATCATACTGCCCTCCACTACCACCCTTCCCATCATACTGCTCTCCCTCCCATCATACTGCCCTCCACTACCATCCCTCCCATAATACTGCCCTCCACTAAACCCCCTCCCATTATATTGCCCTCCACTACCATCCCTCCCATCATACTGCCCTGCACTAACCCCCCCTCCCATGATACTGTCCTCCACTACCGCCTCCTCCCATCATACTGCTCTCCACTACCTCCTCTCCTATCATACTGCCCTCCACCCCATCATAATGCCTTCCACTGTAAACAAACTGTAAAAAAAAACTCTAAAAAATAAAATGGATAAAATATAATGGTAAAAAATAATAACAAAAATAAAATAACAATAAAAAAAAAAACTACTGATCCTGTCCACTGCCCTACTAATTATGTCTACTGACCACGTCCACTGCTCTACTGACCATGTCCACTGCCCTACTGACCATGTCCACTGCCCTACTGACCATGTCCACTGCCCTACTGACCACTTTCTCTGCCATACTGACCACTTTCTCTGCCATACTGACCACTTCCACTGCTCTACTGACCATGTCCACTGCCCTACTGACTGACACCATTCACAGTCCACACTGACACCACTGGCGGAACTACCAGCAAAGGTTGCACTTGCAACTAGGCCCTGGCCTTCTGCCACCATGGCCGGGCCCAATCTGCTGTGGGACCATGAAGGGTGATGGGATCAGTGGGAAGGGCTCTGGGCTCGAAGGGAATGGCCTAGGCTGGAGGTCGGGGGGACCTTCATGGTTTCTTGCACCAGGGCCCCTGAAGGTTCTAATTATGCCTCTGCTGCACCCTGTATATAGCTCATCCAGTACCCTGTGCCCTGTATATAGCTCGTCTCAGTACATCCCAGAACCCTGCACTCTGCACATAGCTCATTCCAGAACCCTGCACTGTTTACATAGCTCATTCCAGAACCCTGCACTCTTTACATAGCTCATCCCAGAACCCTGCACTCTTTACATAGCTCATCCCAGAACCCTGCACTCTGTACATAGCTCATCCCAGAACCCTGCACTCTGTGCATAGCTAATCTCAGAACCCTGCACTCTGTACATAGCTCATCTCAGAACCCTGCACTCTGTACATAGCTCACCCCAGAACCCTGCTCTCTGTACATAGCTCATCCCAGAACCCTGCACCCTGTACATAGCTCACTCCAGAACCCTGCACTCTGCATTCAGCTCACTCCAGAACCCTGCACTCCGAATGCAGCTCACCCCAGAACCCTGCACTCTGTACACAGCTCATGCCAGAACCCTGCACTCTGTACACAGCTCATGCCAGAACCCTGCACTCTGTACACACACAGCTCATGCTAGAACCCTGCACTCTGTACACAGCTCATGCAAGAACCCTGCACTCTGTACACAGCTCATGCCAGAACCCTGCACTCTGTACACAGCTCATGCCAGAACCCTGCACTCTGTACATAGCTCATTCCAGAACCCTGCACTCTGCACATTGCTCATTCCAGAACCCTGCACTCTGCACATAGCGCATCCCAGAACCCTGCACTCTGTACATAGCTCAATCCAGAACCCTGCACTCTGTGCATAGCTCATCTCAGAACCCTGCACTCTGTACATAGCTCACCCCAGAACCCTGCTCTCTGTACATAGCTCATCCCAAAACCCTGCACTCTGTACATAGCTCAACCCAGAACCCTGCACTCTGCATGCAGCTCACTCCAGAACCCTGCACTCTGAATGCAGCTCACCCCAGAACCCTGCACTCTGTACACAGCTCATGCCAGAACCTTGCACTCTGTACACAGCTCATGCCAGAACCCTGCACTCTGTACACACACAGCTCATGCTAGAACCCTGCACTCTGTACACAGCTCATGCAAGAACCCTGCACTCTGTACATAGCTCATGCCAGAACCCTGCACTCTTTACATAGCTCATCCCAGAACCCTGCACTCTGTACATAGCTCATCCCAGAACCCTGCACTCTGTGCATAGCTAATCTCAGAACCCTGCACTCTGTACATAGCTCATCTCAGAACCCTGCACTCTGTACATAGCTCACCCCAGAACCCTGCTCTCTGTACATAGCTCATCCCAGAACCCTGCACCCTGTACATAGCTCACTCCAGAACCCTGCACTCTGCATTCAGCTCACTCCAGAACCCTGCACTCCGAATGCAGCTCACCCCAGAACCCTGCACTCTGTACACAGCTCATGCCAGAACCCTGCACTCTGTACACAGCTCATGCCAGAACCATGCACTCTGTACACACACAGCTCATGCTAGAACCCTGCACTCTGTACACAGCTCATGCAAGAACCCTGCACTCTGTACACAGCTCATGCCAGAACCCTGCATTCTGTACACAGCTCATGCCAGAACCCTGCACTCTGTACATAGCTCATTCCAGAACCCTGCACTCTGCACATTGCTCATTCCAGAACCCTGCACTCTGCACATAGCGCATCCCAGAACCCTGCACTCTGCACATAGCTCATCCCAGAACCCTGCACTCTGTACATAGCTCATCCCAGAACCCTTCACTCTGTACATAGCTCAATCCAGAACCCTGCACTCTGTGCATAGCTCATCTCAGAACCCTGCACTCTGTACATAGCTCACCCCAGAACCCTGCTCTCTGTACATAGCTCATCCCAAAACCCTGCACTCTGTACATAGCTCAACCCAGAATCCTGCACTCTGCATGCAGCTCACTCCAGAACCCTGCACTCTGAATGCAGCTCACCCCAGAACCCTGCACTCTGTACACCGCTCATGCCAGAACCCTGCACTCTGTACACAGCTCATGCCAGAACCCTGCACTCTGTACACACACAGCTCATGCTAGAACCCTGCACTCTGTACACAGCTCATGCAAGAACCCTGCACTCTGTACATAGCTCATGCCAGAACCCTGCACTCTGTACACAGCTCATGCCAGAACCCTGCACTCTGTACATAGCTCATGCCAGAACCCTGCACTCTGTACATAGCTCATGCCAGAACCCTGCACTGTGTACATAGCTCATCCTACAACCCTGCACTCTGTATATAGCTCATGCCAGAACCCTGCACTCTGTATATAGCTCATCCTACAACCCTGCACTTTGTACGTAATGCACTCCAAACACTGCATTCTTTTATCCTTTTTTTAAATGAATGTGCTGGGGTATGTATGTATCCATGAGACTCTTGCTTGTGGAACAATAATAAAAGCATATTTTATAGATAAAAGGAAGCCAAAGTTTTGTTTAATGATGCCCATTAAGCTCCTCCCACTGTCAAACGTTTGACCATGCCCACATTTGCCGCAGCGCGCTATGCAAGGTTACTTCCTTTCTCAAGTGTCCCTCATTCTGAAGTTCAAAAGTTGGGAGGTATGATTTTGCATAGGTGAAAGAAATCTGCTACCGTTTTATAAAGGTTTGTCAAGGCAATTTGATAGAGGTGGTCATTCAGCATAAAGCTACATGGACTTGGTTTTAGTAATATTGAAATATTTGTATTCGGCCTAAGCTGCTATAGCTAGGTAATCAGATTGTAGTTATACTGTTTATGTTATTATAAGTTGTTTGGATGACTCCTTAATAAATTATGCTGCATTTTCAAGTCATTGTTTTGAATCACAGCCTGTTTTTTTTTTATTTAGTTTAATTAAGGCTTGTATATGTATTGTGCTTTTTTTCTGTGTGCCATATCATGGCTTGCAGATTATTAGGCTACTGCCTCTTCCTAATAATGATGCTGCTACACATGCACATTTTGCATAATGGCTCTTACAGTTTTCAATATTTTATAGTTTATAATATATTTCTGCTTTTGCTGCTATATTTGTGCATTTATCTTTCTTGGAGCTCCATCTAGTGGCCATTTAGCATCAATCCCAACTCCTCATAAGAGTGTACTTTATTAGAAGCATTTTAATCCTTTGCTACATCTATTGTTTTTCACAATCTTTCAATGAAATGAGGGGAATAGAGAATGGAAATTGTGTTTTAAAAGGAAATCATCTTCTTCCATGCCATGCATTATGGCAGCAGTGCTAATACACTTATGCATTTGTATTGCCACTTATCTACCAGCAGCTTATTGTAGAAGAGGTTATGTTGCAGTTATCTTTCGGTTTTAGTTTGTATCCAGCTGCAGTTTCCTGAAGTAATCATGCACCTGGATAGCCTTTCAAATATTTGCTTCATTTCAGTATATGCTGTTATTCACATTTATAGTGTGAAGTTCCAATAAAGAAGATTCTATAAGATAATAGAAGTATATGATATAGTCATAGGCTATCAGGATACCAGGTCCCACAGTACTTTTTTCCTATCTAGAAACTAGACTTATTGTCCCCCCAAACACCCAACCCATACCCCCCCCCCCCTCCGCTGGTTCTTACTTTGATCTTTTGTTACATTAGCAAAATACACCGATTTGTGAAATGAAGTCCATTCAGATATTGAAAATGTACATGACCAGCACTTGCTCATTACTGCCATATTGCTGTTCAGTGGCTCAGAGTGTCAACTTTTACAAATGTGCACAGGTACTTCCCAAAGGAAGGTTTTCAAACCTACTTTTAGATCTATCTTTGATTTATTTATCCTTTATTCAGCACCTTTGAGAGCACTTTTTAGGATTTTTTTGCATAATGCAGTACTTTACAATTCAGGAGTGGTATCATGGACTTTTTCAATGTTCAAGGTACTACCCTGTTTCCCGGAAAATAAGACCTAGCGTGAGTGTCGGTGATGGCTGCAATATAAGCCCTACCCCCCAAATAAGCCCTACCCTGTTTCCCCGAAAATAACCCCTACCCTGAAAATAAGACCTACAGGGACTTTAACTAGGGCTTATTTGGGGGTAGGGCTTATATTGCAGACATCACTGACAATCACGCTAGGTCTTATTTTCGGGGAAAGAGGGTATAATTGTAAATTGTTTACTACTAACTTAATAAGTTGCTGACTGGGACTTTGCTAATGTTTAATATATTGAGCTTTTCATATACTGCTTACTTAGAATGTTTATACATTGTTGTGTTAATGTACCAGCACAACAATGACTAGAGAGGAGGTCATGCATGGGTTTAAAGTCAACCCAACTAATTTGGAAAAAGGCAGCCTAATGTGGCCATTTGTCACAATAGCCACCAACTACCAATAATGCACTACCTTGCCTTTGAACTTAGATCATGTGTGCCATCCTCCTCACTATGAAAGGTAAGGTTCCCAACAGCCATTTGTCAATGTGTGTTGGAGTAGACAGGGAGCGTTAACAGTGGGATTAAGTTACTAAAGGCAAATATACTGTGCACTGCAAGGGCATTTGCTCCAGAGCTTAGTAAATGAGGTAAAGCTTCACTTTGCAAAGAATACTTGATCACATGCAAGGAAAATAAAAAACATAATTTGATTGGATGATAGAAATCAGCAGAGCTTACCCTCATTTCGGAGCTTCCGCTCAGATCTAGGGCAAATGCACTTGAAGTGCACTTGCAGTGCACAGTATATTTGCTTTTAGTAAATCAACCTCCCTGTATATCATATAACCTCATTTTAACCACTTGTCCCCTGGAAGATTTTACCACCTTCATGACCAGGCCGTTTTTTGCTATTCGGTACTGTTGTGCTGCTTTAAATGACAGTTGTGCGGCCATGAAACACTGTACACAATTAAAAATATAATTAAATAAATAAAATATTTTTCACATAATAAACAGGTGTCTTTTGGTGGTATGTGATCAACACTGGATTTTTATTTTTTTGCAATATAAATGGAAAAATTGTAAATTTTGAAAAAAAAACAATATTTTTTACTTTTACCAAAAAACATATCCAATAAAACATTTAAAAAAAATCAAATTTCTACATACATTTTGGCCAAAATGTACTCTGCTACATGTCTTGTGTATATTGGTTGGTTTGTCAGACAGTTATAGCATCTACAAACTATTTACTATTTACTGGAATTTTTTTTTTTTTATACTATGAATGGTGGTAATCAGCGACTTATAATGGGACTGCGATAGTAGAGTGGGCAATCTGACACTAACTGACACTGGGGGGAACCGACTAACCCCCACTGACATCACCATGACATTAATACTGTGATCAGTGCTAATAATATGCACTGTCACTGTGGTAATGACACTGGGAAGGAAGGGGTTAACATCTAGGACAATCAGAGGGTTAAATGTGTGCCTATGTGTAATGTGTGTGATATGTGCTGCTTTTACTAAGGATCTTGTTGTTTTTTCCTTGCTTAGCAGGAAAAAAACAGCGAGATCCCCTCTCAGTGAACAGAGCTCTGTATTGTTTACAATCACAGAACTCTGTTCTATGAATCACTGAGCCGATCAGCGGGTCTTGGCGGCCAATCATTGGCTGAGACCCACTGATCAGCTTGTGCTGTGACGAATCGTAGCACAGCCGGGCCGCGCAGGCATATGGATCTTGTACTCGGTATATGATCCAGCACAGGGAGGCCATTTTGCCGCAGCACATGTACATTAGGTGTTCAGCAAGTGGGTAACTATATCATTTAAATCATTTTTTTTGTCTTCCAGAGCTAAATGAAGAATGTGGTTTTGATATTGAGGCAGACAAGAGCATGTTGACATACTGTGTTTGCAGTGTTTATCATATTCATTTTATTTTAACCACTTGCCGAACAGCCGCCGTCATTATACTGCGGCAGGTCGGCACAATTCCGTGAACCGTCGTAGCTGTACATCGGCTTCATGAAGCAGAATAGCAGGCGCGCGCGCACCCGCTGCATTTATGGAGGTGCCGATGCTTGTGGCCGGCGGTCACGGGCACGAGAGGCAGAACGGTGATGTATGTGTGTAAACACACAAATCCCTGTTCTGTGAGGAGAGGAGAGGCAAATCGTGAGTTCCTAATAGCTAGGAACCATGATCTGTCATCTCCTATAGTCAGTCCCCTCCCCCCCACAGTTAGAACACACAGTCAGGGAACACAGTTAACCCCATGATCGCCCCTAGTGTTAACCCCTTTTCTGCCAGTGACATTTACACAGTAATCAGTGCACTTTTATAGCACTGATCGCTGTATAATTGTCCATGGTTTCAAAAATGTGTCAAAAGTGTCTGATGTGTCCGCCATAATGTCGCAGTCCTGATAAAAATCGCAGATCACTGCCATTAATAGTAAAAAATAAAAATATTAATAAAGATGCCATAAATCTATCCCCTATTTTGTAGACGCTATAACTTTTGTGCAAACTAATCAATATACGCTTATTGCGATTTTTATTACCAAAAATATGTAGAAGAATACATATCAGCCTAAACTGAGGAAAAAATAGCTTTTTTTAAAAAAAATTGGGGATATTTATTATAGCAAAAAGTACAAAATATTGTGTTTTTTTCAAAATTGTCACTCTTTTTTTGTTTATAGCGCAAAAAATAAAAAACGCAGAGATGATCAAATACCACCAAAAGTACAGCGTCAGTGTCAGTTAAAGAGACACAGTGCCGAATCGCAAAAAATGGCCTGGTCATTGAGTAGCCAAATCTTCCAGGGCTGAAGTGGAAAACTGAAAGAATATAACCTTCAAATTGTTTATTGCAAGAAAAGTAATATCTTTTTCTTGGAATCTGGTAGTGCAGCTTTAGTGTTGCCCAACTTTCAATTTGTGCTGCTGTTTTTTTATTAAAAAAAATTGTTAACCATTCCCACATGGGCTACCCACAAACCCTACATGGCACTATAGTATCATGTGATACCATGAGTCATATATGTCACAAGGTCGAGCTATACCACAATAGTATCTATTTTCCCTATTGTATTAGAGGACAGTAAAACTAGTCTTGTCAAACATTGGTTGACCTAAAAATGATATTTGTTTGAGAACACTGGGTTGCATAATATCTAAGCTATGAAAGATCCTGAAAAATTAGAAAAAAAGTTATGAAAATCTTTTAGTTTCTTACTCCATTGCCATTAAAATACACGCTGACAATAAACAATTGTTAAAGAACTCCGGGATAGGCAAAATAATCACCTACTAGTACACCGCCCTTCACAAAACACTAAACAGTTAATACAAATTTGAAAATCCTTACCATTGAGGAGAAAAGCCTAATTGAATTTTCATTATCTCATCTCTGTAATTCAAAAGATAACAGCATCTGTTCTGTCAAAGAGGAGGTGTAACAGCAGGGATTATGTCATATCCTCTCCTCTAATTAGGAAACTACAGTTCCCATAAACCACAGGGATTTGTAGTGAATGTGGGCGGATATACTAGGCCTATGCAGGTTGAATGTATCTGAGAATCTGAGAGTCCCAGTCCACCCATCACAGTAAGTGGGGCTGAATCACTGCTTCCTATAGAAAGAACGAAAGAAGGGATGTGCCAAGACCAGTAGCTGGAGGAATAGGAGGCATAGCAGCCACCAGTCTTACAAACAGGAAACCAAAGAAAATTAACAGTTTGTTTTGAAAATAAATAGGCTATTTCAGAGTAACTACTAAATGAACCAGAAGATGCATGACATATTCAGTGAAGGTAGGAAATCAGCAACAAGGACATGTAAAGAAGTTTTTGCTGAAGTTATGTTTTAATATAATGTGCAACTTCCTTTATACTATTTCTTACATATCTAGAGTTTGACTGAACCCTTGGTAAGACGGCAGGAAAAAGGCTTTTGACACTATGAATCAGCAGAAAGGATGCAGACTTTTTGTTGTAGAGGTGATGAAATGCCCATTGATTGTGTCCTTTCACTAAATAAACCATTGTCCAAGAAGAAGTGAAAGAAAGATTATATATACTCAACCAGCTAAAACATTGTTGGGACCAGAATTGTATTCTAAGCCTTTGGGCTGAAGTAATAACGTGACCCAAGAAGGAAAACAGTGCACATTTTAAAAGTTGAGATCATGTAAAATATTATGTTGTGCTGTGAGAGAAAATAACAAGCAACTTTGGTGAGTGACGTGGACGAGTAGCAAGGGTAATGGTTTACTAATCCATTGTTATCTGTATACACGTGTCCAAATTCTGTTCTCATCAAAACATTCATCTACACTGATGCCTTTCATTCTTGTCAGACACAAGACTGACATATTCTTGGTAAAAAAAATAACCCCCACACCCATTACAATGTAGCAACACCCTCGAAGTAGCTGCTTTTATTGATTCACTCTGTTACTCTGCCTCTCAACCCCAAAGAAGGCCCTATGGCACACCTAACAAGATGGTTAATGGAATAACCAAATAATAATACACAAACATAGTTCTGTTCTTTCAAGTTTACTTGGAAGAGAGAAAAACTTAAAAAGATTAACATAAGTCAGCCAAGGCCTGTATAAGTAGCCAGGACTTGGTTGAAACAGTTAAAAAAAACAAAAAACAGTCAATAACACTATGCAACACATAAAGACTGAATAACAAGGTACACAGATTAAATGGACTCCCCGAACGAGCTACTGATATATGTGGAGTGCTATGGCTAAAGGGGAAACCCAGGCCAGCCTATAATACCTCCAATATACACAATGAAGTAATTTAACCACTCGTGGAGTGTCCCCTTTAAGAACAACAACAGTAATGTTCTATGAGCAAAGCTTTGTGTTTGTTCTTTTTACCGGTATGTAGGAGCTCTGTGGACAAGGGTTCCTCAATATAACAGGGTGATGAGGAGGAATGTAAAGTAGCTGGTGTTGTGATGCAGCACTTCTCTATGTAATCCAGGTAATAGGTGTCTGTGCACAGTATTCAGGTGTGGTATCTTATGGAAGACAATAAGGTTCCTGGGCAAAGCCCTCTCATCAATCCTATACGCAATCAGCAGTCCTCCACAGAGCGATCGTACGACTCTCCTGGCTGCAGGTGTGTCGCGATGGTGTTCAGTTTCTGAGCTGTTGAAGCGGCCTCTTCCGTGGTGCTCCACGCAGCTACAGAGTGTCCTTCCAGAAGCCTGCAGGTTCTGTTCCTCTGGGCTGGAGCTGCAGGCTGTGTGCCCCTTGGTAGGTCGCAATCCCCCCTCACACACAGCAACAGAGGGGTTGCTCTCCTGATGGGGTGCAGAAACAAGGCTCTCCGGCCTAGTCCGTCCTGTGTCTTTTATAGACTCCCCCACAATCCTCTTGCTCTCTGCAGTGCAGCCTGGGATTTGCAGTCCTGCTCCCCTCACCAGTCAGTCAGACTGCTTTGTGCTGAGACTTCATATTCCACCGTGCTTTGCTGCTGCTCCCTGATGATTGGCTCCCAGTCTCTTCCAACAGGGAGGCTACAAAGCAAGCAGTTCTGTGTGTCTCTGTGTGTGTGAGAAGAGAGGAAGGGGGGGGTGAAAAAGCCCACGCAGCTGCTAGCAGGCAGCTCTCCCCCTCATGGATTTCATCAGCCTGGAGAGGTGCCTGCTACAATAATAATAATATTGTCCTGCCCCAATCAAGCCACGTCCATCTACAATAAATGTCTGTCCTCCACCCTGGACAAGCTCGCTCCCCTCACTACACGCAGAATCAGGCCTCGACCCCTACAACCCTGGCAAACAGATGACACTAATGCCCGTACACATAGTCGGATTTTCCGATGGAAAATGTCCAATCGGAGCGTGTTGTCGGAAATTCCGACCGTGTGTGGGCTCCATCGGACATTTTCCATCGGATTTTCCGGTGAGAGCAGGCTATAAAATTTTCCGACAACAAAATCCATTGTCGGAAATTCCGATCGTGTGTACACAAATCCGACGGACAAAGTACCACGCATGCTCAGAATAAATAAAGAGATGAAAGCTATTGGCCACTGCCCCATTTATAGTCCCGACGTACGTGTTTTACGTCACCGCGTTCAGAATGATCGGATTTTCCGACAACTTTGTGTGACCGTGTGTATGCAAGACAAGTTTGAGCCAACATTCGTCAGAAAAAATCCTAGGATTTTGTTGTCGGAATGTCCGAACAAAGTCCGACCGTGTGTACGGGCATAAAAGTCTCAAAAAACGTAGTCGTGCTCTTGAGCGTCTGTGGCACAAGACTAAGTCTCTCAAAGACTTCAACCAATACAAATCTGCCCTCCAAAAATACTATTCTTTCCTCCACACTGCCAAGCAAACCTATTTTACAACTCTTATTAACACCTTCTCATCCAGTCCCCGTAAACTCTTCTCTACCTTCAACTCTCTACTTTGTCCTCTACCGCCTCCACCCACTGACTCACTCACTGCCCAGGAGATTGCTAATCACTTCAAAAACAAGATTGATACAATCCGTGATGAAATCTCCATTCTACAGGTATCTCCCCCAGCTAAGACCCCATGTCAACAGGTACAACTGACACTCCCCCTATTCAAATCTGCTACTACAGATGAAGTTGCTAAACTCCTTTCTATCGCCCACCTAACCACCTGTCCCCTGGACCCTATTCCCTCTCAAATGCTACGGTCACCCTCTGATCCCATCCTACACTCTCTAACCCACATCTTCAATCTCTCCCTCACCTCTGGCATCTTCCCCGACGCTCTAAAACATGTACTGGTCACCCCCATACTCAAAAAGCCGTCCTCGGACCCTACCAATCTTAACAACCTACGCCCTATCTCCTTGCTCCCCTTTTCCTCTAAACTCCTTGAACGCCTGGTTTACAACCAACTGAGTGACCACCTAATTAAAAACAACCTTCTTGATCCCCTTCAATCTGGATTTCGCCCTCAACACTCCACAAAAACTGCTCTTTTAAAACTCACAAATGACCTACTAACTGCAAAAACCAATGGACACTATTCTGTACTCCTACTTCTGGATCTTTCAGCTGCCTTTGACACGGTTGACCACCCCCTCCTCCTCAAAAAACTTCGGTCTCCGTGACTGTGCTCTTCAGTGGCTCTCATCCTACCTATCCCAACGCACCTTCAGTGTCACTTACAATTCTACTTCCTCCATTCCTCTTCCCTTCTCTGTCGGGGTCCCCCAAGGTTCTGTTCTTGGACCTCTTTTATTTTCAATCTACACCTCTTCCCTGGGTCAGCTGATAGCCTCTCACGGCTTTCAATATCATTTCTATGCTGATGACACGCAAATCTATCTCTCCACCCCTCAACTCACTCCATCAGTCTCTTCACGCATCACTAACTTACTAACCGACATATCTGTATGGATGTCACACCACTTCCTCAAACTCAACTTGTCCAAAACCGAGCTTATAATATTTCCTCCCCCACATGCCTCTTCCCTTGACTTCTCTGTCAAGAGCAATGGCACAACCATCCACCCGTCCCCACATGTCAGGGTGCTAGGTGTTATCCTGGATTCTGAACTCTCCTTTCAGCCCCACATCCAATCACTTTCCGAAGCTTGCCGCCTCAACCTCCGCAACATCTCTAAACTACGTCCCTTTCTAACCAATGAAACCACAAAGCTCCTGATTCACTCCCTGGTTATCTCTCGCCTTGACTACTGCAACTCACTCCTCATTGGCTTACCTTTAAACAGACTATCCCCCCTGCAGTCCATCATGAATGCTGCTGCCAGACTTATCCACCTTACAAACCGCTCAGTGTCTGCTACCCCTCTCTGCCAATCCCTCCATTGGCTGCCACTCGCCCAACGAATTAAGTTCAAAATACTAACAATAAGTTACAAAGCCATCCACAATTCTGCCCCAGCTACATCACTAACCTAGTCTCAAAATACCAACCTAATCGCCATCTCCGTTCCTCCCAAGACCTCCTTCTCTCTAGCTCCCTCATCACCTCCTCCCATATCCGCCTCCAGGACTTCTCCCGAGCCTCGCCCACCCTCTGGAATTCCCTACCCCAATCTGTCAGACTGTCTCCAAATGTATCCACTTTTAGGCGATCCCTGAAAACTTTCCTCTTCAGAGAAGCCTATCCTGCCTCCATCTAATAACTGCACTATTTTCTCCATTAGCTCATCCCCCACAGCTATTACCCTTTTGTATAACTTGACCCTCCCTCCTAGATTGTAAGCTCTAACGAGCAGGGCCCTCTGATTCCTCCTGTATTGAATTGTATTGTACTTGTATTGTCTGCTCTAATGTTGTAAAGCGCTGCATAAACTGTCGGCGCTATATAAATCCTGTATAATAATAATAATAATAATAATAATAATAATAGGAATAATAATAATAACATTAATAATAATAATAACAATAATAATAACAAGGACAATAAATAATAAATAAATAAATAATATCAACCTCAACATCAACATCAAATAATAAAATCACCAATCACTTTATAGGTTTTTTTATTCATTGATGTTGATACTATTGATATCATTTTACCGTTTGATTTCATTGCGATTTTTATGGGTAGAGGCTTTACGCACTCTTTTTGTTTATTATTTTGTTTTACCTTGTATCCGGATCACAGTGTGCAGGATTACCCCCAAGCACCGAACGCATAATTACTTGGTGGTTTAAATGAAAGTGAACAATTGTGAAAAACAGTAAAAATACGTAAAAACTAAATGATGAGCAATGTGTGACAAATTTAAAAAATAAATGGCTCAAGATATTAACTCAAAAGAGACCCTATACACTATGCAAAAAAATCCATAAGAATATATAATGTGCTATCCATTTAAATCATATTTCATAGTGTATAATTAATTCACTTTAACATGTTACATATGACACATGTCTTAACATCATACAGGGCTCAATTCACAAAACTTGATTTACCGTTTTAAGATCAGCAGTAAAATAGTTCAAAGTATTTTCAAAATTTTTTGAAAAAAAGCTACTAAAATACCACACATGCTATTTCTTGAAGTGATGAAATATTTTAGTAGTGAAGAAATTTTGGTACTGTAACACTGGCACCAGTCCACGTCCTTAACAACCAGTAACAATAAGCTGCCATGTGCCATGTCCCTAAAAACTATGATTCAACTGCTGTCAGCGGGATTCCTGCTCACAGCAGAATGTAAACAAAAGAAGAGCCAGCGATAAAAAAAAACAGCGTGGGGTTCTGCTAAGGTGCTCACGTATCCCAGATTGTCCGGGACTGTCCCGCAATTGCCATCTCTGTTCCTGGTCCTGTGCACCTTCATTCCGGGACAATACAGTGTCCCAGAATGAAATTGAGGTCACAGCCATGACCTACTAACTAGTAATTACATTTTCTTACACTTCTGGAACTGGTGTCAAGCAACCAGTGACATCACAGGCTCTCAATCACTCAGACAATGAGGCTGGGAGCAAGGCCCGCACTTAGTGCTGCACTGCTGTCTCCACCCACCTCAGCAACTCCTCCTTCTCTGGCGCCCAGCAGCAGGGACTGGCATGATCTTCACTCTCCAGGCATTGTGTCCTTCCCACCCACCTCCTTCCTCGGCGCCCATGGCCCAGCGCCCACGGCCCGCCTCCCGGCAGCATGCAGAGGGAGTGACAGCAGCAGGGACTGGTCATTTGGCGTCTGTTCTCTGTGCTGCTGCTGGATCAGATCAATGGCTGCCCGAGTGCCCAACTTCTCCTCCCGACCCACAGCCCGACTCACTGTCTGAGGGACCACTAAGAGTAACCAGAGGGAATATTGGAACTTGGAAGGTGATGGAAAAAGTCAAGTCAAGCTAATTAAATACTAATTAAACATAATTATAAATATACAAAGAATAAAACACAGCGAATGACTTAAAATAAAAAATTATAAACATATACACATCTGGGAACTACATAACTGTACATATACTGTGTATTTCCAAGAGTCTTTGTAGCAGCAAGTGTTTATAAAAGTGTCTAATGCATATTCAGAGTAAAAAGGGGGGGAAGTGAGACATTCCTAGTCACAATATATATGGTGTAGAAGAGGTTTCAAAAAGGATTGGAGTTGAGCGCTCTCACAGCCTGGGGAAAAAAACTGTTGAGCAATCTGACAGTTTGGGTTTTGATGAAAGAGACTGTGGGAGGGATGGGTAGGATCCTTCACGATACTAATAGCTTTGCTGGAGCATCGTGCTGTCGATGGTCAGTGGGGGGTGAACAACAGAATTTCTACTGAAATCCATTACAACCTTCTTTGTTTTCTTTAATTTAGGGACAAGTTGTTTGTACTACACCATTTAACCAGTTGTGCCACTTCCTCTCTGTAGAGAGTTTCATCATTGTTGCTCATGAGACTGACCACAGTTGTGTCATCCGCAAACTTAATCATATGGTTGGAGCTGAACTTGGAAGTAGAGTCGTGGGTCAGCAGTGTGGAAAGCAGCGGGCTGAGCACACATCCCTGTGGGGCACCCGTTCTCAATGTGGCAGTGCTCCGGGTGCTGCAGCCAACACGGACTGACTGAGGTCTTCTGGTTAAAAAGTCCAGGATCCAATTACAGAGGGTCAGGTTAAGCAAGTTCAATATAGTGATACCTTGTTGAGAAATTATTGTATTAAATGCTGAGCTGAAGTCAATGAACAGCATTCTAACATAAGAGCCTTTCTGTTCTAAGTGGGTAAGGGCCAGGTGGAGGGCAGAGGATACTGCATCATTCGTGGAACAGTTTGGATGGCATGCAAACTGATATGGGTCCAGCTTGTATGGAAGACTGGACTTAATGTGATGCATGACTAACCTCTCAAAGCACTTCATCATTATTGGAGTTAGTGATATGGGACGATAGTCATTCAAGCAGGACACAGGTGTCTTCTTTGGCACTGGAATTATGGTGGTGGATAGGGATGAGCCGAACACCCCCCGGTTCGGTTCGCACCAGAACCCGCGAACGGACCGCAAGTTCGCACGAACGTTAGAACCCCATTGACGTCTATGGGACTCGAACGTTCGAAATCAAAAGTGCTCATTTTAAAGGCTAATTTGCATGGTATTGTCCTAAAAAGGGTTTGGGGACCCGGGTCCTACCCCAGGGGACATGTATCAATGCAAAAAAAACTTTTAAAAACGGCCGTTTTTTCGGGAGCAGTGATTTTAATGATGCTTAAAGTAAAAAAAAAAAAGTGAAATATTCCTTTAAATATCGTACCTGGGGGGTGTCTATAGTATGCCTGTAAAGTGACGCGTGTTTCCCATGTTTAGAACAGTCCCTGCACCAAATGTCATTTTTAAAGGAAAAAATCTCATTTAAAACTGCTTGCGGGTTTAATGTCATGTCGGGTCATGGCAATATGGATGAAAATCAGTGAGACAAACGGCATGGGTACCCCCCAGTCCATTACCAGGCCCTTTGGGTCTTGTATGGATATTAAGGGGAACCCCGCACCCAAATTAAAATAAGGAAAGGTCCCTATATACTCTGAACAGCAGTATACAGGCGGTGCAAACAAGACAGGGACTGTAGGTTTGTTGTTAAGTAGAATCTGTTTGTAATTTTGAACATTTTTAATGTGTTTAGCTCCAGCCAAAAAATCTTTTCTAAGCTTTTTGGAAAACATAGGGAAGGGTTATCACCCCTGTGACATTTGTTTTGCGTCTTTCCTCCTCTTCAGAAGATTTCACCTCACTTTTTTGTCCCAATGAAAAATGTTTTTTGAAAATTTGGGTTTTTTTGTGGAACAAGGATTGGAAAGCATCAGTGGAAAGGAAAAATTGTTTTCCCATATTAACTCTTACAGGAGAGAATTTCCCTTCCTTAGGGGTAGATTTCATCTCACTTCCTGTTGTCTCCTTCCGTTTGCAAGTAGGAGTCGTTTGTAAGTTAGATGTTTGAAAGTAGGGTCCTGCCCTATATACTCAGCAGAAATTTGGGCCTTAGGTGTTGCTGTGGCCAAAACACTGTAAGCCCTCACAGGGCCCTGCTGTGAAATATTAGATCAAGAATTGTAATTACATGCCCCTGTTGAACAGGAGCTGAAAAATTAGGCCTTAGGCACTGGTGCTGGTGCCACAACACTGCAACCCCTCACAGACACTCTAGTTGAAACGCAGGAACAAGCCCTGCTGCAAAGTATTGCATCAAAAATTGTAATTACACGCCCCTGTTAGACAGGGGCTGAAAAATTGGGTCTTAGGCACTGGTGCTGGTGCCACAACACTGCAACCCCTCACAGACACTCTAGTTGAAACGCAGGAACAAGCCCTGCTGCAAAGTATTGCATCAAAAATTGTAATTACACGCCCCTGTTAGACAGGGGCAGAAAAATTGGGTCTTAGGCACTGGTGCTGGTGCCACAACACTGCAACCCCTCACAGACACTCTAGTTGGAATGCAGGAACAAGCCCTGCTGCAAAGTATTGCATCAAAAATTGTAATTACACGCCCCTGTTAGACAGGGGCAGAAAAATTGGGTCTTAGGCACTGGTGCTGGTGCCACAACACTGCAACCCCTCACAGACACTCTAGTTGGAATGCAGGAACGAGCCCTGCTGCAAAGTATTACATCAAAAATTGTAATTACACGCCCCTGTTAAACAGGGGCTGAAAAATTGTGCCTTAGGCACTGGTGGTGGCGCCCAGAACCAAAAATGTTCTTACAAGCTATCAGCGTGATGATTGAGGAGGAAGAGGATAATTACTCAGGGATAGTCACTCAGCATCAGCATAGGCAGTCTTTGAAGGGATCTGAGATTTCAAAAAAAATTATTCGGTTACATCTGCATCAGGTGCTTGGTAGCTGGTGGTGATCCAAGACTGATTCATTTTTATGAAGGTCAGCCGATCGACCGAGTCGGTGGACAGACGCACCCTGTGATCGGTTACCACGCCTCCAGCAGCACTGAATGTGCGTTCCGAAAGAACGCTGGATGCAGGACAGGCCAGTAGCTCAATTGCATACTGTGCAAGCTCTGGCCAGTGATCCATCCTCAAGACCCAGTAACCCAGAGGATTTTCGGTGGGAAAGGTGTCCAAGTCTGATCTTGCCCCTAGGTATTCCTGCACCATGTAAAACAGACGCTGGCGATGGTTGCTGGAACCGATCATACCTTGGGGCTGCGGACCAAAAAATTGTCTGAACGCATCGGTCAGACGGCCACCTTCTCCACCGCTCCTTCTTTGACTGACCGAAGCCTCAGCAACACGTTGTCCAGAAACAGGAGTTTGTAACCTCCCAGTCTCTGGGAACGCGTTGCACAGACCTTTCTGCAAGGCCTCCCGAAGATGTTTCATCCTCTGCTCCCTCTGCGATGGCAAGATAAGGTCCGCAACCTTACCCTTGTAACGTGGATCAAGGAGGGTTGCCAGCCAGTATTGGTCCTTCTCCTTGATACCACGAATACGAGGATCCTTACGCAGGCTTTGCAGGATCAGGGAGGCCATGCAGCGTAGGTTTGCTGAGGCATTCGGTCCGGAGTCCTCTGGGTCACTAAGGACAACAACGTCCGCAGCCACCTCCTCCCAGCCACGTACAAGTCCATGTGTTCCTTGGGACTGATCCCTTAAAGACTGCTGATGCTGAGTGCCAGGCTCCACCTCCATACTGACACAATCTTCCTCCTCCTCCTCCTCCTCCTCCTCGTCCTCTTCCTGTGTGATCGGCGGGCACGCAGGAACACTGTCTGGATAAAGGGGGCCTTGAGAGCTAAGGAAGTCCTCCTCTTCCTGCCTCTGTTCTGCCTCAAGTGCCCTGTCCATTATCCCACGCAGCGTGTGCTCCAACAGGTGGACAAGGGGGACAGTGTCACTGATGCATGCACTGTCAGTGCTCACCATCCTCGTGGCCTCCTCGAATGGTGACAGGACAGTGCATGCATCCCTGATCATGGCCCACTGGCGTGGGGAAAAAAAACCAAGGTCCCCTGACCCTGTCCTGGTGCCATAGTCGCACAGGTACTCATTGATGGCCCTCTGCTGCGTGTGCAGCCGCTGCAGCATGGCCAACGTCGAGTTCCACCTGGTGGGCATGTCACAGATTAGGCGGTTCTTGGGCAGGTTAAACTCCTTTTGGAGGTCCGTCAGCCGAGCACTGGCATTATATGACCGGCGGAAATGCACACAGACTTTCCTGGCCTGCCTCAGGACATCCTGTAAGCCCGGGTACCTGCCCAAGAACCGCTGCACCACCAAGTTAAGGACGTGAGCCAAACAGGGCACATGGGTCAGTTGTCCCTGTCGGAGGGCAGAGAGGAGGTTGGTGCCATTGTCGCAAACCACCATTCCTGCCTTAAGTTGGCGTGGCGTCAACCACCTCTGAACCTGCCCCTGCAGAGCTGACAGAACCTCTGCCCCAGTGTGGCTCCTGTCCCCCAAGCACACCAGCTCAAGCACCGCATGGCATCTTTTGGCCTGCGTACTTGCGTAGCCCCTTGAATGCCTACGGAGCACCGCTGGTTCCGAGGAAGAGGCCATGGAGGAAGAAGAAGAGGAGGGGGTGGAGGAGAGAGGTGTGTCACAATCAGCATTTTGGAGGCGTGGTGGCGGAACAACCTCCAACACTACTGCACCTTGTCCTGCATCCTTCCCAGCTGCCAGCAGAGTCACCCAATGCGCCGTGAAACTTAAGTAACGTCCCTGTCCATGCCTGCTGGACCATGAGTCAGCGGTAATATGCACCTTACCGCTGACCGCCCTGTCCAGCGAGGCATGGACATTGCCTTCCACATGCCGGTAGAGAGCCGGAATCGCCTTCCGTGAGAAAAAGTGGCGTTTGGGTACCTGCCACTGAGGAACCGCACATTCCACAAACTCACGGAAGGGGGCAGAGTCTACCAACTGAAAAGGCAGCAGTTGAAGTGCTAGCAATTTTGCCAAGCTAGCATTCAACCGCTGGGCATGTGGATGGCTGGGAGCAAACTTCTTTCGGCGGTGCAGCAGCTGGGGCAGGGAAATTTGCCTGGTACAATCTGACGTCGGTGTACCAAAAGCAGATTGCCCATAAGTACTTGGCTGTGACACACCTAATTCTACACCTTCATTCCTCTCACTGCAGGTCGCAGAGAGGACTGAAGGTCTAGTGGGGTTGGAAATCTCAGCTGATGAGGAGCAAGGAGAGATCGTCTTTGTTCTTTGGTGTGGGTCTTTTAGATACGCTTGCCAACGAACTGCATGGCAGGTCAACATATGTCTGGTCAAGCATGTGGTACCCAAGCGGGAGATGTTTTGGCCACGCGAGATACGCTTGAGACATATATTGCAAATAGCAGCGGTGCGATCTGATGCACTCGTCTCAAAAAAGGCCCACACCAAAGAACTTTTTGAATAACGCGCAGAGACTGCAGCGCCCTGCACATGTGGAGCTTTGGGGTGTGATGCAGTCAATGTGCTGCCCTTAGGCTGGCCCCTGGAGGGCATCCTGCCTAGTTGGTGATGTGCCACCTCCTCCTCCTCCTCCTCCTCCTCCTCCTCCTCCTCCTCCTCTCTCCTATCAGGCACCCACGTTGAGTCAGTGACCTCATCATCCCCTCCCTCCTCATCACTGGAGCAAACCTGGCAGTATGCTGCAGCAGGGGGAGCATGACTGCCAGATTGCTGTCCTTCTTGGGCACCCCCTCTGTCCGTGCTCATGTTACTGCCTTCATTGAGCTCAGTATCATCATCAGAGCCTTCCAAACGCTGGGCATCCTCCTGGAGCATGTACCCAACACTGTGGTCAAACAGTTCGAGGGAATCCTCAGGAGGACATGGTGGGGCTAGGGAAGGAGTCACTGATGACATTGAGCTGAGGGAAGAGGCCGCTGCTTTGCCAGACAAAGCACCCTGGGCATGGGTGAGAGAGGATGAGGAGGATGAGGACGGCTTGGTCATCCACTCGACCAAGTCTTCCGCATGTTGCGGCTCAACACGGCCAGCTGCCGAAAAAAAGGCCAAGCGTGTCCCATGGCCACGTGCTGATGAGGATGCACCGTCTCCACGACCAGCACTAGACACAGAGCCTGCTTGCCCTCTCTTATTGGCTTGTGACTGTCTGCCTCTCCTTCTTGGCCTTCCAGACATACTAATGGCCTGTAGCTGCACTAAGCTGGGATAGAACACCTGTAATTTTCTTCAGGTAGCTTTATATACTGTAACCAGACAAGCCTGCCTGTCAGTAGGAAGATAACAGGAACGGATCTAGCTGAACACTGTGAGCAGGACGTACTGCACTAAATGTATATAGCAGGAACGGATCTAGCTGAACACTGTGAGCAGCACGCACTGCACTGAATGTAAATAGCAGGAACGGATCTAGCTGAACACTGTGAGCAGGACGCACTGTACTGAATGTAAATAGCAGGAACGGATCTAGCTGAACACTGTGAGCAGGACACACTGCACTGAATGTAAATAACAGGAACGGATCTAGCTGAACACTGTGAGCAGGACACACTGTACTAAATGTAAATAGTCTAGCTGCCTGACCGTGGTACTAATAGGATCAAAAAGAACACCTGTAATTTTCTTTAGGTAGCTTTATATACTGTAACCAGACAAGCCTGCCTGTCAGTAGAAAGATAACAGGAACGGATCTAGCTGAACACTGTGAGCAGGACGCACTGCACTGAATGTAAATAGCAGGAACGGATCTAGCTGAACACTGTGAGCAGCACGCACTGCACTGAATGTAAATAGCAGGAACGGATCTAGCTGAACACTGTGAGCAGGACGCACTGCACTGAATGTAAATAGCAGGAACGGATCTAGCTGAACACTGTGAGCAGGACGCACTGCACTGAATGTAAATAACAGGAACGGATCTAGCTGAACACTGTGAGCAGGACACACTGTACTAAATGTAAATAGTCTAGCTGCCTGACCGTGGTACTAATAGGATCAAAAAGAACACCTGTAATTTTCTTCAGGTAGCTTTATATACTGTAACCAGACAAGCCTGCCTGTCAGTAGGAAGATAACAGGAACGGATCTAGCTGAACACTGTGAGCAGGACGCACTGCACTGAATGTAAATAGCAGGAACGGATCTAGCTGAACACTGTGAGCAGCACGCACTGCACTGAATGTAAATAGCAGGAACGGATCTAGCTGAACACTGTGAGCAGGACGCACTGCACTGAATGTAAATAGCAGGAACGGATCTAGCTGAACACTGTGAGCAGGACGCACTGCACTGAATGTAAATAACAGGAACGGATCTAGCTGAACACTGTGAGCAGGACACACTGTACTAAATGTAAATAGTCTAGCTGCCTGACCGTGGTACTAATAGGATCAAAAAGAACACCTGTAATTTTCTTCAGGTAGCTTTATATACTGTAACCAGACAAGCCTGCCTGTCAGTAGGAAGATAACAGGAACGGATCTAGCTGAACACTGTGAGCAGGACGCACTGCACTGAATGTAAATAGCAGGAACGGATCTAGCTGAACACTGTGAGCAGCACGCACTGCACTGAATGTAAATAGCAGGAACGGATCTAGCTGAACACTGTGAGCAGGACGCACTGCACTGAATGTAAATAGCAGGAACGGATCTAGCTGAACACTGTGAGCAGGACGCACTGCACTGAATGTAAATAACAGGAACGGATCTAGCTGAACACTGTGAGCAGGACACACTGTACTAAATGTAAATAGTCTAGCTGCCTGACCGTGGTACTAATAGGATCAAAAAGAACACCTGTAATTTTCTTCAGGTAGCTTTATATACTGTAACCAGACAAGCCTGCCTGTCAGTAGGAAGATAACAGGAACGGATCTAGCTGAACACTGTGAGCAGGACGTACTGCACTAAATGTATATAGCAGGAACGGATCTAGCTGAACACTGTGAGCAGCACGCACTGTACTGAATGTAAATAGCAGGAACGGATCTAGCTGAACACTGTGAGCAGGACACACTGCACTGAATGTAAATAACAGGAACGGATCTAGCTGAACACTGTGAGCAGGACACACTGTACTAAATGTAAATAGTCTAGCTGCCTGACCGTGGTACTAATAGGATCAAAAAGAACACCTGTAATTTTCTTCAGGTAGCTTTATATACTGTAACCAGACAAGCCTGCCTGTCAGTAGGAAGATAACAGGAACGGATCTAGCTGAACACTGTGAGCAGGACGCACTGCACTGAATGTAAATAGCAGGAACGGATCTAGCTGAACACTGTGAGCAGCACGCACTGCACTGAATGTAAATAGCAGGAACGGATCTAGCTGAACACTGTGAGCAGGACGCACTGCACTGAATGTAAATAGCAGGAACGGATCTAGCTGAACACTGTGAGCAGGACGCACTGCACTGAATGTAAATAGCAGGAACGGATCTAGCTGAACACTGTGAGCAGCACGCACTGCACTGAATGTAAATAGCAGGAACGGATCTAGCTGAACACTGTGAGCAGCACGCACTGCACTGAATGTAAATAGCAGGAACGGATCTAGCTGAACACTGTGAGCAGGAAGCACTGTACTGAATGTAAATAGCAGGAACGGATCTAGCTGAACACTGTGAGCAGGACACACTGCACTGAATGTAAATAGTCTAGATAGAAGATAACAGGAACGGATCTAGCTAAACTGAATACAGTGTATATATATATATGCAACACCTGGGATGCATATATATACACAATACACTGTAAGTGCAGCTAACTGACTGACTGTTCTGCCTAATCTATCTAACTCAAATCAAACACTGTCTCTCTGTCTATCTCTTTCAACGCCGGAACACACACTACACAGGGCCGCCGTGCAGGCGGCCTTATATAGTGTGGGGCGTGTACTAAATCCCCTGAGCCATAATTGGCCAAAGCCTCCTTGGCTTTGGCCAATTACGGCTCTCTGTTCAGGCGGCGCTGTGATTGGCCAAGCATGCGGGTCATAGTGCATGCTTGGCCAATCATCAGCCAGCAATGCACTGCGATGCCGCAGTGAATTATGGGCCGTGACGCGCCACACGAATTTGGCGCGAACGGCCCATATCGTTCGCAATTCGACGGACGGTCGAACAGCCGATGTTCGAGTCGAACATGGGTTCGACTCGAACACGAAGCTCATCCCTAGTGGTGGATTTAAGACATGTAGGGACAACCACCTGGCTCTGCTGTCATCCATGGCTTCTGGTTGGCACGTGTGGTAATAATCTTGGTGACTGTCACATCATCTATGCACTTTTTGATGTAAGCAGTCACTGTTTCAGTGTACGTCTTGTAAGTCTGTATGGTTGTTGTAAGTGGCTGCCTCTTTAAACATGTTCCAGTCTGTGTGCTGAAAGCAGTCCTGCAGTCCCGGGGTAGCATTGACTGGCCATACTGTGATTTGATTTTGAACCGGTTTTGCAAGTGTAAGCAACGGTTTGTATGCTGGAATTAGCATAACAGAGATGTGATCTGAATACCCAAGGTGGGGGCGGGGTTTAGCCTTGTATGCATTTTTCTCTGTTGTATAAACAAAGTCCAGTGTGTTGTTTCCCCTTGTTGCAAAACTCACATGTTGGTAAAACTTTGGCAAACATGTCTTTAAGTTTGCGTGGTTAAAGTTACCAGCAATAATGAAAAAGCCATCAAGGTTGTTTGTTTGATGTTCGCTGATAGAGCTGTAAAGTTCGCGAACCGCCTCCTTTGAAATTGCACACGGGGCAATGTAAACCGCGACAATAACAATGGCCATGAACTCCCTTGGCAGATAGAATAGTCAACACTTCACAAACATAAACTCTACCAGTGATGAGCAGTGTTTTGTTACTACCACAGTATTGTTACACCTTTCTTTGTTGATACACACACACAGACCACCTCCACGAGCCTTACCGGACAGTGATGAATCTCTGTCCGCTCGGTAGCAGGTTAGCCCATGTAGCTAAATGGTGGAATCTGGGATGTTGTTATTTAGCCATGTTTCAGTGAAGATAAACACACAGCAATCCCTTGTCTCATGCTGTGTAGACCGACTGAATGGAATTAAGTCCAGTTTATTTTCCAGTGAGCGAACATTAGAAAGCATAGCAGGGACGGACTGCACCTAAATAATGGGGAAGGTGCAGATCGGCTGGGAGAGAAGACAGCCAATAAGTTAGAGGGGCTTTTAAACTAGGCAACGGGGGGGGGGGGGGGGCACATGTAGATTTAGCCAGCGTGGAACAAATTCCAGTGGGTAGTTTTGGGGGCATTAGTGGTAGGTTGTCTAAAGCACCTAAACCGAGGTAAGTATAGTAACAAGTCCTATTTATAACCTCAGAACACCCAATAAGGAGATAGTATGTGACCGTTCAAAACTGCGTGGCTTGTTCACTAATGCCAGGAGTCTGGCGGACAAGATGGGAGAACTAGAGCTGCTATTGTACAAGGAGAATTTAGATTTTGTGGGAATTTCAGAGACTTGGTTTAACAGCTCTCATGATTGGCTGGGAACCATCCAAGGGTATTCCCTATATCGCAGAGATAGGGAGGGTAAAAAAAGGGGGGGAGGGGTATGCCTGTATATCAGAAATGATGTACAAGTGAATGTGGGAGATAATATCGCTAATGGAGCAAAGGAGGAGGTAGAATCCTTTTGGGTAGAGCTACAAAGGGAGGAAACCAAGGGGAAAGTAATACTGGGAGTATGCTATAGGCCCCCTGTTATGGAAACTATTTCTGATTGGGACTCTAAAAACAGAAGTTAATACTGCAATTGCAGGAACAGATTCACAGGACGCAATCACTTTGTTTAAAATGTCCGTTCAGTGCCAAAATTTATTTTTACATGTTATTTTATACATAGATAAGAAAGGGGGGGGGGTTGAGATGTTATTAAAAACTAACAACTAGAAATATGTTATTAAAAGCTAGCAAATAAAAAAATTGCAAAAGCTAAACCTTGAGAGGGGAGGGGGGAGTAGAGACAGAGAGAGCTTCTAGCAGAAGATGTGTCTGTGTGTTAGGTGAAGGTTACAGAACATATTTTACCAGTGTTCAACAAAATGGAGTCTCTTGTGCTTAAATGAACAATACAGTGAAAATCCATGTCATTTCCCTCCTTTTTTTTATTTGACACCATTCTTCTCCAAATTACATTCAGCCAATTGCTGGTAACTCCTGTTACATTGGCGCAGAGAGACAGCGTCTTGTTCAGCTCTCTCCTAGTTTTCTCAGAATAATGGATTAATCGGGGCTGGTAGACCATTTGTTGGTACAGTAGTGGGTAGTCACACAGAGGCATAGCCTGATGAGGAAGTAAATAACAAATATGAGAAATAGGAACATCACAATGTAAGTTCCTAGTTTCTGTAGCCATGTTGCTATGTCCTTTGACCTGGTCGCACTGTATCTTTGCGAGCAGCCAAAGCAGGTGCTAACTTCCCAATATAACATGTACCTGTAACAATAGTAGGAAGCCAGGCATAAGCTTTATCTCCACATATATAATATAATCCTCTATGTATGGATGGTATACCTGCTCCTAAAAAACTAGGTGCAAAAACATGGAATCTCAGGTAACCGATATTTCCACATATTGGGAACTGTAAGCAATTTGTACTATAAAGTGTTCTATTTAGTTCTGGATCTGGGATATAATAATATTGACCATAGTTTCCTCCATAAACTGTAAGCTTTGCTCCAGTGCAATCTGAATTGTCCAACCGTGTACATTTAGTGTTAAACGGGCATGTAATGTTTAGACAAATCTGTGGAGTGTCTATCTGTTTTGAAACCATCAAAGTTACTGATCTGTGCTCAATAGCTGTGGAAACTATATATGAGCCATTTATTTTGGTTCTGTTTAGATCAGTAAAGATCAGAGGTTTTGCTTTCATAGGTATTGTTCCTGTTTGGGGATGTAAGTGAAAACACACCCAGCAGTTACTAGTGTTAACATTTGGATGAAAGGGTTATTTTTCCATTTTTCAGTTCTCGCAAACAACAAAAAGAAAAGAAACATCATCATCATTTTTTCAAATGATATAATCACTTTAGGATTTTCTTGCAGTGGCTGGCGTTATTCCAGGTGGGCTTTACTTCCAACTTGACAGCGGAACCGGTTGTCAAAAGCACCAAATGTGGTCCATCAAATTTTGGTTCTAGCAGCTTTCTGATGTGTCGCTTGACCACCACCCAGTCACCAGGTTGGATTATTTGAATACCTAAAACAGAATCTGGGTCGGGGATAGAGTTGTAAACACCTTCATGTATTTTATTCAATGTTCTTTGCAAAATCTGAACATATTCTAACAGACTAGAGTGAGAAGCCTGCAACTGTTGGGGAAAATATAGCCCTGTTTTGGGTGACCCTCCAAAAAAAACTCATAAGGGGACAGCCCATGTGGTTGTTTAGGGGTATCTCGTACAGAATATAGGGCTAATGGCAAAGGTTCCACCCTTTTCCTGTATCTGCTTTAATTTCTGCACATCTGTTTTTCAAAATTCCATTAAGTTTCTCAATATTACCACTACTTTGTGGATGATAAGGTGTGTGGAAAGCTTGCTGTATGTGAAGGGCTTCCATTACCTCTTTCATTAATTCACCAGTAAAATGGGTTCCTCTGTCACTCTCAATAGTTTCAGGGACTCCATATCTACAAACTATTTCATTCAAACTTTTCTTTGCTGTTGTTTTTGCATTTGCTTTAGCTACCGGCCAGCACTCAGGCCAACATGAAAACATGTCAACACACACTAGAGCGTACTTATAGGTGCCTATTCTGGGCAACTGAATGTAGTCTATTAGATTTCTTTGGAAAGGGAAATCTGGCTTAATAGAATGCTTTTGGGGAACATGGACAGGCCTCCCTGCATTGTACATACAGAGCGCAAGTGAGACATGAAGCACAAAACCTGGCTGCAAGTGCACTAAATCCAGGTGCTATCCAATAGCAGTTAAGAAGTGCCACCATTGCGCCCTTAGCAAGATGACTGATGCCATGTGCCAGTTGTGCTAAAATTGGGTACAAACTCCTGGGTAGACACCACCTGTGACCTGTGTCTCAGAGCTCCCTGCTCATTTTAGGTAGCATTACATTTGATCCACTTATCCTTCTCTTTGTCAGAGGCCCGGTTCTGCAACTTAATTAAAGTTTCTATATACCACTGCTCTTGATGAGGGGAATCTGTCCCTGCTACCTGTGTGACCCCTACAGTGGGTGTGACTCCAAATGCCATAAGGGCAGCATCCCTTACCGCTTTGTCCACTAAAGCATTTCCTCTGGCTGTCATGTATTTTCCCCTTGCATGTCCTTTTACCTTCAATATGGCAACTTCTGCTGGTTTCTGAAAGGCCTCAAATAGCCGATCTATGAGTTTTGCATGTCTCACTGGCTTCCCTAGTAAGAAAGTTCCGTGCTTTCCAAATAGGCCCAAATTTGTGAGCTTGTCCAAACGCATATCTGCTGTCAGTGCAAACGTTTCCCCTTTGATTCTCTAGGAGATGACATGCTTTGACTATAGCACACAACTCAGCTTCCTGTGCTGACATCTGGGGTGTCAATGCTTCCTGATGTAAAATAGTGTCTTTAGTAGTGTGTGGCTGATCATCATCAGTATAAAATCTGGAACCATCTACGAATAGGTGTTTGTCACAATCTGATAAAGGCTCATCTTTTGCTGGTGTGACAGGGGCCATTTCTAACTCCATCAGAGCCATACAATCATGAGAAAAACTCTCAGGTTCTACATCAGTACCATTTGTTGTCAATTATAGGAAGAAGAGTAGCCGGATTTAAAGTAACACATTGTTTGATTGTTAAATTAGAGCAGAAGTGTCTGCTAGTAGGTTTGAAAAGTACCCATGTCTGGTATTTACTTGATTCATAATTTCTTGTACTGCCTGTGGCACATACAGGATCAGGCCAGAGTCTAGTACAAGCTCAGTTACTTTGTCTAGCAGCAAAATGCAGGCTGCTATGGCTCGTATACAACTGGGGGAGCCTTTGATGAAAGGGTCTAATGAGGCTGATACATACATCCAGGGCTTTTTTTCTCAGAGAATAGGTGCAGGAACCCCCCCCCTTCTGAGTCCCCCCTCTTGTCTCCGCCCCCTACCCACCTCCAAGCACCGTCCCTTGATTCCACCCCCTACCCACCTCCCAGTATTGCCTCAAGTATCATTTGCTAAATAATTTGTATGGAATTTGCTCTTGTCTAATAACATGAAAAGCAGTAAAAATAGATACACTGGAGCCAGCAACAATAGACCCCACCCCAGTAATAATAGATCCTCCCAAGCAACAAAACATTCCCCTCCCACCAATAATAGACCCCACCCCAACAACAATAGGTCCTCCCAAGCAACAAAAATTTCCCTCTCAGCAATAATAGACCCCACCCTAGCAACAATAGATCCCTCACACAACAATAGACTCCCCCGGCAACAATGGTCCCCACCTCAGTAACAATAGTTCCCCCCTGCAACAATAAACCCCACTCCAGCAACAATAGTTCTCCACACAACAATAGACCCCCACACAAAAACAATGGACCATCCACAACAAAATACTACTCTCAGCAACAAAAGTTCCACCCCAGCAACATTAGACACGCCCCCCAGCAGCAGCATTTTGTTCTTACTGTTATAGAGAAACATGAGAAGGCTTACTGTTTCTCTACTACTCCTTTGTATCAGAACAAATAAGCAAATCATCTGTGTACTGAAGCATAAATGTGTTTGGGTGTGAGGGGGGCCATTGGTCCAATACTTGATTTAACGCAGTATTATATTCAGAGGGGCTACTCACACAGCCTTGGGGCAATCTTGTCCATGCTAACTTTTGGGCATCATGGGTAAATGAAAAAAGGTGCCAGCAATCTGGGTGTAGGGGCACCGAAAAGAAAGCATTTGCAAGATCAATCACTGTAAAGCAGGTGCTGGAGGCAGGTATTCCAGGTAAAATGCGAGGGTTGGGCACGATTGGAGTATCTGCCTCAATTATATTGTTAATGGCTCTCAAATCATGCACCATGCGGTATATCACTTGCCCACCCTTCTTGTCTGGCTTCTTTGCAATTGGGAACAGGTGTGTATTGGCTTGGGACTTAATTGGTACAACAACCCGTGCTGCTTTCAGTTGAGTGATCTGCTCCTTTATCCCCTCAGTCTGAGCAATACTCAGTGGGTACTGTTTAATCTGTGGGAGATGGGCTCCTGGTTTAATTTTTATCAGAACTGAGGTGGTCCAGCAGACCTACATCATATTTGCTGGTGGCCCATAAATCAGCGGAATCACTTCCAATTCTGGTGGAAATGGTAGAGTGGAGTCTTGGATAAAAAATACTCCACATGGGGCGCATGCGCGAGGCTCGACATTGAGGATACAACCTACTAGAGCTCCACACTCCCCGCTGCATTAACGGGATCCGATCAAGCATCTGAGCCGCTCTGGAACCCTAATATTCCAGGGATCGCCCCCCCCTACACCACTGCCTCACCCCGTATGGTTCTGACGGGCCATCGCGGCAAAAACAAGCCCAAATTGATCAAAGAAGCCCTGGCCTGTGCCTCATCCAAAATGGCGGCGAAGGCCCTTGCTAAACAGCATGCTGCATCTCCGGCCAGATCGAGACAGGCTGACAGCAAAGAAGAAGATGAGACTGATCTTAACTTCAGCGGCTTGCCTACTCTGCCACAATCAGGTATGTCTCAATCAGACTTTTTAAAGCACATGGAGACAATGCTACAGACAGCTCTTAAAGCCACTTCAGACCAAATTACAAACAGGCTGTTGTGGGAGATAAGGGAGCTGGGACAACGCACAGCAGACCTAGAAACCAGAGTAGAAAATATAGAGCTTTCTATGCAGGAACAAGCTCAAAGGGCAAGCAGCACTCCGTGAAGAAAATGCCACACTTCTCTCACGTTTGGAGGACTCTGTGAAACGCTCCCGCAGATCCAATCTGCGGCTCCAAGGCATCCCTGAAATGGTTGATGACCTCCAATCATTCACCACGGCCTTATTTCAGGAACTCTCCCCTTCTATACCCATCGAACATTTAGAATTCAATAGGATTCACAGGGCACTCTCCCGTCACCAAACAGATGGCCCGCCTCGGGACATAATCATCAAGCTGCAATTTTTCTGCACAAAGGAGCAACTGCCCATAACAAAGACTCCCTCCTGTTCCAAAGCCATGCCTATCAGATTTTCTCTGACTTGGCACCTCATACAATCGCTAAACAATGGGCCTTGAAGCCACAACTTCAAATTCTGATACAGCACCAGCTGAAATACACTTGGCAATTTCCCTTTGCCCTGCAGTTCACATTCCAGGGACAGCACTCTTGCACATCGCCAAAATCCCTGCAACACCTCCTGGAATCCCTTCACCTGACACCCCCAGCTCAACAATCCAAGACTTTGCTACCTTGCACTCTGGCTCGCTCTGTTGCCCACCCATATATAACCACGCCAAAGCGTAACCTGCTGGGCCCATCTTCAATTCGAAAAGGAACACCATCTCGCCAGCCTGGAAACAGTCTCTTTGATCCGAAGTCACACACACCCCGTTGAACACGTTAATAGCTATGAGCTCTTCTCCTCATTGCTGAACGTGGTCTCTTGGTCATACAAGCGGAAACTTTCTAATGCACACCGTGTGCAAGTTTTTCCTTAACCAAGACCCAGGGGACTGTACCGTGGTAGGTACTTCCAACGTTATAGAAGATAACCTATGCAGATACCATCAATCCTTAATTGGGTTGCACAGGTTCAGATCCTTTTTTATTTTTTTTTCTCAACCTATTGTCACTTTTTCTGTTAAAATTGTTAACACTCAGTTTTTTTTTTTGTTTACAGGTTGCAAGCACACCGTACTTTTCTACCATGCATGCTCTATAGTCTGAATAGTTATCACTATGCTGCTCAATCTTAGTAATGCTAAATGTTTTCTGTGTTCTAGGATTTATGTGCTCCTCTTCTCCCCTACCCTACCCCCACCCTTTTCTTTTTTTTTTTTCTTCTCCTTCCCTCCTTTCCCCCACCTCATCCTCCCCATCCCCAATATTCTTTCCTTTTCTTCCCAAGTTTCCCTCTTTCCGTCCCCTTCCCTCTATAAGAGGATGCCACCACGAAACATTCACAGACACAGATCTTATATATTATGTTATCGCAAATGTAAATGCATTGTATTATTTCAAATGAATATCTGAGTTTAACGCTTAGTTTAGATTCTATTTTCACTGTTTGCAGTGGGAAGCTGTCACTGCTCCCCCCCCTTCACAGTGCACACACTCTCCAGCTAGCTGGCTAGCTGGGCAGTCGGTACACTATTTGGTCGGGCAATGGAGTCCAACCCCCCTGTTATTTATTTGCTCAACTGTTTGCCCTACAACATTTCTACCCAGCTCTTTGAATTTTCTCTCTCTCCCTTCTCTCTCTTTTCTCTCCACACCCCCTTTTACTTTCCCCCAGATCGGGTGGGTCGCATGGTTCTCTCATCGCCTAATATTATCCTACCCCAAGCCCCCAGATGGCCCCCTAAATATTCTCTCCCTTACTGTAAAGGGACTAAACTCCCCCAATAAAAGAGTTAAAGCCTTTCATACCTTCACAACCCTAAAAGTCAGCATAGTAGCCCTCCAGGAAATCCACTTTTCAATCCAAGCAACTCCTAAATATTTTAGTTCAAAGTACCCTCAAGTGTTCACTGCCTCTGCCACCACAAAACAGAGAGGCGTCTTAATAGCCTTCCACCATACCTTACCATTCATTCCAAAAACCAAAATTAAAGATCACGAAGGCTGTTATATTATTCTAGCTGGGCTTTTACAGGATGTTGAGACCACAATAGTGTCATATTACAACCCTAATAACAACCCAAATGCCTTCTTTTCTCACCATTTGCAAGTGATACGTACCCATTGCAAAGGCACACTGTTTATGTGCGGAGATTCTAATTTAGTACTGCACCCACATCTGGATAAATCACCATACGCCCCCGAACAATACTCCCCCTCCATACAATACTCCGTAAATTACTCCAGCAAGCCTCCCTAATAGACACTTGGAGAGAATGCAATCCCTCTAAGAAAAACTACACTTTCTATTCACACCCACACATATCCTTCTTAAGGATTGACCATATTTTTGTACTAGTAGCATCCTCACCACTATTAATACAATCCAACATACACTCTAAACATGGTTGAACCACTGTGCAGTAATCACAACAGCCTCCTCTCTGATCCTGCAAGCTAGAGATCGCACTTGGTGCATAAATGATGCACACCTAACCAACCAGTCATATTGTTTTGATATACAATTCGCCCTTAAAGAATACTTACTAGACAACACCACCCCTGGCATCTCACCAGTCCTCCTATGGGAAGCATATAAACCTGTGATCCGAGGGACCTGCATCTCCGTCTCCACTCACCTCAAACGAGATAAAAAACTTAAAATACAACAGTTGGAGGCAGATTTTCACCACCTCTTTCTCCAATTTCAATCTTCCCCAACTGAATACCACAGAATAACACTAGAGAAGACTGAAGCTGAGCTGGACCTGCTTCTGGCAGAATCAGCTGACAAGGCCATTCATAGATCCAACCACACAATTTATACCAAAGCCAACAAGCCTGATACCTTTCTAGCACTGCGTCTTCGTCGCCTGGAACCGGTACATAACCCCATCAGACTCAGATTGGCTAAAGACACCCATACAAGCAACCCTGTTAAGGTGCTCTCTGAATTTCACAGGAGGCTGGCCAAACTATATAAAGCAAAAACCTCCTTTCCTTTGAAACAAGCTGAAGCATTATTCCAAAACATCACTATCCCCAAACTGTCGGATGCCAATCGTGAGTCTATAGAGTGTCCCGTTACGTCCAAGGAAGTTCTCCTTGAAATTAAATCACTCAAACGCCCAGGCCCTGACGGACTCTCAAGCATGTACTTTAAGAAATTTGCTGCTACCCTGGCCCCTCTTCTCACTAATTCTTTTAATGACCTTCTCAAGCAACACTCCTTTGGTTGAGACACGTTGACAGCTATCATTTCCATGATACCCAAACCCAACACAGATAACTACTTCTTGTCCAATTACAGGCCCATATTCTTACTCAATTTGGATATTAAGCTCTTGGCCAAAATGATGGCATTACGCCTCAACCTAATCATAGGAGGCCTAATTCACAAGGACCAAGTGGGCTTCATACCACGTCGGCAGGCCAGCGACAATATCCGACACGTAATCCTACTTCAACATCTAGCTCGATCACGTAAAATACCCATGCACCTCCTATCACTCGATATAAAGAAGGCGTTTGATACGGTCTCTTGGCCTTATCTACATTTTCTATTGCAACGCTGGGGTTTCCGCCCAAACTTCCTGCATTGGATAACCTCCCTATACAACCAACAGCAGGCTTACGTTAAATGCTCAGGATTCCGCTCAGACTGTTTCCAAATACAACGGGGAACAAGACAGGGTTGCCCCTTTTCTCCCCTAGTCTTTGCCTTGCGTTCATGCCCCTAGCTGCCCTGCTCAGGGCAAATCCAAATATTAAAGGTCTAGAAATAGTGTCACATCAATACTCACCGAGGCCGAGATGCCGAGAGTGGCTCGCCCTTACGACCACGCGCACCCGAACCCCCGAGGGTGAGACAGGGGATCGGAAGCACGCGGAGGCACGGGTTTCCGGTAAGCTGTGAGAAGGCTCAGGATCGCTTGGATGGTGGGAAGCCTCCTGGCGGAGCCGTGCAGGACCGGTGTGCCTAATAGTGCAAGGAGCCAAGGTTAAGAGGTAATCAACTGACAAGTAGAAAGTCCTTATGACTGTGGAGATCAGGGGGTGTCAGCTCAGCGGAGATTATGGTTGTATACACAGGTAGAGGTCAGGGTATCCGGCAGACAAGGAGTGATCCTTTAAACAGGCAGAGGGTCAGGGTATCCAGCAGACAAGAGAGTGGTCGTTAAACAGGCAGAGGGTCAGGGTATCCAGCAGACAAGAGAGTGGTCGTTAAACAAGCAGAAGGTCAGGGTATCCAGCAGGCAAAGAGTGGTCGTTTAACAGGCAGAAGGTCAGGGTATCCAGCAGGCAAAGAGTGGTCGTTTTAACAAGCAGGGATCGGTTTAACTGTGAATCAGGAAACAGGAATCAAAGCACAATGCAGGGTACAGCTGAGGACAAACCAGCAACCCGACTGGGTGCTGGTGTCGTCTCAAGTAGCCTCCCAGTGAGCGCGTCAGTGTGACGCGCTACCGGGCACCTGCACGGGCGACGGCGTGCACACGTGGACCGCCGTGCACCCGCACGCGCCGCACCATCAGGCCGCGAACGGGTGCACGTCTCAATACCAGCCCACTGCGCATGCGCCCCGCAGCCCAGCGAACGGAGGCGACTTGTCCTTCGTGACAGTGCCCCCCTCCTAAGGGCGGACACTGGACGTCCAGGCTAGACATCAACTCCGGATGGTTTCGATGAAAGGTTTGAATTAAGCGAGGAGCATGTAGATTCTTCGCAGGCTCCCACGAATTGTCCTCAGGTGGGTATCCTTTCCATTGGATCAGGTACTGTAGCTGCCTGCCCTTCTTTCTACAACCCAGGATAGCCTCCACCTCAAACTCATTCTCCCCGTCCACCCTGATTGGTGGGGGAGGAACCTCTCCTCTTTCTGGAAACGGACTGGATACAACAGGCTTCAACAGAGATACGTGGAAGACAGGATGGATCTTGTATGTTTTAGGCAGCACTAGCTCCATGGCCACAGGATTGATGATCCTTTTGATAGGAAAAGGGCCAATGAATTTAGGTCCCAATTTTCGGGATGGCAACTGTAGCTTGAGGTTAGAGGTGGACAACCAAACTTCTTCCCCTATGTTAAATGTTGGGTTCTCCTTCCTACCTCGGTCATACTGCTCCTTGTAGGCCCTTTGAGCTCTTTGTAGCATGTTTTGGATTTCTTGGAAGTTAGTTTGCAAGGATGTTATTCTGTCCTGCACTGCAGGGACTGTTATTTCAGGAATGTCCTTAGTCAGAAACGTGGGATGGAATCCGCAGTTGGCCCAGAAGGGCGTTTGGTTGGTAGCCACGTGAACTGAGTTGTTGTACGCAAACTCTGCGTATGGAAGGAGTTTTGCCCAATCATCCTGGGATCCCGAACAGAAGCAACGGAGATACTGCTCTAAGGTTTGATTTGTTCTCTCCGTTTGGCCATTGCTCTGAGGGTGGTAGGCTGACGAGAGGCACACTTTAATATCCAGGGCTTTACAGAGTTCCTTCCAGAATTTGGACGTGAATTGCACGCCTCTGTCAGACACTATACTCCTCGGTACACCGTGAAGTCTTTTGACCTCTTTCAGGACAACATTGGCTGTCTCTACTGTGGAAGGAGTCCCTACCATAGGCAGTAAGTGGGCCATTTTGGACAGACGGTCGACTACAACAAAAATAGTAGTGTAGCCTTCTGAGGCCGGTAGGTCCACAATGAAATCTACAGATACGTCGGACCATGGTCGTTCTGGAAAAGGTAGTGGTTTAAGTAAACCCCAGGATCTGGTGTTTTGGCCCTTGTTACGTTGACACAGGAGACAAGAGGCCACATACTCCCTGCAATCCCGTCTCCAACCCGGCCACCAGAAGGAGCGAGAGATCAGGTCAGCTGTCTTCCTAACTCCGAAGTGGCCGGCCAATTTATGGTCGTGGCACATCTTGAGGGCTGTTAACCGAGTCTGTTGAGGTACAAAAATTTTGCCCCGGATCCAAAAGAGACCTTCGTCTTTCCTCAGGGATTGTACCTCCGGATCCGTACATGTATTGGACGACCTCTTGATAGAGGACATTAAGTCTGTCTGTGTCAATCCAAGGAAATTTTGAGGTGCAAGAATTGTGCTTGGTTCTGAAGTCTGGAGGTCTGCTGAGAACATCCGGGAAAGGGCGTCTGCTTTCCCATTCTTTATACCACGTCTGTAAGAGATGTGGCAATTGAAGCGCAAAAAGAACAAGGCCCAACGAGTTTGTCTGGGTTTGAGGCGTTTTGCTGTTCTGAGGTATTCAAGGTTCTTGTGATCTGTGAAGATCATCACTGGATGGAGTGCCCCCTCAAGTAAGTACCTCCATTCCTCCAGGGCAAATTTTATGGCCAGCAGCTCCCTGTCACCTACATCGTAATTTAATTCTGCCGCACTGAGTTTTCGGGAAGCAAATGCAACTGGATGTAAGATGGCTTTAGGTCCTTGTCTTTGAGAAAGGATTGCTCCTGTGGCTATTTCTGATGCATCCACTTCCAGTACGAATGGTTGAGAAGGATCAGGATGCCGGAGAATGGGAGCGGAACTGAACAGATCCTTTAGTTTCACGAAAGCTCCCTGTGCTGCTTGGGACCACTGGAATGAACCATGCCGGCGGGTTAATTGAGTGATGGGTGCCATTATGGTGGAGAATCCAACGATGAATTTCCGGTAGAAGTTAGCGAATCCTATAAAGCGTTGGACCCCCTTTTTGTCAGAAGGAGCTGGCCACTCCTGAATAGCCTGTATCTTTTGAGGATCCATCTCTACCCCATTTGCCGAAATGATGAACCCCAAGAATTGCACGACTGATTTTTCAAACTCACACTTCTCCATTTTTAGGTAGAGTTTGTGTTGTCTCAGAATGGCCAGAACTGTCCTGACGTGACCCCTGTGAAGTTCAAGTGTAGAGGAGAAAATTAGGATATCATCCAAGTAGACCACAAGGAAATCATCTAGGTATTTGCGGAAAATGTCATTCACCAGGTGTTGAAAAGTGGCCGGAGCGTTACAGAGCCCGAAGGGCATCACCAAGTATTCGAAGTGCCCGAACCATGGGTTCGACTCGAACACGAAGCTCATCCCTACCCACCAGACATGCAGGAGACAATACCTGATGAACCATTGACCTTATCGATACGTTGAACAGGGTCCGCCGTCCTGCCCTGATCTTAAGCCTTGATGTCCAAAAAGCATTCGACAGACTAAGTTGGCCCTATATGTTTGTGACTCTCATTAGATTTGGCATCCAAGGTCCCTTTATGTAAGCCCTAAAATCCCTCTATTCCAACCCCACTTCGCAGGTCCAGCTGGCTTCCTTCACGTCACGTTCATTCCCCAAGTCCAACGGAACTAGACAAGGATGTCCCTTATCCCCCCTTCTCTTCATCTTGTGTCTGGAGCCTTTGGCGGAGGCTATCAGATCGCATCCTGATATAAGTGGGGTTCCCATGCGTCATAGGGAGTACAAACTATCTTTATTTGCCGATAATGTACTCCTTACCCTAACTAACCCTCATATCTCCCTACCATCACTACAGGCCTTACTATCCCAATTTAGGTAAATGTCTTTTTTGCATGTGTGCGCTGTAATATTTTCTTCTACTGTACGGTCTTATGGCTGCACCATCTTTAATGCATCTTTTAGGGTGTGCCCCCCAAATATCCTGTTTGTCTATTGTATGGATTCTGACCAAATCCCTTTGGGTGAGGAGCACCCCACTCCCTCATTAAGTACCTCTCATTAGTGTCCACTTGTGTCATGGGTGGAGACCTCAAGATTTTTCCATTTTAGAAGAGTGTATTGCTCTCATGGTTTAGAGAAGAAGGATCTCCCAATCTATGGATAGTGTAGGACCCACTAATCATGGGGTACTTTGTCACAGTATGTGGGCTTAGCACCATATAGCAATATGGTGTGACCAAATCCTCATATTTTTTTATAATGTTTTTTTTTTTAAAATGTTTAGGTGTTTTAAACTATTCTTGCTGGAGGTAAATGTCTTTTTTGCATGTGTGCACTGTAATATTTTCTTCTACTGTACGGTCTTATGGCTGCACCATCTTTAATGCATCTTTTAGGGTGTGCCCCCCAAATATCTTGTTTGTCTATTGTATGGATTATGACCAAATCCCTTTGGGTGAGGAGCACCCCACTCCCTCATTAAGTATCTCTCCTTAGTGTTCACTTGTGTCATGGGTGGAGACCTCAAGATTCTCCTATTTTAGAAGAGTGTATTGCTCTCATGGTTTAGAGAAGCAGGATCTCCCAATCTATGGATAGTGTAGGACCCACTAATCATGGGGTACTTTGTCGCAGTAAGTGGGCTTAGCACCATATAGCAATATGGTGTGACCAAATCCCCATATTTTTTGATAATGTTTTTTTTTTTAAATGTTTAGGTGATTTAAACTAGCCTTGCTGGAGGTAAATGTCTTTTTTGCATGTGTGCGCTGTAATATTTTCTTCTAATGTACGGTCTTATGGCTGCACCATCTTTAATGCATCTTTTAGGGTGTGCCCCCCAAATATCTTGCTTGCCTCCCAAAATTCTCTCTCTCTTCCGTATGCCCCCTCCTCTCTAATGTACTGTTCAACCCCTTAATTCCTGATAGCCTTTCACATTCCCGAATGTTCCCCTGGGCTAGGGAGGGTATGTTTAACTCCGACACTTTGTTAACCCAGTTACCCGCAAACTCAGAACTTTCAAAGACCTTCAATCCAATAGCCAAATCCCTAACCACTTGCTATACTCATACCTCCAAATTACTCACTTTCTTTCGAAACAGGGTCCATACCAAACACGACTCATTTCCAGTATATACCAAATTCTCCAGGAGAATGCCCCACTCTCAACGGTCCCCCCACTCCTACATGAACAAATGGGTGCAATACACCCATCAACATATTTCTGATATACAGTGGGCTAAAATCTGGTCCTCAACCTCTAAGGTTTCTCGATGTGTGGCACAGAAGGAGACAGTATATAAAGTCTTATACTTTTGGTATAGAACCCCAGGGGTTATACACTGTTATGACCCCTCTTTCTCCCCTCTCTGCTGGAGACGTGGGAAAGTTAGGGGGAACCAATACCACATATTTTGGCAATGTGAACTGATTGTTCCTTTTTGGTCCATTGTACTTTCAGTGCTTCAGCAGGTACTTGATGTCCAACTCCCTTTGGACTCAGTACACTTCCTCTTGGGCCTCCCATTCCTGGCCCTGGGGAAGGTCCTGAACAAGCTTACTTCTTACATCTTGCTGGCAGCCAAAAGGGCAATACCTGCTTGCTGGTTGTCTTCACTTTCCCCAACCCAAGAGCAGCTATTGCAAGGTGTTAAGGATATACGCAGAATGGAACATCTGACGGCTATGGTGGAGGATGCGACAGATAGGTTTGATAAGATTTGGGCTCCGTGGGATAGTTCGTCCTTTGGCTCACCTTTTTAGTCTCCTCGAGGCCTTTAATAGGCCAAAAGTCGATCAACACTATGCTCCCTACGTAGACCTGTTCTCATTTGAGATCTTGCTCCCATCCCATTAGGTCCATGCTCTAAATTATCTGCTAAGATTACCCACATGATTTATATGATACTGCCTTGTTTCCTGTTTAATTTTTATTTCCCTTTTTTTTTTTTATTATATTATTTTATTTTATTTTGATATTTTGATTTTATGTTGATTTTATTTTGATTATTATTTGTTAAAATTTTGGTTACCTCTGTTTTTTTTTTTTACTTGCTTCTACCTCTGCTTGTATAATATTCGTGTCATAACGTATTCATACAGTTGGATATGTTTTTATGCTTTATATGTTTTCTCTGAATAATTTTTCAAAAAAATTACAATTTAAAAAAAAAAATTCAGTACCATTAGCGGTAACCCCCCGAGCCTCGGGATTGCAATGCACAATCCTGGTGCAGTGTACTTATCTTGTCCCCAGGATCCTGCGATGTCCCCCCGCTGTGTCTGTGGGCTCTGTCCTCCGCCCGATGCCTCTGTGTGCCGGGCGCCCTTCCCTGTGAGTGTTGTGACGCATGGGGGCAGAGCCCCGCAGCAAATTTAAAAAATGTAAAATTCATAACACATAAAGTACACTGTAATCTTACAGATTACATTACTGTATGGAATCATTTTATATCATTTTTGTCCCTAATACTTTGTCCAATGCCCTGATTGCAGTTTTATATTATATATACTGTCCTTTCTGCCTGGAAACTTGAGATTGTCCATAGCAACTAAAAAGTGTCCCTTTACGTCAAAAGTGGTTTTAGACCAGCTAGAAAACAGCGATAGTAAATATGAGCTATAGTGAATCATGGGGAAATCCATTTTATTATTATTTTTTATAATTATTTATAATTATTTATTATATTATAATTTATGATTTTGTGTTTCAAACTTTATCATACCCGGGATATCTACTAGACTCTTGTTTGGACAGATTTAAGTGTGTTATTGCTAAGAATTACAAGCCTACAATATAAAACACCAAATTTCTATGCAAAACAATTGCACCCCATTGAGACGTAAAAATCTGACATAATCATATCGTGAGGGAGGTTAAAGCAATAGTATCGCATTATCTGATAATACAGGTTCCTGCAGTATTAACGGAAAGTGTTATTTCTGAGATGTATTTTTAAAAAAAAAAAATTAAATAATATTGACACATCATGAGCTAGATTGCACATAAATATTAAGGACATTCATATTAGTGGACTATTCTGTTTGCTATTCTCCATCAATGTTGTAAAAAATCATAGTGATCCGCAAGGAAAAACAAAACTATTTGGGTTAAATGATACTTTTACTCAAAGATTCTTGTAGGTATACTCCCACATACCACTAGATGGCAACATTTCTATTAAAAAGTGAAATGAGTTTTCAATCGTTTTCAATACTTAAGGAAGCACTTGCTTAAGTTTGCTTTTTATTGTAGGATAACCTCCTTGGAAGCTTGGATGTGAATAAGACTCCTTCAGTTTGTATTTTCCTTAGGAGTAGGTTGTAAAAAGACATTTAATAGCAATTTAAAACATGTTTATAATTAATGGACTGGCATTAACAAATTGTGCTAAAAGTACAGTTAACTATCAAAACCAAAATCTGGTCACAAGAAAAAAAAAAAAAATACTTGCAGTAAGTCCCCCTACCCCCAACTCTTCACACGCATACACACACACTGACTGGTTTAAATAGTCATTTTTGCCTAGGGGTAGAGAAAGAAGGGGTAATACAGTTATACAGTAGTACAAATATCCAAGCATCCAAGTATGTCATATTATATCAAGCACAATACAGCATAGGCATTTAATACACTGTTAATACAAATTTATAACAAAAAATAATACAGACCCTGGTGAAAAGAAAGAGGAGGGGGAAAAACCCAACATTTTAGGGGTGTAAGAACCCCTTCTTCAAGAACCTCTCTTTTCACCAGCTGCTACATGGCAAGTATTGCTAACTTTACCTATTTAAATACACACTTTACCTGCAGTATATGCCTGCTTTTTTTGGTTATAGGTTGGAATTACCAGTGTACAAAAAAAAAAAAAGTGTAGCGCTATAGACCCCAAAGAAAATTAAAATGTGTCAAAACCTAGTATATAGGCATATAGATCAAGATAGATAGATAATAACTAGATAGTGACTTTCAAGATTTAAATGCTCACTCTCAGCTGCTTCATGTGTTTGCATTGATTACTTGGTCACGTGATCAATAATAGTTAGTATATATGTGGTCTGATTTTCTATTATCATTAGCTATGAGTAAGCACTTGGACAAGTGTGAAACGCATTAGCCTATGATCTGTACACTCTGTCTATGATGTCCTTTTATCTGATGTGTTCCTGATTTTAAAATAAACTTGGATTTTTACTTCCTGGAGTGCGGCTGTCCAGATCTTCTCATTTGCATATAGTCAACACTAACTAGATGTATGTGAACAGTATATAAAAATATATATATTGCCACCTTACAGTGTAACTATAGAATAAATCGTAGCACTGTGTTAATAAATCCAAACAGTATGAAATGAAAACACTAGTGATAAATAATTGTCAAATGTGAACAATAGTGTAATTGAAAAAACATAAAAGTCCAATAACTCTAACACCATAGAAGTTTGAAAAAAAATATTTTGGAATATGAAAGTCCACAATTTTGATTGTAGAAAAAAATGTGAAGAAAAAAAACACCACCAGAGGTCTATGGAGGTTGTACGTTAAAAAGTGGTAAATCAATAGCTCCCCAGGTTCTCAGATAAGAAGAATCAACTGGATCTGGCAAGTGAATGAGCTGTGAAAAGAACCACGTGTGGACAGAAGATCTAAGATGGTGCAGGGGCCATCACCGGAGGCATCAGGAGGCTTACCAGAACTTAATGACTTGAAAAAGACATACGTCCTACAAGTCAGAAAGGCTTGTTGACCAACCGGTCTGGGTGATACGTCTCTTCAGATGTCATCAGTATGCAGCAGAAGGGAAGAATAACAGTACAGCTTCCAAATCCATGAACATTCCGATAAAACCATACGGGTATTCATATGCCATGCGAGGAGTAAAGAAACTCACATAGCGTAAAAACGTTTAAACACTGGTTTATTAAAATAATATAAAATAGACTCACATGTTAGAAGATCATAAACAGCTCAAATATCAAATAGCGGTGATCGTGGACCCCTCACAATAATCCTTGCATTGTAGGGGAACCCCATTAATTTTTTATTTTTTTTACCCTAAAGTTGGGCTTTACCAAAAAAAACAAACATATCTTCACATGAGGTGTGAAAATTTTGGTCTGTTTCACTGAAGGGGTATTTTCCTTTGGCAGAAAGTGTGGCTCATTTATGTATGGGTGTGGGCAAAAGAACAAATGTGGTGGATTACTGTTTTTAAAAAATGAATTAAAAAGACTGAAGTACTTTATAAATTAAACATTGACCCTCAGATGATGTCATGAGTGACGAAACGCACCAGAGTGGAGCCATACGACGTACGGAGACTCATCAGCTAACTCAGGGAAAGACAGCTCCGATCCCCGTGGAAGGTATCTACTGAGGGCACTAGGAGACGCTAAGGAACCCGAGTTTTTCTGATGCATCATTAAGAAAATTACTTATTTATTATTGCATTTTTGTAAGTGTAAATCTGAAGGGGGGGCTTGTTCACCCCTTCCTTTTGTGTTTTATAATAAAAATCATTAAAACGAGATTACGCTATGTCCGATTCTATCCTTCTCTTCCATTGCCTACAACATTGAATGACCTGAGTGCGGTTTTCCTTTTGGATAAAGGAAGGAAGATATCGGCTTGGGTTTCTAGATTACTGGACGACATACACGCTAAGATCAAGTTTTCGTCTGGTAAGAGTTTTACTAAGAAGGGGTTTTCTTGCACACCCCCCCTCTTCTTTTTGAGCACGTATGGTTTTGGACTCCTTCCTGGTAGCAGCTGATGTTTTTGAAAAGATCACTTTAGAAGACTGTCTTTTTCCTTGCAAAGGCTGTTGGTTCCAAAAGGACTTTGTTTGTTACATGTGCTGATCTTTTTATATATATATATATATATATATATATATATATTTCTTTATATATATATATTTTTTCATATATATATATATATTTATTTTTAGTTTGATTTTACGGACTTTTTATGAATGCACTGTTATCTATTTAACCACTGACGATTTACGAGTAACCATACCTTTGAGCGCTGCTTGAGTCCATTGGACTTTTGTTTTTATGTCTATCATTGATTCCTTCCTTTAACCACTTCAGCCCCGGACCATTATGCTGCCTAAGGACCAGAGGACTTTTTCCAATTTGGCACTGCGTCGCTTTAACTGCTAATTACGCGGTCATGCAATGCTGTACCCAAACGAAATTTGCGTTCTTTTCTTCCCACAAATAGAGCTTTCTTTTGATGGTATTTGATCACCTCTGCCGTTTTTACTTTTTGCGCTATAAACAGAAAAAGACCGAGAATTTTGAAAAAAAAAGATATTTTCTTTTTGTTATAAAAAAATACAATAAACTCAATTTTAGTCATACATTCAGGCCAAAATTTATTCCGCCACATGTCTTTGGTAAAAAAAAATGTCAATAAGTGTATATTTATTGGTTTGCGCAAAAGTTATAGCGTCTACAAGCTAGGGTACATTTGGAATTTACACAGCTTTTAGTTTATGACTGCCTATGTCATTTCTTGAGGTGCTAAAATGGTAGGGCAGTACAAACCCCCCCCAAATGACCCCATTTTGGAAAGTAGACACCCCAAGGAAATTGTTGAGAGGCATGTTGAGCTCATTGAATATTCATTTTTTTTGTCCCAAGTGATTGAATAATGACAAAAAAAAAAAAAAATTACAAAAAGTTGTCACTAAATGATATATTGCTCACACAGGCCATGGGCATATGTGGAATTGCACCCCAAAATACATTCAGCTGCTTCTCCTGAGTACGGGGATACCACATGTGTGGGACTTTTTGGGAGCCTAGCCGCGTACGGGGACCCGAAAACCAATCACCGCCTTCAGGATTTGTAAGGGAGTAAATTTTTGATTTCACTCCTCACTAGCTATCACAGTTTTGAAGCCCATAAAATGCCCAGATGGCACAACCCCCCCAAATGACCCCATTTTGGAAAGTAGACATCCCAAGCTATTTGCTGAGAGGCATGTTGAGTCCATGGAATAATTTATATTTTGACACAAGTTGCGGGAAAGTGACAATTTTTTTTTTTTTTTTGCACAAAGTTGTCACTAAATGATATATTGCTCACAGCTGCTTCTCCTGAGCCTAGCCGCGTACGGGGCCCCGAAAACCAATCTCTGCCTTCAGGATTTCTAAGGGTGTAAATTTTTGATTTCACTCTTCACTGCCTATCACAGTTTCGGAGGCCATGGAATACCCAGGTGGCAAAACCCCCCCCAAATGACCCCATTTTGGAAAGTAGACACCCCAAGCTATTTGATGAGAGGCATGGTGAGTATAATCTGCCTGGGGCGACGCATATCACCGCCGGGCGATCAGGGGGCTAAACCTTTATTAGGTAATAAACGGCGGGTGCCCTGACACTATAAAAAATAAACGAACTAACCAGCGTCACCCGTAACAGTTATACAGTGATCAGTGGTGAAAGGGTTAACTAGGGGGCAATCAAGGGGTTAAAACCTTTATTAGGAAGTATATGGGGGTCCCTGTCGCTATAAAACGCTGACGGCGAACCTAAATATTTACCTCCCTAACTAGCGTCACCAGCGACACTAATACAGCGATCAGAAAAATGATTTTTTTGGGGGGGTTAGGGGGTATCCTAGACCCAAAGGGGGCTAACAGTAACTGTCCCACCACACTAACTGTCACAAACTGACACCATGCAGTAATCAGAAAAAAAAAACTGCTTGGTGTCAGTGTGACGGGGGGGAGGGGTGATCGGGGGGGGATCGGGGATGTAATGTATGCCTGGCGTGTTCTACTGTATGTGTGTGTTTGTGTAACTCACATTCCAGTCTTCTCTCCTCGGCGCCGGAACGGAAAATGCCGAGCCGAGGAGAGATGACATCATTTCCTCTGCCTCTGTGTACAATACAGAGGCAGGGAAATTATCCCATTGGCCAGGTGTGATCGCGAGGGGGGGGCCACGAATGGATGGCTTCCCCCTCACCACCGATCGCCGGGGAAGATTTGCCGACCACCGCAGGCACCGGGGGGGGGTCCGATTGGACCCCCACCCGCGGGCAGGCAAGGACGTACCTGTAAGTCCTTTTGCCTGCCCGTGCCGCTCTGCCGACGTACATCATCGTGCGGCGGTCGTCAAGTGGTTAAGAAAGAATTTAAGGCAGCAGCTGTTGTCATTCAGTTTGGCTCGTCGTTAATATATTTGTTACAGATAAGTCTATTTCTCCTTAAAGCGCTTGGTATATAAAGAGACAATAGGCCTCATCTCATTTATATATTTCGATTTTATAAATTAAACAAGCTGATTGCTGCTATGCAGGACTGCCATTAGAAATCACGGGACCATGAAAAGTCCTCCCCTACACTGGTTTGCATGGCACCCTTGAGAACCAAGAAGAGACAAATGAGGCAGTATGCACAGCACTTTGTATGAATTTTCAGTGTGGCAAAATTGGAAGGGGTTTAAAAAGTGATACTAGATTTACAGTGCAGGGGTCAGAAGTATGTAATGTACAAAGTTCAGGAATCAGGAATACGTATGGAGTGCAGGGTCAGGGGTATGTAATATACAGCGTACATGTGGCAGGTGTATGTCATGTACAGAGTGCAGGGGTCAGAAGTATGTGACATACAGTGTGCAGGGGTTAGAAGCTGGCAACACACAGATTGCAGTGGTTAGTTTTGTGTAATGTACATATTACAGGGGGTCAGGATTTTGAACATAGCAAACCAGGCAAGAGAAAGTCAGGCGGAGCAGGTTCCCAGTGATGTCGATGCACATTCCAAGCACCTTTTGGGGGGGGTTTGGACCACAGTGTTCCCTCTTTATCAACACCCCAACCCCTCAGGCTATAAATATTAATGCAAATAAATAATAGTGATCATTAATACACATGCAGCGCTCCCTATGTACATAGTGTAGATTAGGTAAAATTAGTTTAGGTTTAATTGGTTTGTGTTCAGATAGCTGCCAGGCTCTACAGGCTGAGTCTCTGTCGCTTCCTCCTGGTTTTTAGAAGCTCCCTGAAGGTTCTAGAACTTAGTGGATGGAGGGGCAGAGATCAGAGCCTAAATATTCAAGGAATCTCTGCCAATTCCTGGGTGAGGACAGCACAGAAGGTGGGGAGATGGCCCTTAAATATGGTGGAGCCTGGCCATGTGAGAGCAGATTCCAGGATACAGAGGCCTGGAGGGAACCCCTGAGCTGGGGGGCTCTGCCTCCAGGCAGAAGTTATCTGCTGAGAGAGAAAGAGGGAGAAGAGAAGAAGCCAGAGATTTTCTCACCCCCTGCAGTCTCAGTCAGGCTTGGCTGTGACACCCTGCTTGCAAGAGGGACCTGTACAGCAGAAGGCCTGCACAGAAGTCAACATCTTTGCTCTGGGAGTGATTTCTATTTTGTTCACCCCCCCCCCCCAGTCTACAAGGGAGAAAGCAGACGGGAGCAACACTTATGCCGTGTACACAGGACCGGACTTTCCGGCAGAAAAGGTCAGACGGAACAAATCCGACAGACATTCCAATTGTGTGTGGGCTTCATCGGACCATTTCTGTCGAAAAATCTGACGGACCTTAGAAATAGAACATGTTTCAAATCTTTCCGACAGACTCGATTCCTATCGAAAAAAACGTTTGTCTGTATGCTAGTCAGACGGACCGAAAACGACGCAAGGGCAGCTATTGGCTACTGGCTAGTGAACTTCCTTTTCTAGTCTGGTCGTACGTCATCATGTTCGAAATGATCAGACTTTGGTGGGATCGTGTGTAGGCAAGTTCGTTTCGTCGCAACTCCGTTGAAAAGTCCTTTGGGGTTCAGACCAACAAGAAGTCTGCTCGTGTGTACCCGGCATTAGCTTGTTTTCAGGGGGATAATGCTTAGCATACCTTCATCCCTGTTGGGAACATTTCAGGTACTGAGCTACTTGCATTAGATTCCTTGTAGTGGAAATGTTCAGGATCCCTACAGTCAGGCTAAAAGTTTTATAAAGGAGTACAGTTTGGGATTTTGTGCCAGGAGTCTGCAAACATCATCCAGTTTTTTTCTCACAGTTTGTGCTTTGTATTCAGTTGTGGGCATCCCTTATTACCCTAACCCTGTCCAAGTTTCATTCCCCTAATAAATTATCAAAACCAAACCCTTGCGCTACATTATTGACTGTGGAGTGCTAGCTGAAAAACGCATGTTGCCTGGCTTTGCAGGTCAAAGGGGGACCCAAAATCCAGCAGCCCTCAAGGAGGTAGTGCAGTGCTACACACACTAATGCCCTGTACACACGGTCGCATATGAATCGGACATTCCGACAACAAAATCCATAGATTTTTTCCGACGGATGTTGGCTCAAACTTGTCTTGCATACACACGGTCGCACAAAGTTGTCGGAAAATCTGATCGTTCTGAACGTGGTGACGTAAAACACGTACGTTGGGACTATAAACGGGGCAGTAGCCAATAGCTTTCGTCTCTTAATTTATTCTGAAGCATGCATGGCACTTTGTGCGTCGGATTTGTGTACACACGATCAGAATTTAACTGATCGGATTTTGTTGTCGGAAAATTTTATAGCCTGCTCTCAAACTTTGTGTGTCGGAAATTCCGACGGAAAAAGTCCGATGGAGCCCACACACGATCAGAATTTCCGAAAACACAATCCGATCGCACTTTTTTCGTCGGAAAATCTGATCGTGTGTACAGGGCATAACGCATTCAAACCACCAGCACAAAGGAGAAGTGTGATGAGTGGGGTGGGGGGCCCAAACAGTTGAGAGCCAGCAGCAGGATCTATACATCACGAAAGCAGAGGGGGCCAGACACAATGGACCCAGCTCAAGCCAGACACACAGAGCAAGCCAGACTCATGGCCTCAACTGGGGCCCTGGCTCTCCATGGGCTTCAGGAGCAAAAGAGAAGCTCTGGCAGTGATCAATGATACACACATACACCTGAATAATTCCTCTCTAAAGAGTGAGATGAATGGGTGGTCCCTACCCCAGTCCCCTTCTTTTCCAATTCAACAACCAGTGGGTAGAGCCTGGAATCTTATCTTGATTGTGCATGCAGATACCGCTGGCTAGCAACTCTCCTGTTACAAAAATGTGCCTACCTATACAGACTCACACAGGAAACTTCTATTTTAATCCATTCAAGGCTCCTAGTTTAAATGTAGCCCTGATGAAAGTGGATTTTTTTTCTGACCCCCAAAACTTTTTTTTGTAGTTTAGACTAATAAATGAATTTGGACTCTTTTATCTGATGAATCTGATGAAAGCTATAGACCCCCTCCCCCCCCGAAATATTTAAATAAACAAAACTTTGTATGCAATTAATATATGTACTTTATTTTATTGAAATTTGGTTGCCTTATACATATATGACATAAACAAAGCTTTAACAAAGTAACCAATCTTAACAAAAAACTCAATCATTTATATGCAAAAAGTAATGGCCACTATTTTAAAAATGAAACACAATCATCTTGTAAATTAAACAAAATAATTTTCATTATGCTCAAATATACTACTACTACTCAAAACTGATGGTAAACAAGTACAACCCGCCCACACTTGTAATCCCACCCGTGCTTCTGGATAAAAATATAATGTGATACCTAGAGCTGCCACTTAAAAATGAATAAATGTGTGAACAGTATTTAATCCTCTATTCAAGCAAACCCAAAAAAAGTGAAATAAATAGTGGTGCTAAAACTAATAAACTCAAATAAAGAAATAAGGATGATTTATCTCAATAAAGAGAATAAAATAAAAACAATAGTGTTAAGAATATTCATATCACCTTATAGCAAGTGAAAAGACACTAATATCAAACTTAACCTCCCTGGCTCTATGATTATTTCAAATTTTTGGTGCTGAAAGCGGTACTATTGTTTTGCATGGAGATTTGGCGTTTTATATTGTAGGCCTGTAATTCTTAGGAATAACACACTTAAATCTGTCCAAACCAGAGTCTAGTAGAAATCTCGGGTATGATAAAGCTTGAAACACGAAATCATAAATTATAATATAATAAATAACTATAAATAATTATACCAAATAATAATATAATAATAATAAAAATTATTCAATAATGTAATCAAATCAAAATCACTGAAATTTGCTCAGTTGCAGAATTGTCGCTGTTGTTATTTTTCAGTGTTTGATGACGAATTTCCCCACAAATCACTATCGCTCAATTCTGCGATTGATTCTAATTAATTATGGCTATTTTCTAGCTGGTCTAAAACCGCTTTTGATGTAAAGGGACGGTTTTGGTTGCTATGGACAATCTTCAGTTTCCAGGCAGAAAGAACAGTTTTTATAATATAAAACTGCATGCAGGGCACTGGACAAACCACTAGGAACAAAAGGGATGTGAAATAATGTCATACAGTAATGTAATCTGTAAGATTACAGCATACTGTATGTATAGTGTGTGTTTCACTTTTTGAATTTGACGCCGTTCTCCGACCCTGTGCGTCCCAATGCTCACAGGGAATGGAGCCCGGCTCCATGATGAATCGAGCGAGGACGAGCCGCTCACACTGCGGGGAGACATCGCAGGATCCAGGGGACAAGGTAAGTAAGCTCTTCCTGGATCCTGCGATGTGATACCGAGTCTGGCTCGGGGTTACCGCTTTTGGTTCTGAAATTCCACCCCGAGCCAGACTCGGGAATACAGCCAGGGAGGTTAATGATTTTTAAACAATAATAAGTGATATTACTAAACTTCTATCACCCTGTGACAAGTGAACAAAAAGAACTGACCAAAAATTTATTTTTGGTGATCATATACTGTGTAAAAAAATGTTCATAAACAATGGGGAACAAAAAACAATCCAATGAAGTGATGTGATTCCAGCGTACTGTTCTTCCATGGTGGTTGAATAGAAGAACAGTACACTGGAATCACATCACTTCATTTCACATCTGTCACATGTGCTCAAGGTGAACTTGCTTTCATCTGTGAAAAGCACAGGGTGCCAGTGGCGAACCTACCAATTTTGGTGTTCAATAGCAAATGCCAATCATACTCCACGGTGCGAGACAGTGAGCATAGGGCCCACTAGAGGACGTTGGACCCTCAGGCCACCCTCATAAAGTCTGTTTCTGATTGCTTGGTCACAAACATTTATACCAGTGGCCTGCTGGTGGTCATTTTGTAGGGCTCTGGCAGTGCTCATCCGGTTTCTCCATGCACAAAGGAGTAGATACTGGTCCTGCTGATGGGTTAGGGACATTCTATGGTCATGCCCAGCTCACCTAGAGCAACTGACTGTCTCCTGTAAACTCCTCCATGCTCTTGAGACTGTGCTGGAAGACACAGCAAACCTTCTGGTAATAGCACGTATTGATGTGCCATCCTGGAGGTGTTGGACTGCCTGTGCAACCTCTATAGGGTTCAGGTATCGCCTCATGCTAACAGTAGTGACACTGACCCTAACCAAATGCAAAACTAGTGAAGAACAGTCAGAAAAGATGAGTAGGGAAAAAAATGTCAGGGGCCTCCACCTGTACAACCATTCCTGTTTTGGAGGTTGTCTCATTGTTGCCCATCTAGTGTAACCAGTGGCGGCTGGTGAAGTTTTAGGATGGGGGGCGCCAGACCCCGCCCTTCCTTTTTGACCCCTCCCACTTGGTGAAAATGGGCGTGGTTTCAGTGAAATAGTGGGCATGGCTCTAAGGTAGTGTGGTTAGCGTCTGAGATGAACGAGGGATGGAGGGAGAGGGAGAGAGGGACAGCAGGCCCAGATCCTACACAACAAAAGAAATGTGTATTCTACAAAGTTTAACAATCAGCAGATAAAGATACTCTAAACACCTGGTGTTAGCGCTTCAATCATCCCGTCACCATGGTTGTTATGGTGTCAGGATGATTGAAGCTCATTATTACTATTATTACATTGTAATATAAAATGAAATCGTTCAACTCACCATAATGCAGAATCAGTGGGAGCCCTGAGTGTGTCACTAGCCACGTCGCCTACAACCAGATGCCATCAGGTGTTCCCAGCAGTCCCTTCTTACATGCAGCCTGCGTCACATCAAATGCAGCCTCTGTCACATCAAATGCAGCCTCTGTCACATCAAATGCAGCCTCTGTCTCCCCCCCAAATCCAAATGCAGCCTCTGTCCCCCCTCCAAATGCAGCCTCTGTCCCCCCCCAAAATGCAGCCTCTGCCCCCCCCCAAAATGCAGCCTCTGCCCCCTTACATCAGAGTTGCCATCAGTGTCCCCCCACAGCATGTGTCCCCATCAGAGCCCCCCACAGCAGGTGTCCCCCACAGCAGGGTGTCTCCATCAGAGTCCCCCCACAGCAGGTGTCTCCATCAGAGTCCCCCCACAGCAGGTGTCTCCATCAGAGTCCCCCCACAGCAGGTGTCCCCTTTAGAGTCCCCCCACAGCAGGTGTCCCCATCAGAGTCCCCCCACAGCAGGTGTCTCCATCAGAGTCCCCCCACAGCAGGTGTCCCCATCAGAGTCCCCCCACAGCAGGTGTCTCCATCAGAGTCCCCCTCACAGCAGGTGTCTCCATCAGAGTCCCCCCACAGCAGGTGTCCCCTATCAAAGCCCCCCCACAGCAGGTGTCGCCTATCAAAGCCCCCCACAGCAGGTGTCCCCTATCAAAGCCCCCCCACAGCAGGTGTCCCCCACAGCAGGGTGTCTCCATCAGAGTCCCCCCACAGCAGGTGTCTCCATCAGAGTCCCCCCACAGCAGGTGTCTTCATCAGAGTCCCCCCACAGCAGGTGTCCCCATCAGAGTCCCCCCACAGCAGGTGTCCCCATCAGAGTCCCCCCACAGCAGGTGTCCCCCATCAGAGTCCCCCATCAGAGCCCCCCACCAGAGCCCCCCACAGCAGGTGTCCCCTATCAAAGCCCCCCCACAGCAGGTGTCCCCTATTAAAGCCCCCCACAGCAGGTGTCCCCCATCAGAGCCCCCCACAGCAGGTGTCCCCCATCAGAGCCCCCCACAGCAGGTGTCCCCCATCAGAGTCCCCCCACAGCAGGTGTCCCCCATCAGAGTCCCCCCACATCAGGTGTCCCCCATCAGAGCCCCCGACAGCAGGTGTCCCCCACAGCAGGTGTCTCAATCAGAGTCCCCCCACCAGCAGGTGTCCCCATCAGAGTCCCCCCAAAACAGGAGTTGCCCATCAGAGCCCCCCACAGCAGGTGTCCCCCATCAGAGCCCCCCAACAGCAGGTGTCCCCATCAGGGTCCACCCACAGCAGGTGTCCCCATCAGAGTCCCCCCACAGCAGGTGTCCCCCATCAGAGCCCCAACAGCAGGTGTCCCCCATCAGAGCCCCCCACAGCAGGGTGTCTCCATCAGAGTCCTCCCACAGCAGGTGTCCCCCATCAGAGTCCCCCATCAGAGCCCCCCACCAGAGCCCCCCACAGCAGGTGTCCCCTATCAAAGCCCCCCACAGCAGGTGTCCCCCATCAGAGTCCCCCCACAGCAGGTGCCCCCATCAGAGCCCCCCCACAGCAGGTGTCCCCCATCAGAGCCCCCCACAGCAGGTGTCCCCCATCAGAGCCCCCCACAGCAGGTGTCCCCATCAGAGCCCCCCAACAGCAGGTGTCCCCATCAGAGCCCCCAACAGCAGGTGTCCCCTTTAGAGCCCCCCACAGCAGGTGTCCCCTTTAGAGCCCCCCACAGCAGGTGTCCCCCACAGCAGGGTGTCTTCATCAGAGTCCCCCCACAGCAGGTGTCCCCCATCAGTGCCCCCCACAGCAGGGTGTCTCCATCAGAGTCCCCCCACAGCAGGTGTCCCCCATCAGAGTCCCCCATCAGAGCCCCCCACCAGAGCCCCCCACAGCAGGTGTCCCCTATTAAAGCCCCCCACAGCAGGTGTCCCCCATCAGAGCCCGCCACAGTAGGTGTCCCCCATCAGAGTCCCCCCACAGCAGGTGTCCCCCATCAGAGCCCCCCACAGCAGGTGTCCCCCATCAAAGCCCCCCCACAGCAGGTGTCCCCCATCAGAGCCCCCCCACAGCAGGTGTCCCCATCAGAGCCCCCCCACAGCAGGTGTCCCCATCAGAGTCCCCCACAGCAGGTGTCCCCATCAGAGCCCCCAACAGCAGGTGTCCCCATCAGAGTCCCCCCACAGCAGGTGTCCCCATCAGAACCCCCCACAGCAGGTGTCCCCATCAGAGCCCCCCCACAGCAGGTGTCCCCATCAGAGCCCCCCACAGCAGGTGTCCCCATCAGAGCCCCCCCACAGCAGGTGTCCCCCATCAGAGTCCCTCCACAGCAGGTGTCCCCATCAGAGCCCCCCACAGCAGGTGTCCCCCATCAGAGCCCCCCCACAGCAGGTGTCCCCCATCAGAGCCCCCCCACAGCAGGTGTCCCCATCAGAGCCCCCCCACAGCAGGTGTCCCCCATCAGAGCCCCCCCACAGCAGGTGTCCCCCATCAGAGCCAGCCCACAGCAGTTGTCCCCATCAGAGCCCCCCCTCAGCAGGTGTCCCCCCGATTCTCCACACAGCGGTACTTACCTTGGGTCTCCTGCGGTGTTCTCCTTCTCACACTGGCACCAGCATTCTTCCTGCTTCCTCTCTCGGGCGCAATGAGAGAGAGAACCAGGAAGTGACATCTGACTCAGGGCAGATGTCAATCAAATCTGAAGTGCCAAGTAGTTTCCGCCCGGCGCCTGTAGTATGTATTGCTATGGCCGAGCGAAAGCTACTCGGCGCATCAGAAAACGCCACAAGGCGGGCTAAACGCCTGCAAATGCAGCGCCACGTCTGTAATCTCGTGATTGCATAGACGTGGCACTTCCTATAAGTGCACTGTGTCCGGCGTCGCACTGTATCCGACGTCCGAACACAGTGCACTTAAGGACCTTTTTTTTCCTTTTTTTTTTTTAAAGGGCCAGTATTAAAAAATTTCTTTTTGACTTTTTTTTGACTTTTTTTTTTTTTTTCTTTTGCTGCCTGGAGGGGGGGGGGGGCAGCGCCCAGGCGCCCCCTATGGACTGGCCGCCACTGAGTGTAACTGTTGTTAATTTCCAAAGCAACTGAAAGTGATTAACAACCTCCTCTGCTATTTAAAGAGGGATTAAACCCTGATGGGTTTTACTTCCTTTTTTTCCCCGTTTTCCCCTGCAAAGTAAAAGCATAACGGGGTAGTATACTTCGCATACTAGCCCATTATGTGGCACTTACCTGCAAACAAAGCCTCCATTGTCCCCACTGGTGGCCGTATCCATCTTCGCCCCTCTTCCTTCAGACTCCGGCTGTGTGACTGGCTGGAGTTGCGTGACGTCACTCCTGCGCTGGAGCAAGCGTATATGGTAAATATCTCCTAAACCATGCAGGTTTAGGAGATATTTACAGTACCTACAGGTAAGCCTTCTTATAGGCTTACCTGTATGTACAAGTGGTGTAACTAGTTTTACAACCACTTTAACTGACCAGACCAATATCCCAAGAGTTTAATTAACTTGATGCTATACTCTGATTAAAAAGTTTTCCTTTAATTTTTTTGAGCAGTGTATATTAATTAATTTTTTAATAAATACTTAATGCCACTCGTTGTTTTTCAAATATCTGGCTGGAGTTCATCTATAACACTGCACCAACATATTTGATAACATGGATAGTAAATAAATAAATGTAGCGCTATGTGTAAAATTATAAATATAAAGTGCAAATCTCTAAAATAAATAAATCCTACATATAAATGAATAGTCCATAAAATGAAAAAATTAAGAAATAAAAGATGAAAAACTCTTCTTGTGATCAGTGTATCCACACAATTCCACCACAGTGATTGTTCGTCCTCAAAAGGAGTGCACACCACCACCAGTAAAAATGCGCGCTCACCTCCCAGATGAGTCAAAACTCATATGCGGATCTCCCCACAAGCTCTTTGCTCTCACTTCCTCTTCCCAATCAATGGTGGGTAATCCAGATGGCTCTTTTCTTAATGGTAACTCAGCTCATTAATATCCAAAGAAGCGGATCATCTCCCAGCTTGGCTCAAGATTCCATGAGTTCAGGACATGTAAATAATAAGTATAGAGACCATAGTGTTCTCTGTATACAAATTTATTCAAAGCCCCTAAACAGACAAGTTGCACTTACAAGATAAAAACTTTTAAAATCACATAAAAACCTCCAGAGTAGCACCACCGTGTCCACATACACAGTGCCTGGCTGGACATAACTATAAGCTCCTCCCTTCTAGATGCGTATCGGCCAATCACAGGCCTTCCTCAGTAGAACTACTGAGGAACTACTACTGTACTAAGGATCTACTGAGAAAGGCCTGTGATTGGCCGATGCGCATCTAGAAGGGAGGAGCTGATAATTATGTCCTAGGATATAAATGAGCTGAGTTACCATTAAGAAAAGAGCCATCTGGATTACCCACCATTGATTGGGAAGAGGAAGTGAGAGCAAAGAGCTTGTGGGGAGATCCGCATATGAGTTTTCACTCATCTGGGAGGTGAGCGCGCATTTTTACTGGTGGTGGTGTGCACTCCTTTTGAGGACGAACAATCACTGTGGTGGAATTGTGTGGAAACACTGATCTCAAAAAGAGTTTTTCATGTTTTATTTCTTCATTTTTTCATTTTATGGACTGTTCATTTATATGTAGGATTTATTTATTTTAGAGATTTGCACTTTATATTTATAATTTTACACATAGCGCTATATTTATTTATTCACTATCCATTTTGAAATTAGTGTGGTGTACCACTTGGAATGTTTAGCAGCTGTGCACGTTTATTATTAGGTTATCTTATTTAAACATCACAAAATTTTTTTACTTGTGGTGCTGATTGTTTCATCTTATATATTTGATAACATATGATAATTTTTTTCAGGATTCAAATTCGTCTAGAACGGGTAAACTTTAAGTGAATTTACATTGGGAGAATTTTGGCCCTCATACCTGGGGACGGTAAAATAGATTGTTGAGCTGCAGTTTTACCACCTACTGACCATCAAGCTGCAAGTTAATATGGTGGCCAGTGGTGTGGCGCATTTTATATACAGTAACAAGTCGTGTTTGGCAAGCAGTACCACAGATAAACACAACCCATTCAAGTGAATGGGGCTACACAGCAAGTGTAAACCAAATGCTTGGATCTTGTTTGTGGCATTGTATATCAATTGAAAAAATTCTCTTTCAGCAGAAAAAAATACATCATTCAGGAGGCGGTAGTATTGAAGCCACTGCTCTACCACCCTCTGAAAAGTGATGCACCATGATTCACTTTTCAGAAGGACAATAGAGAGTTCACCATGTTTTTTTTGAGCCCTAAAGAGCGGGTTGACAGTGGCCATAGTATTATTGTGTATGAGCTGCTGTGGGGTGAGGCTAGGGAGAGATCACTGATTACACTGGGAGTAAATTAAATTCAAAATCTTGCGCTAAAAAAAGGAAAGGAGAGGACAAGATAAGTGATCACCTATCACCTAGATAGCGGTAAAAAACAAAATTCACAATAGTTCCAGTGATTGGATAGCAAATCGGAAGTGTTATAGCAGCTTCCAACGGAAACACGTGTGTTGTGTCCAGACCTCCACCCAGTGATCAAACACAAGGCTTACCAGATAAATTGACCATCCACTACAGATAGGTCAATTTGGGCATGTAGTATAGCGATATCCTATGATCCTCAATGGTGATGGGCCATCACAGGCAATGCCACCACACATTTTGGCAATTAAATGCTCCGCAGTATATATGTTTAAGAATAGACAGAGAGACCTTGCATAGCATAACTCTGTATATAAAAGATTTATTGAATAAAGAAATAGTAACTATCATGTACCTGGTAGCATAGCCTGATACAATGAGGAAGCTTTTCTTAAACCTCTGACTCAGGGCCCCTGATAGTGTAGACAGAAGGTGCAGGAGTGAAGAGTGGCACGAGTGCCTGTAAGTCTTGCTAGCAGCAGGGCAGGAGAAGTTGTCAGATGGATCCAACAAGCAGGTGAGCAGGCAGGCAGCTGGAGGATGGCAGACTGAAGAAGTCTGGTACTGGCGACAGCAGGCAGGTGAGGCATGCACTGGTAGTAGACTGAAGAACAGTCAGGCACAGCATGATGTGTCCGGAAGCAGAGTCAGGCAAGCCGGGTCATACACTGGCAGGACAGATCAGGTACAGAGGAGAAGGCAATAGCGTGGTCTGGGTACAAGCTTGGTCAGGAGCCAATCAGTGCAATAGAAGCCAACGGAGCAGACAGAAGCAGAGATCAAGGACAAGCCAGGGTCAGTTCAGATGGAGTTCAGAGAGTAGTCAGACAAACCGGGTCAGTAACTGGAATCAGGATACAGGATAACAGGTACACAGGATACACAGGAGGCTGAAAGACAAAGCAGCACTGAACCTGAGCACTGGCTGAGTTTAAATAACATAGTTGGCTCCAACATCTGTCACGGGTGCACGTGTGCGTCGTTGCGCACGAGAATGCACGATGGCTCGTGTGCATGTGTATTAGCCAATGCCCAATTTTTGCGAGCATGAAAAGGAATCTGTTTTAGCCTATGCACAGAATACCTTTTCCAACAGTTACACTAACATATTGTCAGGAACCATGAATCAGACTGAGGCAGAAGTGCAGTAAAACCAGAGCTGGTAGACATAACAAGCCAGTAAAACAGGAATCCAGAGATCAGCATAGTCAGGAGCAGCAAACAAGATCAAGAACCAGATAGGAAGTCAGCCAGGCAAAAGTCTTTACAGGAAAACACAATAAAGAGTATCTAGATATGTTGACCAAGGCAAAGGCACAGGAGATCTGATCCAAGCAGATTAAATAGTCAGCAGGCTGACTGACGAGCAGGATATGATCATCAGGTGAGTCACCATGGAATGAAGAGTGCTGGTAATCAACTGACAGCTGAGCAGCCTGAGCTCCATATCTCCATAATAAAAATAAAGGTTGGAAATAAACATGACGAAAAACCCAAATGGTATGCAGACCTAAGAAGCAGTGGTACTGGGAATAGAGGCAGAGGGTGGTGACTGACTGCACAAGCAGATCATTTACATAGTTTACATAGTTAGTAAGGTTGAATAAAGACACCAGTCCATCCAGTTCAACCTGAGTGAGTGTGGGTGCGTGTCTACAATTATCCCTATATTTTTATTTAAGGTACCCGTATAGCGCTGTAAATTTATACAGCACTCCACACATACATCGCACACTCACATTGGTCCCTACCCTCAAGGAGCCCACAATCCAAGGTCCCCAACTCGCATTCATATACTAGGGCCAATTTTGGACAGAAGCCAATTAACCTACCAGCATGTCTTTGGAGTGTGGGAGGAAACCCAGAGGAAACCCACGCAGGCACAGGGAGAACATGCAAACTCCAGGCAGGTAGTGTCATGGTTGGGATTCGAACCAGCGACCCTTTTTTACTGTTAGGTGAGAGTGCTATCCACTACACCACTGTGCTGCCCAATAATCTAGGACAAAGCACATAAAGGAGGTAATTGAAGTCTGCAAATCTTACATCATATTTCTCCTCCCGGGCACAGAGCAGCCATTGTTAAGCCAACATTGCTGAAGTGGCCTAATGTATAAACTGAAAATCTTGCGAGCAACCAAAAAATATTAAATCTGAGACTAGATAATCAGCTGCTGCTATTGATCATGTCCCATACATCCGTGCTAAACAATTTAAATATATGAAAATACAGCGCTAACCTAGTGTCAATATGCAATACCAAATAAAAATAAACAGTATTAACTGTGTTAAATATAGTACCAAAAAAAATCACTAATGAGACACAAATCGATCAAATCAATACAAAATAAAGTGCCACAGTGCTAAGTGGCATAAACAATTAATTCAATAAAACAAAACAAAAATTGCATTAACCACTTACGGACCACCCAATGTCGTTTTACGCTGCTACTTTGAAGAGGAATATAGTTGTTATGGCAGCAGCTAGCTGCCATAACCCCAGTATCCTCTTCTTTAGTGGGCGATCCGCTCTCAGATAAAAGTGGTTTCTGTGGTGGATTCACCACAAGATCACTTTTATCGGCGGCGGGAGAGGCCCCCCTCCTGCTGCGCTCTGGTGCCCTCCGTCACTCGGTAGCAGCAGAGGCAATCGGGTTCTTCTCCCTGTTAGGCATGGAGACAAGTGAGGGGAAGATGGCCCCCACCTGTCTCCATATCATTGCAGGATGGAAGCAACATCAAAACATCACTTCCACCCATAGCTCTTATAGGGACTTTTTTTTTTTCAAACGACATTTAAAATTTTTTTTATTGCATTTTAGTGTAAATATTAGATATGAGGTCTTTTTGACCCGAGATCTCATATTTAAGAGGTCCTGTCATGCTTTTTACTATTACAAAGGATGTTTACATTCCTTGTAATAGGAATAAAAGTGACACTATTTTTTTAAAAGAACAGTGTAAAAATAAAAACTAAAAGGTAAAATAAATAAGAAAAAAATAAAGGTTTTAAACTAGCCCCGTCCCGCCAAGTTCACGTGCAGAAGCGAACGCATACGTGAGTAGCTCCTGCATTTGAAAACTGTGTTCAAACCACACAGGTGAGGTATTGCCGCAATTGTTAGAGTGAAAGCAATAATTCTAGCCCTACACCTCTTCTGTAACTCAAAACATGCAACCTGTAGAATTTTTTAAACGTCACCTATAGAGGTTTTTAAGGGTAAAAGTTTGTCACCATTCCACGAGCGGGCGCAATTTTTAAGCTTGACATGTTGGGTATTAATTTACTCAGCGTAACATTATCTTTCACAATATAAAAAAAAAATTGGGCTAACTTTACTGTTGTCCTATTTTTTAATTCAAAAAAGTGTATTTTTTCCAAAAAAAGTGCGCTTGTAAGACCGCTGCGCAAATACTATGTGACAGAAAGTATTGCAACAACAGCCATTTTATTCTCTAGGGTGTTAGAAAAAATAATATTATAATAATAATGTTTGGGGTTCTAAGTATTTTTCTAGCAAAAAAAAATGTTTTTAACTTGTAAACACCAAATCTCAGAAAGAGGCTCGGTCCTCAAGTGGTTAAAATTCATATAGCATGCTTTAAATCTTGCTGTGATGATAAAGTGCTGTAGTGCTTGTGAAAATCAATAACCACATTTCATCCACAATTCCTCCCCGGCTGTAGTGATCATCCAAACGTGTTCAAGTGACACCACTCTTGTGCTCTCCCCCTGTGAGTATGCTCCCCTCAGGGCGTGTGACCTTGCAATTAAGCTTGGTCTAAAGACACCATCGAACCAACTCTTGGTTCTGTGTAGATGGATCTGTGATATCCTATGCTGTCCAATGGCGAAGTCTCCACATGTATATTATGAGAAATGAGGACTGGATAGTGTAATACCGTTTATTAAAAAATGTATATTTATTCAAACAAAAGCTCACATGGTACAGGTGCTTCAGTGTACCACTCTGTAACAAGTATAAAAATGTTGAGATTGTGTGTCCCCCCACTCCAAACAGACCAGCTGCTGACTCCTACACCATCCTGTCCCCTCCCCACGCGTATTGACACAGGGATATGACGTGTCTTCCTCAGGGGGATATGATATCATATTCCCCTGAGGAAGACATGTCATATTCCTGTGACAATACACGTTTGAAATGAATTGATTATGCCACTTAACACTTTGGCACTTTATTTCATATTGATTTGATCAATTTATGTCTCATTATTGATTTTTTGGCACTTTATTTAGCACAGTTAATACTGTTTTGGTATTGCATATTGACACTAGCTTAGCACGGTATTTTCATATATTTAAATTGCTGAAGTGGCCTGTTACTCCTCTACTCCTACCATACCTTTATAAACAGGCCAGGAGGAGTTAGTGGAATTATTAGAACATTCAATTTCTGGCTTGCTGCAGGAAGATCTGCAAACAGAGTATTGTAGCAAAGTCCATCCCCTGTTTTATCTGGGAAGGACTGTCATGGGAATAGGGCAAAATAAAGTGAGTTGGGCATAGTGGGAGAGGGTGGTTTAGTGTCTCTTAGTGCTCTTGAGGAGTGCACAATCTAGGCAAAACTCTCCCGCAGCTGTCTAAGTTTTATAAAGCTGTATTCAAGAGCTGACACTCTAATTTAAAAAATAAAGAAGCTTCCTGTGCTTTGTGTTTTTACATTTGAGCGTGCACACTGCTGGCAAACTCTGCTGCCACTGGGCAATTTTTGCATACCTACAATATATCTGAGGTCTGTCGTTTTATAGAAAAAAAACAGTATGTCCTTTGTGTCTCTGCATCTGTGCCTGTTGTACCTACTGGAAAATGTGTACACAAATATGGCTAAGGATTAAAGCTGCAATGTTTTTTTTCTTTAAAAAAAGCTGCCTGCCTTTGTATCTCCATATTTAGGTTTGTTGAGCTGCTGATATAAACTGTGCTACCACTTTCTACCAAACTATTCCTGAGGGATGTAGCTCTAATATTTTTGGAAAAAATGGGATATGAAGCTGATGGCATAGGAAAAGTTAGAGGATATTATGAAGTGGTGTTTATGCATTTTGTTTCTACATTTTTCTAAAATGGTGTAGTCCAATGTTGCAAAACAAACTGGAGTTCACATTCTGTTCCATCAAACTGTACTATCAAAAGTTCTGTCTACCCATACCTAAGAGTTTTATCTATACGTTTTTTTGGAAAACACCTCCTTATGTCTGGCCTCTCTGCACTTAGGTCTGTTGCAGTTTCTACTTCTGCTTGCAAAAGCAGGCCTAGTACCGTTTGATGAAATCATGCACATTACTGCTAAAGCTATCAGAAAAGGCCTTTTAAAACTTGATATGAACCAAATAAAAATAGATTAAGGTGTTGCTGTTGTCTGTAAGCAAAAGTAATTGTGAAAGAAATTTCAAAAACAAAGCATTGCTGCCAAAGTATACGGTCTTGATGATGTTCCTGAAAACAGTTCTTGTGCTGTAATAGCAAATACAGAATTAAGACAACCCTTGAACCTGTAATTTTAAGGAATTTAGTATTTTCTATGTCACAACCAATGCCATGCAAAAAGGCCCCTCATCTTTTATTTTTTGTATTGGCAAAGGTCCTCTATAGAAGTGCCTGGGTTCTATTACTATTTGTTTTGCGATAGTATTCCTAGCAGTCCTCTAAGGGGCCACACATGTCAATCAAACTTTGCATCCCACTAAATATGCTGCAAATACAAAAAAAACTGCTTATGTGACAGAAATATAGTATGTTCCCACCTACCTCCTGGACATGACAAAATAACCCTGAATTCCTAAGCACATGGTGTCAGCCCTGCCTACATAATTTCTGATAACACAATCCTCTTTTCACTCCTTGTATACAGGCAAAGAGCATAGGACATTATCAGCTCAAAGATCTTTAACAAAATCAACAGGTAAATGTTGCACTTCTTCAACAAATATAACAAAACACTTTCATTGGTAAAGTTGGCTACATTCAGATTGGCAATTAGGCCAGTGTGACTTGTAGTGCCAGTTCCTTCTGCGGCTCTCAGTGGCTCTCACTGGGCAGGTGCAGCATCCAACAATTACCTACATCCAGCAGCGATCACTGCAGGTAATTGCAGAGAGCAGCAGATATCAGGGGCCTCCAGTGGCCTGTCATTATAGTGAATGGGCCTAGCTGCCACACCTACCCCCTGAGAGCGACTGACAGCCGCAGAAGGAACTGCCGCTACAACTCGCACCGGCCCTAATTGCCAGTGTGAATGTAGCCTTAGCAGACCAAACAGGAGCAAGTAAAGGTTCATTGTTATGCCCCGTACACACGGTCGGACTTTGTTCGGACATTCCGACAACAAAATCCTCAGATTTTTTCCGACGGATGTTGGCTCAAACTTGTTTTGCATACACACGGTCGCACAAAGTTGTCGGAATTTCCGATCGCCAAGAACGCAGTGACGTCAAGCACGTACGACGGGACTAGAAAAGGCCGGTTCAGAACCAAGCGAGGCACCCTTTGGGCTCCTTTTGCTAATCTCGTGTTAGTAAAAGTTTGGTGAGAGACGATTCGCGCTTTTTCAGACTCGTGGCTTTCAGATCGTTTTCTGCCGTTCAGTTTGTGCTTGTGGGTTTGTATCTGCTCTTCAGTGCGTGCAGTCAGTTCGTATTGGAGTTTTCTGTGCGATCTTGTCCGCTCGTTGCTGTTTTTCAGGTCGCTCTTCACAGGCCTTGCTGTTCTTCAGTGCGTTCTGTTACTTCGTTCTGAGCAGCCGACCGTTTTCTAGCCATGTTTCGTATGCGTACTCCTCGTAGAGTTCGTGCTGTGCGGGGGCTTGGTGTTGGGGTCCTGACCTTGACACAAGTCCAGTCCATGAACAGGGTGGGAGGGAGTTCATGGACCAAGAATTGGTTGCTTCAGCGTGACCAGTTCTGTCATATGCCTTTGCTCCGTGAGATCCGTGAGAATAATCCTGGTGATTTCAGGAACTTTCTCAGGATGACGGACCCCGTGTTTCACCGTTTGTTGGCTTCGCTGACCCCCTTTATCAGCAGGCAGAATACCTGCATGAGGCAAGCCATCACTCCGGAGCAGAGGCTCGTCGCTACCTTGCGGTATTTGGCGACAGGAAGAAGCCTGCAGGACCTCAAGTTCTCGACAGGCATCTCCCCCCAGGCTCTTCTTTGTGGACATTTACTGCTTGTGTTTGTTTGAGCTGACCCTGACAGAAATGTGTGGAGTCCAGAAAATGTCGTGATTGTGTAACCTTATACAAAGCACTGTTGGCTGTTATTTACTAAATGCAAAGACACTTTTCACTACAAGTGCACTTGCAACTGCACTGAAACTGCACTTGTAGTGCAAAGTGGATTTGCCCTTAGGAAATTACCCCCATTTTCTCATCAAACAACAATTACATCACCCCAAAAGTGTTGTAGCGTTGAGACAATAATCCACACATTCTTGATGAACAATCTTTTTTTTTTTCTTTTCTTATTTTTTTCTCCCCCCTCCCTCCCATCTCCCTCCCATCTCCCTCCCATCTCCCTCCCTTTTCCCTCCCCTCTCCCCCCCTAGCCCCTGTGCAATGCCTATGTTCTATTTGGTAGGTAGTTAAATCCTGATTTTTTCTGCATAACTCCATGTTTTTTTAAACTCCTTCCAACATTTCCATTTGTCTACTTCTCTCTTTTCCTCTTTATACACAGAAAACTGTTCCATGGTATAGGTCTCCTCCACGGCATTTATCCAGTCCCACATCTCCGGACTTTCTTCCCCCCCCCAATTTTTGGGGATTAATCTTTTTGCTGCGTTCAATAAATGTGGAACCAGAGAGGCTTTATATTGTTTCACATTCCCTTCTATGCCGTGGAGGAGAACCACCCACGGATCCTCCTTCACCTCGATTTTTGTAATCTCCTTTATCGATCTCAAGATTTTTTTCCAATATTTTTTAATTACCGGGCAACTCCACCATAAGTGAGCCATAGTACCCATCCCTCCACAGCCCCGCCAACACTGCCGATTTCCCATGTTGGAACTTACTTATCCTATCTGGCGTTGCATACCACCTTGCCATACATTTATAATTCATCTCGGCCGTTTTTATATCCGCCGCTGAGCTATGGGCCAAAAATAACATTTTATTAATCCTGCTCGTGTCTTTGTGTTCCCAATTCCTTTTCCCATTTTTTGATGTATGTGGGTACCTCTGCTTCTTCTTCCTTCAATATTAATTTATATAGCTTAGATACTGTGTTTTTTGTTTTTTCCGAACAACATAATTTTTCTAACGCTGTCAAGTTTTCTCCGGATCTTATCGGTTGAGGTAGATTTTTCACGAAGCGGTCTAATTGCATGTACCTCCATTCATCTATCACCCATGTGTCAGTGTTTTGTTTTAATTCAGTGATTGTGACAATTTTCCCTTTTTTAAGTATTTCTCTAAGCTGTACTTTGTCTTTTTTTATCCAGTTCCCACCTATATCTCTTTTCCCTGGTGCAAAAAACTCATTCTCCTTTAATTCTATCAGGGGAGAATTATAAATCTTATCTAACTGTTTACATACTACCTCCCATGTCTTTAAAACTATTTTTGTCAAACCGTGCGTTCCCTCATCTACCGTTCTGTGTTTCGGAGGGTTCCAAATAATAGATCCTAAACGTGTTTTACTATAGTAATTCTCTATATTCACCCATCTTTTTTCTTGGTTATCCCTAGCCCATTCTATTGCTCTTGATAAAATTATTGCTTTATAATATTTTAGGATATCCGGGACCCCAAGGCCCCCTTTGTCTTTATCTTGTTTTAGGGTCTTGAGAGATATTCTTGATCTTTTGTTTTTCCTTATTATATTAGAGATTATTGACTTCAGTTTTCTAATATATTCTTGTGGGAGTTTAATAGGTAACATTTGAAATTTATACGTGATCTTAGGTAAGAGGACCATTTTTATGGCGTTAATACGCCCCATCCATGAAAGAGGTTTTGTCTGGAGTTTTTTCCCTTCCCTCTTTATTTCATCCAAGAGATGGATATAGTTTTTTCTATATATCTTTTCCGGGGAGTTCGAGAGCATTATTCCCAGATATTTGATCTCTTTTTTCCAGCAGAATTGGAAATCTCTCTTCAGTTTTTCCTCCTCTATTTTACTCACGTTTATCTTTAGAATTTCCGATTTCCCCATATTGATCTTAAAATTTGTTATTTCGCCATATTGTTTTAATATTTTAACCAATCTTGGTAATGTATTTCCGGGATTACTTATATAGAAGAACACATCGTCAGCATAAGCGGCCAATTTGTGCTCCTCTTCTCCCACCTTAAATTCTTCAATGTCCGGGTTATTTCTAATTGTTGCAAGGAGGGGTTCTAGGGCCAGCACGAAGAGAAGGGGGGACAGGGGGCATCCCTGTCTTGTCCCTCTCCTCATCTCGAAAGGTGACGACAGGGTTCCATTGATCTTAATGGCCGCCTTGGGTTTTCTATAAAGTGCTTTGATCCATCCTATCATCTTTGGGCCTATTCCTATTATTTCTAGGGTTCTAAACAGGAACTCCCAGCCCACCCTGTCAAATGCCTTTTCGGCATCACTTGACAAGAGCAGGCCTGGGAGTCCCTCCTCCCTTCTCTTCTGAAGCAACAATAGGGTTCTCACCCCATTGTCTCTTCCCTCCCTTCCTGCTATAAAGCCTACTTGGTCCGGATGAATCACCCCATTCATCAATTCTTTTATCCTCATGGCCAGTATCTTTGAATATATTTTTGTGTCTACGTTAATCAATGATATCGGTCTATAACTAGCGCATAAAGTCGCGTCTTTGGCCTCTTTGGGGATTACGGTGATTGTAGCAAAAAGCGCCTCACTACTTAGGATGAACAATCTTTTTAATACCAGCACAATCACATGTGCATTTACCAAAGGTTTGACACACAAACCAACATGTTTGTTGTATACCAATTTTTGTGGTGTCATTATCCAAAATCAAAATGTGCATTTTATAGAAAACAGGCCTGTGTAAAACCCACAAGAAAGACACAAATCTTGATCTTACAAAGTTCACATTTGGTAGAACTGGAAGGCAATATCAGACATGAGTATTTAGGAACTGTGTTTGATATTGCGTTCAGATGGGGGGAAATCACCCCTGGAAAAGCCAAATTTGGAAGATGCACACAAATTTCCCAATGTCAACATGTGCTAGCTGCCATCACGGGGGATCAAGGGACGTGTTTTGGGGGAGAAAGCCCTTCCTCACCGTTACTTTATTATTGAGGAAGGGGTTGCACCCCCAAAAGGCGTCCATTGATCTCCCGTGATGGCAGATAGCACATGTTGACACACTGTGTGCATCCTCCAAATTTGGCTTTGGGAAAAATCACAAAAACATTTCGCACATTGTAGCAGACAAAAGAAGAAAGTGATTTTGAGGGGCTTTAAACTCGCCCCAAAACATCAATGATGTTTTTATATTTTGGAATAACATCATTGATGTTTTGCTTGATGTTTTCCAATTGTAAATTACACCCCATGATCTCCCCGATCAGGATCTGGGCACTTTCGGATGTGAAAGGATCTTCATCCACAACCTCACGATCACCTAAAAAGAGAGGAAACCCAAAATAAATTAGGTCTAAAAAAAATGCCGCCATCCATCTCTTATCTGAGCCTGTGGTCTCAGACACTCACCTGTTGTGGTGACTACTTCCACCACGTCTTCTTCCTCCTGCTCATCTTGTGTTGGGGGGATTTTCCCTTCTTCCAGAGGGGGGGGGCTCTGGTCTCCTCGGATGAGGGCTGTCCTCCGAGTCTTTTCTCCCCTATGTAAAACAAAAATGGTATACTTAGCACACAGATATTTGATGGCAGAACTCTAAAGATGAAACATTGCTTGGAAGTGAGGTACAATGATCTATTTTAGCCGAGTTCCAAGATGTAGCTTTTTTAGTGTCCTTTGTCAAGCTGCAATACTTTACCTGTTTTGTACAAGCTTCACAGATGGAGACCCCCCTATAGTATACACTGGAGCACCTGTGTGGCCCCCCTAATAAAAATGGTGTTCTGGGGTCCCACACTAGTGCTCCAGTGTCCAGATGTGAAAACAGCTGCTCAGTGTCCTCTCCTTACACACAATCTAGTTTGCATTTCATTCTAGTAACAAAGCCATCTACAAAACCCAATTCTTTGAAGACAAGTATAGGGCCTCAAAATGGTGGCCAAATGCATATGGGCTAAACAATGGTATTTTATAGTCCGAAAAAAAAATGTGTGATCCGAACGAATAATGTGCCCATGAACATGAAAGTTGCCATTTTAAACTGTACAACAGTTCCTAAAAGCACATGGAGCAGCACGAACGTAATAAACACAAGAACAATAGGAACACAGCACAACTACTTACTTTTTTGCAGCACTCTCCGGATCTTTATGTACTGCTCATGTTCTCGTAATTTCAGGTCCGACCACCGCTTCCTGAGCTGATCTTTCGATCGTCGTACCCCGAATTTCCGGTGCAGACTCCTGACCACTTTCGCCATGATCTTGGCCTTTCGGACATTGTGGTTGGGGTAAGGCCCATAATTTCCATCATAGTCGGCATTCTTCAGGATGTCCACCATTTCCAACATCTCCCCAAAGGACATATTTGAGTCCTTTAATCTCCTTCTGGATCTTGACGTTTCAGGCTCCGGCCTTTTCTCCTCCTCCTCCTCCTCGTTGCTGTAATTAGCACGATCCTGCTGTCTATCCGCCATGTGCTCTTCCTCCACTGCGCCGAACGAAAAGGGGCGGGGAATAGAATAGAAAGAACGTCAGGGGCGGGCGGAGTTATACGCATGCGCAGTGTGTATAAATCGTAACGCGCGCGTCTTACGTACGATCTGTGAGCGGAGGAAGGAGCATCAGAGACGCCGATCATGCTAACGAAGGTAGGATCTAAACTTGGGCCTATACTGCTTCGAAATTGAAGCCTATATTGTAACAAGATTAGGGGAGCTTGGCCTGACATTAGGGTTTGTCTTGTGTTGTGTCTTGCAGAGAAAATGGATGGGTTCAACGACCACAATTTCCTGCCCCTGTTTATTGACAAGTACAGAGTGCTGCCCTGTCTGTGGCAGGTCAGACACCCCCACTATAATCACAAACAGAAGAAACAGGCAGCGCTGGAGAAACTGCTGGAGTTGGTGAAGCCGGTGGTCCCCACAGCAACCATCCCTTATTTAAAAGCTAAAATTGGTGGCCTGAGGAGCACTTATCTCAGGGAGCGCAAGAAGGTCACAGATTCCCAGAGGTCCGGAGCTGCAGCAGATGACATTTATGTCCCCAGGCTGTGGTACTATGAGAGACTGCGATTTCTGTCAGACCACACTGAAGTCAGGGAATCCCTCTCTACTCTTCCTTCCATGCTTCCTTCCATCCCAGCTGAGGCTTCTGATGTCCAACCTGGGCCTTCCAGCCAGGAAGAAGTGGAGGAGCCCAGCTGGAGTCAGGTGTAGCATTGTTCTACAGATTTCTGGGCAATAAAGAAATGATGTTTACTAGATGTTATTATTGATCACTAATTGCTGCTTGAAAGTGTTTTACATATCAATACACAGTAGTGGGCACCCAAAATTGGGACAAGAATGCAAAATGCTGGGCTCAGAAGGATAGTCTGTTATATTTGTTAACATTGAATTTGCAGCAGTCAGGAGGTGAAAATTGTGTGTGATTGATGAAAACAATACTAAAACTATGTCCCTTTTTCATACACAGGAAGACCTCAGCCAGGTTGTGGAATGTGGCAGTCAGGAGGAGGCGGGGATTAGTGGCAGCCAGGAGGAGGCGGGGCTAAGGGTCAGCCAAGAGAAGCCTGGGACAAGTCGCAGCCTGACTGAGTCTCAGGTTCCTCCCCTCCGTCTGCCATACAAAAGGGTCAGGAAGGCCACTCCCAGTCCTGTGCAGGATTCAGCGTACAGGCTGATCCAGGAGGCTTCGGCGTCCCTCAGAGCCTTCCCCAGTCCTGAAGAGGCCTTTGCCTGCATGGCTGCCACCAAATTGCAGGGCATGCAGGAGGGCCAACGCAAGATTTCTGAGGACCTGATTTATAAAGTCCTTCGTAAGGGGGAGAGTGGGGAACTGACACCCAAGACGGATGTCATTGAGATGGACCATCCTCCTCCTCCTCCTCCTCCTGCTGCCACAACTCCACCACCACAGCCAAAGGCTGGAAGGAAGCGTGGAAGGAAGACCTGAGAGTGATGACCTGGGTTCAGTCTGGTCTGACAGAAGATGCAGTCTCTCGTATGACCACAGCCTGGACACACAGATGTCATCTGCTGCTTTCCGGATCTCTGGGACTTCTGGACCAGACTGCCCTCCCTTAGATATGGACTCCTCAGGCCACCAATTTTGCTTAAAAATAATTGATGTCTGCCCTGGGGGTCCAAGGCTTCGCCAATTTCTGCAGTTTCTCCAGCGTTGCCTCCCTCTTTGTTTTTTTATAGTTGTGACCCCTTAATAAAATATTTTTAAGTAAATTCTACTCTCCTGTGTGTGTTTTCATCCAAAAAGGACAGTTTGTTGGTGAGTATTCAGGTACATTTCTAAAGTACAATGTGAAATTAACAAGGGACAACAACACCAAACAATCTCCTCCTACAGATTAAATAGAACAACATATCAATGGTGTTGTGGGAACTTGTCACAAAAAACACACAAACATTTTCGGGAGTACAAATCAAAATCACCAAAAAAAAAATAAAATAAAAAGAGAAACACAAAAAAAGATTCTACATTAAAGTAAAAAAAAAAAAAAAAAAAATATGTTGTCAGATGTGAGAAATCAAAATATATTGAGGGAATCCCGATAAATAGTAACGAAAAAAGTTTGTGAGAAGTGTGTGTGAATATGAGCATCAAAACGACTTAATTCTTGTCACATTATAAAGAAGAAGAGAGTGCGCTGTATTAAACCATTTTGAACATTGCAGCGTGACGAAAGTGCTTTATCCATTACGAACGCTAAGTTTACCAGAACGAGCTGTCCCGTGTCGGAATTTCTTCTGAGCATGCGTGGCACTTTGTGCGTCGGAACAGGCCACACACGGTCGGAATTGACGCGATCGGATTTTGTTGTCGGAAAATTTTATCTCCTGCTGTCCAACTTTGTGTGTCGGAAAATCCGATGGAAAATGTCCGATGGCGCCCACACATGGTCGGAATTTCCAACAACACGCTCCGATCGGTCATTGTCCATCGGAAAATCCGACCGTGTGTACGGGGCATTAGAGTTTACATACACTTTAAAATACTACTTGCTTCAGGATGGTGATACCTGTGAGTTTCAATGATTTGTTAATTAAGGAGAACAATAAAGGAAGAATTTGAAGTGGTGACAAAGTAACATCTCATTAGGAAAAATAATTTTTTTTGAAAAATAGGGCTGTTCACAATTAGCTACCAATTTAACTAACAATTGCACACCTTAGCAGTATGTTTGTTTGGGAATTTAACATATAATTTTGAAATGATTGATAAGATAGCCAATTGTGTTTAAATCATTTAACCCATCTTAGTTAATTAATTGTTCTCAGTTTACTGGCAAGATAAGACTCCTATCCCACTGTCCATATATATCCTGATGTATGGTAGTTTCTTTGACCCCTTTACCATATATATATATATATATATATATATATATATATATATATATAAATATAGAGAGAGAGAGAGAGATATATATATATATATATATATATATAGAGATATATATATATATATAGAGATATATATATAGAGATATATATAGAGATATATATAGAGATATATATACCGGTATATGGTATTTTGTGCCTATGCTGCCATTTAAGTGTTATATTCTCAATATTTGCCCCTCTAACCACCAAAAACACATCAAACCCTCTAGAAATTATGGTTGCTTTTACAGTCATATCAAATACTGTATTTACAATGATTCTGTTTGGCCAGTAGATGGTGCTCATGGAAAAGTAAAAGCACAATCATAACAGAAAAATTAAGGTGCTTAAAGTATCTAAAAAAGCCATGTTACAAGTCTCACAGGTGCAGCAGCGTCCGTTTTATGCAGAAACAGCAGCCTGGTAATATACTGGCCATTCTTCTAAGAGAAGTGTAAAAGTTTCTGATTCCAGAAAGCAGTTCATTGACAGGAACTTATAGTCTGGAAATACTGTTCAATTAAATTGTTTTAGCTAGAAATTTAAATTATTTAGGCTTTGCTTTTCAACTTACATTAAGGAAGAAATGGCCGTAATTATATATTTTTATAAACAGTTTTACTTTATGCTTTCAAAACAAAGCTTTTTAGTGCTTCTTTTCATGTTTGTTTTGAAGAGGTCTTCAACAGCAAAGTGCCGTAAGCAGCAACTTCTTAGTAAGGCTACTTTCACACTGTAGTCACGGCCGCGTTGGCGGTAAAGTGCTGCTTGTTTTAGCGGTGCTTTACCATTGTTTTAGTGGTGCTTTTCAGTCGCTAGCGGGGCGCTTTGTAACCCCCTGTTAGCGGCCGAAGAAAGGGTTAAAACCGCCCGCATTGCAGCGCTTGCCAGTTCAATCCAATGGGCAGGGGTGGTGTAGGAGCACTGTATACAGCGCTCCTATACCGCCCCAAAGATGCTGCTTGCGGTACTTTTTTTCCCTTCCTGTAAGTGCACCACCCCAGTGCGAAAGCACTTGGGCTTTCACACTGGGAAGGCATAAGAGGCAGTTTTCAGGTGCTTTACAGGCACTATTTCTAGCATTAAAATGCCTGAAAACTGCCTTCAGCGTGAAAGGGGTGAAAGTCTGCTGTAAGCAGTCATCTAAGCATTGGTTTGCCCTTCTTTTTTCACCTAAAGCCTGACACAAAAATTCACTTCTGAAAGTTGGATATCAGTCTGAAAAGAGAAGATGTGCGTAGTTGATTTATAAAGTGTCTTGCGAGGTTTTACATTTCCGAATCTAAATTACTATTAGTTGGACTTGGTTTTTGTATTTCCTGGAACTCCATGGCATTATTCTTTTTGGATTTAGCAAGCTACAAAAAACAGACAAGGGGTGTACTGAAAGTGAATAATTTATTGTAAAACTGAGCAGAGTAAAATGTGTTCATCAAAAACTGAGCAAGATTAGTGATATTGGATGCACTTTGTTGTGGATCTTCTGGCATGGCATATTTGCCAACTGTCCCGAATTTCCCGGGACATTCCCAGAATTTAGACCCTTTTCCCGATTTTATTGTGTCCCGGGAAATGTCCTGGGAAATACGTTTTTCCTGATTTTTCCCTGCCCGCCGCTGCCACTAGAGGTCCCCAGCCGGCGGAGACAATGTCTCTGCAAGCCGCCAATTTTAAGAAGACCAGAAGAAGAACACGGGTGGCTACAATAGAAATTAAGCTGCGGCGCCACCCACCCCCGTCCCACTCCGCTGACGGTCCGTCTCTGACCTGTTATGGAAAGGGGAGGGGTGGGCAGCGCCGCAGCTTCATTTCTATTGTAGCCACGCGGCCGGCTCCACCTCTATTTTGTTCCCCTTCGGGGAATTCGGAAACCATAATGGCAGCAGAGGCACCGCTATACCTGATGTAAGGGGGCTCCAATGGGGGGACGACTGATGTAAGGGGGGCTCAAATGGGGGGGGATTGATGTAAGGAGGGCTCCAGTGGGGGGAAGCCTGATGTAAGGGGGGCTCCAATAGATGGATGCCTGATTAAGGGGGGCTCAAATGGGGGGACACCTAATATAAGGGGGCGCCAATGGGGGAACACCTGATGTAAGGGGGCTCCAATAGGGGGACACCTAATATAAGGGGACTCCAATGGGGGGATGCCTGATTAAGGGGGGCTCTAATGGGGGGACACTTGATGTAAGGGGGGCTCCAATGGGGGATATCTAATCTAAGGAGGGACTCCTCTAGGGACGCCTGATGTAAGGAGGGACTCTGCTGGGGATGCCTGATGTAAGGAGGGACTCTGCTGGTATCAGGAACCATGAATCAGACCGAGACAGATGTATAGTTAAATCACACTTGTTTAACAATAATAATAAAAAGGTAAACAGAGTAAGCGTGGTAAAAACAAGCCAGAGTCCAGTAACTGGATCGGGTAGTCAGCCAAGCCAATGTCAGAGAGCCAGAGGTAAATGTAGTACTACAGCAAGCAGGATCAGGAGCCAGAAGGGGCGTCAGCTGAGCAACTCTTCAACAGGAACGCAGGAGAAAGTCTCTGTGATGTTGACAAAGGCGAAGGCAGAGATCAAGTGAGCTGGACGGCTTTAAGCAGGCAGGACTGATGAGCAGAATCAACAACAGCTGGGCAACTGTGGAGAGAGATGGGAGCTGGCAAGCTGAGCGGCCTGCTGAGAGAAGGAAGGGTTTAGCCCAGCCCTGACATTACCCCCTCCTCAACGACCCCTCCCCCTCAGAGGACCACCAGATGATGAGATGATGATGAGTTTCTTGATGAGAAACGGAAATCATGGAGGAGGACACGGGCATGTACATCCGAGGATGAGACCCAAGAACGTTCCTCCGCACCTTACCCTTTCCAACGCACCAGGTACTGTATGCGCCCATGGAACCTACGGGAGTCAACAATGGACTGTACTTCATACTCCTCATGGTTCTTAACCTGTACAGGGTAAGGACGTGGCACTAAGATGGTAAAATGGTTGCAGACCAAAGGTTTTAATAAGGAGGCATGGAATACATTAGAAATATGCATATTAGAAGGAAGGTCTAATGCATAAGCTACTGGGTTAATCCTGCGAAGAATACGGAAGGGCCCAATAAACTGAGGTGCGAACTTCAGTGAGGGAACATGAAGTCGGAGGTCGGGAGATGACAGCCAGACCCTGTCCCCAACCTGGTAGGAAGGCGCAGGCGTCTGTGGTTAGCATGGAGTCTGTACCTATCATTAGCATGACGCAAAGCCCCCTGGACTTGTGCCCAAGTGGAACGAAGACCACGGAGATGCGCATCTAACGCAGGAATACTCTACGGAACAAACGAGTCAGGCAACATGGAAGGTTGGAAACCATAATTCGCCATAAATGGGGACAATCGGAAAGTAGAATTCAAGGCACTGTGGTGAGAAAACTCTGCCCACGGTAATAGGTCTGACCAGTTGTTATGATGGTCAGAAATATAGCAACGTAGGAATTGCTCCAAGGACTGATTGGCTCGTTCTGCAGCCCCATTAGACTGCGGGTGATATGCAGAGGAGAAAGCAAGCTGAATTCCCAACTGTGCACAAAAGGCTCACCAGAACCGGGAGACAAAATGACTACCCCTGTCCGAGACAGCCCATGTAAGTGGAAGTTCTCCGGTGCAAAAATGGAAGCCAGTTCCTTAGAAGTGGGCAACTTCTTAAGTGGAATTCAATGACACATCTTTGAGAACCGGTCAACCACCATAAGGATAACAGTGTTGCCTTGGGAGTTGGGTAACCCCACAATGAAATCCATAGACAGGTGGGTCCAGGGCCTCTCTCCATTGGGTATGGGTTGTAGGAGGCCCACTGGAAGGTGTCGTGGAGTCTTACTCTGAGCACACACGGAACAGGCAGCTACGGAGGCAGTTACATCAGCCCGTAGACTAGGCCAACAGAATTGTTGGGAAATGGCCCAAATGAGTTGATTTTTCCCAGGGTGGCCAGCTGCCTTGGGAGAATGGTAAGTCTGGAGCATGGCAGTACGGAGACTCTCCGGGACAAAGCAGCAGTCACAAGGTTTTTCAGGAGGAGCATGGACCTGAGCAGCAAGAATTTTGTCACCCAAAGGAGAAGTAAGACTGGTGCGAACCGTAGCCAGAATACATTTAGAAGGAATCATAGGAACCGGAACCGACTCCAAATGGAAGTGGAGGAAAATTGTCGTGACAAGGCGTCAGCCCTTACATTCTTAGTACCAGGTAAGAATGAGACAATGTAGTTGAAACTTGACAAGAAAAGAGCCCACCAAGCCCTTATGGGAGAGAGGCGTTTAGCCTCAGACAAAAATGTGAGATTCTTATGGTCAGTGAGTTTGAGAACCGGTACAGTGGTACCTTTGAGGAGATGTTTCCATTCTTTCAGGGCTAAAATGATCACCAACAGCTCTCTGTAACCAATCTCATAATTGCACTCTGCAGGTGACAATTTCTTGGAAAAGTAGCTACAAGGATGCAGAGCGCTCTCAGAGGTAGGACGTTGAGACAGAAGGGTGCCAACACCAGTCTCAGAAGCATCAACCTCAAGGATAAAAGGCAACATAGGATCAGGATGTGTCAACACAGGAGCAGAAACAAAGGCAGTCTTGAGACTCTCAAAGGCCTTAATGGACTCCGGAGACTAACTCTTTGGGTTACCTTCCTTTTTGGTCATATCAGTCAGGGGCTTGACCAGAGACGAGAAGTTACGAATAAACTTCTGATAATAGTTGGCAAAGCCCAGGAAACGCTGCAGAGGATGTAAACCCATGGGTCGGGGTCACTGTAGGACTGCCGAAAGTTTCTCTGGGTCCATCGAAAAACCAGCAGTGGAAATGTCATAGCCCAGGAATTTAATCTGTTCACGATGGAACTCGCACTTCTCCAGTTTACAATAGAGATTGTTCTCTCTTAGTTTCTGAAGCACATGACAGACATCTGTGTGGTGGCTCTCCAGGGACTTGGAATATATGAGGATATCATCGAGATAAACCACCACATAACTGCAACAACTCTCCGTGGAGATCATTAATAAATTCCTGGAAAACTGCCGGGGCGTTACAAAGGCCAAAAGGCATTACGAGGTACTCATAATGGCCTGTTCTGGTATTAAACACAGTTTTCCACTCGTGGCCCTCCTTAATCCACACAAGATTGTATGCCCCTCTCAAATCAAGCTTCGTGAAAACCGTTGCTCCCTTGAGGCAGTCAAATAACTCTGTAATCAATGGAATCGAGTAGGCATTCTTAATAGTGAAACGATTGAAGCCCCTATAATCAATACAAGGTCTCTTCTTCTTCACAAAGAAGACACCAGCACCACCAGGAGATGAGGATTTGTGGATGAAACCTTGAGAAAGTGCGTCTGCAACATACTGGCACCAGGTTGAAGGTCAATTGTGCAATCATAAGGCCGGTGTGGAGGCAAACTACTGGCTTGACCTTTGTCAAAGGCACCGCTAAAATCACGGTACTCCTCCAGCAGGGAGGAGAGTGAAGAGGTGCACAGGACTTTGGCTACCTTCTGGAAGCATGTCTCACTGCACTGAGGTGACCAGGAGAAAACCTCAGCACTGAGCCAATCAAAAGAGGGGTTGTGCCTCTGTAACCAAGGATAACCATTAACCAGCGAAAACCTAGGTGAGGAAATAACTTGGAATTGGATTATCTCATGGTGAAGAGCCCCTACGACCATGGACAACGGAACCATCTCATGAGTCACATGGGCAGGCTGTAGAGGTCTCCCGTCAAGAGCCTCAATAGCAAGTGGAGTGTCACGTAGTTGCAGCGGAATCAAGTGCTGCGATACAAAGGCAGCATCAATGAACAGGCCTGCAGCCCCAGAGTCAATTAGAGCCTGTATCTCGATGGACAACTCAGCCCAAGAAAGGGTGACCTAAACCAGGGGCTTATCCTTCTGGATAACTGGGGACGAAACAACGCCACCTAAGGTCTGTCCATGACAGGACCTCAAGGTTTGGGCGTTCCCTGGACGGGTAGGACAAGACTTCAAAAAGTGCCCTGCCTGGCCGCAATAAAGGCACAATCTCTCCCTCCTTCTAAAGGTTCTCTCATCCGCAGAGAGACACGTGAAGCCCAAGTGCATGGGTTCATCTTCACTGACCGACTCGGTACCAGGAGGCATGGGAGGTGAGGGAGGCATGGGTGGGACTGCAAAGCTCGGAGGCAAACGTACAGGAGGCTTCCAGAAGAGCTCCTTAAAAGAGAGTATCTCTTTGAGTCTGGAGTCAATGAGGATGGAAAATGTGATCAACTTCTCCAGCTAGGTGGGTATATCTCGGGCTGCTATCTCATCCTTGATGGAATCTGAGAGACCATGAGAAAAGGCAGCCACGAGGGCCTCATTCTTCCAAGCAACCTCTGCTGCCAGAGTATGGAATTCAATGGCGTAGTCGGCAACAGTTCTCGTACTCTGTTTGATGTACATGAGGCACTTAGCAGCAGAAGCGGAGCGTGCGGGAACATCAAATACCCTTTTAAAGGAGGCTACAAACTCCGGGTAACTCAAGACAACAGGTTTTTGTATCTCCCATAGAGGATTTGCCCAGGCCAAGGCTCTCTCTGAAAGCAAAGATATCACAAAACCTACTTTGCTTCTGTCCGAGGGAAACGCCTGGGGCAGCATCTCAAAGTATATCTCAACCTGGTTGAGAAACCCTCTGCATTGAACTGGATTGCCCCCAAATTGCTGGGGAAGTGGAGCAGAATCAGACATACCTCTTATAGGGGTAATTCTCAAGGCGGGTGCCTGCACAGAGACTGACGCAGCAGCAGGGACGGCCTGCAACTCAGGTTGCATCAGAACAGCCACAGTGGGAGATTCCAGGTGAGCCGTGCAATTCAGGAGCATTTGTAATGCAAGGCAAACTGATCCATGCGGTGATCTTGCTCATCATAATCTGGAAAAAATATTACCAACAAGTGGATTGACTGTATTTTCTGAATTCATGGCCATACTACTATCAGGAACCATGAATCAGACCGAGACAGAAGTACTGTATAGTTAAATCACACTTGTTTAATAATAATAATAAAAAGGTAAACAGAGTGAGTATGGTTAAAACAAGCCAGAGTTCAGTAACCGGATCGGGTAGTCAGCCAAGCCAATGTCAGAGAGCCAGAGGTAAACGTAGCAGTACAGCAAGCAGGATCAGGAGCCAGAAGGGACGTCAGCTGAGCAAGTCTTCAACAGGAATGCAGGAGAAAGTCTCTGTGATGTTGACAAACGAGAGGGCAGAGATCAAGTGAGCTGGATTGCTTTAAGCAGGCAGGACTGAGGAGCAGAATCAACAACAGCTGGGTAACTGTGGAGACAGATGGGAGCTGGCAATTAGCCGACAGCTAAGCGGCCAGCTCAGAGAAGGAAGGGCTGAGCCCAGCCCTGACAGCTGAGGACACCTGATGTAAGGAGGGACTCCGCTGGGGACACCTGATGTAAGGAGGGACTCCGCTGGGGACATCTGATATTAGGAGGGACTCCACTGGGGATGCCTGATGTAAGGAGGGACTCTGCTGGGGACTCCTGATGTAAGGAGGGACTCCGCTGGGGATGCCTGATGTAAGGAGGGACTCCGTTGGGGCCGCCTGATGTAAGGAGGGACTCCGCTGGGGACACCTGATGTAAGGACGGACTCTGCTGGGGGCACCTGATGCAAGGACAGACTCTGCTGGGGGCACCTGATGCAAGGACAGACTCTGCTGGGGGCACCTGATGCAAGAACGGACTCTGCTGGGGGCACTTGATGTAAGGACGGACTCTGCTGGGGGCACCTGATGTAAGGACAGACTCTGCTGGGGGCACCTGATGTAAGGAGAGACTCCACTGGGGATGCCTGATGTAAGGAGGGACTCTGTTGGGGCCGCCTGATGTAAGGAGGGACTCTGTTGGGGCCGCCTGATGTAAGGAGGGACTCTGCTGGGGACACCTGATGTAAGGACGGACTCTGCTGGAGGCACCTGATGCAAGGACGGACTCTGCTGGGGGCACTTGATGCAAGGACAGACTCTGCTGGGGGCACCTGATGCAAGGACGGGCTCTGCCGGGGCCACCTTATGGCATCTGGTGACAGGTGACACGCTCAGTGGTCCCACTAATTATGCATTTCTTTCTCTCTCTCTCTCCCCCTCTTTCCCCCTTTCTTTTTCCCTCCATCCCTCATTCATCTCAGACTTTAACCACATCCCTTTGCACCACGCCCATTTAAGCCACACCTACTATTTCATGTAAACCACGCACCACATTTTATTTTTTGCTATGCCGCGTCTACAAACACATGCCCCCGCCCCGCCCCCTAATTATAATAAGCCTCTGCCTACAGCCAAAAAAGTGTCCCTATTATTTTTTTTACAATGTTGGCAACTATGGCATGGCCCTATATGGGGGCCTCCTATTTTTAAAAAGTCATGTACAGTGTGCACATTCCTGGTTGTAATTAAATTGGAAATAACCTTAGGAACCAACTCAACTTTTGAATGCAGTACTCAACATGTAGCTCTTGACAACATCATGCTTCCAGTTCTGATACCCTGTGACCTAATAATTAGTGTAATTGCAAAATTAGGAGGCACACACCACATAGTTCAAACACATCCCCTAGTAAGCTAATAGAGGCATCAGCTACAGTCTCCGCATCTTGGTCATGTTGATTTCTTTGACAATGGGTCTGCTGTGAATGGGGAAAAGAAGAGGTATGCCTGTCCTAAGGCCCCTCTTCCCTAATGGGATCATGGCGGTTGGGAAGTTTCAAGTTCCCCACTGAGTTTAAAATCAATGGCGGGCTTATGATAGGTCAAGAGAGGTCATGTGGGAAGAACCTTCTAGAAGTTGTGAAAAGGTCAGCTGTGATAGGTGGAGAGAGGCCGGCTGGCCCTTAGGAAGCTTCTAGAAGCTGAATAAGCCCCTATTTAAAGGGATAGCTGAGGAGAATTTTTGCCAGTCACCAGAGGATACCGAGGAGCTCAGCATTAGATCTATAATACACACCTCTGATGACATGAAGACCCTCATCTGCCAGCTGCTGGAATGGGCTGAAATGGAGGGCGGCAAGGAATGGCTGCGTCAATGTCTGGCATCCCCCCTGCACATTCCAGTGGCAGATTCTGAAGTGGCGGGTGTGACCAGAGAAGGGTCGGCGGCTGGAGAAGGTGGAGCTGAGACATCGCGAGGCTGCCGGCAGATGAGTGAAGCGGGGATCAGCAGTGTAGCGTATCCGATTCAGGAAGACGTCACTGAGGGAAAAGGAGCATGAGGTCACCAGGCTATGAAGAGGTGGCGTTCTGCGAACAGGAAATGCACTACCTCCCCTCCTAAAGTGGCCGCATCAGTGAGGGGACAGTGGGCTTTGGGAAAGGAAGCAGAAAGAAGGTGGGCGGTAGATAACAGTCGTGGAGGTGATAGTGAATTTCACTCGAGCCTGCGACGTGCTGCATCATCATGGCAACCAGCTGAGTCAGACGCTGTAGGCTCTACTAACATTATGACAGCATATGACACAGGCACAGCTGTGGAGGAAGAAGTGCAGCAGGATAATGTCATTCCGAGCTCACAAATCCCAGTGCAGTGTGCCTCATCTCAGCCTGTGAATGTATCACAACAGGCTGCTTCAAGCGCAAAAGGTGAGTCAGTATTATGGGCTAAATTGGATACCATTTCTTCTGCTTTACAGGAATTCATGTCATTATGTAAAAAAACGATGATTCTTCGTCACACATTATTCAACCAAGTCGGGTATCGGCCAGTGTTTGGTCAACAACAGTTTCGGATAAAGAGGTTTCTGCTGGTTTTGTTCCGATGGGCAGGTTGGCTATGAGTGCGGAAACATCAAGCGGTAAAAATAATTCCATTGAAATGGGTGATAATAATTCTAAAGAAGTTATACCATGCGTATTGAAAAATGTTTCCAAATGGTTGTGTATTACCGCAGGGTGACACTGTTGGTGCACAGGTAGGAGTGTGCCAACGTCCTAGAAAGGCATATAGATACTAGAAGAACTAAAGAGTGGACTTTATAGGCACACAGGTAGGCTTTCTAAAAATGATAAAGTTAATCTATTGAGTACAAAATTCATATAAGACAAACAAAAAGTAAAGGCATATAAAATTTTTTTGTAGAATTAGTAATGTATATCCTGCGCAAAACCTAAACCCCACTTCATACAATACTTAGAACTAGTAGTATGACCAACAATCTGGAAATTAGAATTCCCGAAGTGATGATTCTGTTAGAGGTGTAAACAAGCAAACTTGGGGGTCAGGTTGCTCGACATGTTGCGCGTGGAAGCACACTTCCTCAGGAGCACATGAAATTCTATTAAAAAGAAAGAACAAGTGTAAATATATACAATTTAACATCATGTAAACAGTACAAAAATACTACAGTTAATGAGTACAAAAGTTGCTCCAAACAGAGCATTTGGCCAGATGGGGGGGAGGGGAGTGGGAAAAAAATAGGGGGGGGAGAGGAGGGGGGATTTGGAAAGGGGGGGAGGAGGGGAGAGGGTGGAAAAGGAGGGAGAGAAAGGAAGGGGCATTGGGCATCCGATGGCAGAAGGTAGAGCGGGGCAGTATATTGTAGCATCATAATTGGAAAGAAGGTATATAGCGATGTCTTATCAATGCAGCCTAGCAGAAAAAACAGCCAACCCCCAGTAATATATACAAACAGATTTCAAAGGGGCATCCTCAAAATTAAACTGACAGTATGATGTCTAAAAAGTTATCTGGTTGAACAAAGAATGTATATAAAAATAAGTTAGTATTGAGAGTACACAGGCCAAATCATTGCCTAAGGTATAAAGGATTAAGGGATGGTATAAATAATAATAGGGTAAAGCATATGTAGTAATGGGGAGCGGGAGGCACCGGGTAGACTATTATAGAGCTTAGTAGCGGCATAGCAATAAATAAGGTTAAATGCACAGCTTACCATGCGTTGAACAGACGTACAAAAAGAGGTGACAGAGCCAGCTAGCAAGCATGGTTTGCTGGGTCTTATCCGGGGAACACAGGTTATATATCAATATAGTACTGGTAGGTAGAAAATACTAGTTGGTAGCCTAGTATAAATGTCATTTTCTGGTCTGCTAGTGCAGCATAGAGGCAGGACAGAAACTCAGCACCTTAGGAAGGTAAACCCTATAGTATAGAAACAAAGATGTTGTTTAGTAGGCAGTTTAAGTTGCAGCCAGAAAGATGATATGAATAGATGGAATCAGTAATTACCTCTATCATAGACCAGACCGTGAATGCCGCATCTAGGTAGCTCATTGACGTCTGCCAACAGTCTGAGATGCTGTGTTATACACACCCCCACCGGAAGTGCGTCAAGTCCGGGCGGTAGTGACACATGGCGGTCCGACCGAGGGCTACTGCGCATGCGCCAAAAACACAGATGACGCGGCGATATACGGCCAATGCAGTAGTAGCAGAGGCGGAGACAAGGAGGGGGGAAGGGAAAGGCACCAGCCAAAGGTCAGCAATGGAGTATAGACAGAACTTGATGATAAAGATATATATATATGACAAACTAAATTATAACAACAAAAACAGATAATAAATGTAAATATCATGGATGACAAAACATATGATTTTAGTAATACCCATATAGATAGTTCTTCCAAATTTAAATAGTTAGAGCTATAAAAAGGGAGGGGAAGAGGGGGAGCAGGTGGATTGAACAATAATGGGATTATTTGGAAATATGTTTTCTGGTAATATGGGTTACAATATGCAACTGATGAATTGATCTTAATTTGCATAGTGACCCACAAAAAAGTGTCTGATTGGAATATATGTTGTCGGTCATAATTAAAGTAATTGGGGAGAATGTTGCGATGTGAGTGAGTGAGAGTGAGAGGGAGCGGCACTAATTGTGACTCTGCTCGCTCATATCAATCAATGCCTGATGTTTAACGGCTGGTGTCAATCTCCCTACCTACGCTGTCTGACGCTGGAAGGCTGATGTCAGATGTCTGATGTCCGACACTCAGGGCCGGATTTGCCCAGGGCTGGATTTGCCACAAGGCCACCGAAGCCAGGCCTCTGGGGGGCCGTGGTGCAGGGGCGGTGCCGCTCATGCGGCGACTTCGCGGCCGCCCCCCCTTTTGGGCTGCCTGTTAAAGTCGATTAAGGGCACCAGTGCCCTTAGAAAAGATGAACGCGAGCCGCCCACTACTGCACATGCGCCGTTCCGAAGCCGGCCGGGTTCCGGAAAGCTTGTATGCGTTTGGCCGGGCGGCGCATGCGCAGTAGTAGTGACATCCCCATCTGGTGGCAGCGTGGCAAGTGACATCCCCATCTGGTGGCAGCGTGGCAAGTGACATCCCCATCTGGTGGCAGCCACGCAGTGGGGCTAGTGACATCCCCATCTGGTGGCAGGCAGCGTGGCAAGTGACATCCCCATCTGGTGTCAGGCAGCGTGGCAGGTGACATCCCCATCTGCTGGCAGCGTGGCAAGTGACATCCCCATCTGCTGGCAGCGTGGCAAGTGACATCCCCATCTGGTGGCAAGTGACATCCCCATCTGGTGGCAAGTGACATCCCCATCTGGTGTCAGGCAGCGTGGCAGGTGACATCCCCATCTGCTGGCAGCGTGGCAAGTGACATCCCCATCTGCTGGCAGCGTGGCAAGTGACATCCCCATCTGGTGGCAAGTGACATCCCCATCTGGTGGCAAGTGACATCCCCATCTGGTGGCAGCGTGGCAAGTGACATCCCCATCTGGTGGCAGCATGGCAAGTGACATCCCTATCTGGTGGCAGCGTGGCAAGTGACAGGCTCAGGGCTCCCAATGATTCTGCATTATGGTGAGTTGAACTATGTCATTTTACATTACAATGTAATGATAGAAGTAATGTGTTTCAATCATCCTGATACCATACCAACATGGTGCCGGGGATGATTGAAGCACTAACACCAGCCATTGCCCTGAAAAATTGCCCGCCGAAAATCCTTGTAGCAGTCATCGATAAAGGATGAGAATGGTGGTGTGTGTGTAGGAGGAGGGCGGCAATGAAGGACCCGGCCTTGGGGCGGCAAAGGGAGTAAATCCGGGCCTGCCGACACTTGATGCACGGCGTAGCCCGGCAGGTCTGGTCTATTTGGCGGCGTTCTCTGGCATTCATCTGGCGTTCATCTGTGTTCATTTGCTGCTATTCCTGACATTGGATACCGGTCAATGTCTGCCTTTACCTGCTAAATCCATTCATCTCTGACTGCTCTGATCGTCCTGCTGTGTCCCGCTGTGTTCTGCGGTGCTATCCCCAGCCTCCCCCGACATCGGATACATCGGATACCTGTCAGCACCTGCAAGTACCTGTTAACTCACTTGTTTCTGTGTCCTGCTGTGTGCTGTGTGTTGTGTACTTTGGAGGTACGGGATTGCAGTGACTGCCGATACCGACACTGCCTGCTGTGGAAGCGGAGCGGGTACGGGGGTTGCCTTCTGCCTCCTGTCTCTTCTCTCCTGTGCCTCCTGTATTTGGTGCTCTGCCAAATGATACATGATACATGCCATATGATATGATAAATGCCATATGATATCCTGAGTCACCTGTGTCACCTGGACTGGACCTGGACTGGACCTGGACTGGATTGCTAATTGCTAACTGCTAAACTAGTGCTAACTGGTGCCAATTGCTAACCATCTACTAACCAGTGCCATATATTTGCCATATATTTGCCATATATTTGCCATACGATATTTTGTGCCACCTGGACTGGACTGGGCTGCTAACTAGTGTTAACTATTACTAACTGCTTACCGTCTGCTAACCAGTGCCATATATTTGCCACACGATATCCTGTGCCACCTTGACTGGACTGGGCTGCTAACTAATGCTAATAGTACTAACTGCTAACTGCTAACTGCTAACCGTCTGCTAACCAGTGCTGTAAATTTGCTGTATATATATTTATTTTTTTTTCACCCCGTTTTCTTTTTGGAACGATCTCTTTACACCTCCTTCCGCTGCAACGGAAGGAGATGCCAAGGGGCTCTCGAGCAGCCAGGGAGGTTTCGCACAGGTCCTGTCACACGAAGTGCTCTGCTCACCGGTTTCTATCCTGTGCGATTGCTGGCAGGCTCTGTATCTCAAAGCCCTGTGATACCCGTGGCTTTGGTACTGCCTGGGCTGCCCTCAAACCCCCTTGAGTCTTACCAGTGGTCAAGTCTCGTAGATAGCCAAGAGCCGCGAGAACCACGAGAGCCGTTGAGCAAAGTTGAACTCCGCAGTCTGGTTCCGACCACCGAGGGGGACGGAGAGGGGGTGCTGCAGCCTTCTGGATTGTTGAACGCAGTTTCTCGGGACCCGCATCCTTCGGCCGGAGCCAGGGACGTGGGGATACCAGACCTGGGCTCACAGATCTTCATACAGACTACCTGCTATCAAGCACAGGAGATGCAGTCAGGTGAGCTTGCTGGGGTGTTTACTGCCGGGTCTATTAAAAAAAAAAATCCCACCTGTACACCAACTAGTACAACTAGCACATAAGGCAGACACAAGTGTCACTAAGGGAGTTAACAGGACTAATAATATTATATCTATGAATACAGATACCAATATGCAGACGGGGCTAATACTTGACGGATCTTCAGGTCAGGAAAATCAGTCTCCATACCAGCTCATACAGCAATCTGCATATTGTGCTCGTGAGACTACACCAACTGTATCTAAAGAACGATCTGAGACAACTGGTACAATTGGTGCAATTGGTATAGCTGGACCTGCTAGATCTGCTGTCCCAGCTGTGCTGTCTATGCCGGTTGAACATAGTACAAATGCTTTTTTACCCACACTTTCTACTAAAGCAGATATGGACCGCATGACTGCCACGCTACAGCAAGTACTTAGAGACGAGCTCAAGGAGATCAAAGAGTCATTGCACAGCCTGACCTCTAGGGTAGATTCCACTGAACAAACCCAGACTGCAGCTGAGCAAAAAAATAGAAATCCTGGAAGCTAAGTTAACAGCACAATCACATCTTTTACATACTATGCAACTCCAACAGCACAATTTAGAAAATAGAAGTAGAAGAAATAACCTTAAAATCCGGGGAATACCTGAGTCCATAATTGCTAAAAATCTTCGCCCTACGGTCATTGCCATATTAAACAAAATTTTAGGGAGGGAGCCGACAGCGGACATTGAGCTGGACAGAGTTCATCGGACACAGGGTATGGCCCCTCTGACAGATGGAAGACCGAGAGACACCCTATGTAGAGTGCACTTCTATATTATTAAAAATGGATTATCCGTAAGGCATGGTCTTTGGGTACTATTGAGTACGAAGGAGCAACTATACAGATTATACCGAATCTTTCAAGATACACCTTACAGATGCGTCGTAATATGAAACAGAAAGGAGATAAGGGCGCTCTGGTGGAGGTGGGTAGCTGGTCAGAGGGATGTTATTGATGAGATGGCACTTCTGGCAGCACTTTGGTTAGAGGAGAACAACTCTGAAGATATAAAAAAGGAAAAAGAAAGGTGCCTCTAAGTGCAGTATGTAAAATTTTATACAGTGCACAAAGGGTTAAAAGCACTTACAAGATTGTTGAGTGTTAAAAGACATGATAAAATCAGGAGTCCTCATCTGTGGCATGTGTCCATCCTCAGTATGGTGGTAGAGAGCCGTCCAATAGCTGTAAAGCGTTCTCATGTGTGTTGGAAAGAGGAGGCAGCAGGGAAGCCTGTATTCACTGCGGAACACACAAGGCTGATGGTGTCAGTGTAGAGAAGGGGGTGGTAACGCGTTTCGGAGCATGTGCGGCTCCTATGTCAGACCTACGCCCATACTCCTCAAGCTGGATTATGAATAGTGAGGGGGAGGAGCAAGGGGAGGAGTGTGGGCAGATGCTAAATACACACTGATAAGGGAAGTGACAAATGTATTATGAGGACGGCCAAGACGACCGTGCACTCGCAAAATGGATCGTTAACGTCAGTGCTATATACAATGAAGGAATTTGACACAGGGGTACAGGGCACAGATGGCAGTGGTTAAATTAACAATAATAAATAAATATACAAACATAAGGTTGACATTGAATCAATATACATGTGTGTTACATGGTCGGCCGGGTGTCTATATGCATGTGTTACAGGGGCAGCCAGGTATTTATGTGCACGTGTTACAAAGGCAGCCAGGCATTTGTACACATGCAAATAAGGTCATAAGTCTAATGTTGAATTAACAATGAATAAATATGTAGCCGTGTTACAAGGGCAGCCGGGGAGCTATACACCTGTGTTACGGGGCGGCCAGGCATCTGTACACATGCAAATGAAGTAATAAATCTGTTGTAAGGGGATAAAAAAAGAAAAAGAAAAAAAAAAGGAATAAGCGATAGTGTATAGTGGATGTTGTGTGAATTGTACTCATTATGTCTGTAACAATGGTAAAACAGTGCTGAATATCACTTTACTATGAATAAGTGTATAGGTGTGTTACAAGGGCGGCCGACCTCTATACACTAAAGACAGATAGAGGAAAATAGTAGATGCTTATACAAGTTGTACGAATTGTGCAGATTATGCCTGTAGCAATAATCTCACGGTGAGAGGTATTACTCAACTGTGTACTAGTATATAGAAGTGTTACAGGGGCGGCTGGGCGTCTATAAACTACAAAAGGGTAATAGGAGGTGGTGGATACTTATGCAAATAGTGCAGATTATGCCTGTAGCAATACTCTGACAATAATAGATAATAATAGAGAATAATAGACTGTAAATAAGTATGCGAGTGTGTTACAGGGCGGCCGGGCATTTACACACCCGCAAATAAGGTCACAAATCTACTATAAGGAATTAACTTATAGGAATAGGTAATAAGATGTAATGGATGCTCTACAAATAGTATTTGATTGTGACAGATGGCAGATATGTACATGTATAACAGGCAAACACCATGACGTATGGATATGATAATAAGGAGGGATGAATGGTAAATGAACCATAATATTACAGTCTGTATGTTAAATGTGGTATCATGTAGAGTAAGGTGCTAATTTCCAATTCTTCATTGATACCTCCAGGCAAAAGTACGTCAAGAGCGTATATCCAATAAGTCTCCCGTTGGCAGAAGCGTTTAAATCTCTCTGCCGCAGGGATAGTGGCTGGTATGGATTCGATGATCCATACTTTTAGGCCTACGGTGGATTTAGGGTGATTTTGGGTGAAATGTCGTGGGACGCTATAGTGGTCTTTACATTTCTATATACTAGTACACAGTTGAGTAATACCTCTCACCGTGAGATTATTGCTACAGGCATAATCTGCACAATTCGTACAACTTGTATAAGCATCGACTATTTTCCTCTATCTGTCCTTAGTGTATAGACGCCCGGCCGCCCTTGTAACACACCTAGATGCCTGGCTGCCCCTGTAACACATGTGTATAAACACCTGGCCGCCCTTGTAACACGGCTGTAGATTTATTCATTGTCAACTCAACATTAGACTTACGACCCTATTTGCATGTGTACAAACGCCCGGCCGCCTTTGTAACACATGAATATAGACACCCGGCCGACCATGTTACACACCTGTATATTGATTCAATGTCAACCTTATGTTTGTGTATTTATTTATTATTGTTAATTTAACCACTGCCATCTGTGCCCTGTACCCCTGTGTCAAATTCCTTCAGGACTTCATTGTATATAGCACTGACGTTAATGATCCATTTTGCGAGTGCACGGTCGTCTTGGTCGTCCTCATAATACATTTGTCACTTCCCTTATCATTGTGTATTTAGCATCTGCCCACACTCCTCCCCTAGCTCCTCCCCCACACTATTCATAAGCCAGCTTGAGGAGTATGGGCGTAGGTCTGACGAAGGAGCCGCACATGCTCCGAAACGCGTTACTACCCCCTTCTCTACACTGACACCATCAGCCTTGTGTGTCCCGCAGTGAATACAGGCTTCCCTGCTGCCTCCTCTTTCCAACACACATGAGAACGCTTTACAGCTGCTGGATGGCTCTCTACCACCATGCTGAGGATGGACATATGCCACAGATGAGGACTCCTGATTTTATCATGTCTTTTAACACTCAACAATCTTGTAAGTGCTTTTAACCCTTTGTGCACTTTATTAAATTTTACATACTGCACTTAGAGGCGTCGTAATATGAAGCCCCTTCTAGAAAAATTACGTGAAGAAGGTGCTACATATAGATGGGGTTTTCCTTTTTCCCTGCACATACAGAAAGACCAACAATTTGTTGTACTACGTACACATACCCAATTGCCCGATATGTTCACTAAGCTGTCTATGACATTGATTCTGCTTTCTGACTGGACTCACACTGATACTGGTCTGATATAGTAATGTTGAATTTAGTTTAAAATGATATGTTATCTTCTATTACTAGCCACAATATCTAACTAATGCTTAAAACAATGTATCAATTTGTCAGCCCCCCACCTGTGTACATTTATATTACAGATGTCTAAGAGGTGTCAAAACAGAATATAATTGGTTGTTGGAATTAATGTTTGTTTGTTTTTTCCCTTTCTCCCTCCCTCCCTTCTCTCCCATCTCCCCTCCAGGTTTCCCCCCCCCCCGCATTCCCCCGTCCCCTTCACCCTTCCCCTCCCATCCCCCTCCTCCTCTCCTTTTTGGGGGGGGAGGAGGGAGAAAATGTTTCTAGACAGTATGGAGGCGATATTCATATATTTTAGAGGGGGGGAGTGGGGTGGAGAGTGGGGAGGTGAACCTTTTTTTTTTTTTCTCCCCTCTCCTCTTAGGGGGGGCTGGGGGCAGGAGTGAGCTATGGAGGCTATCTGATATCATTTAAATATGAAGGGTAAACACTATGGAAATGTTACCTTAAAGAGACAGGAGCACTGTCGGATGGATGGTGGTGGGGGGAGGAAGGGAGGGAAGACAAAGGCAAATAAAAACTGCTGTAAATGGAGTATATGGTATGAATATTCAGGAGTCGGTTCTCCATCTTTACGGATAAAAGGGAAGGAAAGGGGAAAGGGGAGGAAAAGATGGAGGGTCTTTTTCTCCTTTTTTTTTTTTTTTGTTGTTGTTGATCTGTCGGCTTGGAACACATGATTGATAGGTAATCTATGAGATGGGCACCAGGTTAAAGATTCCAAGTGATATCCATGTTAACACGATCCGAGCGACCCCCATTGTTTGTGTCGCTCCTTAGCTCCTCTACATAGGTACTTTGCCTCCCAGTGCTAACCCCCCCCAGATTATTCTGGGAGGAGTCTGCAGGGGTGCGCAGGCTCAATTAGAGCCTTATCAGTAGTTTGTTGAATATATATTTTTTGTGGGAAGGGTTTGTGTGTTTTTTTTTTTTTTTCTCGCTCTCTCTCCGTCCCCACATCTTCCTGCACCCACTCCGATAAAACATAGGAGATAGATCTCAGGTCTCGCTATGACCAATGTGCGTTGTCTTTCCTTGAATGCCAATGGTTTGAATGTACCGGAAAAGCGCACAACGGTCCTACGCGAACTCTGGCGTATGCGTACACAAGTGGCATTTATACAAGTAACTCACTTTCAATCTGGGAAGATACCTAAATTTAAAGATGAGAGATACCCACAGGTTTTCCATAGCACAGCCCCAGACTCTAAAACGAGGGGGCTGAGTATCTTGCTTTCGGGGACGGTTTCATGGTCCTACCTCAATCAGATGAGCAACCCAGAAAGACGCTACCTTTTCCTTAAGGGCGACCTAGCTGGCCGCCGTATTACTTTGGCGTCTATTTATTTACCTAATCAGACTCAGCTGAGCTGTCTGAATGGAATTCTTAATAATTTACAGGTCTTTATGGAGGGTGGATTAATACTGGGTGGAGATCTCAATGTGGCCCTTGATCCCCTCCTGGATGTTTCTAAATCCGCTACACATCTATCCTCACATTATTTAAGACAAATAAAAAAAGCTATACAATCTATGCGACTTGTAGATGTTTGGAGTGTTCAGCATCCAGCTGAACGCGTCTATACTTTTTATTCGGCGCCACACAATAGTTACTCGAGAATCAAATATCTATTAGTATCGCAATCGTTACTACCAGCTGTGATCAACTTGAACAAACACTGTCAGACCACTCTCCAGTGTCTCTAGATCTCCAGCTGACTAAGATGGCTAACAGACCTTGGACATGGAAGCTTAACGACTCGCTGCTACAGGAAGGCCAACCCCGAAAGAATCTTACTAGCGAACTGTCCAGAATCTTTAATGAAAATGACTCAGAAGAAATCTCTCCATTTACCATTTGGGAAACGCATAAATGCGTTATGCGAGGTATACTGATTAAAAAGGCAACGGAAGCACGCAAAAGAAATCAAAAACTGTTTCAGGATTAACTAAAATTGGTAGCTGACTTAGAGACCAAAGATAAAAAATCACTTTCACAAACCGTAGCACTGGACCTCAGGCTACAACGGGAAAAACTATGTTCCCTCATGAAACAAGAGACCAGTATACAGATACTGAGAGCTAGAAATGTACACTACGAACAAGGGAACAAATAAGGTAAACTCTTGGCCCATTCACTCAGGGAAAACTCACGGAGAAACTATGTCCCACACATAGACTCTGATGGAGGGAACCGTATTTTCGAATCTAGCAAAATTGTGGAGGTCTTTCGAGAATACTATCAGTCACTATATAATCTACAGATAAATATCCCACCAGACCAGTTAGCACAAAAGCAACAACTAATTCGAGAATATCTAGCCTCTGTAGGCCTACCATCCTTTTCCGACGCTGAGTCTGAGGCACTAAATGCTCCGATATCAATCGACGAATATACGCGTGCAATCAGCACATTAAAGCCACATAACGCTCCTGGCCCCAATGGATATACAGTAGTTTACTATAAGGCATTCACATCCACACTTGGCCCGAGATTTATTAAAGCATTTAATTCCCTCCTAGAAGACCGACCTTTACCGATTGATACTCTTAGGGCACATATTGTGGTTATGCCCAAGGAGGCCAAGGATCATGCTCAATGTAAGAGCTATAGACCAATTTCATTTAAAAATTCTTACAAGGATATTAGCTACAAGGTTGCAACCTCTCCTTCAGAATGTCATCCACCCTGATCAGGTAGGCTTTATGCCTACCAAAGAAGCAAAAGACAATACTATTAGAGCCTTAGATATTATCCATCTGGCTCATTCTCATAAAATACCGCTATGTCTCTTATCCTCTGATGCTGAAAAAGCTTTTGACAGGGTGGATTAGATATTTCTGAAGGAGACGTTGTCCCATATTGGAGTCGGGAAAGCATTCGGCAAATGGATAGAGGCTATATATTCTGCTCCATCCGCAGCAGTAAGAATTAATGAGGTGACCTCTCCATACTTTATCATGAGTAACGGAACTAGGCAGGGATGCCCCCTGTCCCCAATGATGTTTATACTAACTCTCAAACCTTTTTTGCACCATGTTCAGCAAAATACCGACATTCAAGGCTGTTTGATCGATAAAATGGAGCATAAAACTTCAGCTTATGCAGACGACATACTGTTTTTCATTTCCTCACCAGAAACTACGCTACCAAATCTTATAAATGAATTTGACCGCTATAGTTTCATTTCAAACTTTAAAATGAACACTCAAAAAACGGAAATATTAAACATAAAAGTACGCGTAAAGGCTCTTCAATCGTCATTTTCCTTTCCATGGGTAGCCTCATTCTTGACATACCTAAAGCTGGCCATACACTATACAATTTTCCTGTTCAACTTTCCTTTAGATTTACCAAAACCATATAATATGAGGTCAAACCTAAACCCTTTCAATTTGTATGCAATCAGACAGGCCCTTGCACTACATAGTTGAAGGTAAATCTAAAGGAAATTGAATCAGAAAATTGTATAGTGTATGGCCAGCCTAAGAGTCAAACTGACCTCCTCAATAGACAAAGTCTTTCAAGCAAATTTTCCACCATTATTACGAGAATTTTCATCTGACCTGTAAAGATGGCATAAAGGCCCCTATACATGGATGGGTAGGAACGCCATACTCAAAATGAATATCCTACCAAGATTACTATACCTCTTCCAGACCTTGCCAATATCTATTCCAGAGTCCTTTTTGAAGTCCTTACAAAGCTCTTTTATTAAATTTATCTGGGCAAAAAAGCATCCTCATCTATCATTCAACTTTTTGGCTATGCCAAAGGTCAGAGGGGGCATCGCTTTTCCAGATCCGATTAGATACTATAAAGCAGCACATCTTGCTAGGGTACTCGCCTGGTGCAGAGACGAGGGACAAAAAATCTGGGTAACGATCGAACAATCATGCACGGAGATCCCACTCCGGTGCTTGCCATGGCTGCGGCCAAAAACTTTGGGAACTTTAAGATCTCACCCTCTGATAGGGGCAACCTTAAAAGTAATCCAACAGAGCCATCTTTTTTCAAAATTTGATGGAGAAATCACTCGGCTCCATCCAGTTCTGGGGAACCTATTATTCCCCCCTGGTTATACAGATAGCCGTTTTAAGCAAATCATGTGCCAGGGTAAACTCCGTTTAGGGGATTTTCTTGACGCATCTAGGCTGAAGAGCAGGCTAGAAATGCAGTCGCTGTTCCATCCACCACTGGATCATGGCGAATGCAGCAGCTTACTCATTTCCTAACTTCCCTTAACAGGGGGGAGAGATCAGATCGATCAAACACACCATTGGGAAATCTATGTCTTCTAGAAGAGCCCTCTGCTCATGGGGTATCGGAGATATATCAAATATTAATAGATCCCCCGAAGACTTTGTGCCAGGATTCCTTCTGAAATGGGAAAGAGATCTAGACATTACATTTTCTAAGGAGCAACAGAGTTACATTTTACATTTTGCCCATTACTCCTCAACAGCCAGCCATTACCAAGAGCTATGCTACAAAATTCTCACAAGGTTGTACAAAGTTCCATCACTATTACAAAAAATGTACTCAGAGAGGATGAATAAATTCTGGCAGTGTGGAGAGTCAGAGGGTAATATGCTTCATATCTTCTGCTCATGTAAGAAGATAGTAGATTTCTGGTCTAAAGTGCAGGACACCGTAAGACAGTTAACAGAGTATGACTTGGGGCTTGATCCAGGAAGATATCTTCTCCACCTTTCGGATCTTCCTAAGCGTAAATATCGGAACTCCCTGGTGGTTCACCTTTTGAATGCAGCAAAGGCTTGTATCCCGGCCGTTAGGAAGCAAGAATCCCCCCCCGATCTCACTATGGTTTAAAAAAGGCATTGCAACTATTCAGGGTAAGGTGGAGAAATTCAATAAAAAATGGAACTCATGGTCCCTTCTGGTTTGGACTAGGGAATATGGATGTGCGATGGAGGGAGAGCAGATGGAGGCCTAAGTGGGTAGGCAGAAGAGAGAGCGGGAGCATTCTGGGAGGGGTTTTTTTTTTCCCCTTCTCTTCTCTCCCTGGTAAATAGCATTTGTGAAATGCTGGGGGGGAAGAGGACATGGAAACTATATATATGTATGTGTGTGCGTGCATAAAGTGCGTATACGGACAAATGCGCACGTGCGTGTATGTCGAATGGATATACTAGAAACAGGAGAAGAATCTGCGTGTGGGTTGTGTTCTTTTTTTTTTTTGTTTCTCTTTTCTCTGTATACGCTGTGTTACTTTTGGTTCTGCTGTGGTTGACAATAAGTCATATATATGTAAAGAAATCCAAACTATAATATGTTAAACTATACTGTGTGATACGCAAACAGCAATAATGTTATTTGTTTATTTGTTGATATATATAAAAAATGTACTTCTTGTTTTTTGAAAAATAAAATATAGAATTAAAAAAAAAAAGAAAGGTCTAGACTATATGAAATCACGCAAGATAGATGTACTATTTCTTCAGGAAACACATTTCCCGATCCGGTACAAACCCACTTTCCTGCACGCCCAGTACCCCCTGATTTATCTGGCTAATGCGGAAGACAAAACTAGTCCTCATTTCAAAGCATTGCAGATTCTCATTACAGTTGGAACGGTGGGACCCAGAGGGGAGGTTTGTCCTGGTAAAAGGCACAATAGATGGTCGCCTCTACTCATTGGTATCCTATTATGCCCCTAACTCAGGATAACTTAGATTCTTCAGCAACATGTTCAAGACGCTAGGTCCCCTATTAGAAGGTTCCATAATCTTTGGCAGGGATTCAAATGTAGCCTTTGATCAGGGCCTTGACAGATCCAAACTTCCCCACGCCCAAACCATTCGCCCAACCAGGAATAGCTCCAAGTTAGCTAAATTGATCTACTTGCAGGGCCTCACAGACATTTGGAGAGAGCTAAACCCCAACAAAAAGGATTATACACATTTCTCCCATGCACATCAATCTTACGCCAGACTAGACCATCTGTTGGTCTCACATAGCTTAATACCGTTAGCCCAAAGAGGGCAGATCACAGACACGGTTTGGTCTGATCATTCCTTGTTGAGTGCAGCGATCAATAACCGTGCTCCCCAAGCCAAATCTTCTTACTGGAGATTGAATGAAACGATCCTCTCAGACCCTATTAGGAAAATAGAAATTGAAAAGGCCATTTCTGAGTATTTTCTTCAGAATGATAATGCTGACGTTTCGGCTGAAACTTTATGGGCGGCACATAAGGCGACCGTCAGAGGGAAAACAATTCAAAAAGCTTCCCAAATTAAAAGAGCCCAAAAGGTCGACATTGACATTCTGGAAAAGAACTTTCAAACACTCCATCTGGAGCACAAGAGAGATCCATGTCGTATTCCTATGTCCCGTTTGGGCACAGCCCGCATTGAGCTTAATTTAGCTCTCACAGTTAAGGCAGAAAAGTGTATTTGTACTACTACCAGAAGGATAAACCTGGGTCTCTTTTGGCCTCCAAACTCACGCCACGCCACCACTCTTACACCTTCCCCAGGTTTAAAATAGCTGGTCAACCACCCACGGCGAATCCCCTCAAAATCATGGAAGCCTTTCATAGTTTCTATGCTGACCTTTATAGTGTACACAGGGCAAATAGACCTCATGCTCTGACCAAATTTCTAGAAAATCTACCGATACCTACCCTATCGGTATTCTGGCCCAGGTCCAGATGGGTTCTCTATACCATATTATAAAGATTTTGCGAATATCATAGCTCCCTATTTGCCCAAATTTATTAACTTTAAAACCAAAGGGGAACCCCTGAACTTGAAGATGAATGCTGCATTCATAACAGTCATCCCAAAACCAGACAAGGACCCAGGCGTGGTTTCTAACTATAGACCCATATCTTTGATCAATAACGATCTTAAAATAATGACTAAAATTATGGCGGATCGCCTGGCGTCCTTCATTGGATTTTACATTAATAAAGACCAAGTTGGGTTCATCCCCGGAAGGCAAGGCCCTGATCAAATCAGAAGAACAGTAGATGTTGTTTCTATCTTGCAATCTGGATGGGATGGCGGTCATGATCAAGCAGGTATGCTACTGTCGTTAGATCTTCAAAAGGCTTTCCACTCTGTCTCATGGTTCTACCTGTTTTCTGTTATGGAAATGTGGGGCTTCGGTCCCCGATTCTCTGGGCTACTTAAATCACTCTACTCTAACCCCGAGGCCAGGATCAAATTGCAAGGACAGTATTCAGATCCCATCAAAATAGCGAGAGGGACTCACCAGAGGTGCCCACTATCGCCACTTATTTTTGCGATATTTTTTACACCTAAATTTGAACAACTATATCAAGCTAACTATCCCCCATCTACAAAAAAATTAGAATTAGATCTTAAGCAATGGTCACCACACTGACTCTCCTGGCTGGGCAGAATAAACTCCATCAAAATACCCTACTCCTGAGACTTTTATACATCTTTCGCTCACTCTCTGATTGCTATAAGGAAGGATCATCTTTCGTTGTTTCAAAGCAAAGTGATTAAATTTATTTGGGGTAAATCTGGTCATCGCCTAGCAGGACAATCCTTATATAGACTGAGGAATAAGGGAGGTCTAGGTCTCCCTAATTTTTTTTGGTATTACCAAGCAGCTAAACTCGCTCAGCTATCCATGGTTTATTCTAAAACGGCCAGACCAGACTGGGTAGATATGGAAAGGCAGGCAGTCCCATCCTTCACCTTGGATTTTCTCCTCTGGTGTCCCCCTAAGACTAGGCCCCCCATCTTATCGCCATCTTTGTCACATGCCTTGACGCTATGGGATACGCCCAGAAATTCTCCTTCTTTGGTATCAAAAAACAAACCCTTAGCACATATCTTCCGTAATCCACAATTTCGTCCGGGCCTTGACTTTTCAGTGGTGGTTGGATAGGGGGATGTACCAGATCGGGCACTACTTCACCTCAGCTGGACCTATTTCCCTCACCCACTGCATTAAGAACCTAGACCTCCCCAATTTAGAGAGGTTTAGATTTCAGCAACTGTTACATTTTCTACACTCAATTTGGATTTCGAAACCCGAGCCACCTCAATTCACCCCTTATGAACAATGGTGTGGACAACACGTGGAGCAGAGGGGAGGGATCTCAATAATCTATTTGTCGCTTGCTGCGAATGCTCGGAAAGCACTGTTCATGCTGGAGGGGGAGAAAGACACACAGGAATCTTGGGATCTGGACTCCTGGCACAAAGCCTTCTTTAGATCCTTCAAGGGTATCCTCAATATTTCACTAATAGAAGCCAGCCTGAAGGTCATCACCAGATGGTACATGACCCCCTCCCGGCTATCCCTCATGTATCCTTCAGTTTCTCCTTTATGCTTCCGAGGGTGCCATATGAGAGGTACCATGATGCACATATGGTGGGATTGCCCCAAAATCAGAGGCTTCTGGAACAAAATTTTTTAAATCATTTCCACAGTTATGGATTTGACCATTCACAAATCTCCCTTGACAGCCCTTCTTAACCATCTAATTCCAAAGGTTCCGAAGTTTTCTCAAAAGCTAATATTTTTTATTTTACTAGGCGCTAAATTCACCTTAGCTAAAGCTTGGAAGCTTCCTAAGGTCTGTTGCAGCAGCTAAACGCAAAATATCTTGGATAATGGCCCAAGAGAAGATGGTAAGCTCCATTTTGGACACCTCAGCCCAGTTCAGGAAGACTTGGGAGCCTTGGGCTAAATACATGAGTGGACAACTTCTCAAGCTTACATTAATCATAATATTTCTACTTAGGGTCTGACTGGCAGACGGCTCACACTCTTTCTCTGTCTCTCTCTTCTCTCCCCCCCCACCCTCCACTCTTTCCCTTACCCTTCCCTATTTTATTTTGGGCTTTGCCCCAGTGTTATAATGACCTGTAGATGGACACCAGCTTTGAAAATAGTGGGGCATATCCCTTTCTTTTTTTTGTTTTTTTGTTTTTGTATTAATGCCATGCATGGTCAACTATAGAACGGCATCATTAACCGGTTTTATTTGTACAATGGTCTAGCAGATTTCTCCATAAAACTTGGGGATTTCAACTGACATGGGACTGCTGGATGTGGGTTAGCTCCCTACTCCCGTACACAGCTTGATCCCTATTGGGGTGTAGGGTGAGGAGATAGCAAGTCTTTTTACCTAATCTCACTTGGTCCATGGCTGATAAGTCATTTTTCTATCTATTTCCCAGGAAGTAGTATGCCTCCTGGAAAACTGTCTCTCCAGTTCATAGATACTAGTTATGTTGAACCATATTGTTGTTAAACATATCTTCTTACTGATTGCCATGCCTCGTTTATTGGATTATTTTGTTTTATTCTTGAAAATCAATCAAATACTTTAAAACGAAGAATAGGGATGAGCTTCGAGTTCGAGTAGAACCCATGTTCGACTCGAACATCGCATGTTCGACTGTTCGTCTAATTGCGAACGTTATGGGCCGTTCACTCCAAATTCAAGTGGCGTGTCACGGACCATAATTTACTGCAGCGTCGCAGTGCATTGCTGGCTGATGATTGGCCAAGCATGCACTATGACCCGCATGCTTGGCCAATCACAGCGCCGTCTGTACAGAGAGTCATAATTGGCCAAAGCCAGGGTGGCTTTAGCCAATTATGGCTCAGGGGGTTTAGTACACGCCCCACACTATATAAGGCCGCCTGCACGTCGGCCCGGTGTAGTGTGTTCTGGTGTTGAGAGAGAGACAGAGAGAGAGAGAGACAGTGTCATTTGATTTAAGTTAGATAGAATAGGCAGGCGAGTCAGTTAGCTGCACTTGCAGTGTATTGTGTATATATATGCATCCTAGGTGTTGTGTGTGTGTGTATATATATATATATATATATATATATATATATATATATATACACTGTATTCAGTTTAGCTAGATCCGTTCCTGTTATTCTCTTCCTATTGACAGGAGGGCAGGTGTTTTTACAGTATTTACAGCTACCTGAAGAAAATTGCTGGTGTTCTTTTGATCCTATTAGTACCACAGGCAGGCAGCTACAGTATTTACAGTTAGTATAGTGCATCCTCTGCACAGTGTGCACCTAAAGCTACCTGAAGAAAATTGGTGGTGTTCTTCTGATCCTATTAGTACCGCAGGCAGCTGCAGTATTTACAGTTAGTGTAGTGCGTCCTCTGCACAGTGTGCACCTAAAGCTACCTGAAGACAATAGCTGTTGTTCTGATCCTATTAATACCACAGGCAGACAGCTGCAGTATTTACAGGTAGTGTACTGTGTCCTCTGCACAGTGTGCACCTAAAGCTACCTGAAGAAAATTGGTGGTGTTCTTCTGATCCTATTAGTACCATAGGCAGCTGCAGTATTTACAGTTAGTGTAGTGCGTCCTCTGCACAGTGTGCACCTAAAACTACCTGAAGACAATTGCTGTTGTTCTGATCTTATTAATACCACATGCAAACAGCTGCAGTATTTACAGTTAGTGTACTGCGTCCTCTGCACAGTGTGCACCTAAAGCTACCTGAAGAAAATTGGTGTTGTTCTTCTGATCCTATTAGTACCGCAGGCAGCTGTAGTATTTACAGTTAGTGTAGTGTGTCCTCTGCACAGTGTGCACCTAAAGCTATCTGAAGACAATTGCTGTTGTTCTGATCCTATTAATACCACAGGCAGGCAGCTGCAGTATTTAGAGTTAGTGTACTGTGTCCTCTGCACAGTGTGCACCTAAAGCTACCTGAAGACAATAGCTGTTGTTCTGATCCTATTAATACCACAGACAGGCAGCTGCAGTATTTACAGTTAGTGTACTGCGTCGTCTGCACAGTGTGCACCTAAAGCTACCTGAAGACAATTGCTGTTGTTCTGATCCTATTAATACCACAGGCAGGCAGCTACAGTATTTACAGTTAGTGTAGTGTGTCCTCTGCACAGTGTGCACCTAAAGCTACCTGAAGAAAATTGGTAGTGTTCTTCTGATCCTATTAGTACTGCAGGCAGCTGCAGTATTTACAGTTAATGTAGTGCGTCCTCTGCACAGTGTTCACCTAAAGCTACCTGAAGACAATTGCTTTTGTTCTTATCCTATTAATACCACAGGCAGGCAGCTACAGTTTTTAAAGTTAGTGTACTGTGTCCTCTGCACAGTGTGCACCTAAAGCTACTTGAAGACAAATGCTGGTGTTCTTCTGATCCTATTAGTACCACAGACAGGCAGCTGCAGTATTTACAGTTAGTGTACTGCGTCCTCTACACAGTGTGCACCTAAAGCTACCTGAAGACAATTGCTGTTGTTCTGATCCTATTTATATCACAAGCAGGCAGCTACAGTATTTACAGTTAGTGTAGTGCGTCCTCTGCACAGTGTGCACCTAAAGCTACCTGAAGAAAATTGGTGGTGTTCTTCTGATCCTATTAGTACTGCAGGCAGCTGCAGGATTTACAGTTAGTGTAGTGCGTCCTCTGCACAGTGTGCACCTAAAGCTACCTGAAGAAAATTGGTGGTGTTCTACTGATCCTATTAGTACTGCAGGCAGCTGCAGGATTTACAGTTAGTGTAGTGTGTCCTCTGCACAGTGTGCACCTAAAGCTACCTGAAGACAATTGCTGTTGTTCTGATCCTATTATTACCACAGGCAGGCAGCTGCAGTATTTACAGTTAGTGTACTGCGTCCTCTGCACAGTGTGCACCTAAAGCTACCTGAAGTCAATTGCTGTTGTTCTGATCCTATTAATACCACAGGCAGGCAGCTACAGTATTTATAGTTAGTGTAATGTGTCCTCTGCACAGTGTGCACCTAAACCTACCTGAAGACAATTGCTGTTGTTCTGATCCTATTAATACCACAGGCAGGCAGCTGCAGTATTTACAGTTAGTGTACTGCATCTTCTGCACAGTGTGCACCTAAAGCTACCTGAAGACAATTGCTGTTGTTCTGATCCTATTAATACCACAGACAGGCAGCTACAGTATTTACAGTTAGTGTACTGTGTCCTCTACACAGTATGCATCTAAACCTACCTGAAGACAATTGGTGGTGTTCTTCTGATCCTTTTAGTACCACATACAGGCAGCTGCAGTATTTACAGTTAGTGTACTGTGTCCTCTGCACAGTGTGCACCTAAAGCTACCTGAATACAATTGCTGTTGTTCTGATCCTATTCATACCACAGGCAGGCAGCTACAGTACCGTATTTATCGGCGTATAACACGCACCCTAATTTAGGAGGGAATTTTAAGGAAAAAAAAACTTTTAGGAGGGAAGTTGAAGGGGAAAAAACTTACATTTAAATGCCCATCATTGCAGCCTTCTCAGTGCAGCCATGTCAGTGCAGCCTTGTCAGTGCAGCCTTGTCAGTGCAGCCATGTCAGTGCAGCCTTCCCCAGTGCAGCCTTCCCCAGTGCAGCCTTGTCAGTGCAGACTTCCCCAGTGCAGCCTTGCCCCAGTGATCCCTGCCATTCTGGGCTTCAAAATCGCCGACCGCGATTTGAAAATGGCGCCGCCGGCGCCGAAATACACAGAGCCGGACCTCGGCTCTTCCCGGCGGCTCTCGTTCACTTTCGGCTCCACTCGTAGTCCCAAGCAGAGCTATCCGAACCTAGCCGAGTAGGTTCGGATAGCTCCACTCGGGACTACGAGTGGAGCCGAAAGTGAACAAGAGCCGCCGGGAAGAGCCGAGGACCGACTCTGTGTATTTCGGCGCCGGCGACGCCATTTTCAAATCGCGGTCGGCGATTTTGAAAATGTGACAGCTCGGGATCGCAGGGGATTGGCGTATAACACGCACCTGCGATTTTCCCCTGATTTTAAGGGGAAAAAAGTGCGTGTTATACGCCGATAAATACGGTATTTACAGTTAGTGTACTGTGTCCTCTGCACAGTGTGCAACTAAAGATACCTGAAGACAATTGCTGGTGTTCTCATACTAATAATACTACAGGCAGGCAGTTGATTCTGCTAGCTGCAGTATTAGTATATATATACTTCCCAGCTTTGTGCAGCTACATCTCACTGCAGGCTATTAGTATGTCTGGAAGGCCAACAAGGAGAGGCAGACAGTCACAAACCAATAAAAGAGGGCAAGCAGGCTCTGTGTCTAGAGGCAACAGTGCTGGTCGCGGAGGCAGTGCATCCTCATCAGCACGTGGCCGTGGGACACGCTTGTCCTTTTTTTTGGCAGCTGGCTGTGTTGAGCCGCAACATGCGGAAGACTTGGTAGAGTGGATGACCAAGCCGTCCTCATCCTCCTCATTCTCTCTCACCCAGGCTCAGGGTACTTTGTCTGGCGAAGCAGCTGCCAACGTGGCCTCTTCCCTCGGCTCAATGGCATCAGTCACTCCTTCCCTAGCCCCACCATGTCCTCCTGAGGAGTCCCCAGAACTGTTTGACCACAGTGTTGGGTACATGCTCCAGGAGGATGCCCAGCGTTTTGAAGGCTTCGATGATGGTACCCAGCTAGAGGAAGGCAGTAATGTGAGCCCAGAGAGAGGGGGTGTCCAAGAAGGACAGCAATCTGGCAGTCATGTTCCCCCAGCTGCAGCATACTGCCAGGTTCGCTCCAGTGATGAGGAGGGAGGGGATGATGAAGTCACTGACTCCACGTGGGTGCCTGATAGGAGAGAGGAGGAGTCACATCACCAACGAGGCAGGAGTCAGCTTAAGGGCAGCACACCGACTGCATCACACCGCAGAGCTCCGCATGCTCTTTGGTGTGGGCCTTTTTTGAGACGAGTGCATCAGATCGCACCGCTTCTATTTGCAACATATGTCTCAAGCGTATCTCGCATGGCCAAAACATCACCCACTTGGGCACCACATGCTTGACCAGACATATGTCGACCTGCCATGCAGTTCATTGGCAAGGGTACCTAAAAGACCCACACCAAAGAACAAAGAGGATCTCTCCTTGCTCCTCATCAGCTGGGATCTCCAACCCCACTATACCTTCAGTCCTCTCTGAGACCTGTACTGAAAGGAATGAAGGTGTAGAATTAGGTGTGTCACAGCCAAGTACTTGTGGGCAATCTGCTATCGGTACACCGATAGCAGATTGTACCAGGCAAATTTTCCTGCACCAGCTGCTGCACCGCCGAAAGAAGTTCGCTCCCAGCGATCCACATGCCCAGCGGTTGAAAGCTAGCTTGGCTAAATTGTTAGCACTTCAACTGCTACCTTTTCAGTTGGTAGACTCTGCCCCCTTCCGTGAGTTTGTTGGAATGTGCGGTTCCTCAGTGGCAGGTTCCCAAATGCCACTTTTTCTCACGGAAGGCAATTCTGGCTCTTTACCGGCATGTGGAAGGCAATGTCTTGGCCTCGCTGGACAGGGCGGTCAGCGGTAAGGTACATATTACTGCTGATTCATGGTCCAGCAGGCACGTTACCTGACAGGAACGTTACCTATCTTTCACGGAGCATTGGGTGACTCTGCTGGCAGCTGGGAAGGATGCAGGACAAGGTGCAGTAGTGTTGGAGTTTGTCCCGCCACTACGCCTTCAAAATGCTACTACTGGTGATTCTGACATACCTCTCTCCTCCACCCCCTCCTCCTCTTCTTCTTCCTCCATGGCCTCTTCCTGTGGTTTGTCCTCAGAACCAGCGGTGCTCCGTAGGCGTTCAAGGGGCTACGCAAGTACACAGGCCAAAAGATGCTATGCAGGGCTTGAGCTGGTGTGCTTGGGGGACAGGAGCCACACTGGGGCAGAGATTCTGTCAGCTCTGCAGGGGCAGGCTCAGAGGTGGTTGACGCCACGCCTGCTTAAGGCAGGAATGGTGGTTTGCGACAATGGCACCAATCTCCTCTCTGCCCTCCGTCAGGGACAACTGACCCATAGGCCCTGTTTGGCTCACGTCCTTAACTTGGTGGTGCAGCGGTTCTTGGGCAGGTACCTGGGCTTACAAGATGTCCTGAGGTAGGCCAGGAAAGTCTGTGTGCATTTCCGCCGGTCATATAATGCCAGTGCTTGGCTGGCTGACCTCCAAAAGGAATTTAACTTGCCCAAGAACAGCTTAATCTGTGAGCAGAGGATGAAACATCTTTGGGACTCCTTGCAGAAAGGTCTGTGCAATGTATTCCCAGATACTGGGAGGTTACAAGCTCCTGTTCCTGGACAACGTGTTGCTGAGGCTTCGGTCAGTCAAAGAAGGAGCGGTGGAGAAGGTGGCCATCTGACCGATGCGTTCAGACAATTTTTTAGTCCACAGCCCCAAGGTATGATCGGTTCCAGCAACCATCGCCAGTGTCTGTTTTTTAGTGCAGGAATACCTAGGGGCAAGATCTGACTTGGACACCTTTCCCACCAAAAATCCTCTGGGTTACTGGGTCTTGAAGATGGATCACTGGCCAGAGCTTGCACAGTATGCAATTGAACTACTGGCCTGTCCTGCATCCAGCGTTCTTTCGGAATGCACATTCAGTGCTGCTGGAGGCTTTGTAACCAATCACAGTGTGCGCCTGTCCACCGACTCGGTTGATCAACTGACCTTCATAAAAATGAATCAGTCTTGGATCACCACCAGCTACCAAGCACCTGATGCTGATTTAACCGAATATTTTTTTTTGAAATGTCAGATCTCTTCAAGACTGCCTATGCTGATGCTGAGTGACTATCCTGTTATGCTGAGTGATTATCCTCTTCCTCCTCAATGATCATGCCGATAGCTTGTAAGAACATTTTTGGTTCTGGGTGCCGCCACCAGTGTCTAAGGCCCAATTTTTCAGCCCCTGTTTAACAGGGGCGTGTAATTACAATTTTTGATGCATTATTTTGCAGCAGGGCTCGTTCCTGCGCTCCAACTAGAGTATCTGTGAGGGGTTGCAGTGTTGTGGCACCAGCAGCAGTGCCTAAGGCCCAATTTTTCAGCCCCTGTTTAACAGGGGCATGTAATTACAATTTTTGATGCAATGCTTTGCAGCAGGGCTAATTCCTGTGCTCCAACTATAGCATTTGTGAGGGGTTGCAGTGTTGTAGCAATTTTCCTGCCCCTGTTTAACAGGGGCATGTGATTACAATTTTTGATGCAATACTTTGTAGCAGGGCTCATTCCTGCGCTCCAACCAGAGTATCTGTGAGAAGTTGCAGTGTTGTGGCACCAGCACCGGTGCCCAAGGCCCAAATTTTCAGCCCCTGTTTAACAGGGGCATATAACTACAATTTTTGATGCAATACTTTGCAGCGGGGCTCAATCCTGCGCTCCAACTATAGCATCTGTGAGGGGTTGCAGTTCTATGGCACCAGTGCCTAAGGCCCAATTTTTCTGCCCCTGTTCAACAGGGACATGTAATTACAATTCTTGATCTAATATTTCACAGCAGGGCCCATTCCTGCACCCACCAAGAGTAACTGTGAGAGCTTACAGTGTTGTGGCAACACCACCACCACAATCACCACCACCAAAGGCCCAATTTTTCTGCCCCTGTTCAACAGGTGTGTGTAATTACAATTCGTGATATAATATTTCACAGCAGGGCCCATTCCAGTGCCCACCAAGAGTAACTGTGAGGACTTACAGTGTTGTGGCACCAGCACCACCACCTCCACCAAAGGCCCAATTTTTCTGCCCCTGTTCAACAATGGCATGTAATTACAATTCTTGATCTAATATTTCACAGCAGGTCCTGTTCTTGCGCCCACTAAGAGTAACTGTGAGGGCTTACAGTGTTGTGGCAACACCAACACCTAATGCCCCAATTTCTGCAGAGTATATAGGGCAGGCCCCTACTTTCAAACATCCAACTTACAAATGACTCCTACTTGCAAACGGAAGGAGACAACAGGAAGTGAGATGAAATCTACCCCTAGGAAGGGAAATTCTCTCCTGTAAGAGTTAATATGGGAAAAACATGTCTCCTCTCCACTGATGCTTTATCACCAATCCTTGTTTCACTAAAAACCCCAAATTTTCAAAAACATTTGTCATTGGGACACAAAGTGAGGTGAAATCTTCTGAAGAGGTGCACAGACAGCAAAACAAATGTTACAGGGGTGATAACCCTTCCCTATGTTTTCCAAAAAGCTTAAAAATAGATTTTTTGAGAGCAGACATGCATTGTTAGAGCTCCACACCACTGAGGAGAGAAGAGAAGGACAAAGCGGAGCCTGCAGGCTCGAAAGGTATCCATTTGAACCTATTTGCCCCAGGGAACAAACTGTGAAAGTTTGGGCAGGAAATATGGTACTGGGAGGAAACCGTGGCAGACATAAAAATCACCTCACAGGCACTCACTGCAACTAAAGCAGCTCCAGTCACCTCACAAGATACAGCATCAGGGCGCTCCCACAGACAGAAAATGTCACAGCAAGACTCTGCATTTGAGTCAGATACAGAACAAATCCTCTCACAAACTTCTCCACAAGCCTCCTCAGCATCCCCAGTAATATTATTACAATTTGAAAAGATGCTTCATAAGGCTTTAAAACAAACCTCAGACCAAATAACAAAAAGCCTAACCAAAGAAATAAGAGAGCTGGGAAACCGCACCGCAGCCTTAGAAATAAAAATAGATGAAATTGAAATTACAACCCAAGAAAATATAACAGAATTGGAACAATTAAAAGAAGAGAATTTAATACTTCAAACTAAGCTCGAAGATTACGAAAATAGAGCCAAACTTGCGCATAAGGGGAATACCTGAAACTGTGACAGACCTGCAATCTACTATTACTGCTCTATTACAAGAACTAAAGCCAGAAATCCCTATTGAACGTTTAGAACTGGACAGAGTACACAGAGCCCTCACAGCCAAAAAGAAAGATGGACCCCCACGTGATATAATCACAAAATTTCATTATTACAGAACGAAAGAACAAATACTAATTGCTGCAAGAGAAAAAAAGGAACTTAATTTTTAAGGACACAATTATCAAATTTTTGCTGACCTATCCCAACTTACTATTACTAAAAGAAGATCCATGAAACCCCAACTAATGGAACTGCAACGCCACAACATTATGTATCAATGGGGCTTCCCCTTTTCAGTCAGATTTAACTACAAAGGTACAATTTACAGAAGCAGATCAGCAGATGAATTACAACAGACCCTTTTAAAATTAAATCTGACAGAACCCACAAGCAGCAACTCTCCCACACGCAGAAGAATGGCATCATCTACACCTTCAGGCAGCACCCAGAAAATTTCAGAACAAAATGGGAATCATCATTCTCACAAAAGAGGCCGTTATGCCACATCATCCATGGACCAAGAAGATTCAATGGACTGACATCCTAATTCCTGATATCTCTTCATTTATTATACTAAGAGATGGTTCTCTATAAAAAAACTGTATTTATAACTGAATGTAACTGCATTCTGATAGTCACACACTGTGTGGGATTATGTTACCTTCCAGTTATATTTCTTATTACTTCTGATTCATATAGCCTTAGAATATATAAGTGAAATAAGGAAATTCTTGTTCAGTTATATATTATCAGGTAATAACAATAGATTTATTACTTTTTAGGACAAATATGTTCAATAATCCAGAAGTAATGGAAGTTTTTTCTTTCTTTTCTTAAAACAAATATATTATTACCTAACTAGTTCCTAGAATTATGTTTTTGTTTATTCTAATCTGAAGCAATACAACCTCAATTTTATGAGTTAACATATCTAAACAGTTACATATGAATAAAATATGTAATTGTTTACTCTAAAAGGGTTAAAATCCCAAAATAATTCAAACTATCTTCATCAATACCAAAGTTATTAACAGTACCTTTCTAACTGAATTATTTAGCCTAGGGCAAGACTAACCATATACAACCACCCTGGAATAAATAATTTCAACAAAAACTATATTCTGCACTCCAATTAATGAAACATCATTTTGATGTCTTTTGACATAGCACTTCTCTCCTGTAAGCGGAAGATCCGTGTACCCCCATTAGCCCTCCTCATTCTCCCAACCATATTATGTGGGAGTGTGACGAAGGCACTTATTCCCCTGAGAGAGATATTTATTCTCTTTCACGGGTAAATTGTGATTACTTGCAAAAAATAATTTATACAATGTATCATCTAATCTCATGTTTTTTGTTTACTCTCTACTCCAGAATTCACTGGTTTCTTTTCTATTTTTTCATCTCTTCAGTCCACACAGGTTGATCTGCGCAGTCAGCTCTGCATAAAAAAAAGTAAGTCAAAACTATTTGATCTGTTGCCATGGCACCACTGAATATACTTTCCCTGAATGTTCAGGGAATAAATGTCCCTCAAAAAAGGACCAAAGCCTTCCGTACTTTCCATAAGAAGGCTCACATAGTATGCCTCCAAGAAACACACTTCACCAAAGATTCTACTCCAAAATATATTTCTCCTTTTTATCAACAAATTTACACGGCTTCTGCCTGTACCAAGCAAAGGGGAACTCTAATTGCATTTCACCGATCCACACCATTCACCTTATCATCAGAAATTAAAGACCCAGAAGGTAGATACCTGATACTCATGGGTTATATAATGGATACAGCAATCACGGTGATTTCCTACTACGCTCCTAACAAACAACCTACACCATTCCTCTCACATATATTACAAGTGATTAATACACACAAAATAGGAACAGTGATAATGTGTGGGGATTCGAACCAGGTCCTCCTCCCATTTCTAGATAAATCACCTTTCACACCATCCAAAATAACCTCTAGATTACCTTTTTCTCAACTTTTTTCCAAATACAATCTGGTAGATTCGTGGAGAGAAAGTAACCCAATGAAAAAGAAATTCACTTATTTCTCGCACCCTCATCAAACCTTCACCAGAATAGATCATATTTTTCTAACAATAGGAATGATACCAGAGATTATTGCATCAGATATAATTCCGATTCCGTGGTCTGACCATAATGCAGTATACACTACTATAGCCTCAGCCATACCAAAAGCGCATGACCCAACGTGGTACTTACCGGACATAATGCTCAAACACCCACTACATCAGAGGGCCATTGAACAAGCTTTAAAGGAATACATATCAATTAATAATACAACAGACATCTCCCCAATAACACTGTGGGAAGCTCATAAGCCTGTCTTGCGTGGTACAATACAAAGACAAATGGCACTATTTAAACGGGAACGCAAAAATCTAGCAAAAAAACTAGAACTCAATTTTAATGCAGCCTACATATCATTCCAAGATAATCCATCTCAGAGTACAAAATCTCATCTGGAAAAATCTAGATTGGAATACGATCTATTTCTCACTGAGTCAGTTGATAAATCCCTCAAACGCTCCAAACACAATTTCTACATGAATACAAACAAACCAGGTACATATTTGGCTCGGGCATTAAATTCAACTAACAAATCTTTCAAACCAATACGTTTGAAATTATCAAAAAATGTTTATACTTGTAATCCAGTTAAAATAGTCCATAAATTTCACTCACATCTCGCAACTTTATACAAGACAAACAATGAATTTAATCCTACAGAGGCTGAATCCTTCTTCTCAAAAATAACCTTATCTGAGTTATCTCAGAATCAAAAAAGCAGTTTGGATGAGCCTATAACTATAGATGAAGTTGCTAACGCCATAAAAGACCTAAAACTTAACAAAAGACCAGGCACAGACGGCTACTCGGCTTTATACTATAAAACATTCTCAGAAATACTCTCTCCCATTCTCACTGAAACTTTTAACAAACTTCTAGATGGACATTCTTTTCGGCAAGAAACACTAATGGCAATTGTTTGTATGATCCCAAAACCCCTTTCTGATGATACTTCCTGTGTGAATTATCGGCCTATCTCTCTGTTAAACCTTGATATTAAATTATTAGCAAAAATAATAGCAAAACGCCTCAATAGCATTATAGGAAAATTAATACATAGAGATCAAGTAGGCTTCATGCCAAATAGACAGGCAGGCGATAATATACGCAGGGCAGTGTTATTGGCACATATTGCTAAAAAAACGGAAAATCCCTTTATGTTTTCTATCTCTCGATATTAAGAGGGCATTTGACACAGTATCCTGGCAATATATGCAATATTCATTACAAAAATGGGGTTTTGGACCCCACTTTTTAACATGCATCAAAGCATTATATAATAAACCCAAAGCCTATATAAAACATGCTGGATACAAATCTGATGCCTTTAATATCAAAAGAGGTACCCGACAGGGTTGCCCATTATCTCCCTTATTATTTGCCCTTATACTCGAACCCATGGCCCAATACATCAGAACAAACCAAACTATAACTGACATTGAAGTAGGAGGTATTACACACAAATTATGTATATTTGCAGACGATATATTACTTTTTCTATCATCACCACAGGTCTCTGGTCCTAACTTAATACCAGCTCTTGATGGATTTGCAGCCCTATCCGGCCTTATGATTAATCCTAAGAAATGCCTAGTGCTTAATATTTCACTCACAAACATGGAATTGATCCCGGCTAGGGCTGCACTCCCATTCACATGGGCAGAAAAATCAATCCCATATCTTGGAATTCATTTAACAGCATCTCATTCTGACTTATTCTCAACCAATTATCCTCCTGTATTATGACAGATCACAAATCTAATAAAACAATGGTCGCAACTTCCTTTATCCTGGATAGGGAAGATTAATGCAATCAAAATGACTATTCTACCCAAATTGCTTTATCTATTCAGAGTCCTCCCTATTCCAATTCCTTCCTATTTTTTGAGAATAGTACAAAAAAGAGCAACTTCGTTTATATGGGGCTCTTCTAAACCACGTATACCTATACACACACTACATCTTCCCAAAAATAAAGGAGGCCTGGGATACCCTAATTGTACTAACTACTACAGAGCAGCACATTTGGCCAGTCTGTCCAAATACCATGCAAAACAGGAAATCCCATTATGGGTATTTATACAGGCTTCAGAAAATGACCCTCTATTAATATCAAACTTATTATGACTTGATCCTAAAGACCGCTTTAAAATTCATAATCCCATAACTAAACACTTCTTATCTCTCTGGGATAAACTAAAAACCAAATATCAGTTACAATCTCCACACAATCCTCTCCTTTCTTTTATCAGAAATCCGGCCTTTTATCCGGCATGGATCTACCCAAATTCTTTTAAAGCTTGGACAACATCAGGCATTCAGACACTAAATAACTTCATAGCAACTAAATAATTCCTTTCATTCCCATCGCTTAGAGAAAAATATGATCTACCAAACTCTTTCTATACACCATTCCTAAAGGGGGATACACCATTATCCCAATTATCCATTTTTGAATCAATCTGTACAAAAGATCCATTTGCTAAAGGTACAATTTCATCACTTTATAATCAATTATATGGAGTAGCAAATCTTAATAGACCCTCTTACGTTCAGAGGTGGGAGGAGGACCTGGGACGAACTTTAGAAGACACGGACTGGTCTAACATATGACTCACATCTAAGTCATCTTCACCCAACATCTTAGCACTGGAGACAAATTATAAAGTCCTAACTCGCTGGTACCTTGTACCCGCTAGAGTGGCAAAATATTCACCTAATACCTCAGCTCTTTGTTTTCGAGGATGCCCAGAAATAGGCACACATTTACACATATGGTGGACGTGCCCAGTAGTCCAAACCTTCTGGAAGGAAGTCTTCGTGATTGCATCTAAAATATTTAAAAAAATAATACAACCAGATCCATACATAACTTTACTTAATCTAAAACCGGAATGGTTAACACTCTCTCAATTCAAACTTATGATCCAACTAATAACGGCTGCAAAACAAACAGTGGCCAAGGCATGGAAATCTCCTACATTGGTACTAGCAGAAACAATTCACAGAATGAATAATACAATGTCCCATGCTAAGATGGTAGCCATCGATCAAAATCAAATTCCAAAATTTGAAAAACTTTGGCATCCTTGGATAAAACAACAGTTCCTGTCAAACTTCAATGACTCTGTCCTGTTGCCATGGTAACAGATTAAATGACTTACAGAGACACCCATTCTAAGGCTTCAAAGAGAACTAAAAAGAATAATAAACTGACGAACGGGACAACCTTGTGGACCATACCTTTACCTTTCTACCCTTTTTCTTCTTTCTCTTTCCTTTTCTCCACCTTACGATTAAAGCTCATTATCAGAATTTATTTGACCTATATACACTCTACCTGTAAACAATATGTATAGTAGGTATAAATCATTTAAATACCTACAAAAGTGACTAAGGAAATGATATATATCTTTAATTTAGGTTTACGTGAACCCAATGTTTAATATTTGAAATTTCATGATATTTACCTATATAAACCCTACTGTAAAACAATGAGCTTAGTTTATAGATCCTTGTAAACTTACTTTATGTATCTTTATAATATTGTATACTCAATAAACTTCTTTTGACAAGGAAAAAAAAAAAATAGATTTTTTGACTAGAGCTACACTTTAAAAATGTACCAGTTCAAAATTACAAACAGATTCTACTTAACAACAAACCTACAGTCCCTGTCTTGTTTGCACCGCCTGTATACTGCTGTTCAGAGTATATAGGGCCTGGGGGCCCCACGCCTTTCCTTTTTTTAATATGGGTGCGGGGTTCCCCTTTATATCCATACAAGACCCAAAGGGCCTGGTAATGGACTGGGGGGGTACCCATGCTGTTTGTCTCACTGATTTTCACCCATATTACCAGGACCCGACATTACATTAAAGCCGCAAGCAGTTTTAAATGACTTTTATTCCTTTAAAAATGTCATTTTGTGCAGGGACTGTTCTAAGCACGGGAAACATGTGCCACTTTACAGGCATACTATAGACACCCCCAGGTACGATATTTAAAGGAATATTTCACTTTTTTTTCACTTTAAGCATCATTAAAATCACTGCTCCCGAAAAAAACTGCAGTTTTTAAAACTTTTTTTTGCATTGATACATGTCCTCTGGGGCAGGACCCGGGTCCCCAAACCATTTTTAGGACAATACCATGCATAGTAGCCTTTAAAATTAGCACTTTTGATTTTGAACGTTCGAGTCCCATAGACTTTAATGGGGTTCTAAAGTTCACGCAAACTTTCAGTCCGTTTGCAGGTTCTGGTGCGAACCGAACCGGGGGGCGTTTCGACTTATCTTTATTTAAGAATGATAGTTTAGGTTAATTCAAATTCACTATTGTTGTTTTTACAAACTGAGTTGATTGGACTCTGAGTGATTTTCAAGGCCAACAATGGACCAATTCTATGTCAGGCTATGAGACTGACTTTGAGCAGAATGAACAGACAGAAACAGAAACTTCCCCCCTCTTTTACAAACTCTATAAAACATTGGGCAAAAAGTCAGCTTTATTCCGCCATACCAAATCGTTTGATAGATACGTGAAAGAAAAGATTAACCATTTTGGGTTAAGAATACAAAATTTTCCGAATTTGGAACAAATCGATGATGAGTCTAAGAAAGAATGGGAGGACAACGTTCAGCAGTGTTCTCACTAAGGAGTACAATAAACAAATTTCCAAGTCAGAAACAGATATCGACAAAATAGAACAGGCTTACCTAAAAATCACTCTTTGTATACAGAACTTGATAAAAAATGAAGAGATGATTTAGCCGTATTTAATAAAAACATTCTTCTTAACAAAGAGAAGAAATTTTGGCATGATAAGACAACCTTAATGAAGGGAGGGCTTACAAATGGAATAATATTCCATGGACTACCTTTAAAAGAAACAAATACCAACAGTAAAAAAAATCTACAAATTAAAAAATATATAACTTACCCTTCATCAGACTCTTCTCCCTCCTCTGTACAGGCCAAAGAATACTCTCACCGCGGTTGGGGCCGTCACAAAAGAACTCGCAGCAATAGGTTTCATTTATCAAGATGGGGTATATATGGATCCTTTTGTCTTTTGGCTCTATTGCTGTTCTGATAAATCTGGAGCTTTGATACTTTTTGTTCATGAGGTTGCCGGCAGTCCTTGTAAGCAGCAATTGGCTAACCTGATTCTAACATTTTAATAGAGACCTTATACTTTGAGATTGTTTCTTTGATTATGCCCCCCATTCATTTTGATACATTTGTTATTTCTATGTCCGATTTACACACCACTTTCAGAGGAGAGATTCCTGCCCTGAGAAAACTGATTTAACATCTTGGAAGCAGCTTTTAATATCTTTGGTACGTGGTGTGATACCTTGAAAGCAGCAGCTTAATACCTTCAGGCTAGGACTGTTAACACCGCTATCCCCTTGAGAGACATTTGTTGCAAGTTTCATATCATACCCTAAGGTAAATTTTAAGTGGAACTCATTTTAGATTTAGATCTTGGCATTGCTTACTAATACATGCTTCTATTCACATAGTTACATAGATGTTCCAACATTCATATTTGTATACACATATCTTGCGGATATGATGCTAGTTCCATATATACTTTAATAATTTATCACCACTTCTTCGGGTAGACCCTCCTAGGCTTGGTAAGTGTGGACTGCCTATGGGCACCTCATGTACATGATCACTTTCTTTTGTTTCTTTCCTCTTTTTTTTCCTTTTTTATGTACATTTGGATAATTATTAATGATCTATTATAGATACACCATTGTCTCCTGCACCATTTCAGCGCTATGTGCGTGGTCTCTTCTGGACAGCTAGTGGGTTGTTCTGCCCCTCCTGTGCCAGATAACATTTCTGAATTTTAATATTGGTTTGCTCTGGTTGGTGCTTATTGAAACGTGTTGAGGTCTTTTTGAATAAAGACCCCAAAAGACATTATTTCTGAATAATGTTTTGGAAATTTTTATACAAAGTTTGTTACCTGCCATTGTTTACGGACATCATTCATTGTAGTTGAGGTCATATATACCAGAGCTCATCTTTTAAACAGTATGGGGGTCATTTACTATAACTCCAGGAAGTACTGGGCACTATGGCAAATAATAGAGCCAATTTTAGCCAAATGGAAACAAAACGGCGAATTTGCGCATGGAAATCAGCGATATAAGTGGAGAACAAACGTTTGAAAGTTCTAAATTGCCGCTAATTAGCGCTTCCACGTATATACAAATGCCAATTCTTATCAAGTTGTTATATAGCAGTGTACTGTAGCCATGATCCATGTATGTGAAAGAAACATTTTTATGTGAGATGTGCTCTACCTCGTGTGCATCTATTGATGTATGTTGCAATTAGTATTCCTATTTCTTTCCTTCTTTTGCTAACTAATGCAGTTATGAATGATTATTACATAGTAATGTCTGCTATTCTGTAAAGTTACATGTATTAAACATTTAGGTTACCTATTTGTTGTATGTTGTTTTTTATTTTTTAATTTAGGTAACTATAAAGCGGTAATTATTTATATTCATTCTTTAATCATACTACACTATTATGTAGGTCTCATACTTAGCACAATGGCTTAGTAGTCTGCTCAGATGTCTCCACAGCACTCAGGGTACAAGTTCAAATACCAGCCAACCTACCATCCCCCAGCTGTGTTTATTTTTTCAGTGCACAAGCGAATTAAAATGAACAAACAAAAAAATGTAATCTGCCCATTAGTTAGTGTGTGGTGTTTGGAATTTCACACCATAATAGTATTGAATACTTACATATCATTGCATGCATTTGAAGAGTTAATATAATCAGCCAAATTTAAAGTGCATTGGCTAATTGGCATTCACCTATTTTCAGCATATGCTACTTTGGCTAATTGGCTAATAGTCATTTGCTTTTTTTTTCACCAATTCAATCTTTTAGTATTTCTCTGTGGGATTTGAACCCATGAGTTCTTCAAGGTAGAAGTGCTGACTGCTAGCCTATTGGGTGTAGCACAGTCATAAATAGAAAATACATAGAAAATACATTCACTAGTGTTTGATGTTTCTTCTCCCCGAGCTGTCTCTCCTGCTGCCACCATCTTCCCCCGCTGATGTGTTCTTCAGCGCAGCCGGTTACCCACTAATTAAAAAAAAAGCCGCTCTTCTTGTGGCGGTCTTCTGTGGCCATCCGATAATGTCACCCGGAGAGTCCGCTCCATGGCTATGTAAGAGACGCCACACAGCGGGTGACAACACAGCAGAGGAAGACCACAATGGAAAAAGAGCAGCTTTTTTTTTATTAGCGGGTAACCAGCGGTGCGGAAGAAGACAGCAGATGGAGAACATGGCAGCGGCAGGAGAGACGGCTCTGGGAGAATACAGCTCGGGGAGAAGATGGAGGAGGGAGAGACAGCGTCTGGAGAAGATGGCCAAGGGAAGAAGACAGCTCGGAGCTATTTTACAATAAAGGACTTGTCAAAAACCGGCTATTGTTTTTTTTTACATTTCACTGCTTTTTTTGGTGAATGGGTAGGGGTAAAATGTACCCTATACCTATTCACATAGGGGGCAGGATCTGGGAGCCGACTTTTTAAAGGGGGCTTCCAGATTCTGTTAAACCCCCTGCCTGCAGACCGACAACCACCGACCAGGGTTGTCGGGAAGAGGCCCTTGTCCCCATCAACATGGGGAAAAGGTGCTTTGGGGCATGTGGCCTGGTAAGGTTCAGAAGGGGAGGGTGCTCACTCGTCCCCCCCTATCCTGACCTCCAGGCTGCATGCTCGGATAAGGGTCTGGTATGGATTTTGGGGGGCCCCACATCAAATTTATTTTACAATTTGGTGTGGGGTTCCCCTTAAAGTCCATACCGAAGGGCCTGGTATGTATTGGGGGGACCCTACGACATTTTTTTCCTTGAATTTTGGAATTCCATACCATAATATTATTGAATAAGTACATACCATTGCATGCATTTGAAGAGTTAAAATATGGAATAAAGCAAGCTGATGTGCTTTGGCTAATTATGCTTCTGAGTACAATGCACACTTCTAGGAGGTAATGCTGTCAGTGGGATTTGAATTCATGGCTTGAACTTTTGGGGGCAGCAGGGTATACCGCTATGCTACAGAGCTGAGCACTTACCTACAGAGAAAATACATTTACTAATGTTTGATTCAATACAATAATGTTTTGCATTTCAGGCATTAATATTATAGTAACAACCATGCTCATGCCGATGTGCCGATGTGGCATTGGCTATCAGGCGTTCGCCTCTTTTCAGCATATGCTGCTGAGTACAATGCAAGCTTTCAGTAGGTGATACCATCTGTGTGATTTTCAGCCATTTGAGCACAATTATATTGAGAACATATGTTTACTAGTGTTTGATGGTGGGACTACTTTATATTCTAGGTATAAAATAGTACTCAGCACAGTGACTTAGGCACCTTTCACACTTGTGCGACCTGAAAGTTGCGAGATTTTAATGCGACTTTAAGCAATGCCTGTGTAATCTTGAGGTCTATGGACGCAGGAGTCGCAGGGAAAGACACGCAACTTTCCCACGATTTTGCATCAGCAATTTTGCCGCAATTCCAGGGAATGCCTGTGTAAACTTGAGGTCTATGGACCTCAACTCGCATCAAAGTCAGACCAAAGTAGTACAGGGACTACGTTGAAGTCAGTGTTACTTGAAGTCGCACAGATATGAATGGTACACATTGAAAATCATGGGGTATGACTTATCATACGACTCTGATGTCCAAAGTTGCACAAGTGTGACTCAGCCTGACTTTGTCAGCGATTTCAGAGACATCAGTGCACTTTCCTGCACAAATGTCTAGTGAAATCACATAGGTCCCAACTGTTCTCCTTTAAGAAGGTGTCCTATGCCTACCTACTTTTGCTAATAGGTGTCCCTTATACCCATCTCAAAAAGTTGGGAGGTAAGAAATCGCCCCCTGAAGTCGCCCAAAGTAGTGCAGGAACTACTTTTGGGAATTGTTGTGGCGTCGCACCAATTTGGACAGTTCCATTGCCATCAATAGGCGCCGATTTGGCCTACAATTTGACATGTCAATTCAGACCTATGTGAACATGGGTGAAGTTGCATAGATATTAGAGCTGCACGGTTCTGGCCAAAATGAGAATCACAATTTTTTTGCTTAGAATAAAAAGATCACGATTCTCGTGACATAAAATCTTTCACATTATCCCACAAGAAATTGGGCTAACTTTTCTTTTTTTTTTTTAAATCATTAAAGTAATTTTTTCCAAAAAAAAATTGCATTTGAAAGGAGCAAATACAGTATGACATAAAATATTGTAACAACCACCATTTTATTCTCTAGGGTCTCTACTAAAAATATATATATAATGTTGGGGGGTTTTAAGTAATTTTCTAGCAAAAAAAAAAATGATTTTAACCTGAAACCAACAAATGTCAGAAAAATGTTTAGTGTTTAAGTGGTTAAACTTTCCTCACTTACACAGAATTCTATTTAATTGACAAATTGTTACAAGGTTTCTAGTCAAGTTCACTGATAAAGAATGTTCTAATTCTTGGCAGACTTCCTGTTTTTTCGGCTGTGGCTTCAGAAGAGCAGAGAGAGTTCTTTGCAATAGCAAGAATCGTGAAACGCTTTTTTCAAGATCGTAAAGGGGAAAAAAATTACGATGACGATTAATCGTGCAGCTCCAATAAATATTAATGGAAATCAAGGGGGACAACTTTTCATGTGACTCTGAGGTCCAAAGCTCCATGAAAAGTCACCCAAGTGTGAAAGTAACCTAATGCGATTAATTGATAACACCTTTGAATAAGGCCCCATTTGCACAGCTTTGTCATGACTTGAAGCAATGTCTGTGTAATCTTGTGGTGTATGGACCTCAAATTGCATCAAAGTCAAACCAAGGTAGTGCAGGGACGAATTTGCTACACTTTCAGGATGCACAAGTGACAATAGGGCCAAATTCAAAAGGTGTTATCCTTGAATCTCATTCACACTGCTGCGACCTGAAAGTCACACTATTTTGCTGCCACTTTGCCGCTGCAACTTGGCCCCAACTTCTGGGAATGCCTGTGTAATATTGTACCCGATATACCTCAAGTCACACCAAAGTAGTACAGGGACTACTTTGAAGTTGGTGCGACTTAGTAGCACAGATATGAATGGTTGTCATTGAGAATCATGGGGTACAACTTGCCATGCAACTCAGAGGTCCAAATTTGCTGGAAAATTCGCCCAACTGTGAAACAAGTCATATATATTTTAATAAAAGGATCTCTCATTTATACTTGCATAGTCCTTACTGATTTACATCAGCAGAACAAATGCAGGAAGTGATGTGTGCACATGGGACGGAAGCAAATGTGTGGTGATGCCAAACAAATCAATGAACCCCACCCACACCAAATCTAACTATGACATCCACCCCTACATTGATTAAGTACAAGTACATATCCTACACTTACCCGGCCAATGAGCAGCGCCTCCTCTCTGCTAAAGAGACCTCGCCATGTCCACCTAGATTGAGATCCTGACCAGCACAAGAACTTCCGGGTGCATACAATGACTAATTTCCAGGTCAGAAGGTGAAACCACGCTTTTGATTGCAGCTGCAAATATTTGATCTCAACCATGATTAGTATTTTTTTATTTTCAGATATGCAAATCTGTATTTCTACATATATTTGAAGGTAAACTTAAGGGAGTTTGCTAAGAAATGGTGTCCCTGGGTTAGCAGCAGGTGAATTACAAAGGCAAAAGGCCCAGTTTGAGCCCTGGTTCACACTAACAGCAGGAGGAAAGCGTTAAGCTGAACTCCCACAATTTCATTCCTGCATGTCAGTCCCGACCGTGGGGGCAACATCAGAGACATCGTTGCAGGTTTCTGCACCAATATCAATACAAATCGCACTAATTAGAACAGTGCAATTGCCACAGATTTGACATGTCAAATCACACCAATGTGAACCAGAGCTGACACATTCAAACACTGCCTATCCACCAGCTGAATTCATTACCTGCAATTCTCCACAGCTGTTATATATAAAGATTCCACCTTTATCATTAACTTGCAGTTGTGCAGAAGCCTAGGTTTACATTGGAGCGATTGGTCATGCAATTTGAGAGATCAAATCGCATGACTAATGGCACTGGCACTGTTCCAATTGATGCAACATTTTTTTTGTGGCACCGCATCAATTTGCTAAAGTAGTTCCTGCACTATTTTTGCTGATTTCAGGTGCGACTTCAATAGACATTTGTGTATGAAGCCACCTGAAATCACGCTGACCTTGCTACTTTGAAATCATGCTACTTCAAGTGAAGTAGCACAATTTCAAAGTAGCATGTGAACCAGGGCAAAGAGATTAGTTTTTTGGTGCACAAATACATATTGAAATAAAATATAAAAGAGATATTGCACTTTCCCAAAACCACCACCCACAAAAACTAAAGAAAGAAAAGTAGAAGGAAAAAAAAAAACCCCACACACAACAAGAGCTCAATGTACTTTTATTTTACCAGCAGAAAAAAAAAAAAATTTACATTTACTAGCTTCAAAAAAATTTGGACAGGATATATGGTACTACATTTAGCAACGGAATTTTAAGGGCCCTGCTCATAGGAGCTTACAATCTAAAATTAGACAAAACCTTAGAGTGGACACAGCTTTAATTTCAGTGTATAACGGGCAACACATCACATTATTATCTGAAAGATTATAGAAACATACTTAACAGTCATTCTTACAAAGCATTCCAACATAATATTGCAAAAGACTTATTCAAAACACCCACCACCAGCCCACAATCCATACATACATTGGTGACCATGTTCTGCTGGAAGCTGCATTTCGGTGTACACAATTAAACAAGATCAAAAATAGTAGGTCAGCAGATGCTTCCAAACGATGTTTGCATGATCAGACAGGAACAATACACACACAACATTGACAGCATGGCCACATAAACCCACTTTTGATTGAAAAAATGCACAAGAATTTCATCAAATCTCCCAATATCATTCCTTCTCCATCACAACAAAAAACCTGACCTTCTCAGGCCAAACGAACCCCCCTACTGCAGGCCTTTATATAAGAGAGGTTGTATTGTTAGCACACTGACACACCCAATAGAAGTACACGCCCACCAGTATCTTTCAATCTGTCTCTTCATGTATGTCTAAAGTGATTGCACCTGATGAGCAGGAACACATAATAGTATTCGCAACTGTGTTAGCCTTGGCTATGTGCATCAAATCTCCAACTACAGGACAAAGATCAAAGTCCATTTGCATCCACATAAACAAAGCAAAAGTTTTCTAAGCATATGTACCTGTGCAGTGTAAACCCTAAAATTTGAAATGTCCAAGTCCCTGGGCATGATTAGTGCTAATAAACATTAACATCAGTCCCTGGCTGCAATGAGCTTCCAATATAAAGTCCAAAATTAACTTTCTTACATTAGAACCTATTTCGACAGGAGACAAATAGAATGCCAGCATGTCTTTAGATTGTGGTGAGAAACCCACACAGGGAGAACATATAAACTTCAACACAAGCATTAGCATGTTGGTGGAAGTGAACCAACATCCCAGGTGCTGCTAGACAGAACTGCTACCCACTTAGCCACCAGGGCAGACCCACACATGTTCTCTGCATCTCTGCGGTGTGAACTAGCCCTAAGTCCAAAGCCATGCTCAGTGTCACAAGCAATATACAGTATATTGGCGTAAGTATTGGGATGCCTGCCTTTAAACACACATGAACTGTAATGGCATCCCAGTATTAGTATTGGGTTCAAAACTCATTTGGCCCACCCTTTGCAGCTATAACAGCTTCAACTCTTCTTGTCCACAAGGTTTAGGAGTGTGTCTATGGGAATGTTTGACCATTCTTCCAAGGGCATTTGTGAGGTCAGGCACTGAAGTTGGACAAGAAGGCCTGACCTACAGTCTCCTCTCTAATTTATCCCCAAGGTGTTCTGTTGTGTTGACGTCAGGACTCTGTGCAGGCCAGTCAAGTTCCTCCACCCCAAAATCACTCATCCATGTCTTTATGGACCTTGCTTTGTGCACTGGTCCAAATGATTTGGTGGAGGGGGATTATGGTGCGGGGTTGTTTTTCAGGGGTTGGGCTTGGCCTCTTAGTTTCAGATAAGGGAACTCTTAAGGCGTCAGCATACCAAGACAATTTGGACAATTTCATGCTCCCAACTTTGTGGGGACAGTTTGGGGAAAGCCCCTTCCTGTTCCAACATGACTGCACACCAGTACACAAAGCAAGGTCCATAAAGACATGGATGAGCAAGTTTGGGGTGGAGAAACTTGACTGGCCTGCACAGAGTCCTGGCCTCAACCCGATAGAACACCCTTTGGCTGAATTAGAGTAGAGACTGCAAGCCAGGCCTTCTCATCCAACATCAGTGCCTGGCCTCACAAATGCACTTCTGGAAGAATGATCAAACATTCCCATAGGCAGACTAAACCTTGTGGACAACATTCCCAGAAGCTGTTCTAGCTGCAAAGGGTGGGCCAAATCAAATTTTAACCCTACGGACTAAGACTGGGCTGCCATTAAAGTTCATGTGTGTGTAAAGGCAGGTGTCCCAATACTTTTGGCTATATAGTGTATCTGGAAAAGACTTACAATGGTGGTGGAACCCTCCTACACATAACTACTACATTTAGACATAATTATAGGACATGGGAGATGAGACAACTTCTTCACATGCAGTAACATGGTTGGGATTTGAACCCAGACCCTCAGAGATACTAAGCAGAAGTTCTAACCTCTAAGCCACAGAGCTGCCACGTGTGAGACCCTCCTACACATAACTACATATAAATACACATAAAAACACATAAATACTGCATTTCTATGGACATACATGTGATGGAATTACATTACTCAAGAGTTATTCTTCTTGATTTATTCTGTGATATTTGGTGTTTTTTTGTGGGTGAGAGTAGAATATTACCCTCAAATTTTTGGGAATTACATTTTGATTTCTGATGTTTGTACACATATCACATTTTTGGGCTCAAATTATGAATATTTGCAAATAATACAAAGCACAAAAAATTGTGATTCATTTTAAATTTTCATCAGCAATGGTATTGTTTGTGGATTGTAAGGACACCTGTGTGAGTTTGGGGTAAAGATGGTTGTGAGATGAAGAAAAACAAGTGAAAGTGACAGAGAAAAATATATTTTACCAAAACATCAAAACATTCCACATTGTAGCATTCTTAAAATCAAAATATTTTAAGTAGAAGCAACAATGTTGCAAAGGAAAATGTATTTCACAGAAAGATACATTTCATCTCAACATTAAAAGGTTTTTTTTGTGAAAGTTAGAATTGTTCCATTAGAATCAGTGACTGAAACTTAATTTGGACTAAATTAGAGCAGATTTTAACTCCCAAAAAATGCTCTCTAATTAACTCTCATTTTGGTATTTACTATACCTCCAGGTAAAAAAGACACTTGAGTTAAAATGAGAGTTATTTTCAGGTCTGAGCATGCTCAGTTGTGTTGGCACCTAGTTGTCCAAAACGGGGAATTTTTCACTTTTCAGACTTTTAAAGATATTTCAGTGTAGAAATCACTTTTTCACACAGTTTAAAAGCAGATAATCTTTAAATAATATACCGCATATTTCAGTACCATTTAGGCAATTATATCATGCTCTAAACATTATTTCCATGTGCAATTCTCTAGGTTTTAGCAGAGTAAGGGTTTGGGCTCTATTTAGTTTCAGGGAGCTATAGTAAATTCGATTTTGGGAGAATTTTCTCACCAGCGCTATAGTGAATGCCGTTTTCGCGCGAATTACCGCTATTAGCGCTAATTCGCGCTAAATTGCCGGGAATTAGCGCTAAATTGCCGCGAATTAGCGCTAATTCGCGGCAATTTGCGCGAATTAGCGCCATAGCGCTATAGTAAATGACCCCCTATGTGTTTTTAAATTTTAATGTTTGTATCAAGAAAAATTGTTCATGTCTTGGCACATTTGTTTTTTTTGCTGCATTAAAGCACTTGGGAGAAACTTTATTGTATTTGTAGTATTCACTAAGGCTGGGTTTACACCGCAGCATGGATCACCTCACAGCAAGGGTCCAGTGCGTCCCCATTCACCATTTCAGGTCTGATTTCAGCTCAAATTTTGGCTGAATTTGGACCTGAAACAGACCAGAAGACACACAAAATTCCTGTGCAATTCGCACCGGAACCGCTCTGGAGATATATGAACCAGCTCCATAGAAAGCCAGTCACAATCTCCTGAAATGTGAATTGGATGCGGGGAAACCAACATCTAATTCACACTAGTGTGAACCCAGTCTTAAGCTGCATCTGTTAGCTAAGCAACATCCTGCACAAAGGTGGCCTAGTTGTACGTATAACAAACACGGTGATGTACCCGGGTGACCCCACCCCCCTCTGACGCATGGGGACTTCCCAATGGCTTCCCCGTGGCATCAGAGGTGGTGGGGCCACCCGGTTATGTAAAGCCAGTTATGTAAACAGGTGGCCCTGTCCCCCTCTGATGCCACGGGGAAGCCTTTGGGAAGTCCCCGTGCATCAGAGGGGGGCGGGGTCACCCGGGTACGTCACCGTGTGGCCCCGCCCTCAGTTATATAAGAACTGTCAAAACGAAGACACGTCATAAAGCGGGAGCCTCCCATGGAGGCGGGTCAGTCGCGGCTTCATTTTTGTTTGTTTTTTTCAGTCCGTCGGCGGAGCGAGAGAAGAAGATGAATAGACTTTTCATTTTTTTTTTATTTTTTAATAAAGGACTTGTCCCAAAGTGTGTCTAGTGGGGTTTTTTTTAACATTTTGACACTTTTTTTGAGAAATGGTATGGGTACAATGTACCCGTTACCATTTCAAACAGGGGGGGCTGGGATCTGGGGATCCCCTTGTTAAAGGGGGCTTCCAGATACCGATTTCCCACACCATTTTTTTTATTTTGGTGCGGGGTTCCCCTTAAAATCCATACAGGGCCTGAAGAGTCTAATAAGGATTTTGAGGGGGACCCCTAAGTAATTTTTTTAAAAAAATTGGTGCAGGGATCCCCTTAATATCTAAACCATACCAGAAGGGCCTGGTATGGAATTGGGGGGACCCCTACACAATTTTTTTTTTCAATTCTGGTGCGGGGTTCCCCTTAATATTCATACCAGACCCAAAGGTCTGGACTGGGGGTATCCCATGCCATTTTTTTCAATGACTTTTATCTGTATTGCCAGGAACGACAATTCATTATAGCCGCGAGTACTTTTAAATGACTTTTTTTCTTTTAGAAATGTCATTTTGTGCAGGGACTGTTCTAAACACGGGAAAAATGTGCCAATTTACAGGCATACTATAGGCACCAACCAGGTACAAAATTTAAAGGAATATTTCACTTTTATTGTTTCACTTTAAGCATTATTAAAATCACTGCTCCCAAAAAAGGGCCGTTTATAAAACTTTTTTTTGCATTGATACATGTCCCCTGGGGCAGGACCCAGGTTCCCAAACACTTTTTATGACAATAACTTGCATATAAGCCTTTAAAATGAGCACTTTTGATTATTCATGTTCGTGTCCCATAGACTTTATTGGTGTTCGAGTGTTCTGCCAAATTTTTTGCCTGTTCGGTATGTTCTGGTGCAAACCGAACTGGGGGGTGTTCGGCCCATCCCTAATCCAATACAGTAACACACAGTAAGTTAACTTAGATGCATAAAGAATAATAATAATTATATAGTCACTTATCTTGCAAAACTCCTGTGTGGTCACTACTGAATGCTCCTATTCCACAATGTGCTCAGAGATGGGCAGCTCATAGATGGAGTCAGGGCAGAGTGGGTTCTTTGGTGTCAGGGAGTGCATGAGGTAGTGCTAGCTAACCAGTTCAGCTGGCCTTCTTGGCTGCTTAAGAGGTCAAAATCTGCTGCACCATTTCCCTTTTATGGCAAACTCAGGTAACATAATGCCACCTGACCAGGCACGCCGAGCAGATATCCTGACACTGTCTTTTCATAATTACTCAAAAAGTGGCAATATCTTTTACACATATATTATTTCAGAGGTATTGGTGTATTGTATACTGTATGGTTTATCAAGCTTTCTCAGATCTCTTGTGTATAACGATTCATCCCTATTACTTTCCTTAACTTGTTTTCCTACTTTAAACACATCTTTTCAGAACCATTCATTGAAAACTTAGTCCTCAAGACTTTTGCCTCATTTTTAACATAATTGTATTACACACATTTTTTACAGTGGCTGGGCACTATGTAAGCACCCTGGATAGGCTCCAATGTAAGGGGTAGAGATGAGGCAGCTTTTTTCCTTAAATAAATTAAAAGTTGAGGTGTATTGTTTCAAAGACAATAGTGACATATTTTGTAGAGTGGCTGGAGCGTTTGCAAGCAGTATCTTTAGGCTGCAATGTTTACAATAGTGGTGACAATAATCACCAATAATGTTCTGTCATTGGACAGTAGGGATAGGTGAACAGTTCAGCCCGAGCATAAGTTCGTGCCGAACTTTGGTTGTTCGGATGTTCTGCGAGCAGCAAACAATATGCGGTGTTCGGGGCAAATTCGAAAGCAGCCGGAACACCGTTAAAGTCTATTGGACACTAACATGAAAAATCAAAAGTGCCAATTTTAAAGGCTTATATGCAAGTTATTGTCATAAAAAGTGTTTGGGGACCAGGGTCCTGCCCCAGGGGACGTGCATCAATGCAATTTTTTTTAATTTAAACGCCCATTTTTTCGGGAGCAGTGATTTCTTTAATGCTTAAAGTGAAACAATAAAATGCACCACTTTACAGACATACTATAGACATCCCCCCCCCCCCTCCAGGCATGATTTTTAAAGGAAAATTTCATTTTTATTGTTTCACTTTATGCATTAAAAAAATCACTGCTCCCAAAAAAACGGCAGTTTAAAAAAAAAAATTGCATCGATACATGTCCCCTGGGGCAGGACCCGGGTCCCTAAACACTTTTTATGACAATAACTTGCATATAAGCATTTAAATTAGCACTTTTAATTTGTCATGTTCGTGTCCCATAAACTTTAACCAGTTGCCGATCGTCTCATGCCGATATACGTCGGAAGAATGGCATGGGCAGGCAGAGTAACATACCTGTACATTACTCCCCTCCCGCGGGCGGTGCGATCGCACCCCCCCCAGTGCCCGAGGCGGTTGGCATCGTTGTGCCCAAGAGATTCGTCCTGAGGGGGAGGCCACTGATTCATGCCCTCTCCCTCACGTTAGCTCCTGACAAATGAGAAGCTTCCTCTGCTTCTGAAACTGTAAACAGAAGCAGAGGAAGTGATGTCATCTCTCCTCGTAAAGCCTTTTTGTTCCGGAGCCCGAGGAGAGAAGACATCAGAGTGAGTTACACCAACAGCACACTAACACCAGTACACATAGGCACACAAATCACCCCCAATCATCCCCCGATCACCCCCTGTCACAGTGATACCAATCACAGTTTTAATTTTTTTACTGATCACTGCATTGGTCATTTTGTGACTGTTATAAGTGTTAGGACTGTTAGTGGTAGGCCCCTTTAGCTCTAGGGTAGCCCCCTAACCCCCTAATAAAGGTTTAACCCCTTGATTGCCCCCCAGTTAACCCTTTCACCCCCTGTCGCTAGTGTCACTAAGCAATCTTTTTTCTGCTTGCTGTATTAGTGTTACGGGTGACGCTAGTTAGCCTGTTAGTTATTTAGGTTCACAGTCAGATTTTTATAGTGTCAGGTACCCCCATATACTACTAAATAAAGGTTTTAACCCCCTGGTTGCCCCCTAGTTAACCCTTTCACCCCTTGTCACCAGTGATCACCGTATAAGTCTCACAGGGGGCGCTAGTTAGCCAGTTAGCTATTTAGGTTCACCATCAGGTTTTTATAGCGTCAGGTACCCCTATATATTACCTAATAAAGGTTTTAACCCCCTGATTACCCCCTAGTTAACCCTTTCACTCTCTGTCACCAGTGATCACTGTATAAATGTTATGGGTGACGCTGGTTAGTTAGATTGTTTTTTATAGCGTCAGGGCACCCGCCGTTTATTACTCAATAAAGGGTTAACCTCCTGATCACCCCGCAGGTGATATCAGTTAGGTTTTAGGGTCAGTTAGGGTCTGTGACACCCCAGGCAGTGATAGATTAGTGCCAGCAGCTCTAACACCCATGCATGCAGCATACACCTCCCTTAGTGGTATAGTGTCTGAATGGATCAATATCTGACCTGACCAGATCTATACTAGTGTCCCCAGCAGTTTAGGGTTCCCAAAACTGCAGTGTTAGCGGGATCAGCCCAGATACCTGCTAGCACCAGCATTTGCCCCTCCGCCCAGCCCACTCAAGTGCAGTATCGATTGATCACTGTCACTTACAAAACACTAAACACATAATCGCAGCATTTGCAGAGTTAGGCCTGATCCCTGCGATTGCTAACAGTGTTTTTGGTAGCACAGTTGCTGACAGCCTAGGAGCTTTTTTCCTGCTAATCTTACTACTGTACCAGTAAATTTAAAGCCCACAATGGCAAATCAAAGGTACACTAGTGAAGAGGCCTACACGTTTCTGAGCATTACAGATAGTGAAGAGGAAGTCACTCATCTGTCAGTTTCAGGCTCAGAATACGATCCTGTAGAAGACAGCGGCTACATGACAGATAGCTCTGACGACGAAGTTGCGGTCCCTGCCAAGGTCAGGCGTACCCAAACCCCGTTCTTCTTCTGCTTTTGTTGAGGTGCAAGAACCGCAGGGCTCTCATATGGAGCAGAGAAGTACCAGTGCCACTCATCCTTCTGGTGAACTGGAAGCGGTCATACATCCAGCATTGCAGTATCATGTGTTGACGTGGCGAGTCCCATAAGTGCAGTTCAAGCTGGCAAGGTGGAAAGCACAAGTGGTGTCCCGCTGCCACCAAGAAGACAAAGACAGGCCCATTGTGCTCATAGTGTCCTTCCTGCAGAATTTGCCAATCCTAATTGGGAGCCCATCACTTCTGCAACACCCGCACTTCCCCCATTCCCTGGCCAACTCTCAATTCAGGTGGAAACAGTTGATATTACGTCACTTGATTTCTATTCGCTGTTTGTCACTGAAGATCTCTATAGATCTATTGTGGACCAAAGTAATTTGTATGCTGGTCAATTAATCGCCGTTAATCCCCAGTTGTTCTCCCTTGCCAGAAATTGTAAACCAATTACGGTTTCCAAATTTAAAACCTTTCTGGGCCTATCCCTCCTCATGGGCGTAACTTAAAAGAGTGAGTTGCGATCATATTGGTCCACTGACCCAATTCAACATACGTCCATGTTCTCTGCTTCCATGACCAGGGCACAATACGAGCAGATCTTGCGGTTCATGCACTTCAACGACAATGAACTCTGTCATCCTCGTGGAGACCCTGTATAAAATCGGCTCTACAAAATTTGGCCCCTCATAAACCACTTCAACCAACATTTTGCAGCCTTGTTTACCCGATCACGATAAGGTTGTCTGCGTTGATGAGTCCCTGATTACATTTTTTACCCGCTTGTCTTTCAAACAGTATCTTCCCAGCAAGCGTGCCAGATATGGGGTCAAGATGTATAAGCTCTGTGACAGGGCCACAGGCTATACATATAGTTTTATGGTTTACGAGGGAAAAGATAGTCACGTAGAGCCGGAGAACTGCCCAGATTACATAGGGAGCGCTGGCAGGATTGTGTGGGACTTGGTGTCACCCTTATTCGGAAAGGGGTACCATTTGTATGTGGACAATTATTACACGAGCGTGGGACTTTTTAATCACTTGTTTGATCATCAGATTAGCATATGTGGCACCGTGAGACCTAATCGCCGGGGGCTTAACCCAGAGGCTTGTAGATTCCCATATTAGGCTGGGGGAGAGAGCCTGCTTGAAGTGTAATAATTTGCTCACTGTGAAGTGGAGGGATAATAAGAATGTTTTCGTTCTGTCCTCCCTTCATGCAGAGATGACGGTCCAAATTCCTACGGCGACTGGTGCTGTGGAGAAACCCCTCTGTGTCCATGAATATAACCAAAATATGGGAGGGGTGGACCTCAGCGACCAGTTGTTGGTGCCCTACCTAGTTGCCTGTAAGGCCAGACGCTGGTACAAAAAAGTGTCTGTATACTTATTTCAATTGGCTTTGCTGAACACTCATGTGCTATACAGAGCTTCAGGACAGATTGGATCCTTCCTTAAATTCCAGGAAGAGATCATCAGAGCCCTTCTGTTTCCAGACAGTGCTTTACCTCACCATCCCAATGCAAATGCAGTAAGCCGGCTGCATGAGAGGCATTTTCCATATGTCCTCCCTAGTACCCCTACCCAACAAGCCCCCCAAAGAAGATGTTGTGTCTGTAGCAAGCACGGATATAGGCGTGACACCCGCTATTATTGTCCCTCCTGTCCTGACAATCCTGGTCTTTGCATGTTTTGAACACTACCATACACTAGTGGAGTTTTAGAATAGGGTACAGCACTGCACAGAATAGGACATACTTTCACAGGGTCTCCCAAGATGCCATCGCATTTTGAGGGACCCGAACCTGGAACCAAACCGTTACAGTTACAGTTACGAATAAAAGTGTAAAAAAATATATATATATAAAATAAAAAAAACAAAAATAGTTGTTGTTTTATTGTTCTCTCTCTCTATATTCTCTCTATTGTTCTGCTTTTTTTTACTGTATTCTATTCTGCAATGTTCTATTGTTATTATGTTTTATAATGTTTGCTTTTCAGGTATGTAATTTTTTTTATACTTTACTGGTTTTTATTGTTAACTATTTTTTTGTTTTCAGGTACGCCATTCAGCTGCAGCGCAGATTTATTTATCTTGACAGCAACAGCATTTGCTCCCACGATACAGAAAGCTGTGACTCCAGCGCTGTAGGAGGTGATTTCACCACCATAGTTAAAAAAAAGAGCATATATGCCGAAGCATGGGGGCAGCAGGGGTGGAGGAGCAATTTGCTCCTAACTTTTGGGGCAGATTCCCCCATGCTTCGGGATATATATATTTTAGCCACAGATTGCGTTAAAAAATGTTTTATGTTTTACGTATTTGCTTTGCGGGTATGGTATGTTTTACTGTTATACTGTAATGTTACTTTGTTTTATTGTTAACCATCATTTGCTTAGCAGGTACACCATTCAGTTGCAGCACTGATTTATTCATCTTGACAGCAACAGCGTTTGCTCTCACGATACGTAAATCAGCGGCTACCAGCACTGTAGAAGGTGATTTCACCACCACAGTTAAAAGAAAATGGTGCATGTATGCCCATCTTTAGAAGTGGGTGGATGAAGGGAGGTAATCTAATGGTGGGCACACCCACTGATCAATCTCTTTTTTTCGTTCAGCCCACAGGCTACATGAAAAAAAAAAGATTACAATATATGCCCAACAAGGACCAGCAACGTACTGGTATGTTGCTGGACTTTGAGTGGTTATACCAGAATGATACCTGCGGGTTTAGATATCATCTTGGTATCATTCTTTTCAGCCAGTGGTCGGCTTTCATGTAAAAGCAATCCTAGTGGCTAATTAGCCTCTAGACTGCTTTTACAAGCAGTGGGAGGGAACGTCCCACCTCCCACCATCTCCCATGTTTTTCTCTGGCTCTCCCGTCCTAACAGGGAACCTGAGAATGCAGCCAGTGGTTCCACCAGCTAACCATAGAGCTGATCAGAGACCAGAATGGCTCCAATCATCTCTATGGCCTAAGAAACTGGAAGCTACGAGCATTTCATGACTTAGATTTCGCCAGATATACACAGCGCCATTGGGAAATTGGGAAAGCATTGTATCACACCGATCTTGGTCTGGTCAGATGCTTTGAGGGCAGAGGAGAGATCTAGGGTCTAATAGACCCCAATTTTTTCAAAAAAGAGTACCTGTCATTACCTATTGCTATCATAGGGGATATTTACATTCCCTGAGATAACAATAAAAATGATAAAAAAAAATGAAAGGAACAGTTTAAAAAAAAAAAAAAACAAAAGAAAAAAAAAAAAGCAAAAAAAAAAAAAGCACCCCTGTCCCCCCCTGCTCTCGCGCAAAGGCGAATGCAAGCGTCAGTCTGGCGTCATATGTAAACAGCAATTGTACCATGCATGTGAGGTATCACCACAAAGCTCAGATCGAGGGCAGTAATTTTAGCAGTAGACCTCCTCTGTAAATCTAAAGTGGTAACCTGTAAAGGCTTTTAAACTCTGTTAAAAAATGTATATAGTTTGTCGCCGCTGCACGTTTGTGCGCAATTTTAAAGCATGTTGTGTTTGGTATCCATGTACTTGGCCTAAGATCATCTTTTTTATTTCATCAAACATTTGGGCAATATAGTGTGTTTTAGTGCATTAAAATTTGAAAAAAGTGTGTTTTTTCCAAAAAAAAAAGTGTTTGAAAAATCGCTGCGCAAATACTGTGTGAAAAAAAATGCAACACCCCCCATTTTAATCTGTAGGGCCTTTGCTTTAAAAAAATATATAATGTTTGGGGGTTCAAAGTAATTTTCTTGCAAAAAAAAAAATTAATGTAAACAAAAAGTGTCAGAAAGGGTTTTGTCTTCAAGTGGTTAGAAGAGTGGGTGATGTGTGACATAAGCTTATAAATGTTGTGCATAAAATGCCAGGACAGTTCAACCCCCCCCCCAAATTACCCCATTTTGGAAAGTAGACACCCCAAGCTATTTGCTGAGAGACATGTTGAGTCCATGGATTATTTTATATTTTGACACAAGTTGCGGGAAAAAGACAATTTTTTTTGCACAAAGTTGTCACTAAACGATATATTGCTCAAACATGCCATGGGCATATGTTGAATTACACCCCAAAATACATTCTGCTGCTTCTCCTGAGTACTTACCACATGTGTGAGACTTTTTGGGAGCCTAGCTGCGTACAGGACCCCAAAAACCAATCACTGCCTTCAGGCTTTCTAAGGGAGTAAAATGGTGATTTCACTTCCTCACTACCTATCACAGTTACAGAGGCCATGAAATGTCAAGATAGCACATAATCCCCCAAATGACCCCATTTTGTAAAAAAGACACTTCAAGCTATTTGCTGAAAGGCATGGAGTCCATGGAATATTTTATATTTTTCAACAAGTTTCTGGAAAATGTTTTCTTTTTTATTTATTTTTTTACAGAAAGTTGATACTAAATGATATATTGCTCAAACATGCCATGGGCATATGTGAAATTACACCCCAAAATACATTCTGTTGCTTCTCCTGAGTACGGGGATACCACACGTGTGAGACTTTTTGGGAGCCTAGCCGACTGGATCTGACATCCATGGAAAACCAGCCCCAGGTGGTCCTACAGTGGGTGAATGGTTGTGCAATAGTGCGTTCACTTTCTTTAAAATTAGACCAGGTGAGCATTTGTAACCTATATTCTAGTGTTTTTCGAATTGATAATAGGATATGTATTACTATACTAATGGTATAAATATATGTAAAATTATCCTTCGCGCTGGTGGATATAAATGGTGAAGTGCTCAAATGAACTAAAGTGCTGTGTACGAAATTAATATTGCTGCAAAATATGGGTGTTCACACCAAACACTTATGTCTAATTAAATGGGATATAAATTTCGCGCAATATTAAGTGAAAATAAATTCAAATAAAAAATGAGGTGTGTATATATGTAATGTGGAACACTGTTGTCTGTCAGGTGGTAGTGTAAAAATCTCTCTGGTCTGCTGGAAAATTCGCTGTTTTGGTTAAAAAGATGAGGTTAAAATGGCAATATATACTAAATTAATCCTCATACCACCCGTACCTAACATGCATAAATAAATATGACATAGTGCATAATAATTGTGCATAAGAATATTTCCAGTAGTGATTCGTATATGGTCTTCTCAAATCCACAATCCAAAAATGTGCAATAAGACTAAAAGTGCAACCTTAAAAATTATATATAGTGTACCATCTAAAAAATATATATATATAAATTCCAATAATGTGCAAAGTCCGTTTTGTTGCTTCAGTAATTTGTCGATTTTCTAGTGTCCAAGTGATAAAGTTTACTGAAGGATAAGAAAACCTCAAAAAAATATATAAAAAATCAAAAATAGAAAATCAAAATTCAAAATTAAAAGTAAAAATAAAAATAAATATAAAAATGAAGATGAAAATGAAAATAAAAATAAAAATAAAAATAAAAATAAAAATAAACATGAAAATAAAAATAAAAATAAAAATAAAAATAAAAATAAAAATAAAAATACAAATAAAAATAAAAATAAACAATAAAGAATCAAAAATGGAAAATAAAAAATAAAAAATAAAAATATGAAATAAAATAAAATAAAAGTAAATAATAAATAAAGAATAAAATAAAAATAAAATATAGAGGTGAGTCTTATTAAGAAAAATATCTGTGAATAATTCTTCTGGTATTGAAAAATAGATGTGGTGAAATTTTATCTTTCTGCTGCTGGTGTCCCTCCGTATGGTCTCACAGAACTCTCACCTTGCATTAGTAGTAATCAGGCATTCTGTGATATGTCTTTAAGGTGTGGGGATAATCTCTGGCAGCTTTCTCTTTCTCTGTTGTTTTCCCTCCTCCAACGCTCCCTTTCTCCAGCTCCACTCTAGTAAACTCAGTGTGGGGGAAATAGAATAGGGAGGGGGGAGAAGAAAAAGGCTCCACTAGTGCATTAAACTTTTAAAATCAGAAGGGGGAATATTTATTAGCTGTTGCTCTTACATTTCTCATATTTAAAAACAGGCAGAGTGAATATAAAAACGATCTGGCGTTCTCAGCGCCCTCTCACTTGTGCTTCAGATTCGATGTGTCGTTCCAGCCAATCCCTACGCGTTACGACACCGTCACGTGTCTTCATCTGGGGACTAGATGAAGACACGTGACGGTGTCGTAACGCGTAGGGATTGGCTGGAACGACACATCGAATCTGAAGCACAAGTGAGAGGGCGCTGAGAATGCCAGATCGTTTTTATATTCACTCTGCCTGTTTTTAAATATGAGAAATGTAAGAGCAACAGCTAATAAATATTCCCCCTTCTGATTTTAAAAGTTTAATGCACTAGTGGAGCCTTTTTCTTCTCCCCCCTCCCTATTCTATTTCCCCCACACTGAGTTTACTAGAGTGGAGCTGGAGAAAGGGAGCGTTGGAGGAGGGAAAACAACAGAGAAAGAGAAAGCTGCCAGAGATTATCCCCACACCTTAAAGACATATCACAGAATGCCTGATTACTACTAATGCAAGGTGAGAGTTCTGTGAGACCATACGGAGGGACACCAGCAGCAGAAAGATAAAATTTCACCACATCTATTTTTCAATACCAGAAGAATTATTCACAGATATTTTTCTTAATAAGACTCACCTCTATATTTTATTTTTATTTTATTCTTTATTTATTATTTACTTTTATTTTATTTTATTTCATATTTTTATTTTTTATTTTTTATTTTCCATTTTTGATTCTTTATTGTTTATTTTTATTTTTATTTGTATTTTTATTTTTATTTTTATTTTTATTTTTATTTTTATTTTTATTTTCATGTTTATTTTTATTTTTATTTTTATTTTTATTTTCATTTTCATCTTCATTTTTATATTTATTTTTATTTTTACTTTTAATTTTGAATTTTGATTTTCTATTTTTGATTTTTTATATATTTTTTTGAGGTTTTCTTATCCTTCAGTAAACTTTATCACTTGGACACTAGAAAATCGACAAATTACTGAAGCAACAAAACGGACTTTGCACATTATTGGAATTTATATATATATATTTTTTAGATGGTACACTATATATAATTTTTAAGGTTGCACTTTTAGTCTTATTGCACATTTTTGGATTGTGGATTTGAGAAGACCATATACGAATCACTACTGGAAATATTCTTATGCACAATTATTATGCACTATGTCATATTTATTTATGCATGTTAGGTACGGGTGGTATGAGGATTAATTTAGTATATATTGCCATTTTAACCTCATCTTTTTAACCAAAACAGCGAATTTTCCAGCAGACCAGAGAGATTTTTACACTACCACCTGACAGACAACAGTGTTCCACATTACATATATACACACCTCATTTTTTATTTGAATTTTTTATTTGAATTTATTTTCACTTAATATTGCGCGAAATTTATATCCCATTTAATTATACTAATGGTATGTTTTATATTCTATGTAATATAGATGAAATCAGTAATGCATATAGTGCCCTGATGAAGAGATAAGCGAAACATATTGGCTGCTTCTGCATACCTACGTAAATTGATTTCATACACCAAGTTGTAATTTAAGGTCACAATATGTATTTTGGCTGTATTGTCTTTTATCTGTGTTCTTCAATAAATTTATATTTTTTTATATTAACCGCTGTTGGTGTTGCTCACCTTTAAACAGACACACTACCTCCCTCCAAAATCTCATCATCCTTTTGAGAGTGCTATGTCTCTCGCTTCACAATTTTACTGTTTTTGCTATACCCATTGTATATGTGATTTGATGTAATATATGAGAATTGTATACTCTTTATGACTGTTTGATCTGTATTGTTTACATTACAGATTTATCCTCCTGAAGAAGCGGTCTTTTGATTGCGAAACTGTTGAGGATCGCATAAATCTGTGAACAAACTCTCTAACCAGTAAGCTGTTTGGAAGTCTTCTAGTATACCATCACGGTATCGATCTTCCTTTACTCCTTTAATACTTGATGTTGTGATACATGTTTTTATATGTACATATTACATCTCCACCATCTCACCCTTGCTAATGGGGGTTGCTTTGTGCCTCCTATGAGCTCCACCACCGCGGGGCTGGCTGTAATCCGCTGAATATGCCATGTTGTCCTTCCCGAATGTTCCACCGTGTGTTCGCATACAGAAGAGAGATGGTCACGCCCCAGTGTCATGACGCACTGAAGGTGGAGTTTGATGCATGCGCAGTGTATGTAATGCCAGAATGCACGGTTGATGGAATGGCCATAAGAACGATCTTGGAGTGGAGGAAGAATGATCGCCTATGCAAGAAAGGAGGCATAAAACGAAGGTACAATTGGAAATTGGGGCATAGGTGGATAGTGGCCTATACTGCTTAGATTGAGGCCTATATTGGGGTCAGCTTATGGGTTAAGCCAGACATTATGGTTTGTCTTGTGTTCTGTCTTGCAGGCATCATATCATTTATCATGACAGATAAATTTACTTCCCCTGAATCTCTACCCCAGTTCATTGACCTGTGCCGGGAGCTGCCCTGTCTCTGGAAGGTCAAGAGTAGAGATTACTCCAATAAAATATTAAGGAAGGCAGCTTTGGAGAAAATGGTTGAGTTGGTCAAACCAGTGTACCCCAAGGCAGACATCAACTATGTAAAGCAAAAAATTGCTAACCTAAGGACTACATTTTAAAGGGAGCTGAACAAGGTCCTGGAATCTGAGAGGTCAGGAGCAGAAGTGGATGACCTATATGTCCCCAGTCTGTGGTATTACAACAACCTGCGGTTTTTGACCAACCAGACAAAACCCAGGCCATCGCTGTCTACACTCCTGCTGAGACCACAGCTCCTGAGGTTTACACAGGTCCTGATGCACAGGAGGAAGATTTGGAGGAGCCCAGCTTGACCCAGGTATAGCAATGATGAACATATTTGTATCTAAAAATACAATGATGATAACTAGACATTATTGGTAAAATATTTCTACCTTAACAAAATAGTTTCCATATCAATAGACAGTAGTGACCAAAAATGATTTGAATAAGAATGAAAAATGCTGGAGTCACAATGATAGTCTTTTCTATTTCTCCAAATTCAATTTGCAACAGTGAGGAGATCAAAATTGTGTGTGATTGATGACCAAACCCTAAAAACTATTCTAATTATGTCCCATTTTCATACACAGGAAAGTGTCAGTCTGGAAGAGCCAGACCCCTCCCCTATGCCCTCCTACTGCTAAAAGGGCCAGGAAGAGCAGGAATCTAGAAGAGGCCACAGCTTCCTTCCTCAGCCAGGCCACTACTGCACTCTGTACAGACCCAGATGAGGCTGAGGCATTTGGGTGTGTGACTGCCAATAAATTAAGGCAGATGGCTGGTAAGGAATTCATCCTGTAGCTCCTCAACAAGGGGGTGAGGGGCCAAATTTCTGAAAACACCCACATTTTGGATTTTGTGGCCCCACCTCCACCACTTCCACAGCCAACCTGCACACCACAGCCACCCCACCCACCACAGCAGCATGGCGGTCAGTGGCAATTCTAGCCACAAGACCCCCAACAAGGCCGCTGGACTGTGGATTTTCACCCCTTCCCCACTTACTAATTTCTATTTTTTGATTTTTTTAATAATGATTTCATTCACCATTCATTAAATTTTCTATATTTTTGTATGCATAGAATGCACTTTTTGGTTAAGTTCTTTGTATTTGGATGGCGGATAGCAGCTCTAATTTATTTGTTTTATTTTTTTCTGCGCAATAAAAAAAATGTGTAGAATAATACTTGGCTATGTGTTTTACTTCAAATGACAGTTTGGGAGTAGACAGTTACATTTAAAAAATACAATGTAATTAAGGGACACCAACATAGTTGTATCTTTGATCTTAAAAACTATGGGATAATGGTGTTGTGGTAACTTGCCCAAAAAAACAAACAACAAGCATAATAATAATATTCTTGATATCACTAGAGAACAAAAGCCTTTTAAAATACGTTTGCCATAACTCCATCAGTATCACCAGTAAAGCAGCTTCATTATTATCCCATTAAAGAAAAAGAGAATGTGCGCTGCATTTCGACATTTCATAATTTGCCATGTCACGAATGTTAATTCTCCATCACGAACGCTAGTTTACAAGACCGATCGCTTCCAGCTCGTTCCTTGCTTCCGTTCATGCGTGTTTGTACTTTCGACTTTTGTGTGATGGACTTGTGTACTGACGAAAATCAGACAACAGACCATTGTCCGCCGAAAATTTACTAGCCTGCCATCCAACATTTGTTGGCCGAAAGTTGGACAACAGTTGTCAAAAGGAGCGTACTAACGGTAAGATTTTAGGACAACAGTCTGTCAACAGACAATCCCCTGCCAACAATCGCATCGTGTGCACAAGACTTTAATTGCCCAATTAGACAGTGCATTGAGATCAGCTTGTAAGTTGGAGACATCCTGTAAGGACGTTATTCTACTGCATTGCTTGGTGTCATCTGCAAAGACCAAAATTAATCTTTCCAAGCCTGTAGACTTTACCTTACACATGAGTCGTGTGTGGGGAACTGTGTCAAACACTTTTGCAAAGTCCAGGTATACCACGTTCACAGCCACCACTCTGTCCAAGGTTTTACTTACCTCCTCATAAAAAGAAATCAGGTTTATTTGACAACTTCTGTCTTTAATGAATCCATGCTGTCTGTTGCTTAAAATATATATTTTTTTAACAAGAACTTGTCTATGTAGTCTTTTATTAAACTCTCCAGTATCTTCCGGACTATAGAAGTTAAACTAACAGGTCTATAGTTACTTGGTAAAGACTTTGATCCCTTTTTAAATATCGGCACCAGATTGGCCCTGCGCGAATCCAGTGGTACTATTCCAGTTATTAATGAGTCCCTAAAAATTAGAAACAATGGCCTTGGGTAGAGGCCATCTGGTCCATATGCTTGATCCACCTTTATTCAGTCTAAATATTTCTGGACCATATCCCTTTTGAGCCATTGTGGATCATTTGGCGCTGTGTCAATACCACCCCCCATTATGGACATGAGCTCCCCCATGCTCCTTTGTATACACAGAACTGAAGAAAGTATTTAATAAATTTGCCTTCTCTTTGTCCCCAGTCACCCACTCTAGATTATTTTGTAAAGTGTGTGTAATATTATTTAACAGATATTACGTGATTAATAAAAAAGCTCCTTCCCTTCCTAAATAATAGGTGTGCATATAAAAAAAAACACATATATTCATATAGCATGATATCACAAACTCAAGGCAATCTGGTGCATGAAAAGAAAAGGGAAAAAAGGGTTGGGGGGGGGGGAGTTTGGAAAGGAGGGAAGGGAAAGTAAATACCTGATAAATTATGATGTTAACAAATTATTAATAATAATAATAATGAGAATGATAAAAACAGGGAGAAGAATTTGCATGATACATAATAATGATAAAGAAAAAAAAAATAATAACGACAATAAGTAGTACTACTAAAAATAATAATGGTCAAGGTTTGATATGCATTTATATGCACAAAAAATAGATGTATTGCTCAACTTTTCCAGGATTTATAGCTCATTTGTTATGGTTTTCCTAGTCTTTTTTAAATTTTTTTGTTTATCAATATAATACTTTGAATCTTGACCATTGTTATTTGAGTAGTACTATTTATTGTCATGATTTCTTTGTAATTTTTTGTGTTTGTGGAGGTATGTTGGGATTAGCAGAGAAGGAGGAGTAGGAAGAGGACACATTTGCAGCAGTTTCAATAACTGGCTATTCTGTTCCAGAGAGGAGGAAAATAGGAAAGGCTTTGTCAGCCATGCAATTACCTCTTCTATATGTTCTGGCCACTCTAAAAAAGAAAAGACTGATAAGTAGGGATTGTCCCGCTGTTCAAGTCGAATGTAAGTTTGAACAATCGGTGTTTGCCCGTTCCCCGAATTCCGAACATTATGGGGCGTTTGCCTGACCTGCATGCTTTGGCCAATCCGAGCACACTCTGCTGTGAGAGCCATGATTGGCAAAAGGCAAGGTGCCTTTAGCCAATCATGGCTCAGGGGGATAAGTTCATGCCCCACACTATATAAGGCTGCTTACACAGCGGCCGTATGTAGTGTGTTTGAGTGGACGGAGCTGGAGATAACTTGAGCTAGATTAGGTAGGTATATATATATATATATATATATATATATATATACACTCTGCATTCAGTGTAGCATATATATACAGTGCATTTGGCGGTATACAGTATATAATACATCTCAGGTGATTATATATATATGTATGTATGTATATATATATATATATATATATATATATATATATATATATATATATATACACACAGGTATATATACTCTGAATTCAGTGTAGACTATATATACAGTGCATGTGGCAGTGTACAATATAGAATACACTTCAGGCGGTGTACACAGCATATAATACAGTGCAGCCGGTGTACAGTTTCTAATACAGTGCAGGCGGTGTACACAGTATATAATACAGTGTGTACAGTTTCTAATACACTTCAGGCAGTGTACACAGCATATAATAGAGTGCAGCCGGTGTACAGTACATAATACAGTACATAATATATATAGTATATAATACAGTGTGTACAGTTTCTAATACACTTCAGGAGCTTCTAATACACTTCAGGAGTTTCTAATACACTTCAGGTGGTGTGTCCCCATCATTTCTGGAAGGTCACCAAGGAGAGGCAGATGCTTACAGGCCACTCAAAGAGGGCAAACTGCCTTTGTGTCTACAGTGAAAAGTGGTGGTGGCGAACATGTTGCATCCTCTGCAGGCAGGTCACACTTGTCCTTTTTTTCTGCTGCTGGTCGTGTTATTGAGCCACAACATGCAGAAGAGTTGGTGGAGTGGATTACTAAGCCGTCCTCATCCCTCTCATCCTCTGTCACCCAGGCTCATACTAGTTTGCCTTCCAACACAGCTGCCAAAGCAGCCTATTCCACCGGCTCCTTGCACATAGTTACTCCTTTCGTAGCCCCACCATCATGCACGGGGGAGTCACCAGAATAAATCGACCATAGTGTCGGTTACATGCTGCTGGAGGATGTGCAGCAATTTGAAGGCTCCGATGTTGATTCCCAGGTTGAGGAAGGGAGTAATGTAGGCCTAGCAAGAGGAGGTGTCACAGAAGGACAAGAAACTAGCAGTCATGTTCCCTCAGCTGCAGCATACTGTCAAGTTTGCTCCAGTGATGAGGAGGGAGGGGATGATGAGGTCACTGACTGTACTTAGGTGCCTCAGAGAAGAGAGGAGGAAAGTGAGAAGGAGGAAGATGCACAACTCCAACGAGGCAGGATGTCCTCCAGACGCCGGCTTAAGGGCAGCCATCCTATTGCATCACACCACAGAGCTCCACAGGTGCAGGGCGCTGCTATCTCCCCGCTGAATTCCAAAATTTTTTTGACAAATGTGCAGTAGATCGCACCGTTGCTGTTTGCAGTTTGTCAGAAGCGGATCAAGTATAGCCAGAACAGCACCCACTTGCTTGACAAGACATATGACGACCTGCCATGCAGTCCATTGCCAACAGCACCTGAAAGACCCACATAATAAAAAAAGGCGGACTTCTCCTCGCTCCTCATCTGTGATCTTAACCCCTACTATACTTCCAGTCATCTAAAAAACCTGCACTGAAAGAAATGAAGGTATAGCAATAGGCACCACAAGTACTTGCAGGTAATCTGCTAGCAGTACACCACCAGTTGCTGAACCATAAGAAAAAATACTGTCCCAGCCATCCACATGCTCAGCGTCTAAATGCTAGCTTGGCCAAATTGCTAGCACTGCAACTGCTGCCTTTTCAGCTGGTAGACTATGCCCCCCTTCGTGAAGTTGTGGAATATGCTGTACCACCACAATTGTTCCAAAACTATTTTTTTCCACGTAAGACCATTCTGGCTCTTTACCGTAATGTCCGAGGCAATGTTTTGGCCTCATTGGACAGGGCGATCAGTAGCAAGGTTCATATTACTGCGGACTCATGGTCCAGCAGGCATGGTCAGGGACATTACCTTTCCTTCACGGCACACTAGGCAGTGTTGGAGTTTGTTCCGCCACCACGCCTCCAAAAAGCTGGTGGTGATTCTGGCACATCTCTCTGCGCCACCCTTTCCTCTTCTTCTTCCTCTATGGCCACTTCTGCAGAATTGTTCTCTAAATCAGCAGTGCTCCCTAAGCGTTCAAAGGGCTACGCAAGCAGTCAGGCTAAAAGATGGCATGCTGTGTTTCAGTTGGTCTGCCTATGGCTCAGAGTTGGTTGAAAAAAATGGCGTGTGGTCCCCCCAAATCCATACCAGGCCCTTTGGGTCTGGCATAGATTTTAAGGGGAACTCTACTACATTTTTTTTAAATTGCCGTGGAGTCCCCCGAAGATCTATACCAGACCCTTATCTGAGCAAGCAGCCTGGCAGTCCAGGATGGGGGGACGAGCGAGCGCCCCCCCCCAAACCATACCAGGCCACTTGCCCTCAACAAGGGGGGCCCCAGATCCCCCCCCCCCTATTTGAATGGGTATAGGGTACCCCTACCCATTCACCAAAAAAGTGTCAAAAAGCAAAAACCACAATAGACAGTTTTTGACAATTTCTTTATTAAAAAAGAAAAAAAAAGTTTCCCGCAATGTCCAGCCATCTTCAATCACGCCGCCCGACGGTCCCCCCAAAAAAACCTCTGCCTCAATGTTTTGCTTTTCAGCGTGATTGAAGATGGATGTACATCACTGGACACTTTTTTTTTCTTTTTTAATAAAGGAATTATTATTATTATTATACAGGATTTATATAGCGCCAACAGTTTACGCAGCGCTTTACAATATAAAAATTGGGACAATACAGTTATAATACAATTAAATACAAAAGAATTAAGAGGGCCCTGCTCAGTAGAGCTTACAATCGAATAGGGTGGGGCAGGTGGTACAAAGGGTTGTAACTGTGGGGAATGAGCTGATAGAAGTGGTAGGAGATTAGTTGGAGACGTGATAGGCTTTCCTGAAGAGATGAGTTTTCAGGGATCACTTGAAGGTGGCAAGAGTAGGCGATAGCCAGACAGCTTGAGGTAGCGAGTTCCAGAGGATGGGAGAGGCTCTGGAGAAATCCTGGAGATGAGCATGGGACGAGGAGATGAGAGAGCTTGAGAGCAGGAGGTCTTGAGAAGAGCGGATAGGACGATATGGGCGATATTTGAAGACAAGATTGGTGATGTAGCTCGGGGCAGAGTTGTGAATGGCTTTGTATGTTGTGGTTAGTATTTTAAATTTAATTTTCTGGGTGATTGGGAGCCAGTGTAGGGATTGGAGGAGAGGGTTGGCAGACACTGAGCGGCTGGTAAGGTATATAAGTCTGGCAGCAGCATTCATGATAGACTGAAGAGGCAGGCCAATGAGAAGGGAGTTGCAATAGTCAAGGCGAGAGATAACAAGGAAGTGAATGAGGAGCTTGGTGGTTTCATTTGTTAAAAAGGGGCAAATTTTAGAGATGTTACGGAGGTGAATTCTACAAACTTTTGACAACAACTGAATTTGAGGCTGAAATGTCAAATCAGAATCTAAGATTACACCTATTTCCCTGGCGTGAGGGGAGGGACTGATGGTTGCATTGTTGATTTTGATGGAAAAGTCATGGAGAGGGGCACGGGTAGGGGGGAATATTAATAGCTCAGTTTTAGAGCGATTTAGTTTAAGGAAGTGGTGCGACATCCATGCTGATATGTCAGTTAGTAAGTTAGTAACACGAGAGGAGACTGAAGGAGTGAGGTGAGGAGTAGACAGATAGATTTGGGTGTCATCAGCGTATAAGTGGTATTGGAAGCCGTGGGGGTTATCAAGTGTCCAAGGGAGGAGATGTAGATAGAGAAGAGAAGGGGTCCAAGAACAGAGCCTTGGGGGACCCCCACAGAAAGGGGCAATGGAGAGGAGGAGACAGAGTTGTAGGTGACACTGAAGGAGCGCTGTGATAAATAGGCAGAGAACCAAGATAGAGCAGAATCTCGGAGGCCAAGGAAATGTAGTTTATTGAGAAGGAGTGGGTGATTAACAGTATCAAAGGCCGTAGAGAGGTCAAGTAGTAGGATTATGGAGTACTGGCTGTTGGTTTTAGCAGTTAGTAAATCGTTAGTGAGTTTTAGTAAAGCAGTTTCTGTTGAGTAGGGATGAGCCGAAGTTTTAAAAATGGCTGTTTTTTCAGGAGCAGTGATTTTAATAATGCTTAAAGTTAAACAATAAAAGTGTAATATTCCTTTAAATTTCGTACCTGGGGGGTGTCTATAGTATGCCTGTAAAGTGGTGCATGTTTCCGTGTTTAGAACAGTCTGACAGCAAAATGACATTTCTAAAGGAATAAAAGTTATTTAAAACTACTCGCGGCTATAATGAATTGTCGGTCTGGCAATACACATGATAGTTCATTGATAAAAACATGGCATTCTCCCACAGGGGAACCCTGAACCAAAATTAAGAAAAAAAAAATGCGTGGGGGTCCCCCAAAATTCCATACCAGGCCCTTCAGGTCTGGTATGGATATTAAGGGGAACCCCGCACCAAAATAAAAAAAATGGTGTGGGGGTCCCCCTCAAAATCCATACCAGACCTGAAGGGTCTGGTATGAATTTTAAGGGGAACCCCGCGTCAAAATTAAAAAAAGAATGTCGTGGGGGTTCCCTTAAAAATCTATACAAGACCCTTAACCGAGCACGCAAACTGGCAGGCCGTGGGAAAAGAGGGGGGACGAGGGAGCGCCCCCCTCCTGAACCATACCAGGCCACATGCCCTCAATATTGGGAGGGTGCTTTGGGGTAGCCCCCAAAGCACCTTGTCCCCATGTTAATGGGGACAAGGGCCTCATCTCCACAACCCTTGCCTGGTGGTTGTGGGGGTCTGCGGGCAGGGGGCTTATCAGAATCTGGAAGCCCCCTTTAACAAGGGGACCCCCAGATCCCTCCCCCCCGTGTGAAATGGTAATAGGTTATAAAAGTACCCCTACCATTTCACAAAAAAAGTGTCAAAAATGTTAAAAATGACAAGAGACAGTTTTTGATAATTCCTTTATTTAAAGTCTTCTTCTTTCCATCTTCTTTGGGTCTTCTTTGGGTCTTCTTCCTTCCTTCTTCCTTTGGTTTCTTCCTCCATCTTCTTCTTCCTATGGTTCTTCCTCCGATCCTCTGCTTCTTGCTCCAGTGTTCTCGTCTGGCATCTTCCTCTGCAGCGTCTTCTTCCCCGCTTCGTTCTTGGGCTGCTCCGCATCCATGGGAGGCTCCCGCTGTGTGACGCTTCTCTTCTTCTGACACTTCTTATATAATGGAGGGCGGGGCCACCCGATGACCCTGTCCCCCTCTGATGCACGGGGACTTGACGGGGACTTCCCTATGGATTTCCCTGTGATGTCAGAGGGGGAGGGGTCACCCGTTACATCACCAGGTGGCCCCGCCCTCCGTTATATAAGAAGTGTCAGAAAAAGAGAAGCGTCACACAGCGAGAGCCTCCCATGGATGCGGAGCAGCCCAAGAATGAAGTGGGGAAGAAGACGCCGTGGAGTAAGATACCGGACGAGAACACTGGAGCAAGATGCAGAGGATCGGAGGAAGAAGCACAGGAAGAAGAAGATGGAGGAAGAAACCAAAGGAAGAAGGAAGAAGACCCGAAGAAGATGGAAAGAAGAAGGCTTTAAATAAAAGGAATTGTGAAAAAATGTCTCTTGTCCTTTTTAACATTTTTGACACTTTTTTGTGAAATGGTAGGGGTACTTTTGTACCCCATTTCCATTTCACCCAGGGGGGCAGAATCTGGGGGTCCCCTTGTTAAAGGGGGCTTCCAGATTCCAATAAGCCCCCCGCCCGCAGACCCCCACAACCACCGGGCAAGGGTTGTGGGGATGAGGCCCTTGTCCCCATCAACATGGGGACAAGGTGCTTTGGGGGGTTACCCCAAATCACCTTCCCAATGTTAAGGGCATGTGGCCTGGTATGGTTCAGGAGGGGGGGCGCTCTCTCGTCCCCCCTCTTTTCCTGCAGCCTGCCAGGTTGTGTGCTCCGATAAGGGTCTGGTATGGATTTTTAGGGGGACCCCCACGCCATTTTTTAAATAAATTTTGGCACAGGGTTCCCCTTAATATCCATACCAGACCTGAAAAGCCTGTTATTGAATTTCAGGGGACCCCCACGCATTTCTTTTTCTTAATTTTAGTTCGGGGTTCCCCTGTGGGGGAATCCAATGCTGTTTTTATCAATGAACTTTTATGTATATTGCCGGACTGACATTTCATTATAGCCGCGAGTAGTTTGAAATAACTTTTATTCCTTTGGAAATGTCATGTTGCTGTCAGACTGTTCTAAACACAGCAAACTTGCACCACTTTACAGGCATACTATAGACACCCCCAGGTACAAAATTTAAAGGAATATTACACTTTTATTGTTTCACTTCAAGCATTATTAAAATCACTGCTCCCGAAAAAACATCAGTTTTTAAAACTTTTTTTGCATTGATACATGTCCCCTGCGGCAGGACTCCCCTGCAGCAGGTCCCCAAACACTTTTTTATGACAATAACTTGCATATTAGCTTTTAAAATTAGCACTTTTGATTTCTCCCATAGACTTTTAAAGGATGTTCCGCGGCTTTCGAATTTGCCGCGAACACCCCAAATTGTTCGCTGTTCGGTGAACGGCGAACAGCCAATGTTCGAGTCAAACATGAGTTTGACTTGAACAGACAGCCCATTCCTACCGTGGAGTGCTGCGAGCGAAAGCCAGACTGTAAGGGGTCAAGAAGGTTCTAGAAGTTTAGAGGTAAATGGGAGCAATGAGATGGGTCTTAAGTTGTTCAGGTTGGTAGGCTACAGTGAGGGCTTTTTAAGTATGGGAGTGATCTGCGCATGTTTTAGAGGGGAGGAGGTGCCACTAGAGAGGGAGAGATTAAAGATGTGAGTGAAGGAGCATAGGATAGAAGAAGAGGGTGACCGTAGTAGTTGTGAGGGAACAAGATCCAAGGGACAATTGGTTAATTGGTTATTAAAAATTGTCTTTTGTGGTTTTTACTTTTTAAAACTTTTTTTAGTGAATGGGTAGGGGTACAATGTACCCGTTACGCATTCACATGGGGGGACGGGATCTGGGGGCCCCTTGTTAGGAGGGCTTCCAGATTCTGATAAGCCCCCCCACCCGCAGACCCCCACAACCAATGGTCAGAGTTGTGGGGACGAGGACTTTGTTCCCATCAATGCACCCTCCCCATGTTGAGGGCAAGCGACCTGGTATGGCCTGCCAGATTGCTTGCTCGGATAAGGGTCTGGTATGAATTTTGGCTTAAAATAAACATTTTGGGGGGACCCCATGCCATTTTTTAAAAAATTTTGGCATGTAGTTCCCCTTAATATCCATACCAGACCCAAAAGGATCCAGCAATACATTACAGCCGTAAGCAATTTTAAATGACATTTTTTCCTTTAGAAATGTCATTTTGCTGCGGCACTTTAAAACACATCAGACAAATGTGCCACTTTACAGGCAGACAAAGGGGACCCCCTAGGCATGATATTTAAAGGAATATTTAATTTTTATTGTTTCACTTTAAGCATAAAAATCACTGCTCCTGAAAAAACGGTTGTTTTAAAAACTTTCTTTTGCATTGATACATGTCCCCTGAGGAAGTACCCGGGTCCCCATACACTTTTTGTGGCAATAACTTGCATATAAGGCTTTAAAATGAGCACTTTTGATTTTTCATGTTCATATCCCATAGACTTTAATAGGGTTTGCATGTTCGCAGAATTTTTTTGTCTGTTCGCATTTTCTGGTGCTTACAGAACGGGGGGGGTGTTTGGCCCATCCCTACTAATAAGCCTTGCTACTTAGTGCTCTAAATGGTGCAGTCCGACCACTGATTTGTGCTGTAGGAACTGCTTGCCCCTTACTGCCTCCATGGGAATAAGGATATGGTGCTTTGGTGCACTGAAGATCTCAGAGAAAACCTAAACCCAAAGCTTATCCCTATTCATTATTCACTCACTTATAGTCTTATTTTTTATTAATTTTTTTTACAAAAAAAACATAACAGCATCCTCTCTTTATTATTGTTCTTTATTTCTTTACTCTGTTATCCTTGTAGTTATGTGTTTTTAGGTTGTTATGTGTAAATTTTGAATTTCATGAATGAACAAATTCTCAGTCCTTGAGAATAATTAGTATTAGTGTTCATTGTTAATCATTTGCCTGCTTTCACAGTTTTGTTTTATGTTTTAATTATGTTAGCATTTTCTAAAAATACTTTCCATAGCATGCTATACAAGAAGTATATGAAAGAGAAATTTCACCAGTAATTATATACTTATAGTTTTAACATCTCCTTGGTCTCTTCCCACCACTTAAACTGCCAGGTCACGCTCATTTGATCTTTACAAGAGAACTGCGAAAAGTGGCTCTTAAAGGTTGTTATTAAGGGCTCATCTTGGAATGACCAGAAGGATGCCTACAGTATATGTGTCTGACAGTAAGATGCATCCGATGTTTTAGAAGGAACATTACTGTTAGGTGCCTCATCAGGGGACATCCAGCTGATCAGCTTAAATGGAAGTAACATCTGCCTAGTGAAAAATCAGAAGCACTCAAGCCTGATAGTATAATTGCAGCGACATACAGGGTATAATTTTATTAAAATGTGTCATACTAATAGCTTAAAACAGCATACTATATTTAATTAACCTTATTTGGAACCATAATAATGATTATTTAATAAGCTAATACACAAGGTCACTTGAACATAATTAATATATAATATATAGCAAGCAATTCCCTTTGAAATTGAAGTTTCCCTTGCAAAGTGGACATGTTCTACTCCTTTTGTAAATCTACCCCACAGTATAGTGAATCCAGGTTCAGGATGACATCAATTGAGCCTTGTTATTGAGGGCCTGTGGGGTTGGGGCTTGTGTCAATGAGCAAAGGTATTATACTTTCAGGTACATTCCATATGCATTTGAATCAGTTTGAGATGCCTATGAGATCCTCCAGAGTACATTGACAGATGAATTTGACAAGCACTTGACAATCTTCTAACTTCCATGGACCCTCCTTTCAACTGCCATCAAGCATTCTTTGCATTCCTATTGACCAAAACTAGTTATGACATAAAGAAAAGCCTGTCATTGCAAGAGGAAAAGGAAAGAAAAAAGTCAGTAAAAGCAGTTCCCATTTTGTGTTCTCATATGTTCAAGTTTAGTACCAAACCCAAATTTCTTAGGATTGCCACCTAGTAAACACAATGGGTTTTCTCAATAGAACACAATTTTATGGAAGCATTGGGGTTGATTTACTAAAACCGGAGAGTGCAAAATCTGGTGCAGCTGTGCATGTTAGCCAATCAGCTTATAACTTCAGCTTTTTCAATTTGGAATTGACAAAAATAACATGGGGACTTGATGGTTACTGTGCAGACCTGCACCAGATTTTGTACTCCCCAGTTTTAGTAAATCAGCCCCATTATGTATAAAAAAAATAAATTTTTAAAAGCCTAATTATGTTCACACACACAGCTTTTATTTCTTAATCTCCATCCTCACACATTTAATCATTGGCTATCTCCCCAACATGTTGCTCTCAGAACCCCACACTTTATCTGAAAAAGAGAATTAAAATATATATTTTGGATAAATAGCACCATTTACATATAAAAATATAAGTGTAAGCAAGGGAATTAGCTTAGGCTATGCAAATGTCAGGTATAATAATATCACTTGCCTAACTGGACCCTTTCTATAGAATTGTACTGCTCATCCCTTCATTTAAAAATACCCCCAATGATTTGTTTTGTCTTTTAGGCTATTAGGCCTGAACATTCTCTTAAAATTATCCCTCCCCTCCAATGCTTAAAGGTTTTGTAAACCCTCATGGTTTTTCACCTTAATGCATTCTATGTTGCTGCAGCGCCCCCCCCCCGTCCCCATTTTACTTACCTGACCCCGATCCTTCTCCGGCTGGGATCGAGCACACCAGCTCTACCTGCTGTTTCGTGTCCTGATTGGATAGGTTGATAGCAGCGCAGCCATTGACTCCCGCTGCTGTCAATCAAATCAAGTGACGAGGCGCCGTGGGGCAGGGCCGAGTCCTGCATTCTGTGTGAATGGATATAGATGCGGGACTCGGGAGCGCACCCGCACGGGTGTCCACCAAGGAGAGTGCTTCTCCAATGTGGACACTCGATGCAGGGAGGAAGCACCAGCGCCACTGAGGGACCCCAGAAGAGGATGATCGGGGCCACTCTGTGCAAAACGAACTGCACAGTGGAGGTAAGTATGACATATACAACTGTTATTTTATAAGGCTAACAAAATATGTGCATTTCAATGTAATTTCAAGGCTCAACCCTGGCTTTGGAGATGTCAGCAAAAACAACCATGTTAGCCGTGGTCACAGACCAGATAGGGTCAGTCTTCTTTCCACCCAAAAAAGTTCAATGTGGTACAGGATGGGCAATTTCTATTCAACAATTTTCTAAAGCTGGATACACATTATACAATTTTTGTTGTTCAATTTCCTTTAGATTTACCTTCAACTATGTAGTACAAGGGCCTGCCTGATTGCATACAATTTAAAAGTGTTTTGATTTGATCTCGTATTATATGGTTTTGGTGAATCTAAAGAAAAGTTACACTATAGAATTGTATAAAAATTGTATAGCGTGTAGCCAGCTTTTGAAGCCAATTTCTCCCAAATAATAATCTTAGGTTGTTATCTGTGGCACTTAGTCATCTTCGAAGAAGTGACTGCAAACATCTACCAGTAACATTGGCCCTGAGCAGTAACTAATATGGCATTGACATTTCTGCCAAAAATGAGTCACCTGCAAGCATCAATGCTTTAAAGGAATCAAAATGAAATACACGTCTTTCCTTGTTCCTCAGCTGCATACCAGTTTTGTATACATTGAACAAGTAGGGCAATGATTCAGTTTGCGATGTACAGAATCAAAAAAGATGCAGTCTGAAGGAGGGGCTTATTACAGCTGCAGGGTTTCAAGCATATAAGCATTAAACCAATTCTCAGCTATTGCCAACTAGACACTCTATATCGAAATTGTGTTAAAAAATAAATCTCACTTCAAACACTGTCCAAAACTAATTACTGGGAAAAAGTTTGCAATCAGGTAATTTTTGCCTTCAGGAACTTTTGTTTGTTGTTTTCAGACAACTATAAAGTTTGATTATATTTCATAGGTTTGTGTGGATTTTCTCATAGTATAAATATATTGCACATGTCTTTAAAGGTGTGCAGAGTTCTGACCTATTGTTTTAAAGAAGCATTGCTTGCGGTTTTTCAGCACTTAAGAGTTTTTCTACTCCATCTTCACCAAAATCCTAAGTAAAAGGCCACAGAATAGTAAAACCTACATCTGTAAAAATAAAACAGTAGCAGGCCCAAATTACAAGTTAACAAGCAGTATAAATGTTTTTGGCGATTAGGTCAAGAAACAAAAAAATATATATAAATAGTCTCGGAAATCAATACAAAATGCTAGGACATATGCTATACAGGATGTTTTATCTTCTTAAAGAGAACAAACAATAGAGTTTGCAGTGGTTGAATCTGCTCACCGGTTTTCGCTAAAGAAAAACTTTAAGCAATCCTTTCATTTTCTGATGGTAACAGAAATGTCTTCCAAATAAAACAGTGTATCCTATAACTTTACTAGTGCAAAATTCTTGGACAGAAACGTTGATCAAGTTTTTCCCTCTAGACCCAGATATTTCTCTATTGGGAGTTGCCAGCCTGCCCTGCACACTTCAAGGCAAGCTGGAAAGTCAAAACTAGACTGATAAACACAGATTAAATTCCTAAGACATCTCAGCCCTTTCCAAAACAGTCATGTAACACTGCTCTCTGCACATTCGAATGAGCAGTGTTTAGTTAGAGAAAAGGACTTAAAGCCGGAGTCTGGGAATAAGAGCAAGTCTACACTTGCAATGGAGCCCCTCCCCACACTGCCAGAATTAAAGGGTTGTTTAGTCTAAGGATGCAGGATATTGCTTACCTTACCCCCTCCCCCCCCAGTCCAGCAGGACCCAGCACTGTTCTCTTCTACCTAAAGCTCTGAGCTTTGGGTGGTCCCTCAGTGTCATCACATACAGTGCAGGACTTTTAACCGAACATCGTACATGGAGTGGGTGAGTATGCAACATTGACAGGGTGTGATGCCTTCTGGCGCAAGGGAAAAGGTAAGTACTACACCTTATCCCTGCATCCCTAGAATAAATGAGACATTAACAATTGTAGCATGGGAGGTGTCTATTTTTGATAATAATCAAATGTGTTTAAAATAGCCGATGGAGAAGATTTTAAAGGTACAACTTGCTTGGGAAAGAAAAGTTTCCATTTCAGCTGAAAAAATAAAAGAATATCTCCACGTGGAGTGAAGTAATGATGAATATTTATATAAAAATAAAAAGTGCAAAAATGCAATAAAATGTCCAAAATATTCCTAAATCACATGAAAAAATAATAAATCACAAAAAATGTGGTGAACACAAACATATAGATAGAGAGTGCAAATATGCAATAAAATGTCCAAAATCACGTGAAAAAATATTAAATGTGGTAAACACAAAAATATATAAATATATATTTATATCATGAAAAATAGGCTAAAAAAAGGCTAAATAGTCCTCTACAGTAGTGGATAAAGTGTTAAACTTCTGCCGTCTTCACAAACTGATGGATCATATATATGTGATGTTGAATAGATACATACACATATAAATGTCCATATATGTTCCTAGGTATTCCGCAAATAGCCTCTTTATACTAAAGTCTCCCAGAACTCTCACCTCAGTTTTAGAAGTAAATCGCATCCATAAGTAATAAAGGGTCTCCACTATCGCCTATGGCCACTTGTTAAGGTGTACACACTGTAGATGAGCTCATAGGTGTTCCTCCAATAGATAAGATGATCCACTCTATTGCCTCAGTTTCAATCCAGTACACAATGCCTCAGTGTAAGAAAAGGGAAACAAGACAAAAAAGCCTCCAATAGTGTAGTGTGTTATGGGCCAAACATGATATTTATTACCCAGGTGGACTCTTACATTAAAAAATGTTAAAAACAGACAGAGAACAAAATCGGTGTTGCCTGTCATCATTCAAAAAAATTCCAGAAAAAGAGAACTGAGTTTGTGGCCACTAATAGTTCTGGGAGACTTTAGTATAAAGAGGCTATTTGCGGAATACCTAGGAACATATATGGACATTTATATGTGTATGTATCTATTCAACATCACATATATCAGATCCATCAGTTTGTGAAGATGGCAGAAGTTTAGCCTCTATATATTTTTTGTGATATATATATATATATATATATATATATATATATATATATATATATATATATATATATATATATTTTTTTTTTTTTTGTGTTTACCACATTTAATATTTTTAAAATTTTTTCACATGATTTTGGACATTTTATTGCATTTTTGCACTCTCTATATTTGTGTGTTCACCACATTGTTTTGTGATTTATTATTTTTTCATGTGCTTTAGGAATATTTTGGACATTTTATTGCATTTTTGCACTTTTTATTTTTATATATATTCATCACTACTTCACTCCACGTGGAGATATTCTTTTATTTTTTCAGTGATATATTTGTTGGGTTATCTTACCACAGTGTTTTTTAGGGATATTTATTTATTATTTATTTTTTACGCAAGATCACTTTATATAGATTTTACATGTTTTGGTGTTTTGTGATACACATTAGGTTTTGCTGCATTAGATACACTTTTTTAACGCTAGATTTTTGTCACTAGCCACATTTTTTAGTTACTCTCAGTAGCGCGAGGGACACTTTCACTCATTTTTCAATTTCAGCTATTGTTCTTACATTGTGGGAAAGATTTAGGAATACGATTTAACATTGTGTGCTTGTTCCAGCAATCTGTAATTCTAAATACTGTATCTTATTTAGAGATGAGCTGTCAATTTAGTTTGAACCTAGGCTTGGACCAAATTTTGCTTCTTTCTAGGTTTGGCAAACATCTGCACTCAATGCTCTTCAGAATTGGAGGGAGGTGGCAAGCAAACTGTTAGACAGGGCCAATTTGGTTGTTTTGCAGGCTGGCTGGTAAATGTGCTGGGATGTTTTTTGCTTGTTTGCCATGTGCGTTGCCCTTCCATGTGCACTTTGCTGCAAAGGCTAATTATAGGTTTGGGTGATTGCCTTTTTTTTTACAGTTGGTCAAATTGGGTGCAGGGATGCACTGGATGCCTTCGCTGTCATTGTTCTATTGCTGGATGTTACTTGCATCTCTGTGCCTTTAAGGAGGGATGGGCTTCCTCCAGGCACACCTGCCCTTCACCATCAATTTGTCACAAATGTCACGTCTATCCCAACAAAGGTGGTCAGGGGTTCCCACTTTAAGTGAAACAATAAAAATGAAAAATTCCTTTAAATATAGTGCCTGGGAGGCACTCTTATGCCCTGTACGCACAATAGGATTATCCGATGGAAAATGTGTGATAGGACCTTGTTGTCGGAAATTCCGACTGTGTGTGGGCTCCATCACACATTTTTCATAGGAATTTCCGACACACAAAGTTTGAGAGCTTGCTATAAAATTTTCCGACAACAAAATCCGTTGTCGGAATTTCCGATCGTGTGTACACAAATCCGATGCACAAAGTGCCATGCATGCTCAGAATAAATTAAGAGATGAAAGCTATTGGCTACTGCCCCGTTTATAGTCCTGACGTACATGTTTTACGCCACCGCGTTCAGAACGATCAAATTTTCCGACAACTTTGTGTGACCGTGTGTAAATCCATGGATTTTGTTGTCGGAATGTCTGATCAATGTCCGACCGTGTGTACAGGGCATTAGTCTGCCTGTAAAGTGGCACTTCTGTAGCATGTATAGAATATGCTGCTGCAAAAATTACATTTCTAAAGAGAAAAAAATACATACAATTATATTTAAATTTCTGGCAATACAATATCATTGCCAGCAATAGAAAAATGTTAAAATAATGGCGGGGGGTCCCCCCCAGTCCATACCAGGCCCTTTGGGGCTGGTGTGGATTTTAAGGGGAACCCCATGCCAAAATGTAAAAAAATGGCATGGGGTCCCCCCTAAATACATACCAGATCCTTCTCTGAGCATGGAGTATGGCATTTCAGGAAAGGGGGGGACAAGCCACATGCCCTCAACATTGGGGGTGGGTGCTTTGGGGAGGGGGGGGCTCTGCACCCCGCCTCCACCTCAAAGCAGCTTGTCCCCATGTTGATGGGGACAAGGGCCTCTTCCCAACAACCCTGGGCTGTGGTTGTCGGGTCTGTGAGTGGGGGGCTTATCGGAATCTGGAAGCCCTCTTTAACAGTTTTTTTTTATTTTGTTTAAATTGTTTTTTAATTAAAAAAAAATATAAAAATACAGAGACAGTTTTGGGTCCATGACGTAGGAAGGGGCAGTGCCACCAGGTGACGTAGACAGGTGGTCCTGCCCATTCCCTATAAAAGAACTATTAAACGGAGGAGCTGGCAGTAGGCATAGTGTCAGCGAGGGCAATTTTTTCTTTTTTTTTTACAGGTCGGCGGGCGGGGTGATTGACGAAAGATCTACATCAGGGGACACTGGTTTTTATTTTTAAATAAAGGATTTGTTAAAAACTGTCTCTGTGTTTTTATTATTTTTTGTCACTTTTTTGGTGAATGGGTAGGGGTACAATGTACCCAATACTCATTGACATAGGGGGGGCTGAATCTGGGTGGTCCCTTGTTAGGGGGGCTTCCAGATTCTGATAAGCCCCCTGCCTGCAAATCCGGACAACCACAGCCCAGGGTTGTCAGGAAGAGGCCTTTGTCCCCATCAACATAGCACCCACCCCCCCATGTTGAGGGCATGTGGCCTGGTATGGTTTAGGAGGGGCCGCTCGGTCACCCCCCCTTTCCTGACCTGTCTGCTCTGATAAGGGTCTGGTATGGGATTTGGGGCAATGCCGGCATTCTTTTCTTTGCATTCATCTGTCAGTGGGGACATATGATGACTCATGGTTGTTAAGGATGTGGGTGGCCAGCTTCTCGGCCCGCTGCTTAACTTCCAGCTATTTTTTCACACAGAATTCGGATCGGTCGATTGTTTTTCGACCAATCCGAATTCTAATTGTTCTGAAAAGTTGGAATTCATTAGAAAATTAATGAATTGAATTAATTTTAATGTAAACAAAACAAAATTTAATAAAAATGAAACTAAACTAAACAAATTCCAAAACCAAACTAGATGAATTCCATAATGAAACAAAATTAGTAACATAAGAAATCTATTTGAAATGAAACAAATTTTTACGTTCTGCACATGTCTAGACCGCAATATATACAGAGGTCCCTTGACGTGGGAACTGTGGCTTACAAATGTATTTTCAAATGTGTGCAAACAAAACCCTCTGTTTTTAATACAAAATCTTAGACAGGGCCAATTTGGTTATTTTGCAGGCTAGCTGGTAAGTGTGCTGGGAAATAGGCTAGTTATTGGTTAAGTTATTAAGTTAAGTTATTGGATACATTTAGTAGTGATGTTACTAACTTTGACAGCTTCCCCTCTGGCTGGTTGTCAGGATGCCAGATGCCTGCCCACCTGGCCCATTCAGATGTTAGCATAGAGGTGTTGTGTCCCCTCCAATATTTGAATATAGATTTTGAAGGAAGCCTCGTGCAAGAAAAAAAACATGAGATCCCCAATCCAAGTATGCTTCCTGCCTAGCTATGTAAGGGGGTATGACCGTGAGCCCCCACCTCTCCTAAATCATACCAGGCTTAATGACCTGAACATGGAAGAGTACATTGACAGGGGGGAACCAGGCAAAGAACTTTGTTCCATGCTGATGACGACAAGGGCATCTTCCCCACAACCCAGTATTGTGGTAGTGGAAATCTGTGGGTGGGGTGTTTATTGGTAAATGTGGTATAGTACCAAAGTCTCCACTGAGACTTTGATGGTGAAAGGGCCCTTGCTTCCTCAACATTGGGACAAGGTACCTTTCAAGGGTTGGGGGAAGTTGCCACCCTTCTTGCAAGGTACCCACAGTTGGTGATGTCAGCCGGGAGTATAGATTCATTTAAAACACGTTTAGATGTGTTTCTTTGTGAGTTCAGTGTACAGGGATAAGGGAAATTGTAGTCACACACACACATATACAGGTTGAACTGGATGAACTGGTGCTTTTATTCAACATTATCAACTATGTGACTAAGTATAGATATGTACACCAATGTTAAAAGGCATGTGGCAAATAGGATACAGGAGGGGTGGAAGGGGGTACATGCTCACTTCCCTCTTTTTCCTGGCTATTAAGGCTACATGCTAGGATAAAGGTCTGCTATGAGTGTCAGGGGGGATTCTGTTATTTTTTTCTAGCTGCTGTCAAAAATGGGACTTTTGATTTTTTTATGTGTACTTTTAACTAAAAAATGTTGAAGGATTCTCCTTAAAATTCCAACTAGGCCCTTACACAGGCATGCAACCTAGGTGACCAGGAAAGGAAGGGCATTGAGTTTGTGCACCTTCCCCTCCTTCTGGAACCCTGAACCACACCACACAACATGTCTTTTAACATTAGAGAAACCTTGCAGGGGGAGGGAGGGGGGAGTGGCAAACTCACTTGTGAGGCATCTTCTCCTAGTGTTGAGGGGCAAGTGCCTCTTTTCTGAATCTGGTCCCCAAGAGAATGGGGGGCTTATAGGAAGCCCCCTTTATAACACCAGATCTCAGAGAGGGAAGGGAGAAGCAGAAGAATTAGCCATGTAGATGTATTGCATTGCAAGAAGCATGTTAATAGGGGGAGACAGCAGAGTGATGAGGTCATCGGTGAGCTGTGTATATACTATACACAAAACATATGATATACAGTATATTTATATAATTTATTCCCCAAATAAATACGGTATTTTATAAAAAATGAACATATCTGTATACAGTATGTATGTAAGCATTTCGTTACTAAATAATTCATAAATGTAAGTAACTAATTACAAGCAGAACACACAATGTGAACATATCAATGCAAATCCATACACAAACGATACTATTTTAAGCTCCAAATGTGTGCATGGTGTGATCTATTATCAGGATCATATACTGTAAATGGTACATTTTGCAAAAAATTCAACCACGTTCTTCATGTAGAACTGCATTGCAGTCGTGGCAAGATACAAATTGCAATGTATAAGGAAAGAGTATCACTGTGTGGACCCTAACTGAGGGATTCAATGTAATGTCCTAATTCACAATTTACTCTTCAGTAATGGACAATTTCTATCTGCATAATAAATCAATACTAACTTTTGCAAGAATCATTAGCAAATTTGTTGAGTATAACTTACTAAACCTGTCAAGCTAAATACAGTGAGGGAAAAAGTTTTGGTCCCCTGCTGATTTTGTAGGTTTGCCTACTGACAAATGATCAGTCTATTATTTTAATTGTAGGTTTATTTTAACAGTGAGAGACAGAATAACAATAAAAAAATTCATAAAAACGCACTTCAAAAAAGTTATAGATTGATTTGCATTTTAATGATAGGAATAAGTATTTGACCCCTTCGCAAAACATGACTTAGTACTTGGTGGCAAAACCCTTGTTGGCAACCACAACAGTCAGACGTTTCTTGTAGTTGGCCACCAGGTTTGCACACATCTCAGGAGGGATTTTGTCCCACTCCATTTTGCAGATCCTCTCCAAGTCTTTAAAGTTTTGAGGCTGACATTTGGTAACTCAAGCCTTCAACTCCCTCCACATATTTTCTATGGGATTTTGGTCTGGAGACTTGCTAGGCCACTCCAGGACCTTAATGTGCTTCTGCTTGAGCCACTCCTTTGTTGCCTTGGCCATGTGTTTTGGGTCGTTGTCATGATGTTGTCATGGCATCCACCCATTTTAAATGACCTGGCTGAGGGAAGGAGGTTCTCACCCAAGATTTAACGGTACATGGCCCTGTCCATCGTCCCTTTAATGCGGTGAAGTTATCCTGTTCCTTTAGCAGAAAAACACCCCCAAAGCATAATGTTTCTACCTCCATGTTTGACAGTGGGGATGGTGTTCTTGGGGTCATGGGCAGCATTCCCCCTCCTCCAAACACGGCGCGTTGAGTTGATGCCAAAGAGCTAGATTTTGGTCTCATCTGACCACAACATCACCTACCCAGTTCTACCTGCTTGCAGTATGCCTTGGGTTTGTCAATGTTTCCCCACAATCCAGTATCCAATATTTGACCATATACTATCTACATGAGAGAGAGGGGGAATTGTGGATGTGAGAGGGGGGATTGGGGATGAGAGAGGGAGGGGGGATGAAAGAGAGAGAGGGAGATGAGAGAGAGGGGGGGATTGAGGATGAGAGAGGGGGGATTGGGGATGAGAGAAAGAGAGAGAGAGAGAGGAGGATTGGGGATGAGAGAGGGGGGGTTGGGGATGAGAGAGAGGGGGAATTGCGGGTGAGAGAGAGGGGGGGTGAGAGAGAGGGGATGAAAGAGGGAGAGAGGGGATTGGGGATGAGAGAGAGAGAGAGAGAAGGGAATGAGAGAGAAAGAGAAGGATGAGAGAGAGAGAGAGAGAGAGAGAGAGAGAGAGAGAGAGAGAGAGAGAGAGAGAGTGGGAGGGGGGATTGGGGGTGAGAGAGAGAAAGGGGATGATTGGGGATGAGAGATGGGATTGGGGGTGAGAGAGAGAGGGGAGATTGAAAGAGGAATGAGAGAGGGGAGAATGTGGATGAGAGAGAGGGGAGTTTGGGGATGAGAGAAAGAGGGGGATGAAAGAGAGAGGGGGATTGGGGGGATAAGAGTGGGGTGGGAGGGGAGGATGAGAGAGGGGAGATTGGAGGTGAGAGAGAGAGGGGAGGATGAGATAGTGGGGCCCCTAGCCCTGTCTTCAGTCCCTTCTGTGCACATTCTTTCCCAGTCTGTGGGTAAGTGTGTTATGTGTATGATGCCCCGTACCTCCTTCTATTAGACGTTCACACTGGGCAGCAGCAGACAGGGCCCTTCTCCTTCTGTCTGGTCAGAATGGGGGTGCCCTGATCTATGTCATAGACCGTGTACTGTCCCAGGTAGCAGTCCCTGGCTGCATACGCCTCCCGTCTGTCCTTTGGACCCCTCCCCGATCCACCTGTCCTCTGGGCCACTGTTGGACCTGGGAGTGGAGAGGAGGGCAGGTAACAGTCCCTGGTTGCATGCGCCTCCGCTGAGGACTGAAAAATTGTTTGAAGGCATCAGTCAGCCAGCCACCTTCTCCTCCACTCTTCCTGTAACCGAATGAAGCCTCAGAAACATGTTGTCCAGCACCGGGAAATGGTAACCTCCCAGGGTCTGTAAAGGCATTACACAAACTTTTCTTCAAGGCCTCCTGAAGATGTTTCATCATCTGCTCCCTCTGCGAAGGGAGGATGAGTTCTGCAACTTTACCCTTGTAACATGGATCAAGAAGGATTGCCAACCAGTAATGATCCCTTTCCTTGATATCACGAATCCTAGGGTCCTTTCGCAGGCTTTGCAGAATCAGGGAGGCCATGCAGTGTAAGTTTGCAGAGGCATTTGATTCTGAGTCCTCTGGGCCATGTACAACTCCTTCTGAGGATGGAAAACCATTCTTTAGAGACTGCTGTGTGTTATCCTCTACATTCATGCTGACACAATCCTCCTCCTCTTCTTCCTGTGTGTTTAGTGGCCCTGCAAGAATGCTATCTGGATAAAGGGGGCCTTGAGAGGAAAGGAAGTCCTCCTCTTCCTCTCGCTGTTCTGCCTCAAGTGCCCTGTCAGTGATTCCATGAAGTGTGTGCTCCAGCAGGAAGACTAGAGGGACAATGTCCCTGATTCATGCATTTGTGCTGCTCAGCATCCTTGTGGCCTCCTCAAATGGTGACAGGATAGTGCATTCATCCTTGATCACAAATGAGGCAGTTGGTTCCCTTTGAATGTCAGCCAGCCGATCACTGCCATTATATGACTGGCGGAAATGACCAATGACTTTTCTGGCCTGCCTCAGGAGATCTTGTAAGCATGGGTACCTGGTCAAGAAACGCTGCACAACCAAATTCAGGATGTGTGCCAAACATGGAACGTGGGTCAAGTCTCCCTGTCGGAGGGCGGAGAGAAGGTTGGTGCCATTGTCGCATACAACCATTCTTGGCTGAAGCTAGCAAGGCGTCAACCACCTCTGAGCCATCCCCTGCAGAGCTGACAGAATCTTTGCCCCAGTGTGGCTCCTGTCCCCTAGGCAGACCAACTCAAGCATTGCATGAAATCTTTTAGCCTGACTGCTTGCGTAGCCCCTTAAATGCTTACGGAGCACTGCTGGCTTAGAGGACAATTCTGCAGAAGAAGCCATAGAGGAAGAAGAAGAGGAGGGCGTGGAGCAGAGAGCTGTGGCAGAATCACCACTAGCTTTTTGGAGGAGTGGTGGCAGGAAAAGCTCCAACAACCCTGAACTCTGTCCTGCATCCTTCCAATCCTGCATCCTTCCCTGCATCCTTTCCACTTTTGTTTCCAGTGGTTTAGACATTAATGGCTGTGTGTTGAGTTATTTTGAGGGGACGGAAAATTTACACTGTTATACAAGCTGTACATTCACTACTTTACATTGTAGCAAAGTGTAATTTCTTCAGCGTTGTCACATGAAAAGATATAATAAAATGTTTACAAAAATTTGAGGGGTGTACTCACTTTTGTGAGATACTGTATATATATATATATATATATATATATATATATATATATATATATATATGTATGTAGCAATAACTCTCCGTGGAGCTGCTGGTTTGTTATTGGGCCTGTCCTCTGTTCTATTCATCCCTCTTAAGTTGTTCAATCCCCTTGACACAACTGTAGTGCAGTGTTGTAATGATATTAGTACCAACTTTAACCCACAATATAACTTATATTTATATTTACCTTTACCTAGTTGCTTGTAGCTCCACCTGCAGGAAAAATAACAACACTGCACACAAACTTCTGTAATGACCAAAATGACTTCTTTCTTTGAGTAAATGATATATTTTATATAGAAAGTTGTCACAGTGACTACATTATCACACCAACGTAGTGTAACAGTATAGTAAATGGTTATAACAATATTGATAACATACACAGAATATTCCTAAATATATATATATATATATATATATATATATATATATACCAGGGAGTTCCCCCTGCTCTAAACCGTAAAGTCACTACTCTTTGTAACTAGATGCAGGGCCTTGCAATAAAAGAGATAATCTTGATGTTTTCAATCTTTGCTAGCTGCAAATTTGTAATTGTAATCCACAGAGGGTTCTTCTTGGGTGTTGCGCAGTGTAAGGTAATACACTAAGACAATTATAATCCAGAAGATTGATTAAGTGTTCTTATACGAAGAAGAAAAACATCTAATATCAGTTCTTGAATACTGAAATCTATGCGAATGTAATGTTCTCCAACTTAATTTGTTCCGTGGGACTATCATTCCCAGCAATACTCTGTAACCGTCCTAAGTATGTGTGTAGTATTAAACAAAGTTCCGGGTGTTAACCCTCTCACCACACGGGATCCGGGCAGATGGATGTCTCCATTTCAGCAGTTCTCAGTCCGTATGGAGCCACCACCACGCCATCACACTGTTCCATTTACTAACGACTAGGAGTCCTCGGTTACCTCCCCCCACGGGTCTCCGGAACAATCACTTCTGCTGCTTCAGCACACTGTGATACGATGGAAGGATCCTTGCCGCTGCTCCGCTCCTTCACAAGGTAGGCCGCAACCCTGTGGGACACACACACCCACAGAGTCCTGCTGGCAGGCTACGCGTCCAAGGAACCAGAGACCTAAGATGGCCGCTCCTTAACCTTTTATACCCTCCCACAATGCAGTTCAGTTCTTCTCTTGTCCAGGAGCATTGTGGGTAGGTCATAGTTAATGTTCAGAAGTAAACAATCAATCACTTCCATGTCACTTCTCCTAATCATGAAACATAAAAGTGATGTACCTTTTCAATTGTCCACTAGATGGCACTAGATCAACGTATATTCTTTTATAACATACAGATGACTAAAAACAAAAGTTTCAGCGCTACTTATACTAGACTGTATATATATATATTAATACATTGCCTGAAGTGTATTAGAAACTGTACACACTGTATTATATATTGTGTACACCACCTGCACTTTATTAGAAACTGTACAACAGCTGCACTATATTATATACTGTGTACACCACCTGAAGTGTGTTACAAACTGTACACACTGTATTATATACTGTGTACACCGCCTGCACTGTATTAGAAACTGTACGACTGCACTGTATTATATACAATGTACACCACCAGAAGTGTATTAGAAACTGTACACCCTGTATTATATAATGTGTTTACATCGCCTGAAGTGTATTAGAAACTATACACCACCAAATGTACTGTATATATAGGCAACACTGAATGCAGAGTATATATATATATATATATATATATATATATATATGTATATATATATATATATATATATATATATATATATATATATATATATATCGTATTTATCGGCGTATAACACGCACAGGCGTATAACACGCACATTCTTTTTTAGAAGGAAGTTTCAGGAAAAAAAAAACTTAAATTTTTAATAAGGAACTTTGAAGCAAAATAAGGGTCAGTGCCCATCTGCCCATCTGCAGCCTCACCATTGCCATCAACGCAGCCTGATCAATGCCCATCTGCAGCTCACAAGTGCCATCAATGCAGCCTCATTAGTCCACATCAATGCAGCAACCTCGCCATTGCCATCAATGCAGCAGCCTCACCACTGCCATCAATGCAGCAGCCTCACCACTGCCATCAATGCAGCAGCCTCACCACTGCCATCAATGCAGCAGCCCCACCACTGCCATCAATGCAGCAGCCTCACCACTGCCATCAGTGCAGCCTGACTGATGCCCATCTGCAGCCTAGAGGGGACAGGGAGGGGGCGGGATGAGCGCCGACAGATTACATACAGTGAGAATCTCCTATGATAGACAGAACAGTGGTCCAATCGCGGCCCAGGAGATGAGACTTTCTATTACAGAGGCCGCCAAGTAAACAGGAGATTCTCACTGTATGTAATCTGACAGTGCTCGTTCCGCCCCCCTCCCTGTCCCCTCCGAGGCAGCTAAAATTGAAGTATTGGCGTATAACACGCACACGCTATTTTCACCCGATTTTCATGGTGAAAAAGTGAGTGTTATACGCCAATAAATACAGTGTATGTATATATATATATATATATATATATATATATATATATATATATTAGACTACTAGACTTTATATTTATATATATATATATATATATATATATATATATATATATATATATATATATATATATATATACAGTATATATATATATATATATATATATTGATACGCCACCTGAAGTGTATTATATACTGTACACCACGAAATGCACTGTATATTTACGCTACACTGAATGCAGAGTATATACAGTATATACCATATTTATCAGCATACAACACACACAGGTGTATAACATGCACCTTCATTTTAGGAGGGAAGTTTCAGGAAAAAAACTAAAATTTTAAATAAAGAACTATGAAGCAAAATAAGGGTCAGTGCCCACCAATGCAGCCTCACCATTGCCCATCTGCAGCCTGATCAATGCCATCTGCAGCCTCACAATTGCCTATCACCTACCTGATCGGAGGCTGAAATGCTGGGAGGGCTTCCCTTGCGACTAAGTGCAGAGCACCCCCTGAAGGTGGCACAGGGGGAGCTATACTCAAATCGGCAGGAGTTGCTGACTGCGGCAAGCTGAGATGAAGCAGAGAAGTCCACTGGTGGGCAGCTGACGAGCAGGGTAGACTGCTAGGCAGGGGTACCTCGGAAGTACCAGATGAGATTGTGCAGCAGGGAGTACCAGGAGCAGTGTCAGGAGCCAGGCCGCGGTTCATACACAGGACAGCAAGCAGTAGCAAAGTCAATGAACCAAGCCAGGGGTCATACACAGTGCAGCAGATCAGAGCGGAGTAACAGGAACAAGCCAAGGGTCAAGCTGGGGTCAATGCAGATCAGATAGGTCAAGACAAGCCGGGTCGTTAGCAGGTAATCCAAGACAATAGGAACAGGAACTCAGGAATGTACAAGAAGCTGAAGATTAGGGATGAGCCGAACACCCCCCTGTTCGGTTCGCACCAGAACATGCGAACAGGAAAAAAGTTCATTCGAACACGCGAACACCATTAAAGTCTATGGGAAACGAACATGAATAATCAAAAGTGCTAATTTTAAAGGCTTATATGCAAGTTATTGTCATAAAAAGTGTTTGGGGACCTGGGTCCTGCCCCAGGGGACATGGATCAATGCAAAAAAAAGTTTTAAAAACTGACGTTTTTTCAGGAGCAGTGATTTTAATAATGCTTAAAGTCAAACAATAAAAGTGTAATATCCCTTTAAATTTCGTAGCTGGGGGGTGTCTATAGTATGCCTGTAAAGGGGCACATGTTTCCCGTGTTTAGAACAGTCTGACAGCAAAATTACATTTCAAAGGAAAAAAGCCATTTAAAACTACTCGCGGCTATTGCATTGCCGGTCCGACAATACACATAGAAGTTCATTGATAAAAACGGCATGGGAATTTCCCACAGGGGAACCCCGAACCAAAATTTAAAAAAAAATGACGTGGGGGTCCCCCTAAATTCCATACCAGGCCCTTCAGGTCTGGTATGGATATTAAGGGGAACCCCAGCCAAAATTTAAAAAAAAATGACGTGGGGGTCCCCCTAAATTCCATACCAGACCCTTCAGGTCTGGTACAGATTTTAAGGGGAACCCCGCACCAAAAAAAAAAAAAAAGCGGAGTGGTGTTCCCCCAAAAATCCATACCAGACCCTTATCCGAGCACGCAACCTGGCAGGAAAAGAGGGGGGATGAGAGAGCGCCCCCCCTCCTGAACCGTACCAGGCCACATGCCCTCAACATTGGGAGGGTGCTTTGAGGTAGCCCCCCAAAACACCTTGTCCCCATGTTGATGAAGACAAGGGCCTCATCCCCACAAAACTGGCCGGTGGTTGTGGGGATCTGCGGGCGGGAGACTTATCGGAATCTGGAAGCCCCCTTTAACAAGGGGACCCCCAGATCCCGGCCCCCCTCCTGCGTGAAACGGTAAGGGGGAACAAAAGTACCCCTACCATTTCACTAAAAAACTGTCAAAAATGTTAAAAATGACAAGAGACAGTTTTTGACAATTCCTTTATTTAAATGCTTCTTCTTTCTTCTATCTTCCTTCATCTTCTTCTTCTTCTTCTGGTTCTTCTGGCTCTTCTGGTTCTTCCTCCGGCGTTCTCGTCCAGCATCTCTGGCGTCTCCTATCTTCTTCTCTTCGGGCTGCTCTGCACCCATGGCATGGGGGGAGGCTCCCGCTCTTCTCTTCATCTTCTTCTCTTCTTCATCTTCTTCTCTGCTTCATCTTCTTCTCTTCTTCACTTCTTCATTCACTTCTCCGGGCCGCTCCGCATCCATGCTGGCATGGAGGGAGGCTCCCGCTGTGTGACAGCATCTCCTCGTCTGACGGTTCTTAAATAAGGGGGGTGGGACCACCCGGTGACCCCGCCCCCCTCTGACGCACGGTGACTTGACAGGACTTAACTGTGATGTCACGGGGAATGCCACAGGGAAGTCCCGTCATGTCCCGTGTGTCAGAGGGGGTGGGGTCACCGGGTGGCCCCGCCCCCCGTTATTTAAGAACCGTCAGACGAGGAGATGCCGTCACACAGCGGAAGCCTCCCTCCATGCCAGCATGGATGCGGAGCGGCCCGGAGAAGAAGATGAAGAAGAGAAGAAAAGAAGAAGATGAAGAAGAAGATGAAGAAGAGAAGAAGATGAAGAGAAGGGCGGGAGCCTCCCCCCATGCTATGGGTGTGGAGCGGCCCGAGTAGAAGAAGATAGAAGATGCCGCAGAGGAGATGCTGGACGAGAACGCCAGAGGAAGAACCAGAAGAAGAAGAAGAAGAAGATGAAGGAAGATAGAAGAAAGAAGAAGCATTTAAATAAAGGAATTGTCAAAAACTGTCTCTTGTCATTTTTAAAATTTTTGACAGTTTTTTAGTGAAATGGTATACCCCCTTACCATTTCACACAGGGGGGGCGGGATCTGGGGGTCCCCTTGTTAAAGGGGGCTTCCAGATTCCGATAAGCCCCCTGCCCGCAGACCCCCACAACCACCGGCCAGGGTTGTGGGGATGAGGCCCTTGTCCTCATCAACATGGGGAACACTTTTTATGACAATAACTTGCATATAAGCCTTTAAAATTAGCACTTTTGATTTCTCCCATAGACTTTTAAAGGGTGTTCCGCGGCATTCGAATTTGCTGCGAACACCCCAAATTGTTCGCTGTTCGTCGAACTTGCGAACAGCCAATGTTCGAGTCGAACATGTGTTCGACTCGAACTCTAAGCTCATCCCTACTGAAGATCATGCAGCAGTTGGCGACTGCTGCAACATGCTTTAAATAGTATACTGGCGCTTGTGCACACTGAAGAATACACTGTCCTGACAGCCCTCACCCGCGCGCGTGCACGCACATGCGCATTAGCGCTGGAGAATTTGTGTTTGTTGTTACAAGATTTTGCTGGCCATAGATGTCAGTTTTGCTGCGGGTTAGTCCCTGACATTGCCCATCAATGAAGCTTGATCAATGCCCATCTACAGCCTCACAATTACCCATTAATGCAGCCCGATCAATGCCCATCTACAGCCTCACAATTGCTCATCAATCCAGCATGATCAATGCCCATCTGCAGCCTTGTCAATCCCCATATGCATTCTCACTATTGCCATGAAAGCAGCCTGATCAATGCCCATCTGCAGTCTCACCTCAGATTACTGCTGCCTCAGAGAGGACAGGCGCTGTCAAATTACATACAGCGAGAATCTCCTGTTTACTCGGCGGCCTCTTTAATACAAAGTCCCGCCTCCCGGACCGGCTTTTATGATAGACACAACACTGGTCCAATGCCGGCCCAGGAGACGGGACTTCATATTGCAGAGGCCACTGAGTAAACAGGAGATTCTCGTTGTATGTAACCTGACGGCGCTCATCTCGCCCCCCTCCCCGTTCCCTCCTAGGCAGCCCAAATTGCAGCATCAGTGTATAACACGCACACAATAAATACAGTGTATATAAATATATATATATATATATATATATATTGATACACAGCCTGAAGTGTATTATATACTGTACACCGCTGAATGCACTGTATATATATATGCTACGCTAAATGCCTATATATATATATATATATATATATATATATATATATATATATATATATATATATATTGATACACTGCCTGCACTGACAGAATATAGAGTATACACTGAATATATAGTCTATGCTAAATGCTGTATATATATATATATATATATACTAGACTGACTGTTTATATCAAATACACTGCCACTAACTAACTCAGATACACTGTCACTAACTAATTAAATAACCTGCCTGCTTAATCTAACTCAAGCTATCTCTCTGTCCGCGCCAACAACACTACACGTGGCCGATATGTAGGCAGACCTATATAGTGTGGGCCATGGACTTAGTCCCCCTGAGCCATGATTGGTCAAAGGCACCCTGCCTTTGGCCAATTAGGGCTCTCTCAGCAGAGCGTGCTGTGGCCAATCATCATGCAGCAATGCACTGCGATCTCGCAGTGCAATATGGGGCATTCCGTGGCACTCGAATTTCCCACGAACGCCCCACAATGTGTTCGGTGAACGGGTGAAAACACCTGATGTTTGAGTCAAACTTACATTTGACCAAGCTGGCACAAACAAACTATTGCCACTTTATGTGGCCACTGTGTGTATTGTAATACTGTATACTGTGCTGTAGTAACCTTATCTACATAAAGCAGCACCGTGTTAAGGCAGAAGTAAAGATAACTCATCTGTTGTCAGAATTACATAGAGTCGGGCTGAATGTTACTTTGTCATTTAGGAGAAGGTTTGTTTTTTTTTCAGTGAATGCAAGGATTCCTCTGATTGATTGAGGTGGAAATCATGATGTCATCCTACCCCTATCAACATTGGCTAATCAGAGGCAGCCTTGTAAACATTGCTAAAATTATAAGCCATCTTTTGAATAGTAGTAGCATTTACTCCAAATCTATTTAATTCCAGCAGCAAACGAGAAGTTGGTCATACTGCTGCCAGAACACAGCAATGCTTACTGTATGTAGTTAATGCTACTACAGTATATTACAGCACACACAGCAGCCCCATAGTCATGTACTTTAATAGAAATAATTTGTCTGGGCTGACTTGACCAAAACAATCTAAAGTAAAAAATAAAAAAAAAGGGGGGGGGGGGCTTCAGGAAGCAGGTGGAGGGTGGAGGGGTTGTAGTCGAAAATAAGCATGCAGTTGTGCTTTACCCCAAAAACTATACATTTGTAAAGTATTAACAGCCTAGTTTGACTGCATTAACACATGGATTTTATCCTTATAAAAAAATACATTTTTCCTCTTCAGTATTGCATTTAACATGATTGTTTTTAAGTCCCTGAATGCAACTCTTACTTTTGCATTGTTTTAAAGTTTCTCTAAAAAAAAAATCAATAAATGGAAGCTATGAAAAGAAAGCATTACGGATGATGACAAACACATTACCTTGTCATTAATAATGCAAATGCTCTTATGATGCACACAAAGAAAATCTCTGCTTTATTTTAAGATTGTTATTAGAGTATATTCTAAGATTTGAAAACACTAGAGAGAACATGGCCTAGTACAGAGATGCATTTACCTTGACGGAGTGAATTTGAAAATGCTTTACAACAATGGTCTGGAGAATACTTTGAATTCACTGTGGGCCTCTCTTTTTCATATTCTACTTTAAAAAGATGCTGGAGAGGATGGAGAACCACACCTACTGCCTATGCCCAGAGAGGCGAGCAAATGAATAGGTCAGGCACCTGACATATTTCCATCCAATTTCAAGGGTAGAATGTGTTCATTTTCTGACTAATGGCATGTCATTTCACTGAAGCCTTTGGTCGCGAATTAATCCTGGAATCAAAACAGATTTTCCGGGGAGCAATCTTCCATCAAGTATTGATTTTTTTACACTCATGGAGCCAGTACTCCCTAATTTAACCTGACAATGACTCTGAACAATGGGCTGGAAGCACCTTAGAAACTCACAGAAGAACTTTGCGCCATAATGTTTTTCTCTAAAGTAAAACACATATGTAACTGGCAGACACAGATCAGTCACTGGAGAACAAAATTGAAAAAAAAAATGTCTAATTTGCCAGTACTTCACATTTGCAATGAAAATAGAAAATGCCACGCAGAGGGAAGAATGACATTCAGGTAAAATCTGTTGTTTATACTGTTCTGCAATGAGGGATTTTGATTTACTGTTGCCATTCCACAATATTTATTTGCTTCATTCTTTTTTTATAATTGCGCAAACACATTCCATAGTACAATATGCACAATACTAAATTTTTTACATTAGCATAGCTCCCAACTTTCTGAGATGGGAATGAGGGACACCTGTTAGAAAAAGTATGTAGGCATAGTACACACCCCCTGCCATGCCCATTAAAGGAGAATTGTACAAAAAAAAAACCACAAGTGTTTTTTTACCACTTCTACAGTATTCCTTTATACTGGCTTGTGGAATTTACAAATGCAGCAATTTAGAAATTAGATGAAAGGTTCAGCACTGGGAAACACTTTTTGAAAGATAAAAAGTAAATTTTATATACAACTATATAGATCAAGTGTAAAATGCAGCACTAGGTGAAAAATAGAAAAAATATCATCAAGTCCACATATCTTAGATACAATGGTGCGTCTAATATTAAATAAATCATAAAGTCTCAAAGTGAAGGATTATGAAGTGTTTTAGTGTCCAATGGTATCAGAACACGGAAGGGGTCAATCCTGGGTGGTGGGTGACAAGCGTGGGCTGATAAGGTGGTATAAATCCGTAGAGGAAACCAACATCAGTAATACTCAATATCGGTGGATGAAAAAAGATGGGTACTCTTACCGGATAAGGTGGACTCCCCTGTCAGCGACATGGAGTCAATCAGGCGGTAAGTCCAGCTGGGCAAAAGAAAGGATTTCAGGAGGGTAGAGCTGGTTGGATGGACTTCAAACAAACTTCCAGGGGTCATCAACCGAACCTCAAGGAATCTTCCAGGTAGGTCATCTGAGTGAGGGTTCCAAACTCCAGGTTCTGAAATCTTCCATAGACACACTGCAGACCAATAAGAGGTAACAGTAGCTATTCAGATGTTGTTGAACTGGTTCAGTATACCTATTTGAGTGACAGGCATTTTGCTTCAGGCGACAGGATGCTCACAGGTGAAGCAAAATGCCTGTTTATTATTAATATTATTATTATTAGATTATTCTCCTACGTATTTGGGGGCCGGTCACCACTGCACGTACTGGAGGGGACAATGGGGGGGGGTTCTCATCTACTGCTATGCCTATACTGGTGTTAACCACTTAAGCCCCAGACCATTTGGCTGGCAAAAGACCGTTTTTTGCGATTTGGCACTGCAACGCTTTAACTGACAATTGCGCAGTCATGCGACATGGCTCCCAAACAAAATTGACGTCCTTTTCTTTCCCACAAATAGAGCTTTCTTTTGGTGGTATTTGATCACCTCTGCGGTTTTTATTTTTTGCGCTATAAACAAAAAAATAGCGACAATTTTGAAAAAAAACGCATTATTTTTTACTCTTTGCTAATATAAATATGCCCAAAAAATATATAAAAAAACATTTTTTTTCCTCAGTTTAGGCTGATACGTATTCTTCTACATATTTTTGGTAAAAAAATGGCAATAAGCGTTTATTGGTTTGCGCAAAAGTTATAGCGTCTACAAGATAGGGGATATTTTTATGGCATTTTTATTAATTTTTTTTTTTTGCTAGTAATGGCGGTGATCAGTGATTTTTATTGTGACTGCAACATTATGGTGGACAGATCGGACACTTTTGGGGCTCTTTTGGGACCATTCACATTTATATAGTGATCAGTGCGATTAAAAATGCATTGATTACTGTGTAAATATGACTGGCACTGAAGGGGTTAACTGCTAGGTGGCACTGTAGGTTTTAAGTGTGTCCTAGGGAGTGATTCTAACTGTGGCAGGGAGGGGCTATGTGTGACACGACACTGATCAACACTCCCGATTACAGGGAGCGGTGATCAGTGTCCTTTCACTAGGCAGAACAGGGAAATGCTTGTTTACATCAGCATTTCCCCGTTCTTCCTCTCCGTGAGACGATCGCGGGTATCCACAAGGACATCGAGTCTGCATGACCCGCGATCACACTCAGAGAGGTCGCAGCGGGCGCGCGGGTGCCCGCAAACCGCTTCTTACAGGGCAACGTACAGGTACGTTAGTCTGCCTGTACATACCCATTCTGCCGACGTATATTGGCGTGAGTCAGGCAGCAAGCATTTAATGTATAAAATATGGAATATAGCTAAAAAATTGTTGGGAATATCCTACTCTACTAGATATACTCCTATCTGGGGAAATGACAGGCTCTGTGAGCTATCTACTCTCCAGGGCTTTTATGGGATAAAACAGGGGTAACCACCTTAGATCAACTATATGAGAATGGCCATCTTAAAAACTATGAGCAGTTTAGGACAGAATACCCCCTACAGCCCAGGTGCTTTTATTATTTCCTTCAGTTGCGTCACGTGCCACACGCCCAGTTTTCCTCAACTGAGTTACCCCTTTCCCCTACCCCTGCCTTGGATAAATTGCGCAAGCAAAGTCGTCTAAGGTAGTGGTTTTCATCCCTGTCCTCAAGTACCCCCAACAGGCCATGTTTGTAGGTTTTCCTTTATCTTGCACAGGTGCTTTAAATGAATGGCTTGGTATTCTGGACAGCTATTTTATCTAAGAGAAATTCCCAAAACATGGCCTGTTGGGGGTACTTGAGGACAGGGTTTAGAACTCCTGGTCTAGGGGACTCATCTCTGTAACATGAATGAATGAATGAATGAATGAATTAATGAATTAATAACTTGTATAGCGCTACATATGCAAACTAAATTGCCTCAGGGCGCTTTTGCCGCCAGTGTCTGTCTGGGTCTACAGAAGAGATGGGTCTTGAGTCTTGAGGCCAGATGGTTTTCTTCCGAGCGGATGTCCGGGTAGAGAGTTCCATAGCCATAGCCCTTGGACTGCAAACCTTCATATGCCTTTTAATTTATAACGGGTCTTGGGGATTTTTGATGGAGGTTCTGGTTAGTTGACCGGAGAGGGTGACCTGGGGTGTAGTGCTTTATTTTGTCGCAGAGGTATTGCGGGGCTTTCCTTGTGTACATTTGTGAGTGAGGCCGTGGGTCTTACATGTAACTCTGTCCTTTACGGCTAGCCAATGGAGGGTCCTCAGGAACGGGGTGATTGATTCCCAGGGTTTTTCCCAGTTACCAGTATGGCTGTGGTGTTCTGGATGAGGTGTAGACATGTAATTTGGTATTTTGGAAGTCCTAGGTAGAGGGAATTTGTGTAGTCGAGTCGGGAATTGAAGATTGTTCCCACTACTGCTGCTGTATCTCCTTCCAGGATGAAAGGGATGAGTCTACGCAATAGACGAAGAAGGTAGTGGGATCTGCTGACTAATGATCCTATTTGTGCATCCATCGTCATGTTTGAGTCAAAGATGACTCTGAGGCTTTTGGCTTTAGTGCTGGGGGTGATGGGTTATCTGAGGATGGTGAGTGGTGTGGACATTGTGCCAGGGTTTATGTTTCTGTTTGCTTGGAGGAAGAGGAGTTCTGTTTTGCATCCGTTGAGTTTAAGGGAGCTCTCCGTCATCCAATCCTCGATCAATGAGAAACAGTTTTCCAGTGCCTGGTATTGGTCTTTTTTGTTGGTGATGCATAGGTAGAGTTGGATGTCATCCACATAGGAGTGATAAAGTAGGTCCTGGTTGCTGATGATTTTGAGGAGTGGGCGGAGATAGATGTTAAAGAGCATGGGCGACAGGGGTGATCCTTGAGGGACTCCGCATGAAATTTTTCGTGCTTCCGAAGTGAAAGCTCCTAGTTTCACTTTCTGAGATTGGTTTTCTAGGAAGGATTTCTGATGATGGTTTTGGTGGTGTCAATGGTGATTGGGACCAGGGTAAATCTCGGTGGTTATAGAATCTTTGTGTGGTTTTTGTCTTCTTGTTCTGACCGAGTGGGGTTACTTGTTCTGTTCTGCTGAATTATTTCCTGAATGGTTGTGATTTTGTCAATGAAAAAATCAGATAACTCATTGCAGAATTCTTGTGCTCGTTTGCTATAGACTCTAAACAGGTGGGGTTCATAGTCTGGGCGACTAGTTTGAAGAGTGCTCAAGGGCAGTTTATGGCTTTTGAGATGGTTTTGGAGAAATGTTATTTTTTTGCTATGAAGATGGCTTTGTGGTATCTTGTGGTGAGTGATTTGCAATTTGTGTGGTTTTCCATTGTTGTGTTCCTTCTCCATGCTCCTTCAGCTCTTCTGCATTCTTGTTTCAGTGATGTAAGAGAGTTATTGAACCAGCCCGAATTGTTTTTGCGGGTGGGTGCTCTGCTTATTGGTGCGACTATGTCTGCTGTCTGTAATAATGCTGCGTTAAAGGAGTTGCGTGTGTCTTCAGTTGAGTAGTTTTGGGTTAACACCGCTATTTTGTTGGATAGTGTGGTTTTGAAGAGTTGCGAGTATAGTTTCTTCTGTGATCTTGACCATTGTATTGTCATTGAGTGTGTTGGTATTTGGTAAGTGATGTTTATTTTGAATTTGATCACGTGGTGGTCAGTCCAAGGCAATGGCATGTTATCAACTGTGTTAATATAAATGTTTTGTTTGAAGATGAGGTTGAGGGTATGGCCCGAAGCATGCATGGGAGCATTTATCAGTTGCTGCAGGCCTAGTGCTTCCAGTTGGTTGATGCAAGCGGTAGCGATGGAATCCTGGGAGGAGTTTGCCCAGAGATTAAAATTTATATTATATTATATATTATACATATATGGTCCTTTTGGATAAATTCTTATTGAGGTTCCCTATTTGCTCCAAGGCAGGATGGGAATGGGACATCGCCTCTATACCTGTGGAGGTGTGGGAGGAGACTCTCCAGTCCCTTCCTCTCGCCTCTTTTACTCCTTCACATAGATTGACTCAGATTTTTATTTTACAAAGGGTATATAGAACTCTGGAATTTTTGTACTCTATAGCTGTGAGATCTGATCCAGCATGCTCTTAGGTGGACCTATCCCCATCCTCTCACTTTATCCGATTGGATTTTTGATCTTAACAGTCTTATTTCTTTTGAAAAACATATATATTATTTTAAGAAACTCAATGAGTAAGTTCAATGCCGTTTTGGCGCAATGGATAGAGTCTATGTTCCCGCTAATGCAGTAGGTATATCTGTAAAATAAATTATAAACATCTCTATCTGTATAAGCTGTCCTATAGGTGGGTTTTTTTTTCTATTCAAGGTTTATGTGATGTGTTGTTTGTGTTTTTATGTTTTGTGAAATGAAAAAAGTGAAATAATAAAATCTGATTAAAAAAAAAAAATATATAATATTTATTTATTTATATATATGTGTGTGTTTGAGCTTAGAGGTGCACACCCTAATACAACAGGCTGTGCACACCTATGGCAACCAAAAAAGTACTGTCTGGCTAAATAAGTATATTTATAAGAAAAAACTGGGGATAGCTGTGGAAATTTTCAACTACATAAGAGGTTGCATCCCACAGTTTTTACTGTCACCAACTGCAAGTAAGTCTTGGTATTGAAATAATAATACATAAATGACATGTACACACAGTAGGGTAACAATAAAAACAGGAATCCTTGCACATTACACATTGGGAGCATCCTTTTACTGAACAATTTGCAACTTTAACTCTCTATTGAAACCATGTTGAACCATGGAATTTAAAGTATGTATCCAGCTGGACTTGAAATTCCACAAAGTCTAATACCTTCAACAGAGGAATTATGAAATAGTTTGAAATGTCCAGAAGACTTTCCTTTTTTTCCTAATATATCCAATATACTGTATCTTCCACATCTGACTCATAACTCTATCTTAGTTTTACTAATGCAATTTATATTGCATGGACATCTGATGCAACATGGACATAGAGCATCCTGCAGTTAATAAAATACTTTATGTAAGGCTTTTTTTAAGGCTATTATCCCAGAAAGTTGATGTTTTTTTCTACACATACTATAGTACATTTACATTTTTCAATATGGTTGGCCTTCACTAAAACAAAGGAAATAAACATACACCCATTGCATTGTTCTCATACATTGTCACCCTGTTACAGCCCTTCTTTGAGACATTAAGTTGCTATATCAACACACGTGCAGGCATAGTCCACTAGGAAGTTGGTTCTGAGCAATGATGAATAGCCAAAGTGGGAGAACTTGTACATACATAGGAAAAGGCTTAAAGAAAACAGAGAAGATCAGTAGCACTGAGGTATAAGGAAATGGAGATATAAAAGGTGTGTAAATAGGTACTCGTCTGTAAGAAGCAAGCCACGACACTGTCTGCAGATGCTCTCAAACTATGACTATAAACTGACATGCTGGATTTAAGCACACTGCCCATCTCCCATCAGCAGGAAGAGCAGATGAATCAAGGGTACCCCATAGACTTTAATGCCAGCTGAATATGGGAGTTGAAGTCCAGGAAGGAGTTCTACTGACCAATAGACTACAGTTCCCTGGTGGGGCAGCAACAGGGGAGTGGAGAGAAGCTGTATCTTCCTGGGTTGCAGTTTGAATAGGTCTTTTGCAGTGGGTGTTGGGAGTGAGCACATCTACCTGTCTGAACTTGTCAGAAGTCAGAGCAGAGGGAGAGAGAGAGGATTGGAGGGGAGGGGTGGAGACTGAGAAATGAGTCACTACTGTAGAAAGTACACCCATATGATGGGACTTCTGTAAATGTATCGCTGGATTGGTTGAGGGCTATGCAGCCACAACCTGTTGCTGCTGTCAGAAACTAAGCTTATAAGGATTGGGCACTTAACCAATAGCTTTTTATACTGCATGCAGATTCCCATTGGGGCCATGTGTCAAGAATACAAAGTGCTGGTATCCTGTGAAACAGACATGACCAGAAATGTATGGATTTGCACAGAAAATGCCAGGCGCAAACATAATTTAAAAATAATATGATTTATTAAGGGTAATGGCAGTTAAACAGTAATATGAACACACATCCACTACACCAAGATACCAAAACCCCATGAATCTAAACCAGTGAATGTAATGAGTGAAAGTAATCAGAATAAATAAACTACCTAAGCCAACTAACTAGGCTCACTATATACAGATGACAGGGTACAGCTAAGAGGAGTATTAAGTATTAGAACCAGGGTAATACACGGAAGATTAGGCAGAAGGAGCAGGGAACAAGACAGGACAGAGAGTGGGAACATCAAAGCGGGAACAAGCAGGCTGGCAAAGGAACAGAAATAGGAAAGGGTAGCAGGTCACAAGGGACACAGATCAAGGGTACAGCAGAACATAAGGCAAGATGGAGTAGCAGAGGAGGGACTTAAATGTGTTCCCAGCAGCAAATTTCAGGTGATGGCTAATTGTCAGGAACCGCTTTCTGCTGAGAGACACCCGCTGTTGGACACTGGAACTAAAATGGATAGGTCTGGAAGTTGCAGTGCCACCAGTATGTGATCCAATTCATGAAACTAAGCTTATGTGAAACAATGGCAAGATGGGCCCCGTTAGCCAGCTGGAGGTCTAGGGTGTAGAACTGTCTCATTAGATAAGCCACCCACAAGGACTCTTAATATTGCCTGTAAAAGTAGAGCTTAGCTATAGGCTAATCACTTCTAGAGTGTATATAGTGTACTGATAGCAGGTAAAGTAATTGCAATATTGTTTACTATTCTGCCGCGTACACACGATTGCACATTCCGACAACAAAATCCATGTTTTTTTTCAGACGGATGTTGGCTCAAACTTGTCTTGCCTACACACGGTCACGCAAAGTTGGTCGGAAATTGCGAATGTCAAGAATGCGGTGTTGTACAACATGTACAACGGAACTATAAAAGGGAAGTTTCAAATCAAGTGTGCCTCCCTTTGGGCTCCTTCTGCTAATCTTGTGTTAGTAGAAGTTTGGTGAGAGACGATTCGCGCTTTTCAGCCTCGTGCTTTTCAGATCGTTACTGCTCTTCAGTTTGTGCTTGTGGGTTTGTATCTGTTCTTCACTGCAAAAGTGCACTTGAAACTGCACTGAAACTGCACTTGTAGTGCAAAGTGGATTTGCCTTTAGTAAATAACCCCCATTGTCACTGAAAACACCAACTTACTACAAAAATTGGTATTGAGCATTGAAAGAAGAAGCCACACATTGTTGAGTAGAAAACATTTTACTCAAAGCACATTCACATGTGCGTTAGAAAAGGGTTTTTGAACAAACCAACATCTTTGGTGTATAACATTTTTTTTCACATTAGAAATATCCCTTTTTTGGTTAAACAGGCATGTTTCAAACAATAAAATAATACACAACTCAGGAACTTACAAAGTTCAACTTTGATAAAGTGAAGGCAATATCAGACATTAGTATGTCCAAACTGTGTTGATATTGCCTTCATCAGATGGGGTGATGTCACCCCTGTAAAAGCCAAATTTTGAAGATGCACACAAATCGTGATTCAAACTGCGGATTTCCCTCCTGATCCCATGTCTAATGTCAACATGTGCTAGCTCCCATCATGTGGGATCAATGGACTTGTTTTGGGGGTGCAACCCCGTCCTCTCACCTACTTGAGTTGCGAGGAAGGGTTTGCACCCACAAAACGTGTACATTGATATCCCGTGATGGTAGATAGCACATGTTGAAACACCGTGGACATCTTCAAAATTTGGCTTTTAAAATACTTTAAAACTTGTTTTTAAAAGCAAAAATACACGATAAAACGGTACAATTTTTGTGTTTTTTATATTCTTCCTAAAATATCAATGATGTTCTTCATTTTTTGTTGAACATCATTGATGTTTTCCTTTATATTTTCTAAATCACAATTGCACCCTATTATCTCCCCGATGAGGATCTGGGCACTTTCACTTGTGAAATGAGATTCTTCTTCCACAACATCCACATCAACTAAAATAAAAAAACACACCATGTATTATATATATGGAGGCATACATTTATTACCTGAAGCTGTGGTCTCAGACACTCACCTGTTGTGGTAACTATTTCACCCACTTAATAATCCTCTCCTTCCTCAACATCCTGTGCTTGTGGTTTTGGGATTTCCCCTTCTTTAGGAGGTGGGGGGTTCCTGGTGTCCTCAGATGTCCCGAGTCTTTTCTCCCCTATGTGAATAAAAAAAGGTATACTTAGCAAACAGATATTTGATGGCAGAAATAGGAATATGAAAAATTGCTTGGAAGTGTCGTACAATTGTCTGTTTTGGCAGAGTTCCAAGCTGAAGAAATTTTTATTTCCTTTCTAAAGCTGGAATACCTACCTTTTTAGTTAAAGTTTCACGCATGGAGACACCCCTAGTATCCACTGGAGCAACTGTGTGGGACACTCTAAAAAGGGAGTTCTGGTGGCACTCCTCAAAATATGGGACGATGCCCTCGAAGCAGCTGATGATGGAGAATCTTGTCTCCTGGTACTGTTGGACCTCAGTGCAGCGTTCGATACAGTGGACCACAATACTCTACTCATCCGCCTCACAGAGGTAGCAGGAGTCACAGGTTCAGATCTACAATGGTTCGCATCCTTCTTAGGGAATCGCTGTCAGACCGTGAAACTAGGAGAATTCTACTCTGAAACCCGCACTATCTCTTGTGGAGTCCCTCAAGGTTCACCCTTATCACCGGTGCTCTTCAACATCTACATCCACCCACTCCTCAAAATCATCAGAAAATCGGACCTCTGCTTCCACTCATACGCTGACGACACCCAACTCTACCTTCGCATCACCTGGGAAAAAGACCACCTTCAGCAACTAGAAAAATGTCTCACTCTGATAGACGACTGGATGACTACTAGCTCTCTCAAACTCAACGGATCAAAAACAGAGCTTCTTCTCCTACACGGAAACCAAAATTCCAAAACTAAGACCCTATGGACAACTCCCCCATCTTTGGACAGACCATCTCACCAAGCACTAAAGCCAAGAGTCTCGGAGTTATTTTTGACTCAGAAATGTCAATGGATGCACAAATAGGATCAGTAGTCAGCGGATCTCACCATCTCCTCTGCCTACTACGTAGACTCATCCCATTCGTGCCAGAAGAGGACAAAGCAGCAGTAGTTGGAACTATCATCAATTCCAGACTCGACTACGCAAACTCCCTCTACATAGGACTACCCCAATATCAGCTTGCGCGCTTACAACTCATTCAAAACACGGCGGCAAGACTGTTAACAGGAAAAAAACCCTGGGAATCCATCTCCCCTTCCCTGAGGAGCCTACATTGGCTAACCGTAAAGAATCGGATAACCTTCAAGACCCTCTGCCTTACCCACAAATACATATACGGAAACGCTCCTCACTACCTATGCGAGAAAATAAAACGCTACACACCGAAACGCAGCCTCGATTCTCTAGCCATAACCTCCTCCTCATTCCAAAAACCCGCTACAAAACAAAGGGAGAATGAAGATTCGCAGTCCAAGGACCACGGCTATGGAATGCGCTACCTACTCACATCCGCATGGAAGAAAACCATCAGGCCTTCAGAAAGAAACTCAAGACCTACCTCTTCTGAGAAGCTTGACAACACAGGCCGGATCCAGCGCCTTGAGGCGATTCAGTTCGCAAATGCAGCGCTATACAAATCATTCATTCATTCACTAGTGCTCCTGCGTCCAGATGTGTAAACAGCTGCTGAGTGTCCTCTTTTTACACTGAATCAAGTTTCCATTTCATTCTAGTTACAAACCCATCTAGACAACAAACTTCTTTTAATACAAATAGGCCTGAAAAAATGTAGTTAACCTGCATCTGCCCAAAACATCTTAAAAGTGGGCGAACGAACAATGTTTCCTATGACCGATTACTGTGCCTATGAACATGAAAGTTGCCATTTTAAACTGTACAACAGTAAAGAAAAGCACATGGATCAGCATGCAAGTAACACGACAACTACTTACTTTTTTGAAGTAGTTTCCTGATCCTTCTGTACTGATCGTGCTCCCTCAGGTCTGACCATCGTTTCCTCAGTTGATCCTGGGATCGTCGTACCCCAAAATTCCTGTGCAGACTTTTCACAACTTTAGTCATGATCTTGGCCTTTCTCACATTTGGGTTTAGGTAAGGTTCATACTTCCCATCATAGTCGGCCCTCATCAAGATGTCCACCATCTCCACCATCTCTACAAAGGACATATTTGAGGCCTCAAATCTCCTCCGGGATCAGGACATTCATGGCTCTGGGCTTTCGTCTTTGCTTCTCTCCTCTGCATGCACCTGCTGTGTCTCTGCCATGTTCTCTACCCACTGCGCAGAAATAGAAGAGGTGGTGAATATACTAGAAAGAACGTCAGGGGTTGGCGGAGTTTCACACATGCGCAGTGTATATAAAGCGTAACACGCTTGCACTGTACGTACGATCTGTGAGAGGAAGCGACGATCGTTATAACGAAGGTACAATTTTAAGTTGGTGCATCAGTGGTCTATACTGCTTTTAGATTGAGGCCTATATTGGATCAAGATAAGGAGAGTTTCACCTGACATAAGGGTTTGCCTTGTGTTGTGTCTTGTAGAGAAAATGGATGGGTTCAATGACCACAGTTTCCTCCCAATATTCATTGATAAATACAGGGAGCTGCCCTGTCTGTGGCAGGTGAAACACCCGCATTATAATAACAAAATAAAGAGGCAGGCAGCGATGGAGAAACTGCTGGAGTTGGTGAAGCCGCAGGTCCCCACGGCAGACATTCCCTATTTAAAAAAAAAATTGAAGGAGCACATACAATCGTGAGCATACTAAGGTCCAGAAATCCATGAGATCAGGAGCAGCAGCAGATGATATTTATGTCCCCAGGCTGTGGTACTATGACAGACTGCGTTTTCTGTCAGACCAGACTGAAGTCAAGGAATCCCTCTCAACCCTACCTTCCACGCTTCCTTCCACCCCAGCTGAGGCTTCCGATGCCCACCCTGGGCCTTCCAGCCAGGAAGAAGTGGAGGAGCCCAGCTTGAGCCAGGTATAGCTTTGTTCAACATATTTCTTGTCGTAAAATAAATGATGTGAAATAGTTGTTATTATTGATCACTAATTGCTGATGTAATAAAGTGTTTTATATATCAATAGACAGTAGTGGCCACAAATGTTTGGGACAAGAATAAAAAATGCTGGGGTCAGAATGATAGTCTTTTCTATTTATTAACATTCAATTTGCAACAGTCATGAGCTGAAAATTGTGTGTGATTGATGAAAAATAAACTAAAATTATGTCCCTTTTTCATACACAGGAAAGCCTCAGCCTGGAGGAGGCTGTGGAATATGGCAGCCAGGAGGAGGCTGGGGAATGTGGCAGCCAGAAGGTGGCGGGGGTAAGTGGCAGCCAGGAGGTGGCCGGGCCCAGTAGGAGCCTCACAGAATCGCAGGTCCCCCCCCTCCGATTTCCAACCAAAAGGGCCAGGAAGGGGAGTAATATGGAGGAGGCAGCGCTCAAGCTAATTAGGGAAGCTAATGAGGCCCTCAAAGCCAACCCCACTCTCCAAGAGGCCTTTGCATGCATGACTGCATACAAAATGCAGCAAATGGAGGCAGGTCAATGCCTTTTATGCAAGGAACTTATGGTGATCACCCAAAATAAGTGGTTGAGGGGCCAACTCACAACAAAAACACACCTGTGTGAGTTGGACCATCCTCCTCCTCCTCCCCTGCCACACCTCCAACACCACAGCCACAGCCTGGAAGGAAGACAAAAAAGTGATGGCCTGGGTTCAGTCTGGTCTGGCAAAAGATGCAGGCTGTTGTATGACCACAGCCTGGGGACATAAATGTCATCTGCTGCTGTTCCTGATCTCTTGGAGTCCTGGACTGGATTGTGCTCACTATTATATGGACTCCTCAGGCCACCAATTTTGGCTGGCAAATAGTTGATGTGTGCCCTGGGGTACAAAGGCTTCACCAATTTCAGCAGTTTCTCCAGCGTTGCCTTCCTCTTTATTTTATTTTGACCCAGAATAAATGGCTATTTTATTTTCAGAAATACTCGCCTATATGTTTTACTTCAAAAAGGACAGTTTGTTTGTGAGTAGGCAGGTACATTTCCAAAATACAAGGTCAAATTAACAAGGGACACCAGCACCAATCTCCTTGAGATTAAAAAATACAAGATCATAATGGTGTTGTTGTAACTTGACACACAAAACGAGAAAAAATATTATGGAGATTACTATAAAAAAAAAATAGGAGATCTTGATTAAAAAAAAAAATATATATATATATATATATATATATATATATATATATATATATATATATATATATATATATATATATATATATATATATATTTATATATATATATAAAAACAAAAATTGGAAACATTGTTATGAAGATCTGACAAAAAAATAAATAATATTATTCAGGAGATCACGAGAAATAATAAAGAAATCAATTTGTCAGAACTCTGTGTGAATATGAGCAGCAAAACAACTTCATTATTCCATCATTCTAAAGAAGAAGAGAATGCGCTTCATGAAACTATTTTAAAAATTGCAGCGTGACAAATGTGCTATCTCCATTACGAACGCTAGTTTTACCAGACCAATGGCTTCCGTCTCGTAATTTATTCTGAGCATGCGTGACACTTTGTGCGCCGGAATTGTCTACACACGTTCTGAATTTACAAGAACGGATTTTGTTGTCGGAAAATTTGAGATCCAGATCTCAAATTTTGTGTGCCAAAAATTCTGATGTAAAAAGTCCAATGGAGCCTACACACGGTCGGAATTTCTGACAACAATCTCCAATCGCACATTTGCCGTCAGAAAGTCCGACCATGTGTACAGGGCATTACTGTTAATGTGGTTCCTGCCATTTCTTATGTTGATCAGCAGTTTATCGAGTATAAGTCTATTCACATGCAGATTGCTACAAGCTGGTGGTCTTACCTGTTCATACAGTATATGTACAAATTACCTTTTACTACAAGTTGTTATAACATAACACCCTTCTTTACTATTAATTAGAGTGTAGTCAACTTATGCTGGAATGTCTGTCAGAAAAAGTCAGACGGGAGCTTTTCATCTTATATTCCGATCATGTGTATGCCCCATTGGACTTTTTACATCGAAAATTCTGAAGAACCTATAAAGAGAACATGTTCCATATTTTTCTGACGGAACCAATTCCTATCAGGAAAACCGATCATCTGTATGCTATTCCGACGTACCAAAAACGACACATGCTCTGAAGCAAGTATGAGATGGAAGCTATTGGCTACTGGCTATTGAACTTTCGTTTTCTAATCAAATAGGGAGTGAGTACAGCGCTGCTCCAATGGTGTTATAAGGGTAGTTACACAATAAGCGGCTAACACACCTCTAAGACAAAGACAGAAGTAAATAGATCAACAAATATATATATAGTGTAGCGCTATGCGTGTAAATAAATGAGAGCAAAAAATTAGGTTCGAGCCATCTTTCAATGGCCAGAAAAATAAAAATAAAAATAAAAATTCTTCAAAAATTGGATGAAAGGTGACTCAATACAAAAAGTGCGCTATATATTACAAAATGACATGTAAAACATAATAATAATAACAATACACCAGTGAAATGTGAGAACAGGACCAACTTATAATTGGATAAGAAATCAGCAAAAAAAGTCCATAAATATTTAAAAATGTGTTCCTGATGAAAATCAAAAACCACCACCAACAGTCTCTGAGGATTAACTGATGAAAACAACAACGGAATATCACTGGTGGGTGAGAAGGTAAGACACCAAATGAAATGTGACGTCTAAATATGTAACAGGACCATCACCATAGCATCTGAGGAGGCTTACCGGAAGCAGGGGACTTGAAAAGACATACGTCTTACAAGTCTCAAAAAGCTTGTTTAGCCGCCAGGGCTGGCAGGATAAAACATTGGGTATCCACAACTTCAAATAAGGGAGGAGGGAAGATCTGTCAACAGCTCCAACCGTCCAGACGTATCAGCAGGCCAACCAGTTGTTTATTTAAAAACCATGAGAGAAAAAAAACATGGCATAATATCGTTTAAAAAGCATACATTTATTGGAACAATAGAAAAGGAACACTCACATGGTATAAGATCGTAAACAGCTCAAATAGTGTCAAACGCGGTGATCATAGGGAGTCCACCCAACATGTTTCGGCTACCAAGCCTTCATCTGGGGTGTGGACCCCCCTATCCGACCGGTATTTAAACTAAAAATGACCCCCACTGGGAGTGTCACAACCCAGGAAGTGACCAACTGATGTCACTTCCGGTTCTCGAATTAGTGCGTGCATACTGTATATAAAATATAGCATAAAGACAATGAGCGGTGCTTATACCGCTGGTCCTAAACTTCAGAATCAGAAATAAATATAAAATGATGCTGATGTTATGGCCGGCCGGTCCGGAAGTATTCGGGATTAAAACCAAGCCTCCATCTCGGCACAGCCAAATTACATAGGACAGAGCGTCATCACGCTCCGCCCCCTCCGCTCAGCTTTCGTTTTCTAGTCCTGTCGTACGTGTTGTACGTCACCGTGTTCTGGACGGTCGAAATTTGGTGTGACTGTGTGTATGCAAGACAGCTTGAGCGGTATTCCGTAAGAACTCCGTCGGAAAAACCTTCAGAGTTTATTCCAATGAGAAAACCGGTCGTGTGTACAGGGCATCACTGGTACCAAATGATAGTTTTGTGCAGGACATTTGTCTTTGTGCTCTTGATAGTAATACAGTGCCTAGTTGCTAAACCTGGTCTGTCAGAGGGGCTGAGGTGGTCTTTAGAGTCCAGGCTCAAAGCAGAGAACCCAAATTACCAAGTAGCTCCTTCAGGGGTAGCGCTACAATTGAAAATTGTATTTAATGATTGAATTTCAATCACTTAAAATACACATGATTTAGCAAAGTTAATGTCATTCAGTTAGTTTTTAAGATCTGCTTAGAGTGGAACTCCACCCAAAAAAGGAAATTCCACTGTAAGGCCTCCTCCCTGGCTCCTGATGGTGAAACTGAGCTTTTGGGGAAGAGGGGAGGAGCGAGTACCTGATTTTGAAAGGTACCCACTCTCACTTCTGTTGCGGTTGCCTTAGGCGATCAGAAGTGGAAGTTATTTTTCCCTCCTCCCTCCCGAAGTCCTCTGGGACACATGAAGTCCCAGAAGACTTCGGGACCAGCCTGTCAGAAACCATGAAATCAGGCCGAGACAGAAGTACAGTTAAATCACACTTGTTTAATAATAAAAGTAAAAAAACAAATGTAGTCAAAACATAGCCAAAGTTCAGTAAACGGAATGGATAGTCAGCCAAGCCAGAAGTCAGGGATCAATGTAGTGGAACAGCAAACAGGATCTGGAGCCAGAAGGGATGTCAGAAAAGCATGTCTTGAACAGGATCGCAGGAGATAGTTTCTGTGATGTTGACCAAGGCAAAGGCAGAGAACCTCTGGACTGGACAGCTTAGGTAGGCAGGACTGATGAGCAGGAGATCATCAACAGCTGAGTAACTGTGGAGAGATAGGAGCTGGAAATTAGCCAACAGCTGAGCGGCCAGCTCAGAGAAGGAAGGGCTGAGCCCAGCCCTGACAGTACCTCTCCCTCAGAGGACCACCTTAAAAAGTGGGAGGCACATATACAAACTGTTGTAATTCCTACACCGTTAACCTGATTTGGATGTAAATACCCTCAAATTAAAGCTGAAAGTCTGCAGTTAAAGCACATCTTGTTTGTTTCATTTCAAATCCATTGTGGTGGTGTATAGAGCCAAAAAGATTTGAATTGTGTCGATGTCCCAATAGTTATGGACCTAACTGTATCTGTCCTGGATGTTCATTTCTGGCATTCAGCTCTCTCTTTAACTTACATTCTTTCGCTTGCTATCACAGCATTCTTCTTTTTCTCTCCCTCCTTCTTTCTAAAGCTGGCCACACTGTAGTAGATCTTTTGAATGAACGTTGGTATGAAAATTCATATGAAAATTCTCAGTACATTTGATGACTTGACAAATGCTGTTTGAAAGAAGGGATGAGCAAGCAGTTCAGTCCTCATCAAAGCCTTATAAGGAGACACATTCACTTTTCTTTTCTTATTAGAGTCTTTTTAAGGTGACACTATATACTGCTACAACATTGGATGTAAGGATACAGGAGCTGTACTGGGCCCCTATTTGAGCCAGCTGAAGACAAAGAACACCTGTAACAAAATTACTCCTCTTGCCTCAAACTAACCCCCCCCAAATAAAAGAACATTGGTTACTATATTACCCATATCTTCAAGGAACTCTCTTTTAGAAACTTAGAAACCAGTGTTTTATAGTTTGCAAATAACCTGTGAAGCATTTCTAAACATTTGTGTTCATTCTGGGGTTGTGGCACTAGGGGCAGACAGGAGTAGTCTGACACCAAGCCGGTCATTCTCCTTCCTTTTTTCCTATCTGTGATCATAGGCTTATTCAGGTTACAAATTGCTGTTGCTCTCTCTCATTGATATTCTATACCAGGGGTGTTGCTAGGTGGGAAAAGACCAGGGGCTTCAGCCCAAAGGTAAATTTGAAAACCCCTCCCACATTTTAAATTGAAAAATCCCACCCCCCCTTGCTGGCTCAGAGCGTGTGCATGCGTTCTGGGCCAGCGACCTGCTCTAATCACAGGCTTCTCTATGAGAAGCCTGTGATTGGACCTCACGACCCCCCTTCCCACATCAGAAGGGGGTGTGATGATCAGCGCTGGGGCATTGCCAATGCCCATCAATGCAGCCTCACCAGTGTTTATCAGTTCAGCCTCACCAGTGCCCATCAATGAAGCCTCACCAGTGCAGCCTCATCATTGCCCATCAATGCAGCCTCATCTTTTCATAGCCCATCACCAGCTCAGCCTTACCTGTGCCCATGCAGTTTGATCAGCGCCCATCAGTGTAGCCTGATCAGTGCCCATCAATGCAGCCTCACCAGTGCCCATCGATGCAGCCTCACTAGTGCCCATCAGTGCATCCTCATCAGTGTCCATCAATGCAGTCTCATTAGTGCCCATCAATGCAGCCTGAACCATACCCATCAATGCAGCGTCACCAGTGCCAATTAGTGCAGCCTGATCAGTGCTCATTAATTCAGCCTCACCAGTGCCCATCAGTGCAGCATCACCCATGCCCATCAATACAGCCTTATCGGTGCCCATCAATGCAGCCTGATCAGTGCCCATCAATGCAGCCTCACCAGTGCCCATCAATGCAGCCTCATCAGTTCCCATCAATGCAGTCTCATTAGTGCCCATCAGTGCAGCCTTACCAGTGCCTAGCCATCAATGCAGCCTTACCTGCGCCCAACAATGCAGCCTTATCAGTGCCCATCAGCTCAGCCTCACCAGTGCCCATCAATGCAGGGTCATCAGTGACCATCAGCTCAGCCTCACCGGTGCCCATCAATGCAGCCTCACCACCAGTGCCCATCAATGCAGCCTGATCAGTGCCTATCCCATCCCCAGCTCAGCCTTACCTGTGCCCATGCAGCCTGATCACTCAGACAGTGCCCATCCAAAGACCAGCTTAGCCTTGCCTGTGCCCATGCAGCCTGATCAGACAGTGCCCATCCCATCACTAGCTCAGCCTTACCTGTGCCCATGCAGCCTGATTAGTGCCCATCCCATCACCAGCTCAGCCTAAGTTACCTGTGCCCATGCAACCTAATCATCAGTGCCCATTCCATCACCAGCTCAGCCTAAGATACCTGTTGTGCCCATGCAGCCTGATAATCAGTGACCATCCTATCACTAGCTCAGCTCAGCCTAATTTAGCTGTGCCCATGCAGCCTAATCAGACAGCAATGCCATCAGGAGAGGAGAGACGCCAGTTTACACAGAGCAGGAATCTTCCGCTTACCCGCAGGGCCGTCTTTAATATAATGTATCCTTGCACATAGGTCAATTCTTCCCTTAATATGATGATAGTAACCCAAAGAAATAGGTGTACAATGCCCTTACCAGACAAGGTGGACTCACAGGCCCGTGGCGGTGAGTCAAACGAGCTTGTACCGTCAAGCGGTGTCAGGCTGTAGACCCGTGAGGTGGTCCCGGATAGGATCTCCCCTGGTATCGCCGGATGGCACGTCTCTAGCCCAATAGAGCTCGACATATGTCATCTAATGATATATCCTCGGCAAGACTCAGCTGGAATCCCGGGTCGGTCTCAATCTTTTCTTGTCTAAATCCACGTTTCCAGGCGTCTCCATTAGTAATGTAGCCTGTGAGTGCACCTTGTCTGGTAAGGGCATTGTACACCTATTTCTTTGGGTTAATATCATCATATTAAGGGAAGAATTGACCTATGTGCAAGGATACGGCCAACAGTTCCTGCTTTGTTACACTTAAAAGGACTGTCTGCACCTAGAGTGATATGAAACGATCCAGAATCATCCCATCATATGGTGGTGGACTCTAAAACATCCTTACATTTATTACCCTGATGGACTTTTAATTTTATATTTTGGTCTATTTTGTAGGGTTGCAGGTTATCTAATACACATCACTGTGTTACTCTCAATTTTTCTATATATTTTGTTTTTTGAACACTCAGGTAAAAGTTGAGTTATTTTATCCAACACTGATTCATTGGATATCACCCCACTTTTTTCACTCACTTCTGATATATAGATCGAGTTATATCATTACACATGTAATTTTACCATTGCTGATTTTTTGTTTATAAGACATTTTGGGTGGGGAAGATATTATCCCTCCATACACTCCTATGCTCATCACTAGTATATTTGGTATACATCTACGGGGATTACTACCTCCTAAAACTCACTTCACTAAACCTTTCTTTGCACATACCCCAGGACTGTGCACTTCTACTTATTAATTTTGTTATTAATATCTTCTAGATGATATCACTTTTGAGCGCCACACTTTACTATTTTCTTACACATTTACACGGGTCAGGTTGTTGTGTTGGCTGCTTCACTTTGTAGGAGTTGGCGCAAAATTTTATATATATAATTCTACACTTAAGTGGTTAATGTTTTGCAATTGGCAGAACAATAGAGTAGAGCATATGCAAATGTGATAGTTATTACCTTTAGTACAATAAACAGAATAATTGTGGGTATAGAACAGTGGCATTGGCAGGGGGCTGACCAGGGCTATAGCCCCGAGTGGGCCCCCAAAAATCCCCAGGTCTCAATAACAGTGACACAGTTATTAGCTCCGAGTCCCAAGGCCTGGGGTTGGCTATTGGCCGCCTGCCCTGGGGACTTACCCGGCATGGCCGAGTGACATGTAAAGTTGTGCCTTCGGAACGGGCTCCTGTGATGTAGGTCCAATTCTGGGACGTGTTGCGTCCATCATTGATATTTTTGATATTTGATGGCAGAACTAGAAATAGGAAACATTGCTTGGAAGTGGGGTACAATTGTCTATTTTAGCCGAGTTCCAAGATGTATATTTTTTATTGCCCTTTGTCAAGCTGCAATACTTTACCTGTTTAGTACAAGCTTCACAGATGTAGCCCCCCCCCCCCTATAGTATACACTGGAGCACCTGTGTGGCCCCCCTAATAAAAATGGTGTTCTGGGGTCCCACACTAGTGCTCCAGTGTCCAGATGTGAAAACAGCTGCTCAGTGTCCTCTCCTTACACACAATCTAGTTGGCATTTCATTCTAGTAACAAACCCATCTACACAAACAAATATTTGGCATCCAAGTAGGCCCAAAAAAAGTGTGAAAATGCATATGGCCTAAACAATGGTGTTCTAGAGGCCGAAAGAAAAATGTTTGATGCGAACGAATAATGGGCCCATGAACATTAAAGTTGCCCTTTTAAACTTTTTCTTATTTATTATTAATAAAAGCATATGGAGCAGAACGAACGGAATAAAGACAGAAAGAATAGGAACACAGCACAACTACTTACTTTTTTGCAGCTTCCTGAGCTGATCTTTAGATCTTCGTACCCCGAAATTCTTCTGCAGACTTTTGATCACTTTAGCAATGATTTTTGCCTTTCGGATGTTGGGGTGTGGGTAAGGCCCATATTTTCCGTCATAGTCGGACTTCCTCATGATGTCGACCATCTCCAACATCTCCCCAAAGGACATATTTGTGGCCTTAAAACGTCTCCTTCTGGATCGGGACGTGCCTGGATCCGGGCTTTCCTCCTCCTCCTCCTCGTTGCTAGAATTAGCATGCACCTGCTGTAACTCCGCCATGTGCTCTTCACCCACTGCGCCGAACGAAAAGGGGCGGGGAATAGACTAGAAAGAACGTCAGGGGTGGGCGGAGTTACACGCATGCGCAGTGTGTATAAAGCGTAACACATGTGCATATTACGTACGATCTGTGAGCGGAGGAAGGAGCATTGGACGCGCCGATCGTAAGAACGAAGGTAAGAGACAAACTTGTGCCTATACTGCTTCTAGATTGAGGCCTATATTGTAACAAGATTAGGAGAGTTTTGTCTGACATTAGGCTTTGTCTTGTGTTGTGTCTTGCAGTGAACATGGATATCTTAATGAAAGACAATGACTTCATGTCAGTATTCATAGAGGTGCTAAGGGAGCTGCCCTGTCCGTGGGAGATTACCCACCCCCATTTCAAGAACCAAGCAAAGAGGAAGGCAGCACTGGAGCAATTGTGTGAAATTGTGAAGCAGGTGATCCCCATGGCAGACATCACCTATTTAAAGATCTTCATTGGTGGCCTGAGGAGCACATATCTGAGGGAGCGCAAGAAAGTCCTGGATTCACAGAGATCCGGAGCAGCAGATGACATCTATGTCCCCAGGATGTTGTACTACGACAGGCTGCACTTTCTGGCAGGCCAGACTGAACCCAGGCCATCCCTCTCCAGTCTTCCTTCCACGCTTCCTTCCCCCCTGGCTGAGGCTTCTGACGCCCAACCTGGGCCTTCCAGGCCACATGTGGAGGAGCCCAGATTGAGCCAGGTATAGCATTCCTCTAAATATTTCTGCTTGTCCAATCAATGATGTTAACTAGATGTTAGTTGGGAGTAGTAATTTAGGATTGTGATTGATGATGCAAAAACTAAAACCATGTCCCTTTTTCATACACAGGGAAGTTTCAGCCAGGAGGTGGCCGGGCCGAGCCGGCTGGCTGATCTGCAGGTCCCTCCACCCCCACTGAAAAGAGAAAGTGGCAGTAGGAGGAGTACCCTAGAGGAGGCTGCTATAGCATTCTTTTGGAGGGCTACAGAGGTCCTGGGAGCACCCCACACCATGGAGGAGAACATTGCTGCCTTCATAGCATATAAAATGCAAAGGATGGAGGAGGGCCAAAAAGTCATGTGTGAGGCCCTCATATCGGAGGCTCTGGAGAAAGGTATGAGGGGCCAAATTACACCTCAGACACACCTTTGCGTTGGTCCTCCTCCTCCTCCTGCAGGTCCTCCTCCTCCTCCTCCCTCTCCTCCAGGTCCTCCCAGTCCTCCTCCAGGTCCCCCCAGTCCTCCTCCAGGTCCTCCCAGTCCTCCTCCTCCTCCAGGTCCTACTCCTCCTCCTGCCACATCTCCAACTGCACAGCCACAGCCCGGAAGGAAGCGTGGAAGGAAGACCAGACAGTGATTGCCCTGGATCCAGTCTGGTCGGCCAAAAAATGCAGCCTCTTGTGGTACCACAGCCTGGGGACACAGATGTCATCTGCTGCTTTCCGGATCTCTGCGAATTCTGGACCAGACTGCCCTCCCTTACATATGGACTCCTCAGGCCATCAATTTTGATGTTGAAGAATTGATGTCTGCCCTGGGGGTCCCAGGCTTCACTAATTTCTCCTGTTGATCCAGTGTTGCCTTCCTCTTTGTTTGGTTCTGATACCTTAATAAAGGATTTTTATTTTGAATTATACTCTCCTATGTGTTTTACTTCAAAAATGACAGCTTGTTTGTGAGGATTCAGGTACATTTCAAATATACAATGTGAAATGAACAAGGGACACCAACACCAAACAATCTCCTTGAGATTAAATAATAAAAGATATCAATGGTGTTGGGGTAACTTGACACACAAAACACACACAAAAATATTCTGGAGTAAAAATAAAAATAACATTGAACAAAGATCAGCCTTGGAAAAAATCCAAACATTAAAGAAAAAAAAAGGCTTAAAATCCAAAAAAAAATAAAAAAATATATATATAAAACTGTCAGATGTGACAACTAATAACAATATATTCAGGGAATCCCACTAAAAAAACACAAATAAAAGTTTGTGAGAAGTGTGTGTGAATATGAGCAGCAAAACTACTTAATTCTTGTCACATTATAAAGAAGAAGAGAGTGCGCTGTATTAAACCATTTTTAACATTGCAGCGTGACGAAAGTGCTGTATCCATTGCGAACGCTAAGTTTACCAGAACGAGCTGTCCCGTCTCGGAATTTCTTCTGAGCATGCGTGGCACTTTGTGCGTCGGAACAGGCCACACACAGTCGGAATTGACGTGATCGGATTTTGTTGTCGGAAAATTTTATCTCCTGCTCTCCAACTTTGTGTGTCGGAAAATCCGATGGAAAATGTCCGATGGCGCCGACACACGGTCGGAATTTCCGACAACACGCTCCGATCGGTCCATCGGAAAATCAGACCGTGTGTACGGGGCATTATAGTGTTCTGGCACCAGCACCACCACCACCAAAGGCCCAATTTTTCTGACCCTGTTCAACAAGGGCATGTAATTACAATTCTTGATCTAATATTTCACAGCAGAGCCCGTTCCTGCTCCCACCAAGAGTAACTGTGAGGGCTTACAGTGTTGTGGCAACACCAACACAGAAGGCCCCAATTTCTGCAGAGTATATAGGGCAGGCCCCTACTTTCAAACATCCAACTTACAAACGACTCCTACTTGCAAACGGAAGGAGCCAACAGGAAGTGAGATGAAATCTACCCCTAGGAAGGGGAAATTCTCTCCTGTAAGAGTTAATATGGGAAAAACGTGTCTCCTTTCCACTGATGCTTTATCACCAATCCTTGTTTCACTAAAAACCCCAAATTGTCAAAAAACATTTGTCATTGGGACAGAAAGTGAGGTAAAATCTTCTGAAGAGGTGCACAGACAGCAAAACACATGTCACAGGGGTGATAACCCTTCCCTATGTTTTCCAAAAAGCTTAAAAAAAATTTTTTTGGCTGGAGCTACACTTTAAAAATGTAATAGTTCAAAATTACAAACAGTTTCTACTTAACAACAAACCTACAGTCCCTGTCTTATTTGCACCGCTTGTATACTGCTGTTCAGAGGGCCTGGGGCCCCACGCCTTTCCTTTTTTTAATTTGGGTGGGGGTTCCCCTTAATATCCATACAAGACCCAAAGGGCCTGGTAATGGACTGGGGGGGGTACCGATGCCATTTATCTCACTGATTTTCATCCATATTACAGGGACTGGACATTACATTAAAGCTGTAAGCAGTTTAAATGACCTTTATTCCTTTAAAAATGTCATTTTGTGCAGGGACTGTTCTAAGCACGGGAAACATGCGCCACTTTACAGGCATACTATAGACACCGCCCAGGTACCATATTTAAAGGAATATTCCACTTTTTTTTTTCACTTTAAGCATCATTAACCACTTGCCGACCACCTAACGCAGTTATACTGTGGCAGAATGGCACGAGCAGGCAAAATCACGTACCTGGTACTGTACGTGATCTGCCTCTTGCGGGCAGGGGGCGCGTCGCGCCCCCCCCCATGCCCGAGGCAGCTGGCTTTGTTAAGGGAGCGATCCAGGCTGAGGGGGAGACCACTCATTCGTGGCCACCTCCTCGCTATCACTCACAACGAATGAGAATCTTCCTCTGCTGCTGTATAGTAAACAGCGGCAGAGGAAGTGATGTCATCGCTCCTCGGCTCGGTATTTTCCGTTCCGGCTCTGAGAAGAGAAGACATCGATGTGAGTGCACAAACAATACACATACAGTAAAACACACCATGAATACTTTACACCCCCCATCACTCCCCGATTACCCCCTAATCTCCCCATAATCACCCACCCCCCCCACCGTCACAGTGACACCAAGCAGTTTTTTTTTCTGATTACTGCATGGTGTCAGTTTGTGACAGTTAGAAGTGGTAGGGCAGTTAGGGTTAGCCCCCTTTAGGTCTAGGGTACCCCCTAACCCCCCCTAATAAAGTTTTAACCCCGTGATCACCCCCCATTGCCAGTGTCACTAAGCGATTGTTTTTCTGATCGCTGTATTAGTGTCACTGGTGACGCTAGTTAGGGAGGTAAATATATAGGTTCGCTGTCAGCTTTTTATAGCGTCAGGGACCCCCATATACTACCTAATAAAGGTTTTAGCCCCCTGATTGCCCCCTAGTTAACCCTTTCACCAGTGATCACCGTATAACTGTTACGGGTGACGCTGGTTAGGTAGTTTATTTTTTATAGTGTCAGGGCAACCGCCATTTATTACCTAATAATGGTTTAGCCCCTGATCACCCGGCGGTGATATAACTTAGGTTTTAGATCAGATAGGGTCTGCGTCGCCCCAGGCAGCATCAGGTTAGCGCCAGTACCGCTAACCCCCACGCACACACCATACACCTCCCTTAGTGGTATAGTATCTGAACGGATCTGATCAGATCTATACTAGCGTCCCCAGCAGTTCAGGGTTCCCAAAAATGCAGTGTTACCGGGATCAGCCCAGATACCTGCTAGCACCTGCGTTTTGCCCCTCCGCCCGGTCCAGCCCAGCCCAGCCCAGCCCACCCAAGTGCAGTATCGATCGATCACTGTCACTTACAAAACACTAAACACATAACTACAGCGTTCGCAGAGTCAGGACTGATACCAGCGATCGCTAACAGTTTTTTTGGTAGCGTTTTGGTGAACTGGCAAGCACCAACCCCAGGCAGCGTCAGATTAGTGCCAGTAGCGCTAACACCCACGCATGCACCATATACCTCCCTTAGTGGTATGGTATCTGAACGGATCAATATCTTATCCAATCAGATCTATACTAGCATCCCCAGCAGTTTAGGGTTCCCAAAAACGCAGTGTTAGCGGGATCAGCCCAGATACCTGCTAGCACTTGCGTTTTGCCCCTCCGCCTGGCCCAGCTCAGCCCATCCAAGTGCAGTATCGATCAATCACTGTCCCTTACAAAACACTAAACGCATAACTGCAGCGTTCGCAGCATTTGCAGAGTCAGGCCTGATCCCTGCGATCACTAACAGTTTTTTTGGTAGAGTTTTGGTGAACTGGCAAGCACCAGTGGCCTAGTACACCCCAGTCATAGTCAAACCAGCACTGCAGTATCACGTGGTGACATGGTGAGTCCCATATATGCAGTTCAAGCTGGTGAGGTGGCAAGCACAAGTAGTGTCCTGCTGCCACCAGGAAGAAGACAAACACAGGCCCGTCGTGCCCATAATGCCCTTCCTGCTGCATTCGCCAATCCTAATTGGGAACCCATCACTTCTGCAGCACCCGTAATTCCCCCATTCACATCCCCAACCAAATGCAGACGGCTGCAAGAGAGGCATTTTCTTTATGTCCTCCCGACTACCCCTACCCAACGAACCCCCCCAAAAAAGATGTTGTGTCTGCAGCAAGCGTGGATATAGGCGTGACACCCGGTATTATTGTCCCTTCTGTCCTGACAATCCTGGTCTTTGCATTGGTGAATGTTTTGAACGCTACCATACACTAGTTGAGTATTAGCGTAGGGTACAGCATTGCACAGACTAGGCACACTTTTACAGGGTCTCCCAAGATGCCATCGCATTTTGAGAGACCCGAACCTGGAATCGGTTACAGTTATAAAAGTTACAGCTACAAAAAAAAGTGTAAAAATAAAACACAAAAAATATAAAATAAAAAAAACAAAAATAGTTGTCATTTTATTGTTCTCTCTCTCTCTATTCTCTCTCTATTGTTCTGCTCTTTTTTATTGTATTCTATTCTGCAATGTTTTATTGTTATTATGTTTTATCATGTTTGCTTTTCAGGTATGCAATTTTTTATACTTTACTGTTTACTGTGTTTTATTGTTAACCATTATTTTGTTTTCAGGTACGCCATTCAGCTGCAGCGCGGATTTATTTATCTTGACAGCAACAGCGTTTGCTCCCACGATATATAAAGCCATGACTCCAGCAGAGGTGATATGTGCAGAAGCATGTGGGCAGCAGGGACGGAGGAGGGATTTGCTCCTAACTTTTGGGGCGGATGCCCACATGCTTCGGCATATATAAATGGTGCATGTATGCCCATCATTAGAAGTGGGTGGATGAAGGGAGGCATTCTAATGGTGGGCATACCCACCAATCAATCTCTTTTTTCATTCAGCCCACAGGCTGCATGAAAAAAAAAGATTACAATATATGCCCAACAGGGACCAGCAACGTACTGGTATGTTGCTGTACTTTGTGTGGTTATACCAGAATGATGCCTGCAGGTTTAGGTGTCATCTTGGTATCATTCTTTTCAGTCAGAGGTTGGCTTTCATGTAAAAGCAATCCCAGTGGCTAATTAGCCTCTAGACTGCTTTTACAAGCAGTGGGAGGGAATGTCCCCCCTCCCACCGTCTTCCATGTTTTTCTCTAGCTCTCCTGTCCCAACAGGGAACCTGAGAATGCAGCCAGTGATTCCGCCAGCTGACCATAGAGCTGATCAGAGACCAGAATGGCTCCAATCATCTCTATGGCCTAAGAAACAGGAAGCTACAAGCATTTCATGACTTAGATTTTGCCGGATGTAAACAGCACCATTGGGAAATTGGGAAAGCATTTTATCACACTGATCTTGGTGTGGTCAGATGCTTTGAGGGCAGAGGAGAGCTCTAGGGTCTAATAGACCCCATTTTTTTCAAAAAAGAGTACCTGTCACTACCTATTGGTATCATAGGGGATATTTACATTCCCTGACATAACAATAATAATGATTAAAAAAAAATGAAAGGAACAGTTTAAAAATAAGATAAAGAAGAAAACAAAATAATAAAGAAAAAAAAAAGCACCCTTGTCCCCCCCTGCTCTCCCGCAAAGGCGAACGCAAGCGTTGGTCTGGCGTCAAATGTAAACAGCAATTGCATCATGCATGTGAGATATCACCGCGAAGGTCAGATTGAGGGCAGTAATTTTAGCAGTAGACCTCCTCTGTAAATCTAAAGTGGTAACCTGTAAAGGCTTTTAAAAATGTATGTAGTTTGTCGCCACTGCACGTTTGTGCGCAATTTTAAAGTATGTCATGTTTGGTATCCATGTACTTGGCCTAAGATCATCTTTTTTATTTCATCGAACATTTGGGCAATATAGTGTGTTTTAGTGCATTAAAATTAAAAAAAAAAAGTGTGTTTTTTTTTGCGTTTGAAAAATCACTGCACAAATACTGTGTGAAAAAAAAATGACACACCCACCATTTTAATCTGTAGGGCCTTTGCTTTAAAAAAATATATAACGTTTGGGGGTTCAAAGTAATTTTCTTGCAAAAAAATTTTTTTGCATGTAAACAAATAGTGTCAGAAAGCTTTGGCTTCAAGTGGTTAGAAGAGTGGGTGATGTGTGACATAAGCTTCTAAATGTTGTGCATAAAATGCCAGCACAGTTCAAACTCCCCCCAAATGACCCCATTTTGGAAAGTAGACACCCCAAGCTATTTGCTGAGAGGCATGTCGAGTCCATGGAATATTTTATATTGTGACACAAGTTGCGGGAAAAAGACTTTTTTTTTTTTTTTTTTGCACAAAGTTGTCACTAAATGATATATTGCTCAAACATGCCATGAAAATATGTGAAATTACACCCCAAAATACCTTCTGTTGCTTCTCCTGAGTACGTGGATACCACATGTGTGAGACTTTTTGGGAGCCTAGCCGCATACGGGACCCCAAAAACCAAGCACCGCCTTCAGGGTTTCTAAGGGTGTAAATTTTTTATTTCACTCCTCACTGTCTATCACAGTTTCGGAGGCCATGGAATGCCCAGATGGCACAACCCCCCCTAAATGAACCCATTTTGGAAAGTAGACACCCCAAGTTATTTGCTGAGAGGTATGGTGAGTATTTTGCAGACCTCGCTTTTTGTCACAAAGTTTTGAAAATTGAAAAAAGAAAAAAAAATACATTTTTCTTTTCTTTCTTCATTTTCAAAAACAAATGAGAGCTGCAAAATACTCACCATGCCTCTCAGCAAATAGCTTGGGGTGTCTCCTTTACAAAATGGGGTCCTTTGGGGGGGGGGTTGTGCCATCTTGGCATTTTATGGCCTTGGAAACTGTGATAGGTAATGAGGAGTGAAATCAAAAATTTACGCCCTTAGAAATCCTGAAGGCGGTGCTTGGTTTTCGGGGCCCCGTACACAGGTCGGCTCCCAAAAAGTCCTACACATGTGGTATCCCCATACTCAGGAGAAACAGCAGAATTTATTTTGGGGTGTAATTCCACATATGCCCATGGCATGTTTGAGCAATATATCATTTAGTGACAACTTTGTGCAAAAAAAAAAGTTAGTCCTTTTCCCACAACTTGTGGCAAAATATAAAATATTCCATGGACTCAACATGCCTCTCAGCAAATAGCTTGGGGTGTCTACTTTCCAAAATGGGGTCATATGGGGGGGGGTTGAACTGTCCTGGCATTTTATGGCCTTCAAAACTGTGATAGGTAGTGAGGAGTGAAATCAAAAATTTACGCCCTTAGAAATCCTGAAGGCGGTGCTTGGTTTTCAGGGCCCCGTACGCGGCTAGGCTCCCAAAAAGTACCACACATGTGGTATCCCCATACTCAGGAGAAGCAGCAGAATGTATTTTGGGGTGCAATTCCACATATGCCCATGGCCTGTGTGAGCAATATATCATTTAGTGACAACTTTTTGTAATTTTTTTTTGTCATTATTCAATCACTTTTGACAAAAAAATAATATTCAATGGGCTCAACATGCCTCTTAGCAATTTCCTTGGGGTGTCTACTTTCCAAAATGGGGTCATTTGGGGGGGGGTTGTATTGCCATGCCATTTTAGCACCTCAAGAAATGAGATAGGCAGTCATAAACTAAAAGCTGTGTAAATTCCAGAAAATGTACCCTAGTTTGTAGACGCTATAACTTTTGAGCAAACCAATAAATATACGCTTATTGACATTTTTTTTACCAAAGACATGTGGCTGAATACATTTTGGACTAAATGTATGACTAAAATTGAGTTTATTGTATTTTTTTTTATAACAAAAAGTAGAAAATATTGTTTTTTTTCCAAATTTTCGGTCTTTTTCCATTTAAAGCGCAAAAAATAAAAACGGCATAGGTGATCAAATACCATCAAAAGAAAGCTCTATTTGTTGGAACAAAAGGACGTAAATTTCGTTTGGGTACAGCATTGCATGACCGCGCAATTAGCAGTTAAAGCGACGCAGTGCCAAATTGTAAAAAGTGCTCTGGTCAGGAAGGGGGTAAATCCTTCCGGGGCTGAAGTGGTTAAAATCACTGCTCCTGAAAAAACGTCAGTTTTTAAAACTTTTTTTTTGCATTGATACATGTCCCCTGGGGCAGGACCCGGGTCCCCAAACCTTTTTTAGGACAAAACCATGCAAATTAGCCTTTAAAATTAGCACTTTTGATTTCAAACGTTCGAGTCCCATAGTTATCCTACCTGTGTTTTTTTTGCATGCAGTTTGTTGGACAGTCTGCAGGAGACCTGCATGGCATCAGCGATTGGCAGATCGCTGGTTCAATGCTTTCCAGGCGCCTAAAAAAAAAATAGTAAATCCACATTTTTTTAACCTGCAACAAAAATGGGCATTTATTAAGGTAAACTTATCCTTTAATTAAAAATGAAAAGCTGGAGACTCCAAGATGACTGCTTGAGCCTGGAGCTCCGCTTCACCCCGACCTAACGGCACACGCAGCACCCAACTACGGCCAGTGGGACACCATCGGACTGCAACACCAGCTGGGGGAATCGCCCGGGAACACCTATATGCCCAGGGGCTCGGCCAAACGGGAGGCCGTGCTTTAGCCCGCAAACGGAGCCGCTAATTTTCAAGATGGCGGCCGCAGCACACTCCTCAGCACAGCTCTGTACTGACATGGAGGAGGATTTCTCTGCAAATTCGTCTCAAGCCTCCCCACAGATACCCACCGAGCACACAGTGAGTACCAGACACGATGTGACACCCTCCCCTGCTTCCACGGAGTCCCTTATAGGACACACGATGGAAGATTACCTGTTCTCTCCCATGAGGCCTAATGAGGCCTACTCGGCCCCCCCACGCCACCACACGCAGGGCACTTTAGACTCCCTCATTAACATGGCAGACCTCTTTAATAAACTGTCAGCACTGCTGGACAGGGGACTAACCACAATAGCAGCCAAAATCACAGGAGATATAAAAGAGGACTTTCAAAGATTGGGGGACAGGATGGAAGCTATGGAACACAAGCTGGAAGACACAGTGGCAAAGACCAATCAAAATTCTGATCATATACAGGTCTTACAGGAACAACTAGATGAAGCCCTGTCTAAAATAGATGATCTCGAAAATCGTTCGAGAAGATACAACTTCAGAATAAGGGGACTCCCTGAATCGGTAACCGACGTAACAGCAGCAGTACATGATCTCATTAAGGGCCTTATCCCCGACATTCCCTCACATAAAATGGAATTGGACAGAGCTCACAGAGCACTGGGACCCCCGAGGAAAGATGGGGCACCTAAAGATATAGTGGTGAAGCAAACACCTCTACTTTGCCTAAACCATCCGATTCAAATCTTTGCAGACATCTCTCCATCAACTATCCAAAGAAGACGGTCGCTGAAACCATTATTGACAGTCCTCTCCCAGAAAGAAATCAAATATTGGTGGGCATTCCCGTTTGCCCTCAGGTTCACCTTTAAGTCCAAGACTTACTCCTTCTCCAATCTTCAGGAAGGTGAAAAATTGCTTCTGGGACTGAAATTGATCAACTTGGGTCCACCTCAGACTCCACCGAATCCCCACTCGGGAGCCACGAAACGACAAACACCCTCCAGCCCCATCTCACCGATATGGAACAAGTCCAATTTCAAGCGATACAAGGAAGGAAGACCTCCCTGAATCTACAAGAGGACAGTTTTCACACACATCTCTTTTTTTCCTGGTCTGACCAGGCTTCTTCCAAAGCTGTAATGCACATTGTGCCTTTCCGTAATGCTTCTTAAACCCTCTTTTTTTTTTTCAAACATCACAAACTTACCGGTTTTGAATTGTTACTGAATGTCTTTTGTTATTCTTTTTTGCATTTTTTACAGGAACTCATAGATGCTTTATTGAACCTAAGAATTCATGCATCCCAAACCTGATCCTATCCAGATTTTCTGAATCAAGACCCAAATCCATAGTGGAAAAACTACAAGAGGCCATAACAACCTCCACACTATTGAATCTGGGTCTTCTAATTTGTTTTCCCCCTGAACAACCCTATTACCCCACTCCTTCCCACCCTTCTCTCTCACGTGCTATGTAACAATGGCACTCCCTCCCACCCACCCCACCCCCACCGAGGTGACACAATGTTGCACTCCACCTATCCAATGGTTTCGGTTTTCTCGAGGCCATTCGATAGTACTTCAGCCTCTCTAGGGGAGGCTGATTTCACTGTATATTAAATGGACAGCAAGTTAGTCTACTTATTCTGTCCACCAGAGCCTCTAGAAGGCTCTCCCTCTCTTCTCCTGTCTCCTATTCTCTTCTTTTCACCTATTAATCTGTCCTTCTCTCCCCGTCTTGCCAGACTCCAGGATCCACCCGTACCCACTGCTCAGACTAGTGAAAGCAATTCTCGCTGGAACGGACACCATATAAACTACACGAAAATCGCTGAGGTAGGTGGCATGATAGCAGCAGAGGGCCTTACACCCGTGCTCGATGGCTGACCACACTATTCCCTCTCCTCCCCTGCAGGTTACTTCACACAACACGCAGGGGATGAATTCCCCAATCAAGCGATGTAAAATCCTACAATATATGCACTCACAAAAAATAGACATAGTACTACTCCAGGAGACCCACTTTCCGGGGCGGTATAATCCTTCCTTCATCCATTCAGGATTCCCGGTGTTCATCATATCATATGGTGAACATCATATCTAAGAACTGCAAGTTCACAGCACAATTGGAACACAGGGACCCAGAAGGCAGATTCATTCTCTTAAACAATAGACAACCAATTATACACATTCGTCTCCTACTATGCACCCAATCAGGGCCAAACAAAGTTATTTCAAGCTATGCTTCAAAAACTAGCCCCTATGGTGGGCGGGACTGTCATCTATGGGGGGGACTCAAACATAGCCCTTGATAAGGGTCTAGATAAAACCAGACCCCCGGGCTCTCAATTCGTTCGCCCACCCAAGAGAAGCCTTAAAATTGCCAAATTGATTCACCAGCACGGTCTAACAGTTTCGTGGAGGGAATTAAACTCGAGCATACGGGATTACACACACTATTCCCACCCACATGAAACATATGGTAGGATTGACCACATCTTTATATCTACGGCCCACGCCCCAGATATGGTCAAGTCGACCATAAGAGACACGGTTTGATCTGACCATTCCATGGTTCTTCTTACACTTAAATGAAGCTCCAACCGACCTAACCTCTTGCAGTGGCGACTAAATGAATCCCTACTTAGCGACCCAGCCAGAGTCACAGAAATTGAAAAAGGCATTAAAGAATATTTTCAGTTAAATTTGTCAACAGAGGTTTCGGCTGAAACCCTTTGGGCAGCTCACAAGGCCACCATCCGAGGCAAACTGATCCAAATGTCAGCTCAGGTGAAAAAGGTGCACATGATTGACATAGAAAGACTAGAAACAGAATTTAAACGCCTGCGAAAACTTCACAAGTGGGACCCTAAACAAGTATTCATAGCCACCCTAGATGCGACACGGCTGTCCCTCAATCTCACTCTGACACCTAAGGCTGAAAAACACATCTGATGGAGTGGAGCTAAATTCTACCACCAGAGGGACACAATCAATGTTAGTGGCCAAATTGACACCCCAACCAAGACAACGACACTTTCCCATAATACGCGTCACAGGCAATCACCACACGACCAACCCACAACGAATCATGGAAACTTTTCATCGATTCTATGAGAAGTTATACAGCACAGGTAACAAAAACGATGAGTCTTCCATGAAATCTTTTTTGGATTCACTACCAATCCCGAGGTTAGAATCTAGACTCCGCAACATTTTAGAATCCCCATTCACAGAAGAGGAAGTGCTAGATGTCATCAAACGTCTAAAGAGAGGCTCCGCTCCTGGCCCAGATGGATTTTCAATACCATATTACAAATCATTTGCACAGTCACTAGCTCCGCACCTCACACGATTCTTTAACGCTAAAACAAATCATGAACCCCTAGATAGCTCAATTTGGCCTACATATCTGTAATTCCTAAACCCCACTAGGGTCAAGGAGAGGTGGGAAACTATAGGCCCATATCTTTGATAAACAAGGATATGAAAATTCTAACAAAAATCCTTACGGATCGTATGGCCTCCTTTATAAGTCTATACATCCACAAAGACCAAGTGGGATTTATCCCAGGCAGACAGGGCCCAGATCAAATTTGCAGAGCGATAGATATTATTTCCATTCTACAGTCGGGCTGGACTCCTTTCACTCGACCTCCAAAAGGCGTTTGACTCAGTCTCTTGGCCATACCTGTTCAATATCTTGCAATGCTGGGGGTTTGGGCAGAATTTTATGGGTCTAATCTCAGCATTATATTCCAACCCAGTAGCGCGAATAAGAATGCAGAGTTATTACTCTGATACTATAAAAATAGCCAGAGGGACCAGACAGGGTTGCCCCCTATCACCCCTTATATTCGCAATAGCCATAGAAACCCTAGCTATAGCCATTCGCATCAATGAGGACATTAGGAGGGTGTTACGTGGCCCGCAGATGCACAAATGCACGCTGTTTGCGGATGACCTTTTGCTCTTCGTAACGTCACCAATTACCTCTCTCCCTAACATATGTAAATTGCTGGACCAATTCTCCAGGGCCTCGGGCCTGACAGTCAATCTCTCAAAATCCCAAATCTTGAATGTGAATGTACCCACAGTAGTGGCAGACAATTTAAAAACCTCTTTTCAATTTGAGTGGAGCAGCTCTCCCATCAGATACTTGGAGGTTGAACTCACCCCGAGGGTAGAACTACTTTATGAAGCTAACTTCCCCCCCATGTATGACAGACTAACCGAGGACCTCAAAAACTGGGCAGTTCATGACCTTTCTTAGTTGGGGAGACTGAATGCAACAAAAATGACACTGCTCCCCAAATTGCTTTACCTCTTTTGATCTCTACCAATCCCATTCAGAAAAGACCACCTGAAAAAATTTCAGCGCAAACTGACAAAATTTATTTGGGGAACTGCTGGCTATCACCTTTCCAAGAGAGTCCTTTACAGACCCAGGAAACAAGGGGGACTCATAGCTCCCAACTTCCTATGGTATTATCAAGCAGCCAGGCTCTCACAAATATCTATCATTTATACACACATAGAAAAGCCTGATTGAGTGCATATAGATAGACAAGCGGTGCCAACGCACACACTCGACTTCCTACTCTGGTGTCCACCTAAGGATCGCCCCCCAATTATGTCCCCAGTCTTTTCTCATTCAGTCCTCCTTTGGGATGGCCTTAAAAACCACCCCTCCATCTCATCAGAGATGACACCACTTGCACACATTTTTCACAATCCAAAATTCCCACCGGGAATGGACATCAAAGCCTTTAGTTGGTGGTTGGATAAAGGATTGTATCGCATTGGACATTTCATGACTCCTCAGGGGCCTCTCACACTCAGCTACTGCAAAAGCAAACTGGAAATGCCAGGATCAGAACACTTTAGATACCTGCAGATTTAGCACTTTCTAACTAAGCTATGAAACACCAAACCCAGGCCACCTAGCACAACAACATATGAGCAATGGTGCGGCCAAACCACTGAGCAATGGGGGGGCATCTCGGTTGTCTACCTGTCACTAGCCTCAGACAACTCCAAGCTCCCATACATGCTGAACTGGGAAAAAGAAGCTCAGATCAGCTGGAGCGAGGACAAGTGGTATAGAAACGTATTCCGGTTATACAAACGTATTTGTAATACCGCCCTGATCGAGGCAAACATCAAACTGATCACCAGATGGTATCTTGTTCCAGCGAGATTGACAAAAATATTTCCTTCTACCTCACCTTTATGCTTTAGGAACTGTAACAACTATGGCTCTATGATACACATGGTGGGAGTGCCCGAAAATCAGGGGGATATTCTATATGATACGCAAAGTTACAGGCATCCAAGTCCCCAAGCACCCAGCCATAGCACTTCTTCTTGCTAAATCTGCAGGTATCTAAAGTGTTCTGATTCTGGCATTTCCAGTTTGCTTTTGCAGTAGCTGAGTGAGAGAGGCCCCTGAGGAGTCATGAAATGTCCAATGCGATACAATCCTTTATCCAACCACCAACTAAAGGCTTTGATGTCCATTCCCGGTGGGTATTTTGGATTGTGAAAAATGTGTGCAAGTGGTGTCATCTCTGATGAGATGGAGGGGTGGTTTTTAAGGCCATCCCAAAGGAGGACTGAATGAGAAAAGACTGGGGACATAATTGGGGGGCGATCCTTAGGTGGACACCAGAGTAGGAAGTCGAGTGTGTGCGTTGGCACCGCTTGTCTATCTATATGCACCCAATCAGGCTTTTCTATGTGTGTATAAATGATAGATATTTGTGAGAGCCTGGAGATATCAAAGGTGTCCAAAGCAACCCAATCATTATTTTTCTATATCCTCTTAGGAACCAAACTAACCATAGCTAAGGCTTGGAAACAACATAGTGTATCCCTCTCAGCAGCAAAAAGGAAAATATCCTGGATAATGGCCCAAGAAAAAATGGTAAGCCTATTGAAAGACACAGTGGCTAAATTTGAATCGGTCCGGGAACCATGGGCTGCATATGTCGGAATTCAGGCAACCGACTCTAGACAGGCCATGGCTAAATAGGGTCAGTGGGAATGGCAAGATGGGAACATTCCATTCCCTTCTCTCTCTTCTTCTCCTTCATACCTACTCTTCTTCTATATCTGTTTTTCTCCTACCATTTTACGATATCATATTCGCTATCGAGTTTTTCACAATGAACTTCTGCACCTTATAGAGTATGTATACCAAGGATCAAAGGTGAAGTAATTGTCAGAAGTTAATCGATATAATTCTACCAGGTCGGGTCTGTAACACTTCATCCTACCGAGTAAATCACCATTCAAATCCAAGTTTATCAGCCAAAACAAGTTTACTCATAATAATCGCATATTGTCCGCAGGATTATATTATCCTTTACAAGAATGTTATTAGCATGATCTATGTTATACATGCAGAAAACCATACCTTGTTCATTGCTAAATCGTTGTGCAATATTTTTTCTTAAACCTTATTGTATGTTACGATACAAAAGAAATAAAAAAACATTGAAAGAAAAAAATGGAAAGCTGTCCTATGTTAAGTTTGCATCTATGTGGGTGCACACTTTCACACAATGTCAGCAAACACACGCTGCTGTTTAGCAGATGCATGGGGGTGCCATTCATGGGATTGCATGCAGCCCAATCCATACAATCTTCCCCAAATACAGCCATGAATAAAAACACCACACAAAATATTGGCAGATAAGGGCCGTGGCACTTTATTGGTTTGCAATTAAAATTCCAAATTCATAAATATTTATTAATTTTTATTCAACCAAAAACTTGAGTAAATACAGTATTTATTATCTATATATAACTATATCTATATATAACTTATATAAGCTCAGTTATTGGAACTCAAGCCATATTGGATTAAAAGAAAATTAAATGTCCCCCCTAGCAGTCCACGGTGACCAACCACATAAGTACCAGCGTCAAGAGTGGGAAGGGAGGGTAGCTCTTTTGTCAAGGCTTTACCAACTGCACAAAACATAGGGAGCTCTTCCTTATTTATAAGCTCCCAAGAATTTTAGAATATTCCATGACTTCCCATTGGCTAATAACCTGCTTCATAAATTTAAAGAGACAGTAACCTAAATATTAATTATAATCAAAATTACATATATACTTGTGGAGAGAGGCTGGGCCACTGCAAGCCCATGAAGGTGGGCCCAAATCGTTGTTACCTCCTTTTACATTCTTCATGGTACTCCCACACATTGGTAACTAACCACAGTGCTTTTTCCCCTGTGCAGAAATGCATAGCATGATGTATTTTCCAGACGGCTGGAGTTTTAGAAAAAGTTCAGGGAACTTTTACCTGCATTTCCTACAGGTATAGCAGCGCATTCAGATAAATGTGCTGCTAGGCCCGGGCAAACGTACCTGTGGGGAAACAGCATAAGTGTGAACCTAGCCTAACTTACCTAATGTTTAACATAAGTGCAGTCAAAGGTTTATATTTGACCCAGGCCAGTCAGAGCTGCTACAGTATATCTATTTGTGCACAAACTTAGTAGCAATTTTGCATCTATCATTGCAAGCATTTTTTTTTTTTTACAAATGGCAAGCATTTTTTTTAATTTTTTTTTTTTTTTATTCCTGTCTCTTTGGCAGGCAACCAGCCACTGTAAACTGTTTACAACAGAAGCAGTTACTTTGTGCCTGTATATTGTATGCATACTTGGTTCTCATCTCAGCCAATGCATCACACAGAGGTAGAGATCCTTCTCTAACTGATCCCTAAAAATGTATTCCTTTTCTGTCTATACTTACTTACCCACAATAATACTGTTCCTGCCTAACTTGTCAGCCTCTCCGTGTCTCATTCTAAGTTGTCAGAAGCCCCTTTTAGTAAAAATGCAAAAAGTATATATGGTTTTATTTACTAAAGCTGAAGAGTGCAAAAGCAGGCTCACTTATGCATAGAAAACAATCAGCTTCAAGGTATTATTGCCAAAGCTTAATTGAACAAGCTAAAGGTAGAAGCTGGTTGGCTACCATGCACAGCTGCATCAGATGCTGAGTGCACCAGTTTTAGTAAATCTACCCCATGTGTATATATCTGTGTGTGTATATATATTTACATGAAAGGGGTGCTACTGGCGACTTCACTATAAAAGATCTGGATTGAGATACACTCAACTGTCACAATTTGTGAGATCTCTCCCTAAAGCAGTTTAAGTTGGTTCTAAAGGCTCAAGGTTTTTTTGTACCTTAATGCATTCTATGCATTAAGCTAAAAAATTTCTGGGTGCACCCTCCATTACCCCCTTATACCTACCTGAGCCACATCTTGGTCCAGCGATGTGCATGAGAGCAGAGGCTGTCCTGGGTCTCTCTCTACTTATTGGCTCACACAACAGCGGGATCCAGCATAGGGCGGGTCTGAGCCGCACACCATGTGTGAATGGACAAACAGAACATGGCTCAGGAGAGAACCTACTCAAGTGCCCTATAGAAAGAGGCTTTCTCCCGGGGGCACTTGGCAGGGGGGAGGACTGCTGGGGAGGGGCCCAAAAAGAAGAAAATCGTGGCTGCTCAATGCAAAACCATTGCACAGAGCAGGTAAGTATGACATGTTTGTTGTTTATTTATTTTTTTCCATTAGAATCACTTTAAATACACTTGATTCCATCCTGCTCTCTACTAATCCACCTGTGAGGTACATGTCTCAGTTATACCAATTTCTCTTACATCTTCATGGGTCTACATACCTGGCATACAGAAACATATTTCAGACAATCAAAAAGCAAACGTTCTCCATTTATCTCATGTATCCTCAAAATCTTCTAAGATGGAGGAGATTCAAGTGTTTGTTACCTTAAAAAAAAAAAAAAAGTATTGATGCTGTTCCTGTAAAGCATGAACAACAGCACAGTGCTTGTGCTGTGTCATTTGGCCTTTTCTATCACCTGAAATACCTGGCTGATCCTGCCTTGTTCGGCCCTTCCCTCTGTAAACTGACCACAGTTTATGATGGCTGCTGTGCCCTGACACCGTGGTCAATTTATGTGCCTCCGTCATCCGCAGCTCTCCTGTGCCCTCTTCTGTCCTCTTCTTCCCCCTCCCCTCCCTGCCTGTCAGATCGTGATAGTGAAGAAAATGAGAAAATCCGGACAGCCGCACTCCAGGAAGATGTATTTCAAATGTTGTTTATTGTAATAAATTCTTGAGCATACAGCATACAAAGCACTGTGGCAGAAAGTACAGGCAATCAGCTAACGCGTTTCGTGCTTATCCCAAGCGCTTACTCATAGCTAGAGAATTTTTTCTGCAGATCGTGATAGTGTCTGTCCCTCTCCCCCTGCTGCTAAAATAACTGTCTACAGTACATACAATCCCCTCTGTTAGAAAACATTCTATGCCTCAGTGTCTGTGCTTTGTAAAAAATATGACGATTAATACCTTTTTCATAGTGCCGCTTGGCACTCATGTGACTGCTCACTGCTCTTCTCCTCTCCTCCTCTCCTCCACTCCTCCTAGCTGATATCAGCGAGGGATTCACATCCCCTCTCGCTGTAGCTGTCAGATCGGGAGAGGGAGCAGCGAGCAGTCATGTGAGCGCTGAGTGGCCCTATGAAATAAGATAGAAATCATCATATTTTTTACAAAGCACAGACACTGAGGCATAGAACATTTTCTAACAGAAGGGATTGCATGTACTTTACAAAGTTGCTTTGCAACCACTTTAACTATAAACGTTTGACATACGCCAGTCATACACCAATCAAGCTTCACTCTATGTTGTCGAATTCCTCATCTTATTACAAAAGAACTTGTGGTATGATAGAGAAACAAGCACATATTTGGTTGTATTGTCGATTTATCAAACCTTTTCCCAGGGAGATGTTAACATTAATAGCTAAGATCTTGGGCTCTGCCGTTGAACCAAAATTGTGGTCAGTGTTATTTAATTTTACAAATGAATCAATAAGCCTATATAAGCACTTTATGACTCCACATCTCTCAATGCAGCTACAGTATCTCACAAAAGTGAGTACACCCCTCACATTTTTGTAAATATTTTATTATATCTTTTCATGTGACAACACTGAAGAAATGACACTTTGCTACAATGTAAAGTAGTGAGCGTATCCTGAGGCTTGCAGCCAGTGGGCACTTGAGGTGGTGAGTGGTATGGGGGCAGGGCCAAACTGGGATGCATGCAGAGCAGAGATAGCAGTCTAGGAGTCTTCTACCTCCAGCCACGTGGTAAGTTGCTGATGGTAAGAGGTTTTCATATCTCTCATGCTCCATCTGTGCTGCTTAAACCCTTACACTGCACACAAAGAACTGGAGAACTATATATATATATATATATATATATATATATATATATATATATATATATATATATACAGTATCTCACAAAAGTGAGTACACCTCTCACATTTTTGTAAATATTTTATTATATCTTTTCATGTGACAACACTGAAGAAATGACACTTTGCTACAATGTAAAGTAGTGAGTGTACAGCTTGTATAACAGTGTAAATTTTCTGCCCCCTCAAAATAACTCAAACACACAGCCATTAATGTCTAAACCACTGGCAACAAAAGTGAGTACACCCCTAAGTGAAAATGTCCAAATTGGGCCTAAAGTGTCAATATTTTGTGTGGCCACCATTAAGAGTCCTCTTCCACTCCTCCATGATGACATCACAGAGCTGGTGGATGTTACCGGTGCGATCCTACAGAGGCAGCGTGATGCTCCCCTCAGTCTGCATGCCGGACCACTACTTGTGAAAAAATATTTCTGCTGGCGATCGCTACTCCTTGCAGCCATTAGTGAAATTTTTTCACCAATTTTTTCACTCGTTTATGATGCCATCTCCACCTATATGATATTATTTGCCGGTATACTTTTATGTTCCAGGGCCGCTTCGTAAACTTTATATTCCCCTGTGGTCATAGCATGGCAGTGATATCCCTCATATATGTGAACTTTCCGGTTTGAAACTAGCAGCAGTATTGTCGATCTATTGAAATATTTATGTCGGATTAATGTGCTACAGCCTGAGTCCGCCACAATCATTGCCTTTAAACTCCTGAAGAAGCTCGTATTAGAGCGAAACATGTCGAGAGCGGCAGATTGTCTTGGCACCTTCAAGTAGTTGCTTCTTGTTGCACTGTCTAATTGTGATATAAATAAAAAATTCTCTTGGGTGACATTGTTTATGTCATAGTGTTCTTATCAACATGTCTCACTCTTGAAGTATGGCATGAATATTTTAATGATTCAATATCAATAAATATTAATTTTATTCAATATGATTGTACAGAATTCTTTGAATATACTGTTTATTAAATAGCACCTTAAAAGTCCCTGGGGAAGATCTTTCCCCTCCCCATTTTCTCTAGGCTAAACAGCCTTTAGTTTCTGTTTATTACCTAATCATGGGATGTGGTGCTTACAGTTGACTACCTCTGTCCACCCTATACTCTACTATGTCAATATTTTGTGTGGCCACCATTAAGAGTCCTCTTCCACTCCTCCATGATGACATCACAGAGCTGGTGGATGTTGGAGACCTTACGCTCCTCCACCTTGAGGATGCCCCACAGATGCTCAATAGGGTTTAGGACTGGAGACATGCTTGGCCAGTCCATCACCTTTACTCTCTTTAGCAAGGCAGTGGTCTTCTTCAAGGCAGTGGAGGTATGTTTGGGGTCGTTATCATGTTGGAATACTGCCCTGCGGCCCAGTCTCCGAAGGGAGGGCTTCAGTATGTCACAGTACATGTTGGCATTCATAGTTCCCTCAATGAACTGTAGCTCCCCAGTGCTGGCAGCACTCATGTAGCCCCAGATCATGACACTCCCACCACCATGCTTGACTGTAGGCAAGACACACTTGCCTTTGTACTCCACACCTGGTTGCCGTCACACACGCTTGACACCATCTGAACCAAATAGGTTTATCTTGGTCTCATCAGACCACAAGGCATGTTTCCAGTAATCCAGTAATTCCAGTAGTCTTCAGCAAACTCTTTGCGGGCCTTCTTGTGCATCATCTTTAGAAGAGGCTTCCTTCTGGGACGACAGCCATGCAGACCAATTTGATGCAGTGTGCAGGGTATGGTCTGAGCACTGACAGGCTGACCCCCCCACCCCTTCTGCAGCAATGCTGGCAGCACTCAAACCTCTATTTGCCAAAGACAACCTCTGAATATGATGCTTAGCATGTGCACTCAACTACTTTGGTCGACCATGGCGAGGCCCATCTGAGTGGAACCTATCCTGTTAAACCACTGTATGGTCTTGGCCACCATGCTGCAGCTTAGTTTCAGGGGCTTGGCAATCTTCTTATAGCCTAGGCCATCTTTATGTAGAGAACAACTCTTTTTTTCAGTTCCTCAGAGAGTTCTTTGCCATGAGGTGCCATGTTAAACTTCCAGTGACCAGTATGAGAGAGTGAGAGTGATAACACCAAATTTAACACATCTATTCCCCATTCACATCTGAGACTTTGTAACACTAATGAGTCAGATATCACACGGGGAGGGAAAATGGATAATTGGGCCCAATTTGGACATTTTCACTTAGGAGTGTACTCACTTTTACAAGTTATACAAGCTGTACACTTACTACTTTACATTGTAGCAAAGTATAATTTCTTCAGTGTTGTCACATGAAAAGTTCTAATAAAATATTTACAAAGATGTGAGGGGTGTACTCACTTTTGTGAGATACTGTAAATCTCTTATAGCCACACATTGGAAACAAAGGTCTGTTCCCTCTGTGATTCAATGGTTCCAGAAAATAGACAATATATGCCTTGTGGAAGAACTCACACAGCTTAAACACGAAGCACCTAATCATCATAGCTAAACATGAACCTGTTGGTTTGTTTTCAAAACATAGTTACATAGTCAGGTTGAAAAAAGACACAAGTCCATCTAGTTAAACCATATAAATAAATAAATAAATAAAAAATAATATCATACAATCCCATATACACAATCCTATGCCCACAGTTGATCCAGAGGAAGGTGAAAAACCCCAGCAAAGCATGATCTAATTTGCTACAGCAGGGGAAAAAATTCCTTCCTGATCCCCCGAGAGGCAATCGGATTTTCCCTGGATCAACCTTACCTATAAATGTCAGTACCCAATTATAATATGTACATTTAGAAAGAATCCAGGCCTTTCTTAATGCAATCTACTAAGCTGGCCAGAACCACCTCTGGAGGGAGTCTATTCCACATTTTCGCAACTCTTATGATGAAGAAACCTTTCCATATTTGTAGATGAAATCTCTTTTCCTCTAGGTGTAAAGAGTCCCCCCTTGACCTCTGTGTTGACCGTAAAGTGGATAACTCAACACCAAGTTCACTATATGGACCGCTTATATATTTGTACATGTTGATCATATCCCCCCTAATCTCCTCTTCTCGAGAGAGAATAAATTCAGTTCCTCTTATAGTTCTTCATAGATGAGCTCCTCCATGACTCTTATCAGTTTGGTTCTCTGCGCTTTTTTCAGTTCCCCGATATCCTTTTTGTGAACTGGTGCCCAAAACTGAACTGCATATTCCTAATGAGGTCTTACTAATGATTTGTACAAGGGCAAAATGACAAACTACTAATTACATAGATCTTGTCTCTAAGGGCCCTGATGTGCCTTTGCTGCATTAAAAATGTGTAAAAATGCATAATGTATTTTTAAGCACACAAGTGTAAAAGGGTCCTAAACCTGCATAATATTTATACATGGGGATTGCTATATATTACACTGGATTTATTATATTATATTTGATAAAAGGTCATGATTGGGACCCCCCCCCCCCATCCCCCACTTACCTATTCCCTCTTGTTCTAATCGTCATTTCCTTGTGGCATTATAGTAGTCCATTGTGACTTTTTCAACATTTTACTTCTAACAAACATGTTTATTCAGTAGATATATCATGTTAGTGATCTTTATGTGACTGCTGAATGATATTTGTAATACTTTATTGATCTTTATGGACCTTTATTGATCATCTTGTTGTTGCAAAATTCTTCAATAAACACATATTAAACAACAACAAAAAAATAGCTTTTTACTTATTGTGAAGAAGCTGTAATTAATTTAAACCACAAACCTATTACACTAGAATTTGAAACATAAAGAACATATCCTAATTTTGAGGCCACTGGATTTATTTTTATGCCATTGGGCACAAGGTTATTTTATCAAAGAAAAAAAATACTGCACAGTAACTGCAGACTTCTATGCCATATAAACTGATTTATGGTGCTAGTGTGCTTGCAGATTTGAGGGGCAGACAAAGAACCTTGTTATTAAAAGATTTTATGTAGACTAGAAAAGAGACAGAAATATTGAAGAATCCATAATTTATAGAAAGAAGATGTATTTGCTGACCACGTGGGAAGATATAATCAGAAATGCAATGTGTTTTTGAAAGGCTTTGAAGCTACATAATAGAAAAATAACTGGGTGTAATGCATTTGAAAAGTTAAAACTCAATCTTCCACACAGGAAGGAATACATAAATTCAGCAACTGTGCTATTGATGCTGTTTAGTTTATGAAATGGAATTAGGAATATGGCAAATTGTTACATCTTGGCATTTAATCATAAAACTCTGAACATTTGTAGACTAAGGAAGAAATGGGAGAGAGGCCAGGTAATGTAGATCATTGGAAAAAAAGTAATTTGTGAAGTAAGGCAATTTTAGTGTTCACCATAGTACTAGTTTCACACAGTACATTCACCTTTAAATAATTAATTTAATAAATATTTTGATCGTATAGTCTTTTATACACTGACACTGCACAAAGTAATTATTTGATACAATGGTGTATAAAAAGAATTACATATAAAAAATATTTGATTGTTGAACATACAGAAAGGTTCTGATTACCCTTCCTATTTCCTTCATTTTTCTACTGGCCCATCACTGTGATTAACTGGGGTTGATTTACTAAAACTGGAGTGCAAAATCTGGTGCAGCTCTGCACAGAAACTCAGAAAAAAATCAGTTTTGAGTTTGTTTTTTTCTTTGTCAAAGCTTAATGAAGAAGATGAAGTTAGAAGCTGATTGGCTATCACACACAGCTGCACCAGATTTTGCACTCTCCAGTTTTAATAAAAAAAACCCCACTGTGTCTTACTAGCCGATAGCAACATTTTTAAGGTTAATGTGAACAGAACAGACATCACCATTGCAGGAAAGTGTCAAAATCTGCATATTGGAGTGCCCCAGAATTCAGAAGAACTTGCAGGTACTCAAAATAATTCAATAAAATACTTGAAGTAATACACATATATTTCTAGGTATGTGTCAGTTATTGTTATGCTCATTTTAGAATGTTTAATGCTTTGACAGTTGTATCCTAACTATGTAACTATGCAAAAACAAACAAAGAAAGGACAGAGGCAGACTAAAAAATTTTTGAGCCTTAATTTGGAATAGAAGTATTAGCTGCCATGCTTAGTTTGATGGTTTATATTATTAAATTTAAGTGTGGACTGCAGTAAAACAACCTCTAAAACATGCTGCCTTTAAGATTTGGGTATTTTAATGTTGCTCTTTTGCTTGGTAATTTTCTTCCTGCTTATAGTGGGCATCAGAAAAGAACAATTAAGCTGGATCTCTATTAAAATGTAAGCTAATGTCTGAATGTTAACATGCATAATCTCATGAGGAGCCCTAAAATAGAGCTAATCCATTGCCCAAGATACACTAAGAGGGCCATGCCTTTTATTTGTTGGGATACTGATAAATTTGTTGTGGATGCAGCCATTTTAAAATCAGTTATCTCTTATTCTGTTAGACACTAGCTATGAAAAAATGGCTTTATATTTTCACAAAATGGGATGTGCATATTCACAATTGATAGGTGAAAGTTGATATGCAAAATTGGTTTCAGTCACAAAGTCATTATTTTCATATTTAAAGAGGTGTTCACAGCCTAGCAAGGGCACCGCATTTAGAGCCAAGGAGTACAGCAATCTAAAATGAAAACAAAAGTCAATGGGCGTTTTATATCATAATAAATAATAAATAAATAGAAATGTAATTCTTAGTAATAACACACTTAAATTTGTCCAAACAACAGTCTAGTATACATCCCGGGTATGATAAAGTTTGAAACACAAAATCCTAAATTATAATATAATAAATAACTATAAATAACTATAAAAAATAATAATAAAATAATAATAAAATTAATTTCCCCACGATTCACTATCCCTCAATTCTGCAAGTGTTCTAATTTACTATTGCTGTTTTCTAGCTGGTCTAAAACCACTTTTGACGTAATGGGACACTTTTTGTTTGCTATGGACATTCTCAAGTTTCTAGGCAGAATATAATATAATATAATATAATATAATATAATATAATATAATATAATATATTTATAATATAAAACTGCATGCAGGACACTGGACAAAGCACTAGGGACAAAAAGGAGGTTTAATGATTTGATACAGTAATGTAATTTGTAAGATTACAGTGTACTGTATGTGTTATGTATTTTGTACTTTTTGAATTTGCAGTGGGCTCCACCACCATGCATCGCGACGCTCGCAGGGAATGGAGCCCGGCACACAGACATGGACATAGCAGGGGGACATTGCAGGATCCTGGTGACAAGATAAGTTACCTGGACCAGGATTCTGCAATGCAATCCCGAGTGTGGCTCAGGGTTACCACTAATGGTACTGAAATTTAACCCCGAGCCACACTCGGAATTACCACCAGCAGGGTTAAGATCTGTAGTTAAATACCTCTTTCGTTTTTCAAATTTTCATTTTCAATGTTCCAAAAAAAGTTTTTAAATTACCACATGTGGTATCTCACTGAAATGTATGTTGTCTCATGAAACTATTCTGTATTTTATCTCATGACGCGATATCCAGTGGGATGGATACAGTGGAGAGGGATTAGAACCCCTGTCAGTTTTTATTGTTGTATGTGTGTCACTTAGGGGGATTTACCCTCTCTATTGTTACTGTTTTTCCTTACATAGTTACATAGTTAGTAAGGTTGAATAAAGACACCAGTCCATCCAGTTCAACCTGAGTGAGTGTGGGTCTACAACCCTGACCCTTGTCCCTAACCCTGAACATCGCACACTCACATCAATCCAATACTGAAAGTAAAAGGAAAAGTGATTTTGCTATGATATCTGGCAAATTAATTGCTATATCTCTGAATGTGTGTGTTTTGTCTTGTTAGAGAATAGAAATCTGGTGCAGCTGTTCCTAGAAATCAATCAGCTTCTAAATTCAGCTTGTTCAATGAAGCTTTGACAATAATACATAATAGCTGATTGGTTACTAGGCACATGTTGCATCAGATTCCATGTGCTTCAGTTTTAGTAAATCCCCCCCATTACCATTTTTCAATGTTCTTAAAAAGTCTCACTCAGGCATCTATCTGTCAAACGTTCAAAGTGATGTCACCTCTCCCTTAACAGTTCAAGTTCCACACCATTGTAAGAATACTTGTCTATTACTAATCTGCTTTTGTCTTGCAAAAAATGTGCCCAAAGATATCTCTGAAAATAATTTTGAAAAAGTAAAGTACTCATACATTGATACATGATACATTGTACATGATACATGATACATCGGCCCTGATACATGTACATTGTATCAGGACCAATCCTAGGGTCACAGACGCCTGGGTGCAGAAATATTTCTGGTGTCCCCACATGGGCGTGGTCATCTTGCTAACTCCTCCCCTTTACAATTTTTTTTATGGCAACCACTCACAGAGATGCTTTCCTAAGGAGTCTTCGTTACCCTGGGATCCTTCCCACAATCTCTTAACAATAAACAAAATACAGGAAGAGAAGCAAAGTACTCCAATGGGACCTGGAGGGGGGTCTCTCTAATGGACACAGAGAGGGCCTCTGTTAGAGTCTGTTAGAAAGAGCCCCCAGACATACTGCAGACATACTACAGGAGACGGTCAGAGACTGCAGACATGGTATTAAAGTTTTGTGTTTTTTGGTTTAAAATAACAAACATGTTATACTTACCTGTTCTGTGCAGTGGTTTTTCACAGAGTAGCCCAGATCCTCCTCTTCTTGGGTCCCACGTCAGCCTTCCTGGCCCCTCCATCCTGCCGAATGCCCCCACAGCAAGCCACTTGCTATGGGGGCACCCGAGCTGAGCCGCTGCTCTGTGTGTCTATTCAGACATGGAGCTGCGACTTAGCCCTGCCCCCTCTCTCTCCTCATTAGGCTCACTGATTTGATTGGTAGCAGTTGGAGCCAATGGCACCCTCTGCGCCTGTGTTTCAGCCAATCTGAAGGGAGAGTCTTGGACAGCCAAGGCTTTCATGCAACATCGCTGGATCGAGATGGGGCTCAGATAAGTATTAGAGGGTCTGAGGGGGACTGTTGTACACAGAAGGTTTTTTTTTTTATCTTAATGTAAAACAGTAGTATTGTATGATAGTACACAATATTTGCTGAATGTATGTTTCTTTGAATTAGTTCACTGTACTTTTTTTGGTGAAATAGATAGATTGATATGGTTTTAGGACAGCGCTGTGAATAAAGTAGAGAAGTTATCAGTATACCCTAACCCCTATTCGGGGGTCAAGGTCACCCACATCCTGTCAGATAAGTTCTACATTTCCAATGTTACTAGGAAGAGGTATCCTTTATTCTTATCCCTCAGCAATCAGACAACACCAAGGGATTCAGGGCTTGAAAATACCTCATACAGCATATAAAGTAGCACTATTCACAGAGCGCATGTTCTTACAACCTTCCCTCACGCTATCCAAAAATGAAGAAAAAGAAAACATTTTGCTTTAGTGACACTTTAACTTTTTTGCTATGGCCTAAACTATTTATATCAGACATCCACAGGTGGAAGGAAAGAAAATTGTTCAATTCCCCCATCAACACAATCAGGGAAAATCCTTCCTGCTATTGAGCTTTCCCTGCTGGCAGAACACAATGATTAGTGTTATTGGCTTGAGCTGGTGGAACTAATTGTTCGAGAAAAGCCAGACAGGCTGGTTGTACACAAATCACTTGATAAATCGACTTGTGTACAACCAGGGTGTCCATACATGATCAAAATTTGGCCTGCCCCTGCTGAAGCTGATGGATTTTGATCCATGTATGGCATCCTTAACACATTTTATAACTGATACTATCAGCTCCTGATAAATTGGGTAGTAGCTTGAATTAATTATTTTCCTTAAAACATTGAATTCATATTTAGGTTAGAGCTAGTTCTAATAGTTTGGAGGCTAACGTGTATGTACTGTATAATAAAACTTATTTTTCATAGTACTAATTTAGGGAAATTATGCATTTTAGACAAATGTCACTAGAACAGATGTAAACATTTGAACACTGACCCTCGCCTCTTTTTTTTGTGATAACTTTATTTTATTTTTTTTTAATTCCCTTCACTTTCTTTCTCAGTGACAACAGTCGCCAGGAGAAATAAAGGGGTGAATCTCCTAAATGGCACACATACATCAATATAAGTTTTATGGAGGATCCCAGCATTCCCCACTGTATTCAAAACTAATACAATTGCCTTTACATTCACTTTTAGGGGTTGGATTATGGTTAAGGTTCTGGTTTAGGTAGTACTTTAGTGTTACGGGTACAGTTAGAGGGTCTAGAATAGATTTTTTAAATGTTAGGGTAAGGATTAATTGTTAGGATTAGGCTAAGTGTGTGCATAAATGTGCAGCACTAGAAGTATTTGTCGTGACAACCTGGAAGTAATACCAGGCAGGTAATTAAACAATCAAAGAACCATAAGTTGGATATACAAAAATACAGTTCAGTGTGTAAAAAAAAAAGGGGAACAATCTAGAAACGCAGTGATGTGTTACTAGTAACAAGTACATATGAATATATGCAAAAAAGACTAAAACATATGAGATCTAGGTATAAGTGAAAAGATAAGCAATCTAAATGACACAATGACATGTCACTAGTGCCAAATATGTGCACAAAAACATGAAACACACAGATAAATATTATTGAATATATATAAAATAATACATAAAATAATATTGTACAGGGAAATGTTATATAGCCGACATGAAAATGTTGCTATCATATACACAAACGCACATCAAAAATACTGTTTCTCATTAGAAACAAAGATGTTTGTAAATAAGTGATACAGTGTGAAATGAGAAATCAGTCCACCAAACGAAGACAGAAAAAACAACAAGTCCATGTAGATAGGACACCAAGATGGAACCTCAATGTAGTCTCAAACGGAATGGCAATGCTTCATTCAGATGTATAACAATCAGAGCAATCCAGCAATTAAAATAACACCCGGGATTGTGCCTCCACCATCTGGGGATAGAGGGATTCAGTACTCTTACCCTGAATAGTGGATCCACATGCCAGCAGCGGTGAATTGCACAAGCGTGGATGCAAGCACGGTTTGCATGGATCAGACTCCAGTGGGATACACTCCGATTCCTTCTCTGATGACCAGTGGATGTAAAGATCAGGAATTCAAATAGACACCAGCCACACTTCTCCAGGCAGTAATGCGAGCAGCGGTTGTTTAAGATAAAAAAAGAGAAAAAGGGCCTCCACATGGCAAAGATCAAAAATTATGGAGTTTATTTAAATAAAGAATATAGCATCCAGACAGATGAGTACTATAAAAAGGTAGTCATGTAAACAGATAAAAATGCACAGTAGGTAAAGCTTAACAAGTGTGGTGATCCTACACATTTCGTCCACACGGACTTCAACTGGGGCATTGTGTGGATGAAAAGCGTCGGGTTATCATGCTAGTTTGCTTAATTATCTGCCTGGTATTATTTCCAGGTTGTCACGACAAATACTTCTAGCGCTACACATTTATGCACATACTCCTTTACAATTAGTATTATTGTTGTGTTGTCAGCTCATTCTTTAGGTTGGCGCAGTAATTTTTATTTTATATATTTAGGCAGAGTGTGGCATGGAGATGCCCCACCGAGGTGATACTAATCCAATTAGGAGGAAACTGGCTTTTCAGTTTGTTTATGGTTTATAAAAATCTGTTTTGGGACCTGGAGCCCAGAGATTTCTTACTGAAATATCCAGTCCTGGGTTCAGATTTTATGAACCACCAGCACATTGATTGGTCAGGGTGTGCTGGGCTATTAGTAGTGACCAGACCAGGGTTCTGGGCTCCACCCTCCTGAGGAGTCCAGGTGTGCAAGGGAGAAGCCAGAGGAGTGCATGTCTGTCCTGAAAAAGACAGAGACCCAAGCCTGAGTGTTGGTAAGAAACTGGTCTGTGGGTGACAGACAAGGGCCTAAAGTGAAAGGCCACAGCGGCAATGTTGCATGTGTAGGCCAGAAATGCTGAATGTTTGCTTTTGTAATGGAAGACAAATGGTGAAAACCCCCCTGTGAGGGAAACTGATTTTGTTGGAAGTGGGCCAACAAGCCCTTGAATGAACTAGAAATTACAAAAATGGACTTTGTACGCACACATGTTTAGAATTAAAAGTATGAAATTTTTAATTGGATAAGGTTAAAAAACTTTTTAACAACACATGAAAGAGATCACACATCATACAAAGGATGACATAAAACGTATGACCCTAGGGACTCAAATACCACCTCCAATTGAGATATTGGAATTAAACAAATGGTAATTAGGATAACATATAACCAGTAGCACTATCCACAAGAAGTAAAGTGCACGGAGTGATTGAGTCCAATCAGAGTTCACACGAAGGTTTTCCGCTCAATACGTTGCACGCACACTATTCAGGGGGTCTGAATACTTTCCGTCCCCACTGTATATATATATATATATATATATATATATATATATATATATATATATATATATATATATATATAGCATGTTATCCAGAATATAAAACACAATGTAAACAAGAAAATGGTCCAGCAGGGAAAAGACCCAAGTCTGGTGACCACCGGGGAAAAAGGAGCAAGAACCTTTTAAAGAATTACTCTTTAAAATAAAAACTCCCATCACTAACCCACGGTTAAATTCTTTACTAGGTTCTCATCCCACCATGTCGAAATCAGGAATATTATGGCCAATCACTGGCACTTACTACAGGAGGATCCAATTTTTAGTAAATATATTGGTCAATACCCCAAAATAACGTTTAGATGAGCTCAATCCTTGAGGGATAAGCTAGTTTCAATTCATTATATCAAAGATTCTTCACACGGCCCTGTGCGGCCAATGGGTACTTCGCGCTGTGGCCACTGCACATTCTGCCCATGGCTTCTGCCGGGCCTCAAAGTACAACTCCCCAATGGGGAAGCCTTTTACCCAAAGTTTTTCGCAGCCTGTGATACACAGGGGGTGGTGTATTTAATGAATTGTAAATGTGTAGCCATCTACGTGGGGAAGACGGCTAGACAATTGAGACAGAGGATAAGTGATCACATTTATACATCTGGCAATGGGAAAATGCTGACTCCGGTCAGTCGACACCTTGACCTCCATCACAGATTTGACACCTCCTCTGTCTCATTTTGCATTCTAGCAGTCATCCCTTGGGACCCCAGAAGGTGAGAATGATTCTCCAGAAAGAAACGCTCTGGATTGAACATTTAAATGCTATACGCTCCCCTGGCTGAATGAAACACAATCATACAAGCCTTTCTTATAATCTGTTGCTTTGCCTATTCTCTACTGTTCCACTAATACACCATGATCATATCTATCAGTCCCAATTGATTTATGCAAATCTCACGCTTTGTTGTTACTATTTCTCCAGTTTACATTTAGGGGGATCTCTTTTTTTGATAATGTCATAATTGGTCTCTATATCTTGCCCATTCAGCTGAGCTTGTTTGCTCTTATGCTTATTGTTTCAATTCTTTTATTAAATTTCTGTTCTGCAAATGCATTTTAAGTCCTACAAATTGAGGAAACTGTCTATGCCTATTTAGGTTAAATACAATTAGTCTTTTATGACTATTTAGGGTTATGGATTATTGATACAATTTTAGTTCTATATTTGTACAGCTATAGATGTTATTTGCATCATTGTTAGCTCATTTATATAGTCTGCTCATTATGGTCGTTTGTTATGGGTTGTCTGTTCGTTGTTGACCTGTCTTTGTGACACCGGGGTACTATTGGGGCCATTCTTCCTCCATTGTGTCCACACAGCGCCGCCCACCTGGTTGCTTCTTTGACTGGGTGCGCAGTGATTTGTGGGGCCTGTGTCTATGCATTGACCCCTCCTCGGTCCGCCCCTTCCTTGTCTGCCGCATTTATTATTCGACGTATGCGCGACAGACTGGGCGGTCCTTCACCATTGCGTGATGACGAGGCTTAGCACGTCGTCACGCGAGGTCTCTGCTTTTCCCTCACCCCGCCTTTGCTACCGACGTATTGGCCACTTCCCGCTGCAACCAGCAGCGGGTCGTGGCGCATGCGCGGCAGCCTGTAGTCAAGCCAGTTATTATCATTTCTGCCCGGAGATGACACATTTCTGACTGGGACACAGCTATAAACAGCTGCTCCCAGATTGCTTATCTGGGCCAGCTCTCTCAGTGGGGATTATATGCACAATTTTGTCTCTATATGTGATATCTGCAAATCGAAGGTAAAACCATGCCAAGTGCTATTTAATATCAATCATTTAATATTTGGCTATGTCGGTATGGCACTTTCCTTATTTTATTTACTTACTGCACTATATATTTGTAATTTCTACTATTCACTAGGCAGAACCTGCTTGAGCTATTTTCCAACTACTGGACAGCGTGTCCTACTGGTTATTGCTGCAGTTCCAATCGCAGTTCTGATCGTGGTGGCAGACTACCCTCTCCCCCACATGCACCTATATATATCAACCCCCAATGTCTTTGGTTACCAACCATTGTTTTCTATAGGCCTTTTCAGCTACTGGTAAGCCTCTGGCTATACATTCTTCTGCTACACATTTTGTGCTTAATTATACTGCTCACTGACTGGTTATCTGCACAGCATATAAAAAAGATATATACGTGTTTTTAGATACCACATGGATAAATATAAATTATTATTTTTAATGTATATTTTCTATCATTGCTTCCTCTTTTTTTTCTTTTTCTTTTATTTTATAAAATTTTATTATTTCATTAGTGGGGACTTCCTGTCTGAATTCTTTCACACATGACCCCCATAATTTATCATACAAATCTACATAATATGTGAGTATCCATTTCTACAAATGTATCTTGCTAAAATCTTATATATCATGCGGAAATACATAAATCTCTTCTACCCCCTGTTTTAACCTATTCTAACATATAGCTGTGTCCCCACGGTAGATTCTTGCTCCTTTTTCCAAGGTGGTCACCAGACTTGGGTCTTTTCCCAGCTGGATCCCATTGAAACGATCATTTTCTTGTTTACATTGTGTTTTATATACTGGATAACATGCTATGTGTATATATATATATATATATATATATATATATATATATATATATATATATATAAATTTATTTTATGTTCTCTACATATTCATTAGATCTGTAAGATCCTGAAGAAGCACAAGTGTGCGTGCCACATGTCGAGTGGAAAACCTTCTTGTGACCTCTGATTGGACTCAATCACTCCATGCACTTTACTTCTTGTGGATAGTGCTACTGGTTATATCTTATCCTAATTACCATTTGTTTAATTCCAATATCTCAATTGGAGGTGGTATTTGAGTCCCTAGTGTCATACATTTTATGTCATCGTTTGTATGATGTGTGAACTCTTTTATGTGTTATTACAAAGTTTTTTAACCTTATCCAATTAAAAATGTCATACTTTTATTCTAAACATGTGTGCCTACAAAGTCCATTTTTGTAACTTCTAGTTATTTCCTACGTTATCAGGGCGGTGGCACATATTTATCAGTGTATCCACAGTGTCACCCTGTGAGGATACACGGTAAAATCCATTTTTTTGAAGCCCTTAAATGACAATTTCTGGTATGGACTATACTCGCTAGCGGTCGTTACACTTTAGCTATGCAACCCCAGACTTTACACAATGAAATACATTTAAGCCAGTGAGGCAGCCCATCATACTGATAGGCAAACATTAACTAGAAATCACAGAGATTTGTCTACCAGAATGGCTCAAGATCAGGCCATAAATGCAGGATATTAAAGACTGTTGCAGATATGTGCAGGCACTACTAGATGCCTACACTTTATACCTACAGTAGCTTATAGTTTTTGGATGACATAGCACTATATTAAAAAAAATAGAGCTATTGTTGGACACAGACTAATTGTCAGTTGTTTCTCTACTGAAATTCCCATGGTTAATTATCAATATGCATGCTTATGTACATGTGTGCACACACAAAGATATGTGCACACATTAAATATGTGTTTTATTTCCTCTTTCCTGTATTAAAGTACAGAAAACACTCAAAACACAACAATGTTTACTAGAATAATGCTGGATAGAGTAATAAATCCTTCAAGTCTCTTGAACTAAGAATAGTTGGCAAAATATTCTTTGCTTGTTTTTTTCACAAAGGCATAAAGATCTCCAGAGGCCTTTAACTGCAGACAATAACGTATGTTACTGTCGTCTAGATCTCACTCTTGATTGGCCAGATGCCTCTCAGCATGGTATAATGTAGATTTACAACCTCAGTGTGCTACATTCCAGCAGACTGTGCTGTCTTAAGCATTTTAGATTAATATTTCCCCACGCACAAAGAGTTAGCTTAACTATTGGCAACACATAACAGCTTTAAGCTTACAGTAACATTTTCTATCCAAAATGCCTAAATGGCCAGTTACAAAGCTAAATTGGTCTCCAGAGAGAGGGATGACACTGGGCCTATTTATCAAGCCACCCATCACTTTAGGAGCACTTGGGTATTTGCCAGGTTCTGAGCATTCATTTGTAACATCAGACACAATAAGGCATCCATTGTGGCAAAATGCATATCAGTTTTTTAATGTTCTCAAAGTTTAATTTGGCCTTTCAATTTGGAATAGTACAATTATGATACATTCTTAATACTGTCATTTTTTACATACTGCCTCCATTGTCAGTTTTTGCTAGTTAGGCATATTAGATATTAATCAGTTTGTCCAGCCACTAAAGCTGAATTCTAGGCAGACCAGTAAAAATACTATTTAATGCAGTTGTGCATTCTTGAAAATATATATTTGTTGTGCATTCTTAAAAATGTATATATTTTTTAAGTATTTTTACAAATAAGTAGCATTAGTGCCTAATGATTCTTGATATTGACCTCTCATTATTCCCTGCTAGGGATGAGCTTCGAGTTCGAGTCGAACTCATGTTCGACTCGAACATTGGCTGTTCGCAAGTTCGCCGAACAGCGAACAATTTGGGGTGTTCGCGGCAAATTCGAATGCCGCGGAACACCCTTTAAAAGTCTATGGGAGAAATCAAAAGTGCTAATTTTAAAGACTAATACGCAAGTTATTGTCATAAAAAGTGTTTGGGGACCTGGGTCCTGCCCCAGGGGACATGGATCAAAAAAAAACGGCGTGGGGTCCCCCCAAAAATCCATACCAGACCCTTATCCGAGCACGCAACCTGGCAGGCCGCAGGAAAAGAGGGGGGGACGAGAGTGCGCCCCCCCCTCCTGAACCGTACCAGGCCACATGCCCTCAACATTGGGAGGGTGCTTTGGGGTAGCCCCCCAAAACACCTTGTCCCCATGTTGATGAGGACAAGGGCCTCATCCCCGCAACCCTGGCCGGTGGTTGTGGGGGTCTGCGGGCGGGGGGCTTATCGGAATCTGGAAGCCCCCTTTAACAAGGGGACCCCCAGATCCCGCCCCCCGTGTGAAATGGTAAGGGGGTACTTACCCCTACCATTTCACTAAAAAAACTGTCAAAAATGTTAAAAATGACAAGAGACAGTTTTTGACAATTCCTTTATTTAAATGCTTCTTCTTTCTTCTTTCTTCCTTCATCTTCTTCTGGTTCTTCTGGTTCTTCCTCCGGCGTTCTCGTCCAGCATCTTCTCCGCGGCGTCTTCTATCTTCTTCTCCTCGGGCCGCTCCGCACCCATGGCATGAGGGGAGGCTCCCGCTCTTCTCTTCATCTTCTTCTTCATCCTCTTCTCTTCTTCCTTCTTCCTTCTTCTCTTCTTCTCCTCTTCATTTTCTTCTCCGGGCCGCTCCGCATTCATGCTGTCATGAAGGGAGGCTCCCGCTGTGTGACGGCGTCTCTTCGTCTGACGGCTCTTAAATAACGGGGGGCGGGGCCACCCGGTGACCCCGCCCCCCTCTGACGCACGGGACATGACGGGACTTCAATGTGGCATTCCCCGTGACGTCACAGGGAAGTCCCGTCAAGTCACCGTGCGTCAGAGGGGGGCGGGGTCACTGGGTGGCCCCGCCCCCCATTATTTAAGAGCCGTCAGGCGAAGAGACGCGGTCACACAGCGGGAGCCTCTCTCCATGACAGCATGGATGCGGAGCGGCCCGGAGAAGAAAATGAAGAGGAGAAGAAGGAAGAAGAGAAGAGGATTAAGAAGAAGAGAAGAGCGGGAGCCTCCCCTCATGCCATGGGTGCGGAGCGGCCCGAGGAGAAGAAGATAGAAGACGCCGCGGAGGAGATGCTGGACGAGAACGCCGGAGGAAGAACCAGAAGAGCCAGAAGAACCAGAAGAAGAAGAAGATGAAGGAAGAAGCATTTAAATAAAGGAATTGTCAAAAACTGTCTCTTGTCATTTTTAACATTTTTGACAGTTTTTTAGTGAAATGGTAGGGGTAAGTACCCCCTTACCATTTCACACAGGGGGGGGCCGGGATCTGGGGGTCCCCTTGTTAAAGGGGGCTTCCAGATTCCGATAATCCCCCTGCCCGCAGACCCCCACAACCACCGGCCAGGGTTGTGGGGATGAGGCCCTTGTCCTCATCAACATGGGGACAAGGTGTTTTGGGGGGCTACCCCAAAGCACCCTCCCAATGTTGAGGGCATGTGGCCTGGTACGGTTCAGGAGGGGGGGGCGCACTCTCGTCCCCCCCTCTTTTCCTTCGGCCTGCCAGGTTGTGTGCTCGGATAAGGGTCTGGTATGGATTCTTGGGGGAACCCCACGCCGTTTTTTTTTTTTTTTTGGCCAGGGTTCCCCTTAATATCCATACCAGACCTAAAGGGTCGGGTATGGAATTTAGGGGGACTCCCACATCATTTTTTTTTATTTTGGTTCGGGGTTTCCCTGTGGGGAATTCCTGTGCCGTTTTTATCAATGAACTTCTATGTCTATTGTCGGCAATGCAATAGCCATGGGTAGTTTTAAATGTTTTTCCTTCGAAATGTCATTTTGCTGTCAGACTGTTCTAAACACAGGAAATATGCGCCCCTTTACAGGCATACTATAGACACCCCCCAGGTACTAAATTTAAAGGGATATTACACTTTTATTGTTTGACTTTAAGCATTATTAAAATCACTGCTCCTGAAAAAACGGCCGTTTTTAAAACTTTTTTTTGCATTGATCCATGTCCCCTGGGGCAGGACCCGGGTCCCCAAACACTTTTTATGACAATAACTTGCATATTAGCCTTTAAAATTAGCACTTTTGATTATTCATGTTCGTGTCCCATAGACTTTAACAGTGTTCGCGTGTTCGAGCGAACTTTTTTCCTGTTCGCATGTTCTGGTGCGAACCAAACAGGGGGGTGTTCGGCTCATCCCTATTCCCTGCACATTAGAACTGGGAGAGGGAATGACACTAGAAACACATTGCAGTTTACATCTGCTGACAAGGAATATGCTGATAGAAAAAGAATGCAAAGTGAGTTGATGACTTAGCAGTGTGCTTCTGCTCTTTCTATGTCCAATCAGTAGACTGGGGCAGCAATGTGACACAAATATATTCTTTACCTATAGCAGAAAAAGTGGTTTAACTCTCCTGACTATCATTTCCGACGGGCATGCCTGGATCACAAATGTACCCCACGATTGGGGGCTTCCAGAATCCTATAGGAATAATGGTCTATAGAGCTATAGGTTATTTTTTTCCCACCATCCCCCAATGTTGGAAGACATGTAGCCTAGCATGGTACAGGATGGGATTGGGCGAAGGCTTGCTGTCCTTGCTTTCTGGGCCACTCAGGCTGCATGTCTGCATAAGGCTCCAATTGGATCCTTAGTGGGAGCCCCTACACTATTTTTTCCCATTTTTTTCCTTGTACTGTCACTTTTAACCCTTTGCTGACAGGCCTTGCTCTCCGCTTTTGACCTTAGGTGGCCGGAGCCTTTATTGCAATTTTTCACTTATTTATTATTTTTCACTTATAGCTTTCATAGTTTTTAAAATCCCCCCAAACCATATTTTTTTTGGAAGCACAGGGCTGGTAGAAAAAAAAGATTGTGCTACTGACTTTGCTCTACTGCAGGGTAGTCTTTCCAGTCATGATTGCAGACTGACAGCGTTGAGAGCCGGCGGTGTGGGGGATGGTCTATGTGGACAGCTTTACCCCGGAGGCATACATCAACCATGTGAGTTGCTAAATGTTGTACCTTCATTAAATGTAACCATATTGCTACACTTAGAGGTGTCTCTCTTCTCTTTTATACTCTGCAGCTCCTGCTGGAGTTTGCTTCTAATCCCCTTGTAGAGGCTGCCATTTGTGGATGGTCATTTAATGGTTACACAAACTTGCTATCATCTTTTTATATGGACTTTAAACTGAATGACTTATGAATAAATGGTTGTGAAATGAATCATTTGAGTTTCCATTATTTCTTATGGGGAAATTTGCTTTGATATACAAGTGCTTTGGATTACAAGCATATACAAGTGCTTTGGATTACAAGCATGTTTCTGGAACAAATTATGCCCGCAATCCAAGATTTTACTGTATAAGTTATTAAATAATACATATTTGAAACTTTAGATTTCACTTTTTTGGGAAATTGTGTAAATCACAAAACTGTAAAAAAGCAACTTACACTAACTTCACACCTAAGCCTTGTTGTATTATCTAGACTGCAGTAGCATGTGTGTGATGTGTTTATGTGTATTGTAATGAAACGATCCAGACATAAATGTTATTGCAACATAGCACATGAATGTCTTGAATGAATGTCATTTTATAAAAGTTTTTACTTTTTAAAAAAAAAATCAAGCACTGTGATGCATTGTAACAGTGCACTGCAGCATATATGCGCAATGCATACCAGCATGTGCACAATATTTGCACCATAACTGCAGAAATCACAGCAAAAAGGTAGATGTACATTTCTTTTTTTTTTTTTATTCTTTACTTAGGAAAGGTAATAGGTTAGTACAGTATAGCCATAGAGACAGTGGTGCAAACTGAGTAACAAGTCTATCAACATACAGCATTGTCTCAAATCAGCATGGCATTGTGATTAGATAGGAAGATTTTCTCAGCTAGAAATAGCCAAGGACATGTAGGATAACAAAAATGGCATGATTAAGCAGCTCAGTGAAACCTGCTTTCTGTCAATATTTTTGCCTGAATTTAAAAAGGAGTGGGGCGGGTTTAAGAATATGAAGACTAAAATAGAAAAGGAAGGAAAAGAAGGCCAAGGGAAAAGAGAAAAAAATGGGGAGGAGTTGGTGTGTGGGAGGGAGGAAGCGGAGAAAAGCCCCTGGATGCAGTAAAGAGGTATTACCTCAGGTCACTCACCAAAAGCTGCTCTGTCTCTGGCACAGATAGCTAAACCTTCTTATTTCAATAACTTCAGATACCATATTTCTTTGATCTCAGTTTTATTAGAACAAGCCAGGTGAAACTATAAAATAACAGAAATAGACCTCAATAAGTACAATATTGCATACAATACAGCATACATTGCATAAACAATGATATACAACACAAGATGTGATAGTAAAAACGTACTTTTTAGGTTCTCTAAGGGGTGATGGCGATAGATTGAGAAAGACATGTCTTGCTTCCTGCAATGTGCTGAAAAGAATGATGGCTGGTTCACTTCCTGTTAAGATGCTACCCAGAATTCCCTGCTTGCTGACAACTTCCTTAATTACACATACATTAAAACAAATAAACAGAACTGCAGCAATACCAAAAAGGAACGCTAGATGGAGCCTGCACACCGCATATGATTGTCTTAAGTAAATTACACATTTTGCATGTAAATTTAACAACACAGGTACAAATAAGGTACAAATAATCAGCAAGACATCTGGTGGACAGAACACTCCCCGCCTGACATCAAGTGATGTCACTAACAGAGTCCTCCTTAGAGAGGAACAGAGTAAGTTCGGTCACTGGTCTTAAGAATACTTTAACCTCATTCTGTTGAAAGATCTTGACCTCGACCTTACCCTTGCTTGGTAGTGATCAGACCTAAAGGCCACATATCCCTTAGTGCCTGGCAATCTTTCATGAGCACAACATCACCAGGTTAAGGATTAGGCTTTTCAGTGTGCCACTTTCTCCTTACTTGTAGAGTAGATATATGTTGTTCCCTCCACCGGTTCCAGAAAGTATTGGCAAGGGGTTGTACTTGTCTCCATTGATGTTTGTGAAGGTCCTTCTCACAAAACTCTCCAGAGACAAGTCTTTTGCAAGAGTAACATGGCAGGTGTGGGGACTACTGGATCTTCAGAGTCATTTGAAATGGATGTCAAAGGTCTGGCGTTAATGATAGCTGTAACCTCTGCCATAAATGTCACTAAACATTCGTGAGTAAGCCTTGCAGTTCCTACTCGTAGGAAGATAGAGTCAAGAATTCTGCAGGCTATGCCTATCATCCTCTCCCAAACACCTCCCATGTGAAAAGAGTGAGGTGGGTTGAAGATCCACGTGCAGTCTTGTTCACTCAAGTATCTTTCTACTCTGAGAATGTTCAAATTAGAAGGAATTTGAAGTTCTTTTACTGCTCCTACAAAGTTAGACCCTCTGTCAGAACGAATGAGTTTCACTGGGCCTCTGATTGCAATTAGTTCAGCTAGCTCTGCAGCTAATACTGCAGCACAAAGTTCCAGCCTGGGTATGGTGTGTTCGGGAAATGGTGCAAGTTTTGCTTTCCCCATTACAAACCCTATGTGGCATTGTCCTTTAGTTGTGTCTATGGTTTTCAGGTAAGCTACAGCAGCAATTGCTTTAACAGAAGCATCCAAAAACACACAAAGTCTTTGCATCTGAATGTCTGTAGATAGCAGAGGAGCATATAGGCATGGCATTTTAAGGTTGGATAGAGATGTTAGTGACTCCTTCCACTCTAGCCATAGGTTCTTCTTGTCAGTGGGGAGAGGGTGGTCCCAATCTAGCAACTCACAAGTTAAGTCTCTCAGTAGTGCTTTACCCTGGATGGTTACAGGTGCTGCAAAGCCTAAGGGATCATATAGGCTATTTATGGTAGACAGGACACCTCTACGGGTAAAGGGTTTTTCTTCTGTGTTTACTTGGAAAGTAAACAGATCAGATCCTAAGTCCCAAAGCAAACCAAGGCTGCATTGCACGGGAAGGGAGTCTGTGCCTAGATCTAAGTCCTTTAACTCGTTAGAATGATCTTGGACAGGAAAGGCTTCTAAAACTTCTCTACTGTTGGAAGCAATTTTGTGGAGTTTGTTGTCTGGCATCTGGTTGCACTCCATTATGGTCGGTAAGGGTAGGCATGTCTTACCATCCATAGATTCAATTTGTAGGCCGTCAGCTCTTCTCCCCGCCATTTCCACTGTACCTGCACAAGTCCTAAGGGAGTAAGGACTGCTGGGGCCTTTAAAGGTTTATAATGCCAAAAAACATAGATCTAGCTAGTGATTTGTTACTCTGATCATCCAAGATGACGTAGAGCTTGACTGCTTTGTCCCTGCGTCCTTTTGGGTAAACTCTCACGAGACAGATTTTAGAGCAGGATCTGCCACCTATACTTCCTTTGCAGACTTCAGTGCACTGTGAAGTGATTGCTATGGCATTTGTACTAAAGTCTTTGGTCTCCCCGCCTTTCTCCTTGTCCCTATGAACAGGTGGGAAAGTTCTTGGAGTAGGCCTTGGGTGTAGAGCTGTGTTGTGCTCTGTGCTGTCACATTCTGTACATTTGACACTAACCTTACAGTCCTTGGCGAAATGTGTGGACAAAGAGCAGCACTTGTAACAGATGTTATTTTCTTTGAGGAAAGCTTTGCAATCCTGGATGGTCTTTGTCCTGAAGGCTCTGCATTTCAGAAGAGGATGTGGCATCTTATGTAGAGGGCAGAACTTAGTAGGGTCACTGTCTTGATCCTCTGACTGAGACTCTGCAAATCTGTGGGAAGAAATGTTAGTTTTGTGCACTGCTACTGGAGCTCTGAGTTGTTTAGGGCCAGAAGAAGTGGTATAAGACACTGGAAAAATGAAGCTGGGGTCATCTTTCATTCCTGCTTGTCTGTCGTCAAAGTCCACAAACTCACTAAAGGGTGGAAAAGGCACATTGTGTTTTCATTTGTAGTTACAGCCATGAGTAATCCATCTTTCGTGTAACTCATAAGGACGTTTCTGTGCTAAGGAGTTAATACCTCTAGCAGAGTCAAGATAATAAAGTCCAGGTAAATCTCCTTCTGCTTTAGCCACTTGTAACTCCATACACAGGCCACTGAATTCTCTGAGTCTTTGGTAACCTCTACTAGGTTTTTTTGGGAAGTTTTCTATCCTTTTAAACAGTGTACTCTTTATAGCCTCTGGTGAGTCATAACATCTATCCAGTCTGTTCCAGATGTTTGTAAGGCCTATCTCATGGTGGTTTATGTTAATGTCTCTTATCCTTTTGGCATGTTCAACAGAATCATTGCCAAGCCACTTTACGAGGAGGTCTATCTGGTCCCTGCAGGATAGATCTAGACCTTGAATGGCACTCTGGAAAGAGGATCGCCACACCCTGTAGTGTTGGGGGTGATCACTGAATTTGACAAGTCCTTGGGTAACTAACTCTCTTTTGGCCAGGAACTTGGCAAAGTCTACAGTAGCCTGATTGGCATTGGGGTAGGCTGCTGGTGTATTGTGGTGTGGTGTAAAGGCATACCTGGTAAAAGTCTCTTCTGTAGGTGCGCTGGGTTTAAACTTGCATAAGGTTGGCAGTTCGTACCGGCTCGTTGCATACACCTTAGGAGTGAATACTGGTGTTTGATGCTTGTATGAAGGCTGGGTACCTTGTGGAGTAGAAGGTTTGGTAGGGACTGGAAAGTTTGGAACACTGTCAGATCTTTCTTGCTTGTAGCACTGGGGTCCAAGGTCGTCTTGTTGCTGCTTTATTTGATGTGACTCACTGCGTCATGTTTAATTTCTTGGTGTGGGATGCTGCCTGGGTCACAGGCCAATGATTTATGGCCTTGACCTGCTGATCGGTTCTGGCGAAATTATTCCTCCCCTGCCTGTGTAAGTGTAAACACAGGCAGGGGAAGTGATGTCATCTCTCCTCGTGGAATCCTTTTTGTTCCAGAGAGAGGAGAGAGAACATCTTACTGTGAGTTGCACCAACACTACACTAACACCAGTACATGTAGGTATACTTGTAACCTCCCGATCATCCCCTCAGTTAACCCCTTCACCCCCTGTCACTGTGTCACCCAGTGCAGTTATCAGATTTTTCACTGATCACTGTACTGGTGTCATTTGTGAAACTAATCAGTGTTAGGGCAGTTAGTGGTAGGCCCAGGTAGCTTTGAGGTACCTCCTAACCCCCACTAACCCCCCTAATAAAGTTTTAACCCCTTGATCACCCCCCATCACCAGTGCTCACCATATTAGTGTTTTACGGGTGACGCTGGTTAGTTAGTTTTTTTTTTTAGCGTCAAGGTATATTACCTAAATAAAGGTCTAACCCCCTGATCACCCAGCGGGGGATATCAGTTAGGTTTTAATGTCAGTCAGGGTCTGCGTCACCACAGGCAGCGTCAGATTAGTGCCAGTAGTGCTAACACCCACGCACACACCATACACCTCCCTTTAGTAGTATAGTGTCGGAACGGATCAATATCTGATCTGATCAGATCTATACTAGTGTCTCTAGCAATTTAGGGTTCCCAAAAACGCAGTGTTAGAGGGATCAGCCCAGATACCTGCTAACACCTGCGTTTAGCCCTTCCGCCCAGCCCAGCCCAGCCCACCCAAGTGCAGTATCAATCGATCACTGACACTTACAAAATACTAAACACATAACTGCAGCATTCACAGAATCAGGCCTGATCCCTGTGAATGCTAACAGCTCTTTGTCCTGTGAGTCTCACTAGTGTACCAGTAAATTTAGAGACCAAAATGTCAAATCGAAGTTACATCAGTGAAGGGGCCTACACGTTTCTGAGCATGACAGATAGTGAAGAAGAAGTCAATCATCTGTCAGATTCAGGCTCAGAATATGATCCTGTAGACAGCAGCAACACCCTGACAGATAACTCTGACGACGGAGTTGTGGTCCCTGCTAAGGTCATGCGTACCCGACCCCGTTCTTCTGCTGTTGTGGAGGTGCAAGGACCGCAGGGCTCTTGTATGAAGCAGAGAGCCAGTACTAGTGCAGCTCATCATTTTGGTGAACTAGCAAGCACCAGCAGCCTAGTACATCCTGGTCATAGTCAAACCAGCACTGCAGTATCACGTAGTGATGTGGCGAGTCCCATAAGTGCAGTTCAAGCTGGTGAGGTGGCTAGCACAACTAGTGTCCCGTAGCCACCAAGAAGACAAAGATAAGCCCATCGAGCCCATAGTGCCCTTCCTGCTGCATTTGCCATTCTGAATTGGGAGCCCACCACTTCTTCAGCACCCGTACTTCCCCCATTCACTGGCCAACCTGGAATTCAGGTGGAAACTTGATTTTACTTCACTTGATTTTTATTTGCTATTTTTCACGGAAGATTGTTATAGATCTGTTGTGGACCAAAGCAATTTGTATGCTGGTCAATTCATCACCACTAATCCCCAGTTGACCCTTGCCAGAGATTGGAAAGCTATTACGGTTTATAAATTTAAGACCTTCCTGGACCTATCCCTCCTCATGATCATAACTAAAAAGGTTGAGTTGCGATCATATTGGTCCACTGACCCAATTCATCATATGCCCGTGTTCTCTGCCTCCATGACCAGGACACGATACAAGCAGATCTTGTGGTTCATGCATTTCAATGACAATGAACTCTGTCGTCCTCAGGGTGACCCTGAATACTATCGGCTCTACAAAATTTGGTCCCTCATAAACCACTTCAGCCAACAGTTTGCAGCCTTGTTTACTCCCAATCAAATTGTCTGCGTTGATGAGTCCCTGATTAAGTTTTCTGGCCGCTTGTCATTCAAACAGTATCTTTCCAGCAAGGGTGCCAGATATAGGGTCAAGATGTATAAGCTCTGTGACAGGGCAACAGGCTATACATATAGTTTTATGGTTTACGAGGGAAGAGATAGTTACATAGAGCCGGAGAACTGCCCAGACTACATAGGGAGCGCTGGTAAGATTGTGTGGGACTTGGTGTCACCCTTAATCGGAAAGAGGCACCACTTGTATGTGGACAATTATTACACGAGCGTGCAACTTTTTAGTCACTTGTTTGATCATGGAATTGGCGCATGTGGCACGTGCGATCTAATCGCCGGGGCTTACCCCAGCGGCTTGTAGATTCCTGTCTTAGGCTGGGGGAGAGAGCCTGCTTGAAGTGTAATAATTTGCTCACTGCGAAGTGGAGGGATGATAAGAATGTTTTCATTCTGTCCTCCCTTCACGCAGACACGATGGTCCAAATTCCTACGGTGACTGGTGTGGAGAAACCCCTCTGTGTCCACGAATATAACCTTAATATGGGAGGGGTGGACCTCAACGACCAGTTGTTGGTGCCGTACCTAATTGCCCATAAAGGCCAGACGCTGGTACAAAAAAGTGTCTTTTTATTTATTCCAATTGGCCCTGCTGAATGCTTTTGTGCTATACAAAGATTCAGGATGAACTGGATCCTTCCTTAAATTCCAGGAAGTGATCATCACAGCCCTTCTGTTTCCAGACGGTGCTGTGGACCAACGTCCCAATGTAAATGCAGTGAGCCAGCTGCATGGGAGGCATTTTTCGTATGTCCTCCCTGGTACCCCTACCAATCGATCACCCCAAAGAGTATGTCGTGTCTGTAGCAAGCGCAAATTTAGACGTGACACCGCTATTATTGTCCCTCCTGTCCTGACCATCCTGGTCTTTGCATTGGTGAATGTTTTGAATGCTACCACACACTAGTGGAGTATTAACGTAGGGTACAGCACTGCACAGACTAGGACACACTTACACAGGGTCTCCAAAAGTGCCATTGCATTTTTAGAGACCAAAACCTGGAACCGAACCGTTACAACCACTATAACCGTTACAACCACTACAACTGTTATGCCCCGTACACACGGTTGGATTTTCCGATGGAAAATGTCCGATCGGAGCGTGTTGTCAGAAATTCCGACCGTGTGTGGGCTCCATCGGACATTTTCCATCGGATTTTCCGACACACAAAGTTTGAGAGCAGGAGATAACATTTTCCGACAACGAAATCCGATCGCGTCAATTCCGACCGTGTGTGGCCTGTTCCGACGCACAAAGTGCCACGCATGCTCAGAAGAAATTCCGACACGGAACAGCTCGGTCAGGTAAAATGAGCGTTCGCAATGGATACAGCACTTTCGTCACGCTGCAATGTTAAAAATGGTTTAATACGGCGCACTCTCTTCTTCTTCTTCTTCTTTATAATGAGACAAGAATTAAGTAGTTTTTCTGCTCATATTCACACACACTTCTCACAAACTAATTTCTTTACTATTTTTTGGGATTCCATCAATATATTTTGATATATTTTGATTTGTCACATCTGACATAATTTTTTTTTTTTTTTTGGTTTTTAAGGCCGATTAATTTTTTTAGGGTTTGTATTTTTTTTTTGGTTTTTGGGATTTTCATTTGTACTCGTGAAAATTTTTGTGTGTGTTTTTTGGGTCAAGTTACCACAACACCATTAATATGTTGTTCTATTTAATCTGTAGGAGATTGTTTGGTGTTGTTGTCCCTTGTTAATTTCACATTTTATGTTAGAAATGTACCTGAATCGTCACCAATAAACTGTCCTTTTTGGATGAAAACACACACAGGAGAGTATAATTTCCCAAATAAAAAACTTTTATTAAGGGGTCACAACTAAACAAAGAAGGAGGCAACGCTGGAGAAACTGCAGAAATTGGCGAAGCCTGGGACCCCCAGGGCAGACATCAATAATTTTCATGCAAAATTGGTGGCCTGAGGAGTCCATATGTAAGGGAGTGCAGTCTGGTCCAGAAGTCCCAGAGATCCAGAAAGCAGCAGATGACATACATGTCCCCAGGCTGTGGTCATACAAGAGACTGCAGCTTTTGTCAGACCAGACTGAACCCAGGGCAATCACTCTCTGGTCTTCTTTCCACGCTTCCTTCCACGCTGTGGCTGTGGTGGTGGAGTTGTGGCAGCAGGAGGAGGAGGAGGAGGATGAGGAGGATGGTCCAACTCAATCACGTCAGTCTTGGGTGTTAGTTCCCCACTCACCCCCTTACTTAGGACTTTATAAAGCAGGTCCTCACACAGCTTGCGTTGACCCTCCTGCATGCCCTGCAGTTTTGTGGCAGCCATGCAGGCAAAGGCCTCTTCAGGAGTGGGTAAGGCTCGGAGGGATGCAGAAGCCTCCTGAATGAGCCTGAGCGCAGAATCCTGCATGGGAGTCGTCTTCCTCGCTCTTTTATATGGAAGGCGGAGGGGAGGAACCTGCGATTCGGTCAGGCTGCGACTGGTCCCAGGCTTCTCTTGGCTGCCACTTAGCCCCGCCTCCTCCTGGCTGCCACTAACCCCCGCCTCCTCCTGACTGCCACATTCCACAACCTCCTCCTGGCTGAGGTCTTCCTGTGTATGAAAAAGGGACATAGTTTTAGTTTTTTATTCATCAATCACACACAATTTTCACCTTCTGACTGTTGCAAATTGAATGTTCACAAATATAACAGACTAGCATTGTGAGCCCAGCATTTTTCAATCTTGTCCCAATTATTTTTGCCCACTACTGTCTATTGATATGTAAAAAACTGTTTTAAATCAGCAATTAGTGATCAATACTAACATCTAGTAAACATAATTTATTTATTGACCAGAAATCAGTAGAAGAATGCTATACCTGGCTCCAGCTGGGCTCCTCCACTTCTTCCTGGCTGGAAGGCCCAGGTTGGACATCGGAAGCCTAAGCTGGGGTGGAAGGAAGAGTGGAAGGAAGAGTGGAGAGGGATTCCCTGACTTCAGTGTGGTCTGACAGGAACCACAGTCTCTCATAGTACCACAGCCTGGGGACATAAACGTCATCTGCTGCAGCTCCGGATCTCTGGAAATCTGTGACCTTCTTGCGCTCCCTAAGATAAGTGCTCCTCAGGCCACCAATTTTGTTTTTTAAATATGGGATGGTTGCTGTGGGGACCACCGGCTTCACCAACTCCAGCAGTTTCTCCAGCGCTGCCTGCCTCTTTTGTTTATTGTTGTAATGGGGATGTTCTCTCTCTATTGTTCTCTCTCTATTCTGCTCTGTTTCACTGTATTTTTTAACTGCATTGTTTTATTGTTACTATGTTTTATCATGTTTGCTTTTCAGGTATGTAATTCTTTTATACTTTACTGTTTACTGTGTTTTATTGTTAACCATTATTTTATTTTCTGGTACGCCAGTCAGCTGCAGCACCGATTTATTTATCTTGACAGCAACATCGTTTGGAGGTGATTTCACCACTACAAAAAAGAGCATACAGTATATGCCGAAGCATGGGGGCAGGGGTGGAAGGGCGATTTGCCCCTAACATTAGGGGCGGATTGCCCCCATGCTTCGGCATTAGGGATGTGCTTCAAGTTCGAGTCAAACTCACGTTCGACTCGAACATCGGCTGTTTGCCAGTTCGCCGGACAGCGAACAATTTGGGGTGTTCGCGGCAAATTCGAAAGCCGCGGAACACCCTTTAAAAGTCTATAGGAGAAATCAAAAGTGCTAATTTTAAAGGCTTATATGCATGGTATTGTCATAAAAAGTGTTTGGGGACCTGGGTCCTGCCCCAGGGGACATGTATCAATGCCAAAAAAAGTTTTAAAAACGGCAGTTTTTTCGGGAGCAGTGATTTTAATAATGCTTAAAGTCAAACAATAAAAGCGTAATATTCCTTTAAATTTTGTACCTGGGGGGTGTCTATAGTATGCCTGTAAAGGGGCACATGTTTCCCATGTTTAGAACAGTCTGACAGCAAAATGACATTTCAAAGGAAAAAAAGTCATTTAAAACTACTTGCGGCTATTAATGAATTGCCGGCCTAACAATACACATAAAAGTTCATTGATAAAAAATGCATGGGATTTCCCCACAGGGGAACCCCGAACCAAAATTTAAAAAAAAACTGGCGTGGGTCCCCCTAAATTCCATACCAGGCCCTTCAGGTCTGGTATGGATATTAGGGGAACCTAAGAATAAAAAAAAAATGACGTAGGGGTCCCAGTGTTTTTCATCATCCCCTCTGGATAAAGGCAGTGGAGTATTGTTGTCCATCCAGTCCATCCAGATAAAGGCCCTGACCGGGTTAAGGTCGCAAGCTCCTTTGGGCTTGCCTTGTGGTAAGCGCGCATTTTTTACTGAGCTATCACGGTGGTGCAGTGGAGGAATTATTTACCTAATCCTCCAATTATTTACCACATCCTTTCACTTAGAAGACCGGGATTTGAGCCTAAGGCCTTCTCACAACACTTTTTTATGGACTAATTTTCACTTAATTAATGCCGTATTATTCAATCAGTGTTGGTTTATTATATTAAGTTTATTGTTATACATATTTTTTATGTTAACACTTTTTATGTTAAAATTTTAAGGTTAATTTTATATTTAAACACTAATTACTCACCTTTGGGATATCAGCGCTGCTACCTTTGTTATTATTTATGTTGTTGTGTGTATCTCACATAGAGCAGCTGCTTTTGTTAGAATTTTGGAATCATTGATTTGAGATTTTTGTTTGGTTTTTCGCCTCATTCATTTTCTGTGTTACGATTTGCAAGAAATCCTTTGTTTACTATAGCACGGTATTTTTTCCCATTATAACATTGATAAAAACTGCATGGGATTTCCCCACAGGGAAACCCCAAACCAAAATTTAAAAAAAAACTGGCGTGGGGTCCCCCTAAATTCCATACCAGGCCTTTTAGATCTGGTATGGATATTAGGGGAACCCCGTGCCAAAATTAAAAAAAAAATGACGTAGGGGTCCCCCTCAAAATTCATACCAGACCCTTCAGGTCTGGTATGGATTTTAAGGGGAACCCCACGCCAAAATTAAAAAAAAAAACTGCATTTGCTCTCATGATGCGAAAAAAAAAGGGTTAATGTATGCCCATAATTAGAAGTGAATGGATGAAGGGTGGTAATTTAATGGTGGGCATACCCACCGATCACTCTCTTTTTTTCGTTCAGTCCACAGGCTGCATGAAAAAAAAGATTACAATATATGCCCAACAAGGACCAGCAACGTACTGGTATGTTGCTGGATTTTAAGCGGTTATACCATAATAATGCCTGCAGGTTTAGGTATCATCTTGGTATCATTTTTTTAGCCAGTGGTTGCTTTCATGTAAAAGCAATCCTAGCGACTAATTAGCCTCTAGTCTGCTTTTACAAGCAGTGGGAGGGAATGTCCCCCCTCACCATCTTCCATGGTTTTCTTGGGCTCTCCTGTCTCAACAGGGAACCCGAGAATGCAGCTGGTGGTTCCACCAGCTGACCATAGAGCTGATCAGAGACCAGAGCGGCTCCAATCATCTCTATGGCTTAAGAAACCAGAATCTATGAGAAGGGCCGCTGATAGGGCAGTACAGCCAGCCCTGTTGTACCAGGCCCAGCCAGCAGGGGGGGCCCGAGCAGATTTCTAACTAAAAAAAATAATTAGCTAAATAACTTTATTAACCTGCACCTACTTGATTGGCAAGGTATATAGTACCTTCCTGGGTCCCATCAGGTTAATAGAGGGGCCCAGGAGTTGAGAGCAGAAGAGGGACTTTTTCTCCATTTTCCGGTGGAGGCATACATTCCCTGCTCTGCATCAGTGTACCTTGTGCTCACTGTATGCTTTCCTCGGCGGATGGATTCTATTGTAATGGGGCTCCCTTCCCTCAGTAAGTGCCATGCTGCAGCCTGAAGGAAAGACTGCAAGAAAGAGTAATCCCGACGCTAGTCCACAGGCAAGCAATCCCCCTGCACACACCCAGCAACACATTACACAGGCTGAGGCTCAGTCCCCAGACTCCCCATTGTGTGCTCATAGTCATTATCATTATGATGATCAGAGCACAACGGGTGCTCTTTGGCTCTGTCAGTGTAACTTTCTTAATGTATGGCTGTAATGTGTGTTACAGACTATAACACAGCACAGCCATAAGAAAGTCATCACCCAACAGCATGTTACACTGACAGAGCCATAGAGAACCTGCTGTGCTCTGATCATCATAATGATAATGACCATGAGCAACATAGTGAGATGCTACTTTACACACGTGATGGGGGGAATGGACATCCAAGCCAAGCTGCATTTTTACCACCCCCCAAATCACTCCCCTTTAAGAATTTTTCACCCAAGCTTTGCAATCAGGTCCATCTGTCAGTTTTTCCTGTGGACCAGTGGGTACAGTAGCTGCATATGATGGCACAGTAGCTGTGTTTGATGGCACAGTGGCTGCGTTTGGCACAGTGACGGCAATTGATGGGTACAGTAGCTGCATATAATGGCACAGTGGCAGCAATTGATGGGTACAGTAGCTGCGTATAATGGCACAGTGGAAGCAATTGATGGGTACAGTAGCTGCGTATGATGGCACAGTGGCGGCAATTGATGGGTACAGTAGCTGCGTATGATAGCACAGTGGCAGCAATTGATGGGTACAGTAGCTGCATATGATGGCACAGTGGCGGCAAATGATGGGTACAGTAGCTGCGTATGATGGCACAGTGGCGGCAATTGATGGGTACAGTAGCTGCGTATAATGGCACAGTGGCGGCAATTGATGGGTACAGTAGCTGTGTATGATGGCATAGTGGCGGCAATTGATGGGTACAGTAGCTGCGTATGATGGCACAGTGGCGGCAATTGATGGGTACAGTAGCTGTGTATGATGGCACAGTGGCGGCAATTGATGGGTACAGTAGCTGCATATGATGGCACAGTGGCTGCTTTTGATGGGCATAGTGGCAACAATTGATGTGTTGATTTATTTTCTGAATTTTTCAGTTTGTTTGCGCCCCCCCAACATTTTGAGCACCAGCTGCCACTGATGTGGACCTGATTGAAAGCCCCATGTAGGTCTACAGGAGTCCAGATATAAATTGACTTGTGTCCATTCAGGTCTAAAAAAAAAAAAAAAAAAGGAAAAGAACATCCTTTTCTATTTTTTCAGACCTAAATGTGACAGAACAGAGGTAGCCTGATGTAAATGGACACAAGTCTGTGGTGTATGCAGACACAAACTGAATGGGCACAGAGCACCCAACAGCTGATGGAAACATCAGTTACGGGTGCCGACATCGCTGGACTCCAGGACAGGTAAGTGTCCAATTATTAAAAGCCAGCAGCTGCAGTATGTGTAGCAGCTGGCTTTTAATGTTTATTTTTTGGGGGCGAAACACCGCTTTAAAGGTTCACCTTTTGGAACATGTTACATGTTTTATCTCCTGCCACCATTCCCCCAGATTTCATGACAGCATGGGGTCAGGAGCGGAGCCAGGGGTTGGGTTGTGGGCGGGGCCAAGGGGCCCTGTCAGGTATGCTGTACGGGGCCCCATGATTTCTAACAGCGGCTCTGGCTATGAGCATTTCATGACTTAGGTTTCGCTGGATATAAACAGCGCCATTGGGAAATTGGGAAAGCATTTTATCACACAGATCTTGGTGTGGTCAGATTCTTTGAGGGCAGAGGAGAGATCTAGTGTCTAATAGACCCCAATTTTTTTTAAAAAGAGTACCTGTCACTACCTATTGCTGTCATAGGGGACATTTACAATCCCTGAGATAACAATAAAAATTATTTAAAAAAAATGAAAGGAACAGTTTAAAAGTAAAACAAAAAAGTAAAATAAATAATTATTAAAAAAAAAAAAGAAAGCACCCCTGTCCCCCCATGCTCACGCACAAAGGTGAACGCAAGCGTCAGTCTCATGTCATATGTAAACAGCAATTGCACCATGCATGTGAGGTATCACCACGAAGGTCAGATCAAGGGCAGTCATTTTAGCAGTAGACCTCCTCTGTAAATCTAAAGTTGTAACCTGTAAAGGATTTTAAAGGCTTTTAAAAATTTATGTAGCTTGTCGCCGCTGCACCTTTGTTCCCAATTTTAAAGCATGTCGTGTTTGGTATCCATGTACTCAGCATAATGCCGCGTACACACGAGCGGACTTTACCGCGGACTTTGCCCGGCGGACTGGATTTCGACGGACAATTCGATGTGTGTGGGCTCCAGCGGACTTTGTTTTCTCAAAAGTTGGACGGACTTAGATTTGAAACTTGTTTCAAATTTATCCGTTGAAATCGAGTCCGGTCGAAAAGTCCGCCGTCTGTATGCTAGTTCGACAGACAAAAAAGCCACGCTAGGGCAGCTATTGGCTACTGGCTATGAACTTCCTTGTTTTAGTCCGGTCGTACGCCATCACGTACGAATTAGACGGACTTTGGTGGATTGTGTGTAGGCAAGTCCGTTCATTCAGAAAGTCCGTCGGAAAGTACGTCGAAAAGTCCGCCGGGCAAAGTCCGCCGTAAAGTCCGCTCGTGTGTACGCGGCATAAGATCATCTTTTTTATTGCATCAAACATTTGGGCAATATAGTGTGTTTTAGTGCATTAAAGTTTTAAAAAGTGTGTTTTTAAAAAAAAAATGCATTGGAAAAATCGCTGCGCAAATACTGTGTAAAAAAAAGTTGCAACACCCACCATTTTAATCTGCAGGGCCTTTGCTTTAAAAAAATATATAATGTTTGGGGGTTCAAAGTAATTTTCTTGTAAGCAAAAAGTGTCAGAATGGGCTTTGTCTTCAAGTGGTTAGAAGAGTGGGTGATGTGTGACATAAGCTTCTAAATGTTGTCCATAAAATGCCGAGACAGTTCAAAATCCCCCAAATTACCCCTTTTTGGAAAGTAGACACCCCAAGCTATTTGCTGATAGGCATGTTGAGTCCATGGAATATTTTAAATTTTGCCACAAGTTTCGGGAAAATGACAACGTTTTTTTTTTATTTTATTTTTTGCACAAAGTTGTAACTAAATGATATATTGCTCAAACATGCCATGGCCATATGTAGAATTACACCCCAAAAATTATTCTGCTGCTTCTCCTGGTACGGGGATACCACACAGGGCCGGATCCAGGGGGGGCAATTGCCACCCCCGAGAAATTTGTTGCGGGCCAGGCAGGCGGGTGACAGAGCGGGCGGATGAGGGATCGGGCGGCTCCCCGAGCGGGTGCGGGAGCGGGCAGCTCCCCGAGCGGGTGCGGGAGCGGGCGGCTCCCCGAGCGGATGAGGGAGCGGGCGGCTCCCCGAGAGGGTGCGGGAGCGGGTGGCTCCCCGAGCAGATGCGGGAGCGGGTGGCTCCGCGGGAGGACCGGGCGGCTTGGGCGGGTGAGAGCAGGCTAGGTGGTGTGAGTGGGGGCGGCTGGCCAATCAGCGAGCCGGCCTGCAGGGGAGCAGAGAGATGACATCATCTCTCACTGCCCCGCATCCCTGCAGTAACTTCTGCCTTCAATGTACAGGCATTGTGGGCAGCAGAGAGATTACATTATCTCTCTGCTGCCTGATCTGAAAGGATGCAAGCAAAACACCACCTTAGCAGCTATGTGACAATCCACAAGGTGTCAGGTGACGTGGCAAGTGACAATCCTCAATGTGTGGCAAGTGACAATCTGCATCTGGTGGCAGGTGATGTGACAATCTGCAATGTGTGGCAGGTGACGTGGCAAGTGACAATGTGCAAGGTGTGGCAGGTGACGTGGCAAGTGACAATCCACATCCGGTGGCAGGTGACGTGGCAAGTGACAATCCGCAACATGTGGCAGGTGACAATCTGCATCTGGTGGCAGGCAAGTGACAATCCGCAATGTGTGGCAGGTGACGTGGCAAGTGACAATCTGCATCTGGTGGCAGGTGACGTGGCAAGTGACAATCCGCAATGTGTGGCCGGTGACGTGGCAAGTGACAATCTGCATCTGGTGGCAGGTGACATGGCAAGTGACAATCCGCAATGTGTGGCCAGTAACGTGGCAAGTGACAATCTGCAACGTGTGGCAGGTGACGTGGCAAGTGACAATCCACAACATGTGGCAGGTGACAATCCGCATCTGGTGGCAGGCAAGTGACAATCTGCAACATGTGGCAGGTGATGTGGCAAATGATAATCCGCAATGTGTGCCAGGCGACGGTGGCAAGTGACATGCTCAGGGCTCCCACTGATTCTGCATTATGGTTGAACCATTACATTTTATATTACAATATATTAATAGAAATAACAACCATGGTGCTGGGATAATTGAAGCGCCAACACCAGTCATTTCCTCGATAAATTGCCCACAAAAAAACGTATTTTCTGGCAGTGCCCCTCCCGAGACTAGACTCTGGATCCGCCCCTGATACCACATGTGTAAGACTTTTTGGGAACCTAGCCGTGTACAGGACCCCAAAAACCAATCACCACCTTCAGGCTTTCTAAGGGCGTAAAATGGTGATTTCACTTCCTCACTATCTATCACGGTTTCGGAGGGCCTGAAATGTAAAGATAGCACAAAATGCCCCCAAATGACCCCATTTTGGAAAGTAGACACCCCAAGGTATTTGCCAAGCGGCATGGTAAGTATTTTGCCGCTCTCATCTTTTTTTAAATAAAGAAAGAAAAGAAAAATATTTTTTTTTTCTTTTTTCCATTTTCAAAACTTTATTTACTAACGGCAAATCCACTTTGCACTACAAGTGCACTGCAAATGCACTTGGAAGTGCAGTCACTGTAGATCTGACTGGGACATGCAAGGGAAAAAAAAACTGCATTTTTGCTATTACATGATTGGATGAGAAAATCAGCAGAGCTTCCCCTCATTTCAGATCTTCCCCTCAGATCTAAAGTGACTGCAATTCCAAGTGCACTTGCATTGCACTTGTAGTGCAAAGTGGATTTGTCTTTGGTAAATCAACCCCTTTGTGACAAAAAGCGAGATCTGCAAAATACTCAACATGCCTCTCAGAAAATAGCTTGGGGTGTCTAATTTTCAGTGCCAAATTGTAAAAAGTGCTCTGGTCATTGAGCAGCCAAATCCTCCAGGGCTGAAGTGATTAAAGGTGTTTTGACATTACTGTGCAGCACTAAATAAGAGGTCAGTTACCCAGACTGGTCACCCTACACAAGGAGAGAAAGGGCAACAGTGACTGGTCTTAGTTATAGGAAGCTCCTGCAATAAGGCAACATTTCATGCTCGATAACTAAACAGGTCTGGAAGAAGTACACAAAAAACCCCACCAGAGTGCGCATGCGCAAGGGCTCTGAGATGGCCACCTGAGCCAGGAGCTCTGCGCCTCACCGATACAGGATCCCCCACGACGCCTTTCCGACCCCGCTCGAGCACCATCCGAATGGCATTGGTGCCCCCCACAGTCCGGAGAACACCCCCGCATGTTTAAACCCGGGGCCAGACAGAATCTGGTCCCGGAATTTGCTGCCTCCACCCGCCCAGGGTGTACCAAGATGGCCGCCACGGCTGCTGCAGCCTCACAGCTCCATGCCTCCCTCGCTGAAGGGACCCCAGAACTCAGGCAAGTGCTGGCCCCAGCCCTATTGCACTTCACCCCTGGGTCTCATACCGCAGGAATGCAGGCACAGACTCCTCACCGGCCTCCACAGAGTCCCTGCTCAGCCACGCATTTGGGGATCGGGCCTTCTCCCCTGCAGGCCCGGTAGCACCTGCCTATGCTGAGTCTCTCCCTCTCAGCCCTTCGAACCAAAACACCCAGCTTCTGGTGGAAGATCTCTTTATTAAATTCTCCACTCTCCTAGAAAGGGGCCTACAGTAGACACCAAGGCAGCTAAAATAACGGGAGAAATTAAAGCAGGCCTCCTGAATATTGGCTCCAAGATAGATGCCATTGAAGGCAAGCTGGACCAGACTGCTGCAGTCTTTCACCAGAACTCTGACCTAATCCAATCCCTTCAAGATCAACTGGACACGGCGTTTTGTTGCATAGATGATTTGGAAAACAGATCTAGGAGGCTTAATTTTCAGATCAGAGGACTGCCGGAAACAATTCTCAATGTCACAGCAGCCACGCAGGACTTAATGAAGTCACTGATCCCGAACATTCCGTCATCACGGTTGGAGCTTGACAGTGTACATAGGGCCCTAGGTCCCCCCAGAAAGGACGGATCCCCCAGGGATATCATTGCCAAACCTCATTATTATGACGTCAAGGAAGCTGTCATGAAACAGGCCCGGGCCCTTCCCCAAGTATCCTGTCAAGGTCACCCAGTGCAAATCTATGCAGAATACTCCCCATCCACCATGCAGCGAAGAAGAACCCTGAAACCCCTTTTGTCTGCCATGACCCAGAGGGACATTAAGTATAGATGGGCCTTCCCCTTTGCGGTGAAATTCTCCCACAAGGGTCAGAGCCACTCTTTCTCCAGCTTCGCAACGGGGGAGAAGCTCTTGCTCAACCTGAAGATAATCTCTCAGGAGATGGAAATGGAATCATCCCCCTCCTCGACTGGTTCCAACAAGCGCCCTCCTCCGGTCAGCTCGCCGAATCCCCTATGGAACAAAACCAAGTCTAGAAGATCATCCCACAATGGACCTCCATGACCGCAAGATCATACTGAAATCTGTGTCCCATGTAGTCACTTGCCTCCGCATTTGACTTGTTCTCTAATTGCAGAGATTGACTTCCTCCCACTCCCTGGGAGTAGTTTAGTTCGGTGTTCTCCGTCCACTCAGGGAAAAGTTTGATTTTTTATGACGCTCATTTAATCACCCTGATTATTGTGGTTTTTCCCCTTTTTTTCCCCTTTTTTTATCAGCAGTGGTTCCCCTATAACTCCTGAACCCACTTGGTTAGTCAGGAAATAATTGTATCATTTTGGAACTTTAACGCTACTCGGGAATCACCCTAGTGTTGATAGGTGACCATGTGGTCCTGCCTCCACTCCTTATCCCATGGAGATGTGGGGGTGGGGTATTTAAGTTGGGGAAAATTTGGGGTTCGGAAAACCCTTTTATAAGTTATATATGTTACAACCTGTTGTATGTTTGATGGTAATAGTTACAGTTGGCACCCAATCACCACAGGTTGTAGGGCGCCCTGATTCGGGGCGGATTGCATGTGCCTTCTCCTATCCCTTAGACGCCCGCGGGTATCCAGGGGATAGGACATCCAACCGATTGGTTGGTGATTTTGACCTTATACTATCTCACGTTTCACAGTGAGATGACACAGGGGGTCTTTTTTCTTCCTTGGGCTCTAGGCAGCCTTGAGAGGAGAAAACTCTCCCTTACTCTCTTTTTTTTCTCCTTCTTTTTCTTTTCTTTCTCCCCCCATCTTTCCCTCCCCTCCCATGGAGCACCACTTAATCATTTTATCCATTTCAGACAAATTACTTGGTGAGCCGCTGCAGACTGAGACTCCTACTGGTAGCAGAACACTGTACCCCTTCTCAGCATGGCATCAGAAGACACCCATGCAGGTAGGTGATGGTAGATTCAATAGCATTTGCTAAAACATGTAACTTCAGTTGGATCTCTGACACCAAAGATCCAGGAAGCAGGTTCCTTATGGTTAAGGGAACAATAGACGGACAGCTTTATACTCTGGTTTCCTATTATACCCCCAATAAGGGTCAAGCGGCATTTTTCAGAAACCTCCTCAACACCCTCTCGCCATCGCTAGAGGGCACAGTCATTTTTGGAGGAGACTCCAATGCCGCTTTTGATCAAGGGCAGGACAAGTCCAGACCCCCTTCCGATCAACTTACCCACCCAACCAAAGAAAGCCTCAAGATAGCTAGATTCATCCATGCCCACGGGATGGCGGACGCTTGGAGGGAATTGAATCCCACCAAACAGGACTTTACCCACTTTTCCCATCCTCACAATTCCTACACCAGGATAGATCACCTCTTAGTTCAAACACATTCCATTCCACTAATTATAAAATCCCATATCAAGGACACAGTTCTGTCCGATCACTCAATGGTTGTCATGGTAATTGAAACCCATCACTATAGAACGGGTAGGGGACAGTGGAGGCTCAACGAGTCCATTCTCTCAGATCCGGTCCATGTCACGATGCTAGACAAATCTCTGAAGGAATATTTCCTCTTCAACAATACAGAGGAAATCTCAGCTGAAACGCTGTGGGCAGCCCATAAGATCTTCATCAGAGGGGAGTTCATCAGAATGGCATCTTAGATTAAAAGGGAAAGAGAGGCTGACATACACAACTTAGAGGACGAGTTTTTAAAACTCCAGGCTCTTCACAAATCAAACCCCTCCCCTTCCTCAGTATCCCAGCTTGACAAAGCCAGGTTGGAGCTCAGCCTAGCCCTGACAGCTAAAGCGAAAAAACAAATCCGTTGGAACAAACACAGGTTTTACACCCAAGGGGAAAGGATGGGCTCCATGCTGGCCGCTAAATTAATGCCCCGAATTAAGTCCAATATAATGCCAAAAATAAGAATTCCGGGTCAAGGCACCATGGCTGACCCCTCCAAAATCCTAGAAGCATTTCATGCTTTTTATAATACCCTTTACTCTCCAGGCACACCCCTCACTGACGTTTCAACATGTTTTTAGATGGCCTCTTACTTCCGTCGCTCTCAGCAGAACACAAAGACAGCCTAGAAGCCCCATTCACAGAGAGCGAGGTGCTAGGAGTGATAAAAGCCTTGAAGAATGGCTCTGCCCCTGGCCCCGACGGTCCTATTACAAAGCCTTCTCCAATACCTTAGTCACGCACCTAACTAAATTCATTAATACAAAAATGAAGAGGGACCCACTTGATCCACAACTTAATACAGCATACATTGCAGTAATTCCTAATCCGGACAAGAATCCAGAAGATGTAGGGAACTATTGCCCTATATCGCTTATTAATTGTGACGTCAAGATTCTAACCTAGATTCTTGCCAACCGCAACTTCAATACATATATAAACAAGGATCAAGTGGGTTTCATCCCGGGAAGGCAAGGCCCAGATCAGATAAGGCGGGCCATAGATGTGGTATCCATTCTCCAAACTAATTGGGAGGGGGGCCCTAAACAATCAGGGATGCTCCTGTCGTTGGACCTGTGAAAGGCCTTTGACTCAGTCTCATGGCCCTATATTTGTGCCATTTTGGAGCGCTGGGGCTTTGGTCAGGGATTCATGGGACTGATACAGACATTATATTCCAATCTCACAGCCAGTATACAGCTCCAAGGCTACTACTCCAAGCCTATACCAATAAAAAAGGGGACTTGACAAGGATGCCCACTCTCGCCATAATATTCGCAATATTAATTGAAACGCTCGCCATAGCAATTCGCCAAAACCCAAACATCAAGGGTGTGTCCTGCGGCTCCCAAATTCACAAATGTGGCCTCTACACGGACGATGTTATGCTCTTTCTTACATCACCCATAACCTCTCTTCCCAACTTATGCCAAACCTTAGATGCCTTCGCTAGGATATCAGGATTACAAGTGAACTATTCAAAATCACAGGCACCAAACATTTCCCTACAAATCGACACTGTGGAGCTCTTACGAAACTCCTTCAAATTTAAATGGAGCGACTCCTCCATTAGCTACTTAGAAATTAATCTAACAGCTAAGACTGAAACCCTGTATAATCTTAACTATCCTCCCATGTACCGCAAGCTAGAAGCGGACCCAGACACCTGGTCCCAAAAAAACATATCTTGGCTGGGGAGGGTGAATTCCATAAAAACGACGCTACTCCCAAGATTATTATATCTTTTCCTACCCATCCACATCCGGAGGGACCATATTAGAGCTTTTCAAAGCAAACTTCTGAAGTTTACTTGGGGCAAGGAGGGCTATAGAATTTCCCAAAGAGCCCTCTACACACATAGAAAAAAAGGAGGCCTGGGATTGCCCCATCTCTACAAATATTATCAGGCTGCCAGATTAGCCCAATTGTCGATAGTTTACTCTAGTTTCGAGAAACCTGATTGGGTTCAGATAGAAAAACAGGCGGTTCCTAACTTCACATTAGACTTCCTCCTTTGGAGCCCCCCAAAGAACAGACCCTCAATACTCACACCTACCCTGTCCCACTCCTTTGCTCTCTGGGACTCCCTACGACTCTAGTCTCAGCTTATAAACCCCTGACTCATCGCTATAATAACCCAGACTTCCCCCCCTCCCGGGAAAAATGTCCTGGCCTTTAGGTGGTGGGTGGACAAAGGACTCTATAGGGTTGAGCACTTCTTCACTGCTTCAGCTCCCTTCACCCTAAAGCATTCTATCAAAACGCTTGATCTTCCCATTTCTGAAAAATTTAGGTTTGGCCAAATATCCCTTTTTTTACAATCTTATAGACCAGAAGGGGGGGATCTCATTGATATACTCTTCACTTACTTCTCCTGGCTCGAAGGCATCCTTCATGGAGGCCTGGGAATCTGATCTCCAATTCCAATGGAACCTGGAGAACTGGCAGAGGGCCAGTTTCAAATCCTTTCAGGGTATCCTTAACACCACTCTGACAGAAGCCAGCCTGAAAGTGATCTCCAGATGGTACTACACTCCTTCCTGACTGGCTTCCATTTTCCCTGAAGCGGATCCTCTGTGTTTCAGGGGCTGTCAACTCACAGGCACGATGTCTCACATTTGGTGGGAATGCCCCAGAATACGTTCTTTTTGGAAAAAATATTCAACCTCATAGACGAGCTAGTGGAGACTCGGGTTCCCAGGACTCCTATGGTGGCCCTCCTAAACGCCTCAATCCCACGGATCTCTAAATCTTCTCGTAAACTGGTACACTTTGTGCTGCTAGGGGCTAAACTCACAATTGCCAGGGCCTGGAAGCAGCCGGGAGTTTCTCTCTTAGCAGCTAAAAGGAAAATATCCTGGATAATGTCCCAGGAAAAGCTTTCCAGTGTTGTTCAGGATACAGCCAAGAAATCTGAGAGCACCTGGGAACCATGGGGCCGATTGGTGGGCATACCCATTGGACTCCCTAATAGGTCAATATAAAACGCTCTCCGAATGCATAGTGGTGCTCCTTCCCTTCCCTTCTTCCTCCCCTTTTTTCTTCCTTTTGCTTCTCATTTTCTCCTCTTCAGGTTCACTCTGGACCTTGGTTTTATTTATACTTACCCAGCTACTTTGTTAGCCCAGATGTGCATATGAACAGCTAAAGCGCTGAGAGTAGGGTACAGAGGTGTAAACCCTTTAATCCCCTTTTTTAGCTCTCCACTCCATAGGCTCTGACGTGTCACAAGCCTTTATTAGGAGAACTCGGACCGTTGATGATAATGGGGGTCTTCTCCTTCCGGCACAGTATGTTCCTGTTAGGGGTGCCTGGAGGCGAGAGACCCCAAGTCAATCAGATTTAAGTACTCTTTGGCATACCCAATGGTCGGAGTGCTCCTTTGGCCCTGGGGTCCCGGATAATGTTAGCCCTCTACTTACAGCTAACCTATGTTTGTTTCATGTTACATCCATTGCAATATATTTTTTCTTATATATGACATAGTATATTTATGTATTTCGAATTTGCTTCTTTAAAAATAAAAATCTTTTGAAATTAAAAAAAAAAAACACCAAAATTCAAGTAAGAATGTATATGACTCTTTTAACTGGACAGTTCTTGCTTATAATTCACTGTTAACTTTTCTACTAATTATAATGTTATTTAGCTTAACATTCACAAATTACTGTAACTGAAATTAAAATATTTTCAAGCTTCAATGTAAGTTCATTTACTTTTAAGCTTTCCCAACACATTGGTTAGTTGCCCTCTTCAACAGATGTGATTTTCATGATTTACTTGGATCTGAAGTCATTCGATACTAATGAAATATAGCATTGATTTTGCTCTTATAAATCAAAGGGTCAAAAACTTTGTGGTAGAAATCGCGCTTCTCAAATTTCATTTAATTTACCAATCACTTGGGCATCATGTAAAGTGCTTTTGTCAGAATGAGGTAATTCTTTTATCCTAGATGTACACAATTACACAGCAATTAAGTGAAGTACATTGTCTTTCTCTACATCTAAAAGCAAGATATTAATTTTAAAAGGATTGACGTCAATCTCTGTACGTATAGATTTTTTTTCTTTTCTATAATAATAGTTTGTGGTTTTGCAATGTATGTTTCATTTTATTACAAATATTTCCATTAAAGGGTTTCATATTTTAATAGATTTTCTTTGCTATGTAAAAAACTATTTCACTTTGTTACTATTTAATAAAAGAAGTTCATTTTTATTTAAAGGGCAAGTTCAGGAATGATATAAAACCCTTCAGCATACTCCCTGGCCCCTTAAACTACCCTGAGCTAAACCTTTCCTCCTGAAATTCTTTTTTATCTCCTTCAGTGGTGACAGCCCACTGCAATGTCTACATCCCAGCCAGTAAAAATACGCTCCTAGACTTCCTGCACTTGTGCAACTTATTTCATAAACTTGAATGGGACATGCCCATACTGCAGAAGCAACACACTGTTCTAGTATATGGGATGATAGTCTGCAGGCATAGGCAGCCAAGCAATAGTATTTTACCAGCTGGAATGCATACATTGCAAGCGGTCACTGCTGCAGAGACGATAAGTAAGTATCTAGAGGGAATGAAAGTTTTATTATTAATTTAAATTTTAATCAATTTAATTCTAATTAATTAAATAAATGTGTTAATAAAAGCGTTCTTAATTTTGTTCCCTAACCACTTCTGGGCCGCTGCATGCCGATATACGTTCTTACTTTGAAGAGGAATATCATTGTTATGGCAGCAGCTAGCTGCCATAATCCCGATATCCTCTTCTTCGGCCGGCGGTCCGCTTTCCGATAAGTGTGGTCTTTGCGGTGGAATCGCCGCAAGATTACTTTTATCGGCGGCGGGAGAGGGCCCCCCTCCCGCCGCGCTCCAGTGCCCTCCCCCGATTACCGAAGCCGTCGGCAGCGGCGGAGGCAAACGGATCTTCACCCTTGCTGGGTATGGAGATGAGTGAGGGGAAGATGGCCCCCACTCGTCTCTATAACATTGCAGGACAGAAGCGATGTCAAAACGTCACTTCCACTCATAGCTCTTAAAGGGCCATTTTTTTTTTTTTTTTATGATATTTTTTTTTTATTGCATTTCAGTGTAAATATGAGATCTGAGGTGTTTTTTACCCCAGATCTCATATTTAAGAGGTCCTGTCATGCTTTTTTTCTATTACAAGGGATGTTTACATTCCTTGTTATAGGAATAAAAGTGACACTTTTTTAGAAAAAAAAACAGTGTAAAAATAAAAAACAAAAGGTAAAATAAATAAGAAAAAAAGTAAAAAAATGTAAACGCGCCCCATCCCACCGTGCTTGCGTGCAGAAGCCTGCATATGAAAACGGTGTTCAAACCACACATGTGAGGTATTGCCACGATCGGTAGAGCGAGAGCAATAACCCTAGCCCTAGACCTCCTCTGTAACTTAAAACATGCAACCTGTAGAATTTTGAAGCATGACATGTTGGGTATCAATTTACTTGGTGTAACATTATCTTTCACAATATAAAAAAAAGGGCTAACTTTAATGTTGTGTTATTTTTTTATTTAAAAAATACAAAAAGTATTGCAACGACCGCCATTTTACTCTCTATAGTGTTAGAAAAAAATGTATAATGTTTGGGGGTTGTAAGTAATTTTCTAGCAAAAAAAAACATTTTTTTTACTTGTAAACAACACATCTCAAAAAGAGGCTTGGTCCTTAAGTGGCTAAATATGTTTTTCACTTCAATGAGTTGCTTAACACACCAAAACACAAATAGCTGTATACTGCATTTTTGGAAATGTTATTGTGTTGCTGCATGTTGCAGTGCTCTGCAGTGTGCATCTGTTGGCAAGGTATATCAAGCTGCCATTCTGAAAAAATAGAATTATATTGCACTAATGCATGTTACCACAATGCGATGATATGAATGGGCCCTCAGAAATCACCAGCATTGCAGAATCTTTTGCATGTAATTGGGTATTGGCAGAGTCACTACAGAGCTTTTACATTTAATAAATATACATTTATATAGTGCCAACAGTTTGCTCAGCGCGGTAAAATATGGACATAATTTAATTATGTCCATATTTTATATCCAAGATCCCTATTTCCTCCCAGGTCAGCTGTGCTTTGGGAATGAGAAATTATGGTTAGAAAACAGTTCTGGCACAATCTACAATATTTATAAATAGTACATGGAACATCAAAGGTTGTAGACGATAAGTCAGCACAATACAGTTATCTCATCTGTAATCATTTAACTTGATTTCAGATGAGCTCTAATGATTATCTTTCTGAACCAAGAAAAAGAAAAGGAAATTAAGATATATAGGCAACATACTACATTGATTGCCTTATTATTATTATTATTATTAGTAGTAGTAGTAGTAGTAGTAGTAATAATAAGAACAATGTATATACATATATAAATATGTATATACAGTCTCACAAAAGTGAGTACACCCCTCACATTTTTGTAAATATTTTATTATATCTTTTCATGTGACAACACTGAAGAAATGACAATTTGCTACAATGTAAAGTAATGAGTGTACAGCTTGTATAACAGTGTAAATTTTCTGTCCCCTCAAAATAACTCAACACACAGCCATTAATGTCTAAACTGCTGGCAACAAAAGTAAGTACACCCCTAAGTGAAAATGTCCAAATTGATCCCAATTAGCCATTTTCCCTCCCCCGGTGTCATGTGAGTCGTTAGTGTTACAAGGTCTCAGGTGTGAATGGGGAGCAGGTGTGTTAAATTTGGTGTTATCGCTCTCACTCTCTCATACTGGTCACTGGAAGTTCAACATGGCACCTCATGGCAAAGAACTCTCTGAGGATCTGAAAAAAAGAATTGTTGCTCTATATAAAGATGGCTAGGCTAAAAGGAGATTGCCAAGACCCTGAAACAGAGCTGCAGCACGGTTGCCAAGACCATACAGTGGTTTAACAGGACAGGTTCCACTCAGAACAGGCCTCGCCATGGTCGACCAAAGAAGTTGAGTGCTTGCGCTCAGCGACATATCCAGAGGTCATCTTTGGGAAATAGATGTGTGAGTGCTGCCAGCATTGCTGCAGAGGTTGAAGGGGCGGGGGGTCAGCCTGTCAGTGCTCAGACCATATACTGCACACTGCATCAAATTGGTCTGCATGGCTCTCATCCCAGAAGGAAGCCTCTCCTAAAGATGATGCACAAGAAAGCTAGCAAACAGTTTGCTGAAGACGAGCAGACTTAGGACATGGATTACTGGAATCATGTCCTGTGGTCTGATGAGACCAAGACAAACTTATTTAGTTCAGATAGTGTCAAGCGTGTGTGGCGGCAACCCGGTGAGGAGTACAAAGACAAGTATGTCTTGCCTACAGTCAATAATGGTGGTGGGAGTGCCATGGTCTGGGGCTGCATGAGTGCTGCCAGCACTGGGAAGATACACTTCATTGATGGAACCATGAATGCCAACATGTACTGTGACATACTGAAGCAGAGCATGATCCTCTCCTTTCGGAGACTGGGCTGCAGGGCAGTATTCCAACATGATAACCCCAAACACACCTCCAAGACAACCACTGCCTTGCTAAAGGGGCTGAGGGTAAAGGTGATGGACTGGCCAAGCATGTCTCCAGACCTAAACCCTACAGAGCATCAGTGGGGCATCCTCAAACGGAAAGTGGAGGAGCGCAAGGTCTCTAACTACCACCAGCTCCGTTATCTTGTCATGGAGAAGTGCAGGAGGACTCTAGTGGCAACCTGTGAAGCGCTGGTGAACTCCATGCCCAAGAGGGTTAAGGCAGTGCTGGAAAATTCATTCACTTCCCAATCACCTTGGAGACAATGAATAGTTCAGATGTTTGTTTAGTTATTTTATTGAGGGATTTGAACCTGGATAGAGATAGGAGTATATGGGATGCCCAATAAAGCAAACAATTGGTTGATTGAATCTTCAGTCAGTTGAGACACTATATACACTTTACAGCTCCAGTCTCCTCCAGCACAACACTTGCTTGCAGACTGTTTCTCTCTCTCTCTCCAACAATTCACTTCCAGGTATAGCTAGCATGGTTAGGCCCAACACTGACTCTGTCAGGCCCTAAAAATTGCCATTCACAGGCAGGGACCGTGGGTCCCTTTAGTGTAGCAAAATAATGGGAAGTCTGTAGTGCTAGCTGACCTATGGTGGACTACTGCTCCCAGCAATCCCTATTCAGGCCCTGCCAACCCTCTTGGCTGCAGCTGCCCGACTCCACTGCCCGTGACATTGCCATCCTTACTGGCCTCACACTCAGCTCTGACTGTTTCCTCCCAGTCCTCTCTGACATGCCTCTCCGGTCCACCCGATAGCACATATCACTCACCAGCCCTCCTGGCTGCAAATTGGTGGTTCCCTCCAGAAGACTTGCCTAGCAGTACTAGTTCCCGCTGTCCTCTCTGACTCCTCCATATGCCTCCTGTTCAGATCCTTCATGCGTTCTTGAAGGGATCCATCCTGCACCTGAGTCCCAGGCCCAAGTTCACCCCCTCCAGAATGAGGAGTGCCCTCAAAGGCCCGGACAGCCTAGTACTCCATCCTCAGTTCTTCCATCCAACAACTCCCCCAGCTGGGCTGACCCTAGGTATTTAAGAAGGCCTGTCCGCTGCCAATCCAGGTTGGGGATTGGTCAGGGCTCCTTAGAACACCCCAGGCAGCTCCACCTCTTTTCCCCTCCTCTCTTCAAGAATCCTCTAAAAGCCAGAGGGAGGTAACCGAGAAGTGATGCTATCTGTGAGTCACCAGGCTACTCCAAGCCACTCCCAGCCCACACCGATCAAAACAAACAGGCCTAGCTTCCAGCTATGCCTGCTTAACTTCACCTGCTCTCACATAAACCCAAACTCTAATGCCCCGTACACACGGTCGGATTTTCCGATGGACAATGTCCGATCGGAGCGTGTTGTCGGAAATTCCGACCGTGTGTGGGCTCCATCGGACATTTTCCATCGGATTTTCCGACACACAAAGTTGGAGAGCAGGAGATAAAATTTTCCGACAACAAAATCCGATCACGTTAATTCAGACCGTGTGTGGCCTGTTCCGACGCACAAAGTGCCACGCATGCTCAGAAGAAATTCCAACACGGGACAGCTCGTTCTGGTAAACATAGCGTTCGCAATGGATACAGCACTTTCGTCACGCTGCAATGTTAAAAATGGTTTAATACAGCGCACTCTCTTCTTCTTTATAATGTGACAAGAATTAAGTAGTTTTGCTGCTCATATTCACACACACTTCTCACAAAGTTTTATCTGTGTTTTTTTTAGTGGGATTCCCTGAATATATTGTTATTATTTGTCACATCTGACAGTTTTATATTTTTTTTATTTTTATTTTTTGGATTTTCAGCCTTTTTTTTGTTTTAATGTTTGGATTTTTTCCAAGGCTGATCTTTGTTCAATGTTATTTTTATTTTTACTCCAGAATATTTTTGTCTGTGTTTTGTGTGTCAAGTTACCCCAACACCATTGATATCTTTTATTATTTAATCTCAAGGAGATTGTTTGTTGTTGGTGTCCCTTGTTCATTTCACATTGTATATTTGAAATGTACCTGAATCCTCACAAACCAACTGTCATTTTTGAAGTAAAACACATAGGAGAGTATAATTCAAAACAAAAATCCTTTATTAAGGGATCAGAACCAAACAAAGAGGAAGGCAACACTGGATCAACAGCAGAAATTAGCGAAGCCTGGGACCCCCACGGCAGACATCAATTCTTCAACATCAAAATTGGTGGCTTGAGGAGTCCATATCTAAGGGAGGGCAGTCTGGTCCAGAATTCGCAGAGATCCGGATAGCAGCAGATGACATCTGTGTCCCCAGGCTGTGGTACCACAAGAGGCTGCATCTTTTTTCCGACCAGACTGAACCCAGGGCAATCACTGTCTGGTCTTCCTTCCACACTTCCTTCCGGGCTGTGGCTGTGCAGTTGGAGATGTGGCAGGAGGAGGAGTAGAACCTTGAGGAGGAGGAGGACTGGGGGGACCTGGAGGAGGACTGGGAGGACCTGGAGGAGAGGGAGGAGGAGGACCTGCAGGAGGAGGAGGAGGACCATCCCCAAGATGTGTGTGAGGTGTAATTTGGCCCCTCATACCTTTCTCCAGAGCCTCCGATATGAGGGCCTCACACAAGACTTTTTGGCCCTCCTCCATCCTCTGCATTTTATAGGCTATGAAGGCAGCAATGTTCTCCTGCATGGTGTGGGGTGCTCCCAGGACCTCTGTAGCCCTCCAAAAGAATGCTATAGCAGCCTCCTCTAGGGTACTTCTCCTACTGCCACTTTCTGTTTTCAGGGGGGGTGGAGGGACCTTGATATCAGCCAGCTGGCTCGGCCCGGCCACCTCCTGGCTGAGACTTCCCTGTGTATGAAAAAGGGACATAGTTGTAATGTTTTGCATCATCAATCACAATCCTAAATTAGTACTCCCAACTAACATCTAGTTAACATCATTGATTGGACAAGCAGAAATATTTAGAGGAATGCTATACCTGGCTCAATCTGGGCTCCTCCACATGTGGCCTGGAAGGCCCAGGTTGGGCATCAGAAGCCTCAGCCGGGGGGGAAGGAAGCGTGGAATGAAGACTGGAGAGGGATGGCCTGGGTTCAGTCTGACCTGCCAGAAAGTTCAGCCTGTCGTAGTACAACATCCTGGGGACATAGATGTCATCTGCTGCTCCGGATCTCTTTTCATTCGGCGCAGTGGGTGAAGAGCATGATGGCGGAGTTACAGCAGGTGCATGCTAATTCTAGCAACGAGGAGGAGGAAAGCCCGGATCCAGGCACGTCCCGATCCAGAAGGAGACGTTTTAAGGCCACAAATATGTCGTTTGGGGAGATCTTGGAGATGGTCGACATCATGAGGAAGTCCGACTATGACGGAAAATATGGGCCTTACCCCAACCCCAACATCCGAAAGGCCAAGATCATGGCGAACGTGGTCAGGAGTCTTGAGAGGAATTTCAGGGTACGAAGATCGAAAGATCAGCTCAGGAAGCGGTGGTCGGACCTGAAGTTGAGAGAGCCAGAGCAGTACCGAAAGATCCAGAGAGTGCTGCAAAAAAGTAAGTAGTTGTGCTGTGTTCCTATTCTTTCTGTCTTTATTCTGTTCTTCTGCTCCATATGCTTTTATTATTTGTAACGTTTAAAAGGGCAACTTTAATGTTCATAGGCCCATTATTCGTTCGTATCAAACATTTTTCTTTCGGCTTCTAGAACACCATTGTTTAGGCCATATGCATTTTCCTACATTTTTTTGGGCCTACTTGGATGCCAAATATTTGTTTGTGTAGATGGGTTTGTTACTAGAATGAAATGCCAACTAGATTCTGTGTAAGGAGAGGAAACTGAGCAGCTGTTTTCACATCTGGACACTGGAGCACTAGTGTGGGACCCCAGAACAACATTTTTATTAGGGGGGGCACACAGGTGCTCCAGTGTATACTATAAGGGGGGTTACATCTGTGAAGCTTGTACCAAACAGGTAAAGTATTGCAGCTTGACAAAGGCCAATAAAAAATATACATCTTGGAACTCTGCTAAAATAGACAATTGTACCCCACTTCCAAGCCATGTTTCCTTGTTCTAGTTCTGCCATCAAATATCTGTGTGCTAAGTATACCATTTTTGTTTTACATAGGGGAGAAAAGACTCGGAGGACACCCCTCATCCGAGGAGACCACAGACCCCCCACCTCTGGAAGAAGGGGAAATACCGCAAACACAAGAAGCTGAGCAGGAGGAAGAAGACGATGTGGTGGAGATTGGCACCACAACAGGTGAGTGTCTGCGACCACAGGCTCAGGTAAAAGAGATGGATGGTGGCAGATTTTTGAGACCTTTTTTTTGTTCTTTATCTCTTTTTAGGTGATCGTGATGTGAGAGAGAGAGAACGTTTCACATCTGAAAGTGCCCAGATACTGATCGGGGAGATCATGGGGTGTAATCTCGAATTGAACAACATACAGCAACAAATCAGTGATGTTATTAAAAAAAATAATAACATCATTGATGTTTTGGGGCGAATTTAAACCCCACAAAATCACCTGTTTTCTTGTGGTCCAATCTTGCAAAAATTTTTTCAATGTTTAGAAAAGCCAAATTTGGAGGATGCACACAGTGTGCCAACATGTGCTATCTGCCATCACAGGAGATCAATGGACGCGTTTTGGGGGTGCAACCCCTTCCTCAATTATAAAGTCGCGTTGAGGAAGGGCTTGCTCCCCCAAAACACGTCCCTTGATCCCCCCTGATGGCAGATAGCACATGTTGACATTCGTAAATTGGTGTGCATCTTCCAAATTTGGCTTTTCCAGGGGTGAGTTCCCCCCATCTGAACGCTATATCAAACCCAGTTCCTAAATACTGATGTCTGATATAGCCTTCAGGTTTTACCATATGTGAACTTTGTAAGTTCAAGTTTTTTGGCTTTCTTGTTGGTTTTACACAGGCCTGTTTTATCTAAAATGGATATTTCGATTTTTGATAATGCTACTGCAAAAATTGTTATACAACAAACATGTTGGTTTGTTTTAAAAAACCTTTCGTAAATGCACATGTGATTGTGCAGGTATAAAAATGTGGCTTACTCAAGAATTGTGTCAACACTACAACACTTTTGGGGTGATGTAATTGCTGTTTAATGCAAAAATGGGGGTTATTTCCTAAGGGCAAATACACTTTGCACTACAAGTGCAGGTTCAGTGCAGTTGCAAGTGCACTTGCAGTGAAATGTGTTTTTGCATTTAGGAAGTACCAGCCAACACTGTTTTTTATAAGGTTACCCAATCACGACATTTTCTGCACTCAACACATTTCTGTCAGGGTCAGCTAAAACAAACACAAGCAGTAAATGTCCACAAAGAATTTCTTTTGGTTGTTTTTTATTTGAAAAAGGTTTCACAGATTGTCTGGCATATTGATAGCCCCCCCTACCCGCAAAGAACTCCAGGTAGCGTAACCGGACATCACGGGCACTCAGGGAGGGCAAGCCAGGACGGCCACTTTCAAGCGCCGTCAGTGTTGATGGATTTGGGATTCCGGCCTCAGGCCCAACTGAGCCAGCATAGTTGGCTGAATGTTTTCTTAAAAAATTATGGAGAACACAGCAGGCAAGTATTATATGGTTCAGTTTATACTCCGCCATATGGATGGGTGTCAGAAATAATCGGAACCGGCTGGCCAGGATTCCAAATGTGTTCTCCACCACTCTTCGGGCTCTGGCCAGCCGGTAATTAAAAACCCTCTGTTCCGGGGTGAGGGTCCTCATCGGGAATGGCCGCATCAGGTGGTCCCCCAGCGCAAATGCTTCATCAGCAACTAACACAAATGGGAGACCTTCAACATTGTCCTCTGGAGGTGGCAAGTCCAAGCTGCCATTCTGGAGACGCCTGTAGAACTCCGTCTGGGCGATCACTCCACCATCGGACATCTGGCCATTCTTCCCCACGTCCACATACAAGAACTCGTAATTAGCCGACACCACCGCCAACATCACTATATTATTAAACCCCTTGTAATTATAATAGTACGACCCCGAGTTGGGTGGTGGGACGATGTGGACGTGTTTCCCATCAATTTCCCCTCCGCAGTTAGGAAAGTCCCACCGCTGGGCAAAGTGGGAGGCCACAGTCTGCCATTCCTGTGACGTGGAAGGAAACTGTTGAGGAAAAAACAATAAACATTACTATTTTTTCACAGAAACATGGCAAGCAGATTAGACACAAACATTATGGGGCAACCTCCAGATAGCATTTATTAAGGGGAATTTAACAACAACAAAGTATAAGGTACATCTATCATATTCCCCCTCCCCCCCTCATGGGCCATTTCTAACATTATAGGGGGGGGAACTCTTGGACAGGTAACCCTCTTCACTTCATTGAGAGATAAATGCCTAAATAATGGGTATTACTTGGAACAGACCCTCCTTAGTTACACTATTGGCAGACCACTGGACAGGTAAGAAGTGTCATAATACAAAGATATAAATACACACTGTACACATTTGAGCACATTTGAACATTCTGCTATTACCTATCAAGATAATAATAGGATACAAGAACTTTAAACAGTACCATTGGAAAGTATACAGGCAGGCCCTTGCACTACATGCTTTGGGTAATTCAGCCATAAATCTGACCAGTAAAGAGATGGGTATAGTGTGTATGGGTTTGGCAAAGTCAGCAGATAGATGATTGAGGATAGAGAATTGGGATCAGCTGACTTAGCAGTTGGGGGAGGGAGGGTTACAAAAAATTTGGGGACACCACAAAAAAAAGCCTCTGGCACTCTGCCTGAATTTAAATAAAAAATAACATTTCCAAACATTTTAGGGGGTGTTTGGGGTAAAGCACTACTATAGAGCTGAATAAATACATTGTTAAGTGACTACATGAGGTGAATATAGGGCAGGAGACACCATGCTGGAGAGGTTATTGAAGGGCAAATATGTATGAAGGACCTAAAATAATAATTACATAAAAATCCAGCATGCGTGAGGACAAAGGGGACATTCACAGCATATTCCAATCATGGTAATTAGGGAATGAGGAAAGAAATACAATATATTATCAAACATTCAATACAATAAAACCTCTGCTCCGCAGTGATGGCTTGCCTCATGCAGGTATCCTGCCTGCTGATATAGGGGGTCAGCAAAGCCAACAAACGGTGAAACACGGGGTCCGTCATCCTGAGAAAGTTCCTGAAATCATCAGGATTATTCTCAAGGATCTCACGGAGCAAAGGCATATGACAGAACTGGTCACGCTGAAGCAACCAATTCTTGGTCCATGAACTCCTCCCCACCCTGTTCATGGAACGGACTTGTGTCAAGGTCAGGACCCCAACACCAAGCCCCCGCACAGCACGAACTCTACGAGGAGTACGCATACGAAACATGGCTAGAAAACGGTCGGCTGCTCAGAACGAAGTAACAGAACACACTGAAGAACAGCAAGGCCTGTGAAGAGCGACCTGAAAACCAGTAACGAACGAACAAGAATACAATGACTACTTAAAGTCACGCGGAACTTACTTGCACACACTGAAGAGCAGATACAAACCCACAAGCACAAACTGAACGGCAGAAAACGATCTGAAAGCCACGAGTCTGAAAAAGCGCGGCGTCTCCTCGTGTGACGGTTCTTAAATAACGGGGGGCGGGGCCACCCGGTTTTCCCCGCCCCCTCTGACGCACGGGACATGACGGGACTTCCCTGTGGCATTTCCCGTGACGTCACAGGGAAGTCCCATCAAGTCACCGTGCGTCAGAGGGGGGCGGGGTCACCGGGTGGCCCCGCCCCTCGTTATTTAAGAACCGTCAGACGAGGAGACTCCGTCACACAGCGGGAGCCTCCCTCCATGCCAGCATGAGTGCGGAGTGGCCCTTAGAAGAAAATGAAGAAGAGAAGAAGGAAGAAGAGAAGAGGATGAAGAAGAAGATGAAGAGAAGAGCGGGAGCCTCCCCCCATGCCATGGGTGCAGAGCGGCCCGAGGAGAAGAAGATAGAAGACACCGCGGAGGAGATGCTGGACGAGAACGCCGGAGGAAGAACCAGAAGAGCCAGAAGAACCAGAAGAAGAAGAAGATGAAGGAAGATAGAAGAAAGAAGAAGCATTTAAATAAAGGAATTGTCAAAAACTGTCTCTTGTCATTTTTAACATTTTTGACAGTTTTTTAGTGAAATGGTAGGGGTAAGTACCCCCTTACCATTTCACACAGGGGGGGCCGGGATCTGGGGGTCCCCTTGTTAAAGGGGGCTTCCAGATTCCGATAAGCCCCCCCGCAGACCCCACAACCACCGGCCAGGGTTGTGGGGATGAGACCCTTGTCCTCATCAACATGGGGACAAGGTGTTTTGGGGGGCTACCCCAAAGCACCCTCCCAATGTTGAGGGCATGTGGCCTGGAATTTAGGGGGACTCCCATGTCATTTTTTTTTTTAATTTTGGTTTGGGGTTTCCCTGTGTTGAATTCCCATGCCGCTTTTATTAATGAACTTCTATGTGTATTGTCGGCAATGCAATAGCCGCGGGTAGTTTTAAATGGAATTTTTCCTTCGAAATGTAATTTTGCTGTTCTAAACACGGGAAACATGCGCCCCTTTACAGGCATACTATAGACACCCCCCAGGTACGAAATTTAAAGGGATATTACACTTTTATTGTTTGACTTTAAGCATTATTAAAATCACTGCTCCTGAAAAAACGGCCGTTTTTTTTTTGCATTGATCCATGTCCCCTGGGGCAGGACCCGGGTCCCCAAACACTTTTTATGACAATAACTTGCATATAAGCCTTTAAAATTAGCACTTTTGATTATTCATGTTTGTGTCCCATAGACTTTAACGGTGTTCGCGTGTTCGAGCTAACTTTTTTCCTGTTTGCATGTTCTGGTACGAACCGAACAGGGGGTGATCGTCTCATCCCTACTGTTTACCTGTGTTTGATTTGTTCCAGTGTTCCTGTGTTTGACCCGGCTTGTACCTGAACCTTTCCTTGAACTCCTTCCTGTGACCCCGGCTTGTGTTTGACCCTGTTCCTGCTTCATGTTTCTGTACTGCGCTGCCCAACTGTGTACCGAACCTGGCCTGTATCCTGTCTTCGCTTCTGCCTCACGTTCCGGTACCTGCTCTGCTCGGCTGTTGATGACCTCCTGGCTTATGTTACGATCACACTTCCACCTGCTGATCCAGCAATGCGGAGTTCCAGTTCTCTGTGCCTATCCAGTGATCTGCAACCATAGGGTTCCTGCCAAGACCCAACCTGAGCCACCTGCTACATCGGCCCTCATGCCACTCTGTGTCTTTCACTCCCTGTCATCTCTACCAGGGGTGCTAGACAGAAGGTGCAAGAATAGCCCTCTCTACAGCTCAGTCTCCACCAGGTACGTGACAGTACCACTCAGCCAGATGTTGGAGACTGAGAGAGAGGCTTCGCCTTTGGAGTCGTTATGCCGGCAACTTGTCTCCCTCACACAAGCAGTCAGCACCTGAAAAAGAGCCACATACAGCTGGAAGGTCTTTGCCTCAGCAACTCCTGCACCAGCTATCGCACCTGACTACCCCACATCTGAACAGACTATTTTTGCATCCTCAAGTGTCATGCCACCACCAGAACCTCGAGTTCCTACACCAGAGCGATTCTCAGGCGATCGGCACAAGTTCGGTGCATTCATGAACTCTTGTGAACTATACTTTGCCTTGCAGCCAGGAACCCTCTCACTTGAAGTCACTAAGGTGGGATTTGTCATATCTCTAATTCTTGGAGAATCACAGTCTTGGGCCCAACAACTCCTAGAACAGAATAACTCAGTCCTGGACTCTCTCTCTTAATTTTTTGAAGCAATGGCCCAGCTATATTATGACCCCCAGCGCACTGCTATTGCAGAGTCTACCCTCCATACTTTACGACAGGGTCATCGCTGAGGACTATGTTGCAGAATTCCGCTTATGGGCCTCTGATTCCGATGGAACGATATGGCCTTACGGCATAAATTCTGCCTTGGCTTTTCCAAAGGACTCAAGGATGATCTCGCTCAAGTGGAGGTTCCCAATTCTCTTAATGGCCTCATTAGTCTGGCTGTCCAGCTTGACCTTCGATTCAGGAAAAGGAAAACAGAGAAGAATGGCAAGCCTGACGCCCTTTCATGAATGTACCCAGAGGTAGGGGAATCCCACCAGGCAGACACAATCCTGCTGGCAAAAAGTTTTTTACTACAAGTAAACCTGATCACCCAGCTAAAGCAGGCATCCACAAGGGACATTTTAACATCAGGTATCCGTTTTCAGGAACAAGATGGATTATTTCTACACAATCAAAAAGTGTTCGTACCCCCGAGTCTGCGCCCCAAGATCCTGAGTCTCTGTCATGACCATGCCTTAGCAGCTTAGCATTTCGGGGTTATCAAGACAGTGGAACTTGTGCAACGTTCCTTTTGGTGGCCGGGTTTAAGGTCCGACTGCAAGAGTTATGTGAACACCTGTGGGGTCTTTGCCCAAAACAAGAATGATAAAGCTAAATCCTGGGGTCTGCTAAGACCACTACCCATTCCAAAGAGGCCCTGGGAGATGATTAATATGGATTTCATTGTTGAACTTCCACTATCTGAAAAATTTACCACCATTTTTGTGATCGTGGACAGATTGACCAAGATGGCCCATTTTATTCCTTTAATAGGGACTCTGTCAGCAACAGAGACCATTTGCACCTTTGTCAGGGACATTCAGATTTTGGAAAGAGCTTTGTAAGATGTTGAAAATTGAAACTTTTTTTTCTTCAGCATACCACCCCCAGACTAACGACCAAATTGAACGTACAAACCAGACTCTAGAACAATATCTTCGGTGCTTCTCATCCTTTGTCCAGGATGACTGGGCTTCACTTTTACCCCTGGCAGAGTTTGCGGTTCACTCAGCTATGGGACAAGCCCCGTTTTCTGCAAACTATGGATACTTTCCAACCTTCCTACCTGACATCTTGCTTGATTCCTTGGTTCCCTTCAATTGAACAATAAAGTATTACAAAGAAACATCTCCAAAGCACAACAAGATAATAAGAAATTTTTTGATAGGAAAAGAAGAGGAGACCAAAAACTTCAAGTCGGAGACAAGGTTTGGTTATCCAGTGCCAACTTAAAGTGATATTGTCCATCCAAGAAACTCGGACGGAGATTTATTGGTCCCTTACCTGTCAAGAGGCAGATCAATCCTGCAGCCTACGAACTGTCACTCCCTGAGAATTACAAAATGCATCCAGTTTTCCATTTCTCATTACTATAAAATGCAAGGTTAGATCCTTTTCCTGGTCGTGAGTCGGGTCCACCCGCACCTACCTTAGCCAATGGTAATGAGGAGTATGAGTTTGAAGCCATTATGGACTGTAGAAAGAGAAGAAATGTAATCCAGTTTTTGATTAAATGGAAAGGCTATGGGCCCGAAGACAACTCTTGGGAACCAGAGTCCAATTTACATGCCAAGAGGTTGATACAGGCTTTTTTCCAGGCTCACCCCGAAAAGAATTTGCTGATGGGCATCCGGAGGTTGCCCATTGGGGGGCAATGTAAGAGAAGTCCGGTTGATAGACGCACGTTGGCGCACAGGCGCAGGCACAGTAGTGTGTGCGCCAAGAATACGGTGTACTGCGCATGCGCGGACGCGCACGGCTGCAAACAGGTGGGCACGCGCGGCCGTGAATAGGCACCCGTACATGCACACGTGCATGCACTGGCGCCAGCCGGTCTATTTAAATGGAGCAATGTCATACACACATTGCTGGGTGGTCTTTCAGCTAGTACATGTTTACCTGTGTTTGATCTGTTCCAGTGTTCCTGTGTTTGACCCAGCTTGTACCTGAACCTTTACTTGGACTTCTGCTTGCCTTCCTGTGACCCCGGTTTGTGTTTGACCCTGTTCCTGCTTCATGTTTCTGTACTGCGCTGCCCGACTGTGTACAGAACCCGGCCTGTATCCTGTCTTCGCTTCTGCCTCACGTTCCGGTACCTGCTCTGCTCGGCTGTTGATGACCTCCTTGCTTATGTTCTGACCACGCTTCTGCCTGCTGATCCAGCAACACGGAATTCCAGTTCTCAGTGCCTAACCGGTGATCTGCAGCCATCGGGTTCCTGCCAAGACCCGACCTGAGCCACCTGCTACATCGGCCCTCGTGCCACTCTGTGTCTTTCACTCCCTGTCATCTCTACCAGGGGTGCTAGACAGGAGGTGTAAGAGAAGCCCTCTCTACAGCTCAGTCTCCACCAGGGAGACTGAGAATTTCTGACTGAGAACGTGACAGACTGAGAATTTCTGCTCTCAATACAGCATGCTGCCAAACCTTAAGAGGATGTGCTTTCACTATGAGATTTTAATGTTCAATAGGTTTTTATTGAATATTTCAAAGTACACAGAAAATAAAAGAAATACAATCAAAGGGTCCACAATATGAGCAAGTGGTGGTGTCATATAAAAGCTCCTAGTTGCACTTATGATAAAATTGTTTGAGAATATAAGTGTAGCGCTACCCCTACAAGAGTATGTTTGTTTCTGGACTCTGCCTCTCAACCCTAAGAACAGTCTCAGCCCCTCTAGCATACCTAAGGGGCTGACACACTCCCCCTACCAAAGAACCTGTGGTCCCCCAAAGGAAGTAACAGTCCTTGAACTGGTACATGCTTTTAAATAAACGCGGAAAAATCAGGTTAGCATAACAACAACAAATTGTTAATATTACATGACTCAAACAACTAATTTTATGACACAGGATATGCAGAGAAACCTCCCACCAATTATCATATGATGGTGGGTTGTCCTGTACACAGGCCACCTTTATTGGGCTGGCCCTGCCAGTTGTGCCAGGGGGTGATTTAAGGTAGCCCCTTCAACAAATCAGTGGTGAAAAGGTCAGGCTCGGCAAGAGTCCTTTGAGGGGTGAGAATAACTTCTTCGGTGTTCTCACCAAACACAATATGGGTTGGTCTCTTGAGAGGATGCCCAACTCTTCGCTTTCTCTCTTCAACTGGCTCAGGCATGGTAGGCTCACTAGCCTCTTATTTCTGTTTGACTGGTTCTGCCTTCTGCAGATCAATCTCTTTCGCTTCTGTTGAGGATCCTTCTCCATGCACTGTGGAAGAGGGAAACATCTCAGGCCCTCCTGCTGGCAGGGAAGGTAAGGGATCACATCTGGGGACAAAAGAGGCTAACAGCTGCTTCGCCAGATCTGTGTTGGTCCCTATGCTCAATGAACTTGATCCTGGCAGCCAAGGACACACAATAGCCAAAATCTAAAAATTCTGAGGCTTTCCAACCCTCAATGGATCACATGATAATTTGACCCGCAGGTATCCATCACATCTGTTTAAAGACCCTGAATCTTTATATCTTTCAACTCCTCTCGTAAAAGTCTCTGGTCAGCAAAGTCACCTGAGCAAGAATAGCTCTTATAATCCTTCCACCAAAAAAGGCACTACAGGCAAAGGGCCTACCAACTGGGCTGGAGGCTTGGTGGAAACATCTGGAACAGCAGGTGACTGTACTCATGCTTCCTTCGTCTTCCAGCATTGAGAATGCTGTTTCTGGCGAAGTTTTGGAGGCTGATAAGCATTTCTCACTGAAACTGCATAGACTGCAGGTGTCCTCCATTGTTCTCTTACAGAATCAATAAAGATTCATTTTGAAGGTCCAGGCCTTCTATCCATCCTTGGGTCACTTCTCTGTGGTCCATGCCAGTCTGCTGTCCGCCTCGACAGACTAGGACATTCTCGCTGGTAGTGACCTACACCTCCACACTTTAGGCAGATGTCTGGATTAATTGGCCTCTTGCCAGGTACTGTGGACAAAGCCAGATGCACATTAGGCCCTTCAACCCCCTCTCCGGACAACTCAGTACGTTTTTTGCAGCCAACATGTTCATCATTTCTGTCATCTGGGATATCTGCCTCTTCAGTGCGACTACCTACGACTTGACGGTGTGACTACCTCAGACCAGCCAATGATACGGTTATCATCTCCATTAGCTGTGACATCTGAGTCTTCAGAATCCCGATCTCCAGATCGTTATCAGCTGTGCTGGCTCTTGTGTGGCTTCTTCCTCTCTCACTAATTTAATGAGCTTAGGATACTTCATGGACATGGCATCGGCTGAAGTCTGAATCCAAACTGGACCAGAACGTGAAGCACCTCCCAGGATCTGCTTCATTCTAGCTTGATCTACGGCAGAAGGTTGCATCCCCTTTTTTAAATGATCTGATGCAACATCATATTCAAGCGTCTGACCTATTCAGACAGGCGTTCACCTTAGTGTTGGAGAGCATGCTTAAATCGATAAATTAAATCTTGTCTCCATTGGCCCAAACTCCTCATGCAGAATATTTAGGTAATCTTGAGTGATGCAATCCTTCTTACTAAACTTCCGATTGCGGATAGCTTCTGAGGCAGGGTCCCTTAGACTCTCTGTAATTCTCTGCTTTTTGAGGGTCTCAGGAATGTTTCATTCATCCAAGACATGTGTGGCCTGGTTCAGCCACTCTTTAAAGTTTTGACTGCAGCAACCAGTTTTTTATGTTTTTTACATTTACTTTTTGACACCATTAATAGCTTTTTGCGCCGGTGACTCACACATTCACTCTTCAAAGTTGTCTTCTCCTGTAGGCACTGCATGTCTTCCAGAAAAGGGCCTGAGTTTCTGGTACTCACTTCAAGAGCACGTCAGAGTGTCCCTTGGCAATTTTGACACAAAGTCTCCCATAGCAGCGAAGAGCTTCGGCCCATTCATGGCCAAAGATGGCATGGCAGGGACCTCTTCCCTCATAGCCTTAACTCGGCTGGTACTTGCCAGACACACATCTGGTGTGTTTGACTGGATTCGACGAAACTCAGCCTGGTCAGCCAGCTGCACATTGGACCCTTGGAAAAGGTCAGGGATCCCTTGCTTCCATTCCAGCAGCACATGTGTGCAGGAGGCCTCACGGTCAGGTCTAACATCGATCACCCATGTTTACCTGTCTAAGGACAATGTCTGTACTACCTGACCAATCTGACTGGTCTGCTCTTCAGTCCAGGTCTCCCCAGGGAGTTCAATCACTATGCTTGATTCTGGGTTGGTGCCTTCTTCACGACACCACTGTGTTGCAGCAACAGGGTCCATCTTGACACTTGTAGGGTTGCTGTCTTGAGGAGTTTATTGTAGAGTAGTGGGAATATCCCAGACAAGCCTCGCAGGAGCCGCTTAAGTATGGTTGGTTCCACACTCTGCCTCTCAACCATAATAACAGTCTCAGCCCCTCTGGCACACCTGATAATAGTGTAAGTGCAAGGACCAATGAAAAACACACACGTTATGATAAAACACAGAAATTGTCTTTACTGCAATATTTCTGTGGAAAAGAGTAAGAAACAGTAACAATATATATTCAAGTAATGCAATTGGAGAGCAATACCTAAGATTAAGAGCAATATAGCTCAATGCTATATTCAGGCTGCTTTTAGGGGATTCAAAACCTGAGAATAACCCCAAGAGCAGAGGCAAACACTTCAATAACAATAAATCACAATATGGCAAGCTATACCAGATTGGTTACCTTTACTCAGGTTGGCTCTATGAGTCCAGGCAGGAGGAGAGCAGAGGAATGACCCTCTTTATGTCAGGCCTTTCTCTTCTGTCCCCTGACACCACAGGCCCAACTTCAAACACTGTATGTAAATCAGTTTAATGGCTTAACTTCCCAGATAAACTGTCCCACACACCCACTGCATATACAGAGGCCTGAATATGTGTGTGCAGGCCCACATGGCGCTAGTATCTTCAGTCCTTTTAAAGAAAGATGAGCTTTTGTATCTTCAGCTAGTCACTCTCATTGGTGCACCTAAACTCCTGAAAAGCAGGGCCAAACAACACAACTGGCCTGGATTATCAAGCAAAGAATGCAGGATCTTCCTTAGCAAGGTGAAAAGACAATGGTATCTGTATACAGTGTCTCTGTGAATGGATGGCCTTATCATTTAGCCCTGTGGCACTACAAGTATCAACAAGATGACTAACAGAAATGATGTCTACATAAAGTGTCCATTTAACTCTGTGTGCAGTGTCCCTGTTTCCTGCAAATGGGCGAAAGCCCTCTCACCCAATCCTATGGTCAAGGCCCAAATGAACATCCTGGAACAGGCAGGCTCTTCTGGCAAACACCAGGAATGCCTCACCGTTGGTGCGGGTGCATCTGGATATGCACCCGGGATCCCCCTCTCTCAGGCTGGATGTCCTGACTGGCTGTGGATGCCTGAAATCACATGGTGGACTGACCTGGGAGGCAGCACCTCTCCCCTAGGTTTAAACTTTTCCTCTGCCTCGTGGAGTCTGAATCCCCTCAGATAAGTAAGATGGAGTCTTTAGTTCCTTTTCTCCCAGAGCATGCTGGTCTTTGTAGTTCCTGCCCCCATTCAAGGCTATGGGGCCGTATTTTATGAAGACTACACATGCCAGGATCCTTTGCAACTGCTCCTGCTGCTGCTAAAGTCCTTCTCATTGGCTTCTTTATTTAGCTTCCCCTGATTGGCTCCTGTACTTGGCTTTCTCCTCCTGCCAATAGGAGCACAGGGAAGGGAGCATAGATCGGCCAATGCTTGTGCGAGCGCTACTTGCTCTGCCTGAAGTCAGTGTCAGTGAAAAGAAGGAGGGGGGAGAAATCTGAGAAATCCCCCGCAGACATGACAGGTGCACTCTCCCTCTCAGGAAAGCCTGTGTGATTCCCGCAGCACTCAGCTTGGTAAGGTGTGGGGGAAAAACGGGGAACCCGCTACATAAGCACTGAGGTACATTGAATGAAGCACTACAAGGGAGAGAGTTACATCAATGTGGAGGCTAAAAAGGGGGTAGGGGGGAAATGGAGGGAAAGGAAGAGGGAGAATGGGGGCACGGGCAGGGGACAAGGAGAGGAATAAGGCAGGGCCAAAAAGAACAGAGGAACAAAATAATAAAACTATCAATATATACCAGTCATTATAAGCATCTAAAGTACATTATGTCAACAAGAAGTAATTGCACACTTAGGGTGTTTTAACCATAGTGACCACAGAGAGTAAAATTCTTTGTAGTTTAAGTTCTAACGAGCAATTACCCTTTCCATTTTGCATTGTAAGTTCAGATCATTAATTGTGTTTGTCAAAGAAGGTTGAGTAGGGAGTTCCATATTCTAGTGATGTTTACCTTCGCTGCAAGTAGTAGATGGATGACAATCATTCTAGAATTGCAACAAAAACAAAATCTCTGTGTTGATACTTGTTTGGTTCATTATACCCCCTACAGATGTACTACACACGCATCTGTCCCTGATGAGGTGAGCATAGTCTTGTGATACGCATTGGGACACTTTTCATTCCTGTGTACTTTGCCATTTACTATTTATACCATGATACGTGTAATGACATTTTTTACTGTATGTATCATTTCAGTGGCTTGGCTATGATTCATGTTTATGTTTGAATGACAATTTTAATACATTTTGAGACTGCATTTACTCTGTCAATTGTTGGCTAACTGCGTTCACCTCATTTAAAGTCCCGGGCGATTTCCTGTTTTTTGTTGCATATATTGGGATGGAGGTGGTCTGCGGGTGACACCAGACCTTTTCCTTCTTGTCTATTGAACCTGGGTGGAAGACACACATTTAGCCCAAACCTGGTCTTTTGCCACCATTAGCCAATTTTTCATTACATACAATTATTCTATTCTGTAGCCCTTTCAGCCATTTCGTCCAACACTCAGGTATTACAACTCCCATGGGCTGATCTAGGTTCTTGGTGCTGTTCCCTGTTTGTGGCGTTGGTTATCATCTGGCTCAGGAGCTGCAATGTGTACAAGGGAGGTTTTCATAACTCCTGCTGTCCACCCTGCCCTGTCTGGATGGGCGGGGCCACCTACACATTGGCGCCTTGCGACCACGCCTACCGTGCGATGTCTGTAGGTCGCAGCATCAGCTCGCTATTGCGTGGAATGTCAGCACGAGTGACTTGGGGGCGCCTGCGCAGGTGCGCCCCCATTTGGCGATGAACGTCATTCACGTTTGCGTGCCTTGTCATGCACACATGGCGTTGGAGGCGGAGCTCACTGGGCCCTCTGGGGATATAAAATGAGGGCTAGTCATGGCTGGGATCTATTTGCCGTTTCCTATTTCCTGTTTCACTCACACGCAGTAGTTTCACTTCATTCAAGGTGAGTCCACAGTCCATGATGGATGCTAATCATCCTTTCGCTCGCTTCACATTTTAGCACTTAACTTTCTGCCATAGATATTGTCTCACACATTAATATGTTCACTCACATGGTTCATTCATGCACACACCATTACACATTCATCTCATTTATTCCACTGTCTCGGAGTTTCCAAGTCCATCTAGCTTTGAACAACATTGGTTCATATGTGTATATATATATATTTCTCAATACATTGTATACTTCATGGTTTCTCTGTTGGTATAATACCAACTGATATAAGTATATTCTTATCTTAGCTGACATAGACAATGGACTTGGATACATGCTATGTGGGACACACACTCTATCATACTGTTTTTGTCATATTTTTTTATTTACACATTTTATTTTATTTTTTTTTCTCTATTGTCCCCTAGATTCTTAGCCCATACCATTATTGAATCAGATTGGTTCATGCATATACATACTTATATCATTTACTACTTTACTTCTATGCTGTTATGACAGCATTTATTGATACATATGCATTTATGTTTCAGTTGACATTATTAATGGATACTGGGAGATCTTTGACGACATATTCCCCTATCCCTGCCATGTCAGCCTTGTTTGACACGCGGGTTATGCAATCGCCCCCACCCTGCAGCACCATCACTGTGAAGGGTGGGGGAATATGTATGCAAGCCAACACACATTGCAAAGTACCAATTCGACAGTGCAGGAATATAAAACATCCATCAGAGTCAATTTTACTATCATATTCCTGAAAGTCCAATGCACTGTGCACCAACACACTTAAAGTTCTCCACCAAAACTGTGGGGTCTCTCCCCACAGCATGCTCCATAAGAGCCAATATATGAACATTATTGTCTCGGAGACAATTCTCCATGTCTTATGCCCTATTATTCGCGTCTTTTGCCAGCTGGTATGCAGATTGTGTGCCCCGGGCTAGAGGAGGTAGCTGATCTTCAATATTACTAACAAGATTTTCCACCATTGTAGTTCTCTCTTGGATTTTCTGCAGATCTTGTTGCAGTAATGACACTTCCACCTTTAAGCCCCCAAAATGATCTTTAAGTGTGTTTATGGAAGCAGTACAATTATTTACTGCCCTGAGGATGTCAGCAAGTGTGGGTTGCTCCCGGTTCTCTCCCTCTATTGCGGTGACAGATGAGCTTGCAGGCCTGCAGGCTCTGGCATATTATCATCTGGAAAGATGGTTGCCCATCCCTGTTCTCCTGGCTCTTGATGGTGAGCGCCCTCTAAAACCTCCATATGCTCCACCCCCGGTGCCCCAGACAGCTTCTGGGCATAATAAAGCATATCATGGGGTTGCTCCTTATCCTGATTGCGCTAGGACTTGGCAGGTTTCAGACCCAGATCCTTCAGTTTATTCGAGATGCGTAGTGTTCCCTGTGACAGGGCCGCGGTGGCGCCATCTTGGATCTATGAGGCCGCCACCTCATTCTCTCCTTTATGAGTCATCCCTCTGGTGCAGACGGCCAGCAGCAGTTCCAAAATTGGAACAGGTGCGGCAGCCAGCTGGGTGACCCAGTATAATGGCGGTATATGGGCTGGGGAAGATCGTTAGCTGATCAGCAACAGGAGCTGTGGAAGAAGTGTCCTCTCACATGCCTTATCTTGGCCACACCCCCTTGTACATTCTAGTTAGTGTCAGGAATGCCTAGCACTCCCGCTCCTCATTCCAGCATCCTGGTTTTGGATATGGCATTCTCCCTGTCCCTGTGTCCACCTGCAAGGTGATTAATGTGGTCAGTCTCTGGGTGGAAACCAAACCTGCAATAGGCCAGCCAAACCTTCTATCTCATGCTTGTGATGGAGAGTGATAACATGTGTAATTCCTGATCAAGCTGCCTGTTTGTCTGCCCTACTCTGTTAGATTGGATTTCCCTGTGCATGACCTCGGATCGGATGTCAGACTATTCTCTGAACTCTGCCTGGAGCAGAGAAGGCATTTTGCAAACTTCCACACTGTAAATGAAATTCATTTTTCGCCTAATGATGTCAGGTGCTTGCCCTCCTGGTATGATACCCACTGATCCGGATAGATCAAGTATGGGGGAAACAGGGGGTATGGGGGAAATGGATGCAGGCAATTACTTTAGCAGAAAATTTTAATGTCTGTGTTTAGCAGGGAACATTTCTTTAGGGAGAGACCCAGAAGATGCAGCCTGATTGAAGAGGGATGCTAACCTTGAGGAAAGCAAATCTGCTATATGTTTGTAATATTCATTAACTTATTAATTAATTATTCATTACATCATTCATTGATTTGTAATTAGGCAAATAGTTAATAACTTTTGCAATTTAAGAATCTGGAAATCAGTGGCATTGCTAGGGGGGTGCGGGGGGTGCGGGGGGTGCCTGGGTGACACCCGCTAGAGGGGTGACACCATCCCGACTCTTCCGAGGGTGAGGATATCCCTGGCATTTTTTTTTGCAGCTGACCCCGCTGGAACAACACCTCCAGCGCCGCAGCCGCGCCTGGTGTTCTTCCTCCTACCTACTGAGCCAGTGAGCCTGTCACATCTCACAAACGATGATGTCACACACTATCTCCACCCCCACGCTGTCCTTGTCCCCTCTCCAGCTGCCGCCCGGCGCCCGGAAGTATGAGTACAGTAAGGCACCTGGTCCCTGATAGCATGCGAGGGGGTGTCCACCACCGCCCCGAGCCAGAGGTAAGGTGTCATAGGTGGGGGGGAGGGTTGCCCTTGTCATGGTACCGACACACCACCTGAGAGCTGGTGTGGAACAGTGTCAGGATTCAGTGTCTGGCACCCTCCGTGCTAGTCTGATAACGAAGGGGGGGTGTTGTGCAAGGTGGTCTTCTAGACACAGCCTTATTATATATATATATATATATATATATATATATATATATATATATATATATATATATATAAAATAGCTGTGTCCAGCCGCCCCCCCCCCCACCAGACCAGCTCACTCAGCTACTGTGCCTATATCTAATATAATATAGCTGTGTCCAGCAGCACCCCCTCCCCTCCTAACCCTGTGCCACCCCAGCCTGCCCTGTGCCATGCCAGTCTGCCATGCACAGACATTAACGAGAGTGTAGGTTACTTGGTTAGCATCAAAGATGAGGATAAGGAAATGACCTTGGGTCAGTGGGTCCTGCCACTTCTTTGTGGAGCTGGAATTGGAGAGAGTCGTGGAAGGCAATCAGTACTCCATACTTTTTCTTCTCCCCTGATGTGAGGAATATTTGGTTAAAATGAGTTGTGGAATTTTAGTTGCAGCAAAGTGTGTCTCCTGTAAAGATAGCATTCCCTTGAAAGGCTCAAGGTTCTTTCAGCAGTGCAGATCACTTGCATGGGCTGTTGAGACCCATGGCATTAATGGACAGGATTTTAAAGGCCATGGTCAAGTAGATAAGCAGTGAGACATAGGCTTGTACTTAGTTGGAAGAGTATGGTCAGGTCCTGTGTTGAGGTCTCAAGGAGGGTTAGTAGCCATAGAACAAGAGACTCATGGCATTGGAGTGAGGCAGGATGAAGGAGAAATAAACAGTCAAGTGCTTGGTAGGTTGTAACTTCTTCTAAAGTCCATTGTGAAAGATATAGCACAATATGTGAAGCTTGTGACTGGTAAAGCAATTTATAAAAAAAACAGAACACATAAAAAAAATCCTGTTGGAAACAAAAGAACAATTAACAGGTAATACTGCAACAAGCCAGAAAACCAAAAGTCATGTCTGGATATCACCCAGTTTAGAGACTGTAAAGATAACTGTGAAGTCACATTACGTACTGATCCTGTTAGGACCACTCAGAGTCCATGTGATGTGAAAAGTGTGTTAAAGGTGTTTGATCGTGGCAGGAATGATATGTCATTCTTTTAGTAGCTTTAGGTCCGCGTCCAGGCTTCAAATAGTGAAAGATTTCCCCTGGTGCATCAGTTTGAGTTTTGTGACAACAAAATGTCCCACCTGTAGACAATTCTGTGGTTATGAAGAGGCTTATGCCTGGTATACACAATGAGATTATTGCACAAATGATCGTCTGTTTTTTTTTTTTTGCATATTGGTCTTATATTGAAAATAAAAAAGGTTACTAAAGTTACAAAAATTCTCGCACGACAGAATAAAAATTTGGAAGTGATGTTATGTTTTGTATTGTATTGATATTGTATTTTCGGACACCAACTGTGCGGATTAAATGAAAATCATACAATCTAGTATTATATGAGAAAGATTTTCCTGCTTGTCCCATCAGATAAATGTACATGAATTGTCGAGATGCCCCACGTTGGCATAGTGTCCACCTTAGCATTTGCAGTGGCAAGGCAGTGTGGGACTGGCCATAAGAGGGATTACTTTGACGCAGTTGGTCAGCTTAAACATTTATTGCAATATATATGTGATCAAAATATCCCTGTTTTTCATTGAATAGTTTGTTGGGAAGGGTGTAGCAGTGTTCAATGTGCAGAGGGTCGATCCAGAAGTTGTAGTGTTAATGTGTGGTCACACCTCTTTAGCACCTGATAGTTCAAATACATGTACAAGCTATTGGGATTTGAGCACAAGTATATCTTTTCTCTGAATACATGCCAGAACATCTCTGGGCATTGTTGCAGGCAGAAACGGTGGTTTAGGAAGACTATGGGCTCTAACAATGGCCAGTTCTAGACACCGTGAATGAGGGTATCAGGGCTCGCATTAAGTGTTGAAGATTTGAGACAAGGTCAGATTGTGGGACTGTTTTTAGGGATGCCTCTAAATTAAATTTTGTTTCTGAGCGAACTGTTTTTTGGGTCCGCCAGTTTCAATTCTATTTGTTGTAGCTCAGAATCCTGATCGGCATGGGCATCAACTAACTCATTCTGGGCAGTGAAAATTTTGTATTCAACATGGTGGATACGCTGCTCATTGCCCTGTACAGCAGCAGAAAGAGAGGAGACGATAGCAGAGAGATCAGACAAAGGGGTTGATTTAATAAAGGCAAATAGGCTTTGCACTTTGCGAAGTGCAGTTGCCCTCTGCGAGTGCAGTTGCTCCAGAGCATAGTAAATGAGGTAAGGCTTCACTTTTGAAAGAGTACCCAATCATGACCAAGGAAAATAAAAAAATGCGTTAATGCTTGCACATGATTGGATAATGGCAGTCAGCAGAGTATCTGCTCATTTACTAAGCTCTGGGGCAACTGCACTCACAGAGGGCAATTGCATTTTGCAAGGTGCACAGTCCCTTTTTTTCCCTTTAGTAAATCAACCCCAAAGTGTCTGTCTCAAGGCTATTAGCATATTTTTCATCCTTAGGTCAAAGATGGGCTGGTCAGTGGCTGGAAATGATTAAATGGCTGACTGATGTTGTACTGCAGAAGGGGAGAGATAAAAGGCTGCTATTTTAAGCAAATGAGATGCCAGCTCATCCCTCCTAGGTCTAGACTTAGATGGGCTAGAGGTTAGCTATGAGTAAGCAATCGTTGTGAGTGCAAAACGCGTCAGCTGTTTCCTGTACACTTCTGCTGTAGTGTTTTGTGTTCCTTTATGATTTAGCTTTTTACAAATAAAAGCATTCATCATTACACCGGTGTGCGGCTTCCAGCTTTCCTTGATTTTTCTGCTTCATCCTGCATCAACCAGCACCTGGGACTCTTCCTTTTGAAGGATAAAGCTACACTGGCTTTCATCTCCACTGGTTTGTGCCTACATGAGCGGTGGGACCCTTCTCTGATGGGCTAGAGGTTGTCGGCAAATGGAGTGGAGAAGACCATCTGCAGCTGCAGAGAAGGAAGCAGGACATCACTGCTCACATCCAAGACTGTCCATTGAGGAGGAAAGAAGCGTGGAGCTGTTTTGTGTGCCACCAGCGCTATCTTGGCTGCAGCTGGGACTCGCTGCAGGAAAGAAAGCCATCAGCTTTTGGGGCTGTGTGGGAGCCCTCTACTGCTTGGGTGTTCATGGGTGAGTCTCAAGTGAGAATCAGTGAGTTGATAAGCTCTATTGTTGCAATGAAGCCATTATAAAGCTGAGGAATGAGCAGAGCGCTGGTCTATGCAGCCACCCACTGAGCTGGCCGGAGACTCCCCCCACGTCACTATTAGATTTTAATCAATCAGTCAGAAAACAATTTTATTTTGGATTCTTAAAAATAATAGTCTCTTTTTTTATCTGAAATATTGAAGATTGTACATGCTTTTTTTCAGTATTTGTTATGGTGAAGGCTGACATCTACATCTGCACTTTTCAAGGAAGCACTATATTTTTTTTTCTGTCTGGTGACCAATTTGTAGGTGCACATTTTTAAGGATTTGTGTTACTAAATATTTACATTATGAGAAATGTGACATCTATCCAGTTTCCTTTTTATATTTCAGCTACATAAAAACTCAGAAGATAAGAAAATTATTTATTTAAAATTTGGGTAAACACTTCATGCAAAACGATGTACCCGTACGTCAGTACTTTAATGCGAAATACTGGGGTTATGGCAGCAGCTAGCTGCCATAACCCTGGTATTTTCAGGAAAGGCGTGCATTTTTCTTTCGGATAAAAGTGGTCTCGGCGGCAGATTTGCAACCTTTCCTGTGGATGCCTGGCTGCCGAGTGAGGGGAAGATGGCCCCTGCTCGGCTCCATAGCATGGGAGGGCGGAAGCGACGTCACTTCCGCCAAAGCTTTTAAAGGAGCATTTTATTTTTTATTTTTTTCAAGTTACATTTTTTTTTATTGCATTATAGTGTAAATATGAGATCTGAGGTTTTTTTGACCCCAGATCTCATATTTAAGAGGTCCTGTCGTGCTTTTTTTCTATTACAAGGGATGTTTACATTTTTTTTAAAAAGACAGTGTCAAAATAATAAATAAAAAGTAAACTAAATAAGAAAAATAAAAATAAAAATGTTTAAAGCACCCCGTCCTGATGAGCTTGTGCGGACAAGCAAATACATACGTGTGTAGCACCCATATATGAAAAAGGTGTTCAAACCACACATGTAGGGATGAGCTTCGAGTTTGAGTCTAACTCATGTTCGACTCGAACATTTGCTATTCGCCAGTTTGCTGAACAGCGAACAATTTGGGGTGTTCGCGGCAAATTCGAAAGCCGCGCAACACCCTTTAAAAGTCTATGGAAGAAATCAAAAGTGCTAATTTTAAAGGCTTATATGCAAGTTATTGTCATAAAAAGTTTTTGGGGACCTGGGTCCTGCCCCAGGGGACATGGATCAACGCAAAAAAAAGTTTTAAAAACAGATGTTTTTTTCAGGAGGAGTGATTTTAATAATGCTTAAAGTGAAACAATAAAAGTGTAATATTCCTTTAAATTTCATACCAGGGGGGTGTCTATAGTATGCCTGTAAAGGAGTACATGTTTCCCGTGTTTAGAACAGTCTGACAGCAAAATGACATTTCAAAGGAAAAAAAGTCATTTAAAACTACTCGCGGCTATTAATGAATTGCCGGTCCGACAATACACATAAAAGTTCATTTATAAAAATGGCATGGGAATTCACCACAGGGGAACCCCGAACCAAAATTTTAAAAAAATGACGTGGGGGGTCCCCCTAAATTCCATACCAGGCCCTTCAGATCTGGTATGGATATTAAGGGGAACCCCGGCCAAAAATTTTAAAATAAAATGACGTGTGGTCCCCCTCAAAATAATATTATAAAATTAATATGCTTTGCTTGTAAAACAAAGATTTCTATAGATAGTAAATTATATATCATTTAAGGAAAATAGGAATCTTAGCAATTCTTAAATAGTTGGGTTATACTACTGCCTACAGGATGTTGTGATACTAACAAACAAAAAAAAGTTAAGCCCCCTTATAACCCTGCCTTCAAACACCATGCCTCAGCTGTGTGCTAGTGCCCTGGGACGTTGGATGCCTTCGCCTCAGCTCTGCTACTGCTTTTTTTTTTTTTTAATTGCCTCTTTTTTATTCTATTTTTTTTTCTTTAGCCAAGATATTCAACAGATGGCAGATATTTCAATCTATACATGCAAAAATACTAAAGCGCTGAAATGGATGAAGTGAGAATCCTGTGAATATATTCTAAAATGTGACAAAAAAAATAAAATATAAATATTTGTAAAAGCTGCAAACTATAAAAAGTGCTCAGACACCTATATCAAATAAATAATAAAAATAATAGTTGCGCTAATATTAACCCAGTCACTCTGTGAACAATTAGTGATAATCCCTCCACATAAAAATAAATGATAAATACAGGTCTGGTCAGGTCAGAAGCATTAAATAAAAAAAACACAGTGATCCAATATACACAATATCCACAATCTGAGTAACAAACAACCCGCCTGTGATATTGGATCTATATAAAAAATATGAAATAATAAATATTGTAAATAAAACAATGTAAAAATATATATATAAATATATTCATATAGGGTAGGAAAAAAGTCTGTTAAAAAGCTGTTCTCATTTGTATATATATAAAAAATTATGAGTGTCTGTAGAAAGCCATTTTTATTATATATAGTCTGCTTTATAATAGGGCAGGAGATAGTCACAAGTCACAGTCTCAATTGGGAGATCCCTGTGACTTGATCTATTTTTTTACATTGTTTTATTTACAATATTTATTATTTCATATTTCTTTATATAGATCCAATATCACAGGCGGGTTGTTTGTTACTCAGATTGTGGATATTGTTGATATTGGATCACTGTGTTTTTTTTTATTTAATGCTTGTGACCTGACCAGACCTGTATTTATCATTTGTTTTTATGTGGAGGGATTATCACTAATTGTTCACAGAGATATTTCAATCTGACCTCAATCAAGATTTGAAAACACTACTTGAGTTAGTCTGTATACAGCAGCCACCCGAGTCAGCGTATCCTCAGCATTAACTTTTGAAGATTGAAAGATTGTAAGGTAGACATGTGCACACTGAAATATTTAGTTTCGGAATTTTGTTTCCGTCCGAAAAATAAATTTATTTAGTTACTCCCGAAATTCATTTTTATTTACTTCGTTTTTCGTTAAAAATTGCATTCGTCCGAAAATCCAAATTAACTAAGGTCGAATCTGTTATTGAAGGCTTATGGTGTCTGTCGAATGTTCAAAGAAGATTCAATGGAGCAGCTAAACTGTACGATGCCGCAATCGTACATTTCCAGTCCAATTTTCCACCTACAAGCTAGCTGTAGTAGAATTCTAATGTTGTATGACTAGTAATAATTATATTTATTAATTATTTTACTAGTCAATAGCCTATGGGCGGATGCATTTAACCGGAAATGTACGATTGCAGTGTCGTACAGTTTAGCTGCTCCGTCGAATCTTCTTAGAACTTTCGACAGACACCATAAGCCAAAGATTTGACGTTTGTATGTTTTTCATTGCTTTGTGGAATCTTCGTTGTTCATGTTGAATGGTCTTCTCTACCCCAACAGTCAGCCAACTTTCACATCCGTTTCTCAATCTCCAAGTACAATGGCGGGTGCAGCATCCGACGTTGTGTCAGATATTGATATGGCATTATAATATAGAATCTATAATAATAAATCCCCCCCCCCCCACAACACTCGCAGCCTCTGAGGCTATCACAACACTAGCAACACTAGTATCACTATCAAGTTCACAACACTAACACAATAGCAGCAGATTATTATGAAAAAGTTAAGTTGAACTGTAGCTTGCTTCACTATTGTTCTGCTGCTGTGCTTATGCTGAATTGCTAAATAATTCAGGTTCTCTGACAAACGGACCAGCTAAGATTGACTGTCTTCTGAAATGATTCAGTGTGTGTGTCTCTCTCTGCTAGCAAATCGTAAGTGAAAGTAAGTTGGCTGTACGTGTGTACTTAGTTCTAGCTATTTTACTGCCCCTCCTCTTTGGTTATAATCGGCCAATAACATTCATCATCATCATTATTTTTATTTTACTTCCCCCACCCAATTCCAGCAGCAATCTTTTCTCTCTATGTCAAATCTTTTCTCTCTATGTCGAATCTTTTCTCTCTATGTAGAATAATCTTGGACTAATATGCCCTGTACACACGGTCAGATATTGATCGGACATTCCGACAACAAAATCCATAGGTTTTTTCCGACGGATGTTGGCTCAAACTTGTCTTGCATTGTCGGAAAATCCGATCGTTCTAAACACGGTGACGTAAAACACGTACGTCGGGACTATAAACGGGGCAGTAGCCAATAGCTTTCGTCTCTTAATTTATTCTGAGCATGCATGGCACTTTGTGCGTCGGATTTGTGTACACACGATTGGAATTTCCAACAACAGATTTTGTTGTTGAAAAATTTTATAGCAAGCTCTCAAACTTTATGTGTCGGAAATTCAGATGGAAAATGTGTTATGGAGCCCACACACGGTCGGAATTTCCGACAACAAGGTCCTATCACACATTTTCCGTCTGAAAATCCGACCGTGTATACAGGGCAATAGAGTTAAGGTTAGGCACATTCGACCACAAGTTCGATAGACACAGATTGTTATTGTCAGTGTCATGTCGAATCTCCTATCTATATCGAACTGTTGTTGCAACGAAAATGAAAATGAAGCATTTGTTTATATCAGATCTTTTGGTTTTCGTATTCTGCGCTTTCGTTATCATTTGTTAAAACGAAAATACCTGAAATTCGGACGAAAATGCATTCGGACGAAAACGAATGCACATGTCTATTGTAAGGCTAGCTTGGATTGTGACCTTTAGGCTCTATGGTCTGCATTATGGAGCTTACCAGACCTTTGCGTACTGTGGAAGTTAGATGCAGAATAGTCTCCAGGTCCAAAGTCATGGCACAAATGCTTGTGTCCTTAAGCAAAAGCATTAATGGCAGATCTTTAATATTAAGCAAATCCTTTATTCAGCATCATGAAAGCTGTGTTTATTTGCAGTTCACTGTAGCGCTCATGGTCTTTGGCTGTAAGGAATGCACTGAAATACATTAGTCTGTGGAGAACCTCTGGTGTGACCCAGTCTCTGAGGTAAGGTTGGTAAGGGTGGTTGTAAGGCTGGTAAGGGTGGTTGGGCTGAATCACTAGGATCTACCTCACAACTATTATCACTGTGTGCCATTTTAAATTTCCTGCTACCACTATATTACCACAGTAATGGTAAAGGCTGAGGGAACTGAGCACTGATGTCACCCGGTAGATGAAGTGTTGTGTGCACACGCTCTGTGCTCTTTCTCCTACTATTCTGCCTAAGGAAACACCTGCCTGCTATTTCTCCTGTACCCCATGGGGGTGGGGAGGGTGTTTACTGTTAGTCCGACTTTACATTTTTTGTGTAGTCTTTCCTCCTATTGTCTAAATGGCCCTTTCTATTGGACAAAGTAGGTCATTTTGAATATGCCCTGTTTTGTGTCTGGGACTTTTTTTTTTTTGACCACCTTAGTCATTGGTCTAAAAATGTTCAAGTTCATGTAGTTTGTTGTACTTCCTGTTCTTTTCTGGTGAACTTTTGCCTGTCCACCAATTTGCTATGGATTTCCATCCTTCCTTCAGGTAGCAGTTACCCCTTAGTGGCAATTCTATCTCCAAGACTGGAGCACCAGGTTGATCCTTGGTTCCCTCCTCTTATACATAGCAATTTTCATTTTGGTTGCCCCATCTTCATCTAACCTTTAATGGGGCATTGATCCCTTCAGATACTCTTTGTAGTATAAGTCCTGCATCTGTTGGATCTCTTAGTGACTATTGCCCGTCCCTCACTTGAACTACTTTTAGAATACCTGACTGTTTAATAATTCCTAAGATTCTTTTATCCCTCAATAGACAATAAAGAAAATAAAATGTTTGTACTTTTCATAAAAAACCCTTTCTTGATGTTGTTGGTTTTATGTGCTGCTTGTTCACAAAACATGATGGCTGGATGTAGGGTTATACAAGGCTGGCTTAACATTTTTTTGAATGCCAGTGTTGCAAACTTCTGTAGGTCACAGTATAACCTGACTGTTTGAAAATTTCTAAGATTTTTGTGTCCCTCAATGGACTTAAAATGCTTTATCACCTCTTATTTTTGAATTCACCACAGGGTCCTTGGCACTTGCAAAGAAAATATTGTAAAAATTAAGGGATTGGGAACACAAACTCACTATGTGTGCTGATGAAATTTTACTGTTTTGTCTGCCCCTATAATTTCACATCCTAATAGGGATAGGCTCGATGTTCGAGTCGAACGTAAGCTCGACTTGAACATCATCTGTTCGTTTGTTCATAGAACAAATGAACATATAAGGGCACTCGCGGCAAGTTCGCCCACTGCGGAGCACCCCATAATGCACTACAGTGCATTGACGGCTGCTGATTGGCCAAAGCATGCACCTGACCTGCATGCTTTGGCCAATCACAGTGCGATGTGCTGTGAGAGCCATGATTGGCTTAGGGGCTAAGTCCAGGCCCCACACTATATAAGGCTGATGCTTACATGGAGGCCGCATATAGTGAAGGAATGGAGATTAGGCATAGGTCTGTCAGGTGGCATAATTGACAATAGATGTACATCGCGGCACACTTTTTTTCTTTTTTAATAAAGGAATTGTCAAAAAACTGTCTCTTGTGGTTTTCAATTTTTTACACTTTTTTTGGTGAATGGGTAGGGGTACAATATACCTGATACCTATTCACATTGGTGGCTGTGGGATCTAAGCACCAAAGCACCCTCCCCATGTTGAGTGCATGTGGCCTGGTATGGTTCAGGAGGGTGGGCGCTCACTCGTCCCCCCCTTTCCTGACCTGCCAGGCTGCATGCTCGGATAAGGGCCTGGCATGGACTGGGAAGGGGACCCCACGCCATTTTTTTCATATATTTTTCATCTATATACATCTATACAGCCGCAAGCAAGTTTAAATGACATTTTTTACTTTAGAAATGTCATTATTGTTGCGGCATGTTCTATAAATTGCATAGATGTGCATTTAAAGGAATATTACATTTTTATTTTTTCACTTTAACCCCTTGCCAACCAGCCCCGGTAGTTGTACTGCGGCAGGTTGGCCCCCCTGAGCGAACCGACGTAACTATACTAGTAAAACAAAATTATAATAAAATGCCATAAATTATCCCCTATTTTGTAGACGCTATAACTTTTGCGGAAACCGATCAATATACGCTTACTGTGATTTTTTTTACCAAAAATATGTAGAACAATACATATCGCCTAAACTGAGGAAAAAATGTGTTTTGTTTTTTTAAATTTGGCATATTTATTATAGCAAAACTAAAAGATATTGTTTTTTTTTTCAAAATTGTCTCTCTTCTTTTGTTTATAGAGCAAAAATACCACCAAAAGAAAACTCTATTTGTGGGAAAAAAAAGGACGTCAATTTTGTTTGGGTACAGCGTCACACGACCGAGCAATTGTCAGTTAAAGCGACGCAGGGCCTGGTCATTGAGCAGCCAAATCTTCCGGGGCTGAAGTGGTTAAGCATCATTAAAATCACTGCTCCTGAAAAAACTATTGTTTTAAAAACTTTGTTTTTGCATTGACACATGTCCCCTAGGGAAGTACCCAGGTCCCCATAACCTTTTTTGGCAATAACTTGCATAAAAGCCTTTAAAATTAGGACTTTTGATTTTTCATGTTTGTGTCCCATAGACTTTAAAAGGCTTCACATGTTGGATAGAACTTTTTGCCTATTCGAGGTGTTCTGGTGCGAACCAAACCGAGGAGGTGTTCAGCCCTTCCCTACTTCCTAATCTCCTTTCTACCCTATAGGCGTTCCACACATTGTAAGGTCTAGGGATTAACTTGACTAAATCAATGGCAATACCTATTAAACTGCTTTCCTCACTGTGCCAGATAGTTAAAACACAATTTTGTTTTTTCTTGTCCCCTCACTCTCTCCTCCACATAGGTCCATTCACCATGCCATTCCTATTTCATAACATCTATCTCCAAGTAGCCTGATGTGGGAACTTTCTGCCACATCTTCCAAAATTGTGGAGCTCTAGCAACAAGTAGACTCAGATGATACCTGACTCCCCAAAGACTCCATGCCATCTTACCTGAGGTACTAAATATATGTTTATGGGAAGCCCTGATGTGGAATTGTGGGGTTCTTCATTACCTCTGGCAACAGTTTGTGGATCGACCTTCTTGTTTTACTATGGCAATGTGCTTACTATATGCTCCTATCCCTAATGTAACCCTTTTGTGTGGGAGGCTAGTTCATATTCTGACCTGGACTAGATTGTTTAAATGTATCTCCCAACAACTGCTATAATTGTAAATAACCATATTTTGACTCCTGAAACTTTTGCAAAATTATGGTTAAGGAAAACTGCAATTTGATGCTTAGGCCTTCTGTAAATGTATAGATAAATAAAACAGCAAGGAAAAAATAATTATTGAAAAAAAGTTGGTAAAAAAGTGGTGAGGAATGTTTTAGGGGCTAACCACTTTTTTGAAAAGGACATTGTAGAGATGAATCGGGCTGGCTAGCCCTTGAGATATTCCTCATTACTTTCTTGCCAGCTTATTTTTGTAAGGCTGCACTAAAATAAATGAGACTTAGTCATCCTCAATGGCATTTTTTTTTTGCTTGCTGTTTTATTTATTCATGTTATTTGTGCAATGGCAAATGGTTCTGACACAACTTTCATAATACTTATCTTTATACTTAGTGGCGCAATCTCTCCAACTTTCACTAGAGTACCTTTTAAAATAGTAAAAATAGCAAGCCATTCACATTAGCTGGTGGAAGAAAAGTCTGGGAGGTTCATAATGTTGGCATACTTGTAAACAATAGGCCACTTTTGTTAGGGCAGCATGATACCGAATAAAATGGCAAAGTCATTTTTAAAAGCGTACATATCAAAATTGTTCTGTGTAACAATAATAACTGTCATATTAACATCATATAACAAAATGTGCTTTCCTTTGGTAGTCCTCATGGGTTCTGGTTTGACAAAACTTGATTGTACTAAACAGTTACAGACCACAATTTATATAGATGCACGTTCACTTTGATGATAGCAAAAAAGCTAATTCATCTAACTGAAAATATTAAAGTAGAATTAAACCCTCCTACACTTTACAGCCAAGGAGGAAGCCATCTGAGCCTCTGTTTAATCTGCAGTTGCCATGGAGCTGCGAATGTGATCAGCTATGACATCAGTCATTTGATGGCTTGACAGTTCACTTGAGAGCCAACATGCTGTAAACACACTAGCAACTGTGACAGTTATTATTCATGGCATGCCTTGAATGTTACAGTTTTGGGAAACAGTTAAATTGGTGGTTTTAGTGCCATATTTGGAATGGGTTTTTACTAAACTGAATTGCTTGTTCTTTGTGTTTCACCCTTCATTGCTTTCTTACACAATGAGGTTGATTTTTAAAAGGTATGCAGTTATTATTGTGCTAAGCTGTGTATTTTTCAATTATCCAACCATATACAAAGGCTATTTCTATTTTTTGAAATTCCTTTAATTTTTGATTGGGTGTTTAAAGTGAATGCAGGTTCACTTGACTATGTGAAAAATGTACTTCTTTCAAATGTATTGTACTGTACAATCAAATCTGTTTTAGTTTTAGATAAAGAAGGCAAGGGATAATATTCCAGCCATTTTATTTTTTGCTGTCTATGTCTAGTTGGTGAGATTGACATTTACTTCTTGAGCCAGGGATGCACCGGGAAGCGAGAGAAGTCTAAGAGAGGGAATTTCCACTTTTAAACAATTGTCACTGGAACAGTTGTCCATTGGAACATTTTCTCTCAGCTCTGGGGACAATGGTAAAATGTTGTACTTTACATCACTTTCTGTCTTAGTGAAAATGGTCAGCAGGACAAATAGAGAGGGTCAAAATATCTAAATATCTCCCCTCCTCATTGTGTGTCTCAAAATGTGCTTGGTTGCTAGGATGCAGGCAGCTCTTACCTCAAAATTTCTTTGGTTTGCTAGGACACAAGTGGCTCCTCCTTCCTAGAATCCTTGGTTGATTGGACATAGGCATCCATTACATTTAAACATCATAAGTGTGTAATACTGGTGTAAGATTTAGAGCAATATTCAAAGACCATGGATGGTCACTGAACTATTTTTTTCTTCATTTTTAAGGTGGAACATTTCAGATGAATGTTAAAAGGGAAGAAAGCTGCACCGTGTGTGTGTGTATGCATGTTATGTAAACATTATATGTCATAATTTTATTAAACCAAAGTAAACTTTATAGCACATTCATGTCAAACATTTCTTTATTTTTATGGTACAAATTAAAAGTGACAGATCTGAAGCTTTTAAGAAATACACAAAGTGCAGCTTTACTGACCATACAGATATTGCTCTAGATTAATTACAGTTTTAGTTTATTCCAGTCTATAAAATTTAAAGCAAACTGTGCAGTTAAATCAGCTTTGGTTTCAGAGTCAGAGCAGATAGGAGCTTCCAGTATAGTTTTTGCTTTTCCTCTGGTTACAAGTCCACCACATAAAACTCCTCTTCCTGTGGAAACATAATTTGTTTCTCAGTGCTGTCTTTTCATTGCTAAATTCAATGCTGGAAATGAGAAACTAAAGAATTGTATTCTTCCAACATGTTTGACCATTTTGATAATCTTAAGCACGTAACAAGAGAAGAACCTTTGGTGTCTCACAGTGGCTTTACAAATGAATTGCACGCAGAAAGAAAACATATACTGTATAACAAAAGTGAAACATAAAAATGTGCTAGTTCGTACAAGAAGATTTTTCTTCCAGGTTTACACCATTTGTGCTGTATATGCACAAATGTTGGAGCAGTGTTATTAAACAATGATCATTTTTTTATGTTCTGCTTTTCTGAGTGATATTTAATACTGCAAGATTGTCAGCAACATTTAGCCATATGTATACATGTGCATATACCTACATACATTGAACTTTGGTCCAGCATTAAGACAAGCCAAAGGCATTTTTAGTATGTTTATTTTTGGTTACAGCTTGAGTATTTTGATGCGCCTCTACTTTTTTTTAATTCATGTTCCTTCTTGTTTCTATAATTGCAGTATTGAGAAACCAAAACATTTGATACTTAAATTAACTTTGAGAAAGAGTTTTCTTTGCTTAACTAAAAACAACAAATTTTATATTGTAAAGTGAGAAAAAAAAAATAAAATATATATATATATATATATATATATATATATTAAAGCAGCAGATCCACATTTATGTTAAGAAAAGGATATGTTAATTGTTAAGGATGTACAAATATTTTAATCACTCACTTGTAGTGAATTACTAGTGTGTGGTGAGTAATTTCTGTTATTTAAGACCCAGGGACCAGTAAAGTCAGAATGGTAGGTATAAAGTATAGGGAACAGCTTAAACCCCCAGTGCAAAGCAAACACAAATAATACATTTACTTGGTGTGATGGCAGCAGTCACATTTCCGACATTTACTTGGAAAATTCATAAACTTGAGCATTATTTAGGCTCTGTTCACATCTAGGCGTTTTTCTGCTCTAAGCCTCAGCTGTAAAAACACCCAACAAGACAAATCCCATTCATTTCAATGGCCCCTGTTCACTTCTGAGCGATCTGTCACCTAAAGCAAAACGCCCGTCGGTCAAAAAAGTACATGAGCTTTTTTTTGGCAGATTACAGGCATTTTACTGCTTTTACATTGATGACATGTCAACTTCAAAACGCCTGTACAGAAACGCTTCAAAAACTCTGCAAAAGCACCTGAATTAAAATGCATGCTCTAACAATAAGAGTGTTACTTTAAAAATGATATGGCTGAAAGATTTGACTACCCCTTGTGTCCCTAGCCAGCTTAAAGCAGTACTATACCCAAAAGCAAACATTTATTATATTGCAGCTTACCAATTCTTAGATGTGATGGCTGCATTCATTTTTATTTTCAGGTTTTCTTTTCTTTATTTTCCCCTGGTGATCTGGCCAGTAAGTCTGTTGTTCTTCAACAAAACAAGCTCTCCTGCAATATGTATCAGTTAAGAGTGTTGAAACTAACCACTTACCACTGACAGGGGTGCTTACAATGATCAGCTTTATTTATTTACATGAAACCTTTATACCAAAAGAATAAAGAAAAACTGTTTGCTGCAACTGTAATGCCCTGTACACATGGTCGGACATTGATCCGACATTCCGACAACAAAATCCATGGATTTTTTCCGACAGATGTTGGCTCAAACTTGTCTTGCATACACATGGTCGCACAAAGTTGACGGAAAATCCAATTGTTCTGAACGGGGTGACGTAAAACGCATACGTCGGGACTATAAACGGGGCAGTAGCCAATAGCTTTCATCTCTTACTTTATTCTGAGCGTGTGTGGCACTTTGTGCGTCGGATTTGTGTACACACGATCAGAATTTCCAACAACAAAATTTTGTTGTCGGAAAATTTTATAGCAAGCTCTCAAACTTTGTGTGTCGGAAATTCCGATGGAAAATGTGTGATGGAGCCCACACACGGTTGGAATTTCCTACAACAAGGTCCTATCACACATTTTCTGTCGGAAAATCCGACCGTGTGTACAGGGCATTTGTGTAACTGCAATGCGAGCTAGGGTTTGGATTCAATTTGTTAGTGTATTTAAATCTGCTAGGACATCTAACACTCCACTCCCCAGAGACTGATAATGCTGCTGTCTGCTGTGCCCCCTGTGCTCCTTCATCCACAGTGGGGGCACTCTAATACAGAAGTTTTGTTACTGGCCAAATCACCAGGTGAACCCAGAAGGAGAAAAGCCTAAAAAATTAAACCTAAGGCAGAACACCATATCTAAGGATTGGTAAGCTGCAATATATTATACTTTTGGTTTTGGGTTTAATACCACATTAAGGATTTTGCAGCAATAGGTAGAGAGGCACAGCCGATGAAAAAACAAATGAAATTGTAAAACAAATAATTTTCAAGAAGTTTGGGGAAAAAAATAACATTTTATATAAAATATATTATATATATATATATATATATATATATATATATATATATATATATATAGTCTTTTTTACACTTGCAGTTTGGCTACTCCAGGAAAATCAATTCTCTAGCATGGCCTATTTCCCCCTTCGCACTTCATAGCCCTTTCTTCTTCTTGGGGTGTCTAATTTCTCTCTGTGCTGGCCCAGCATCTCAGCCCATCCCTCTTTTATGTAGCTACTGGGAAAGGTAAAAGCTAAAAAGGGAATGTAGACTGTCACTTGAATGACATCATTAAGTCCACTGGGACTGCTGCCATCACACCAAGATTGTGGCACCCAGCTGCAGCATCAAGACTTTTGGATGTCTACACAAGGCCAGATTTTAAATGTACTGTAAATACCATAGCAAAAATATGGTAAATACACATATAAACTTATGAAAATGTTTTTTTTTTAAAGGTTGCAGAATTGTTTTGGAAAACAGCAAACATTACAGATCTGCTTTTCCTTTTTAAAGATCTACTGTGACATGCAATAACTTTTTAGTTTGTGAATATACTGTTCAATGCATGAAAAAAGATAGTAACTATACATATTTTAAGACAGAGGAAAGTAAAACTAGGCAAAAATCATTGGCCCTTTTATAATAACTAGGGTTACCCAAAATATGACTAGGATTTCAATGATATCTTTTGGCAAAGTTAACAATCCAATGACTAGACTGTACTTTGTTCTATCTGTCAGATTGGCACTGCCATAAAACCCAGGATGCTAGATATCAAAGGGTTAATACATCATGAAAAAAATTTTTTTGATAGGTATTCTACAAAGGCAAGCTTAGTTTCTTAAATACATTGTGGATATGCTGCTTTGTTCTCTCCACCGATTATATAGGTATCAACAGATTGAAAAATTTCAGGTCATACTGTAAAAAGTATGATACATAATTTCAGAGTGAAAAAATACAGCAACACAATAACAATACCCATTTATCCATTCAGTCTACTTAATCCAACAGCACAGACCACTATGAGCAAATTAAATAAATGTACAAAGGTTGCTTTTTCTTTCTCTTTTTTTTTTTTTATACAAAATTTCTCTTGTCTGCTTTTATGCAATAAGTTAAAAGGGGGTGTTTGGCTACAAGCAATTATGGTTTACATATATAAATTTGAAAATGACATATTAGTCAGTGCAGGTCTGCAAAATTAGTAAAATCAATTAAGGAAGCATTACATAATATTTTCAAAAAATCCTAAATAAAAAATACAAAACTATCAAACGTTAAAAAAAATTGCTTGTTTGCATGTCAGTGGTTGTAATGAATGATTCCCCCTTTCCATGATTTGCATGATGAGAAGAAATTAGCTGTCTTCAAAAAGGTTTTTTTTTGTTTTTTTTTTACACAAAATTATGAATTTGGCATTTCTGGACTAAAATTATAAAAACCTGTTATGGTTAAAAACACATTGTTCATTTTGGTGAAAGGACTTTAAGACCGTGTCACCTTTGAAATTAAATTTAGCTGATTAGGTGGCAACATTAATTTTATGGTTAAATGGTTAAATGTATGTGATATGCTAATTTAGGGCATGTCTGTGATGTCAATGGGGCTGTAGTTTTTAACAAAAACAGAACAAATCAACAAAGTTTTTATTACACAGATTATTGTTTTTTGGCACCCTTCTAACAATAACAGTCTTACTTTATCTGTTTAGGTATTTGAAAGAATAGCATAAAATAAGCCTTTTTTTTTTTTTTTTGGAACAGATTAGAATTGTGCCAGACTATTTTTTTTATTAGTATGTGTAAATATAAAAATAAAAATAAAAGTTATATGGCAAATAGGTGGACCCTTTGATGTGTTCATTTGTGGGGTAAACATACTGTAACTTTGCATTGTTAATTGTTTTATTAATTTTGGCCAAGAAAATAAATTAAAATGCATTACATTGGCATAATAGTTTAACAAGAAGGCATGGAAATGCAATTACTGTTTATTAAGAGACTGTTATAAAAACATTATTGGAGTGTTTTATATTAATATGAATTATGTTTGCTAAATGGTTAAACACAAATGAAAGATTTAAAGTGTATCTATAGCCAAAAAGTTTTTATTTTTTTATTTTTCGATACAGTAGGGAAAGGTTGGACCCCTTATCCAATTGGTCATATTTCCCTGAACTTCCTGTCAACAGAAAAACAAAAATGAGGGGAAATCCCTCCAAAAGTTTGCTGCCTGTATAGCTGTTCAGATTTACCTTTATTTCCTGTAACAGAAAATGAGAGAAAAAATCTCCCAACTGACCAAATGAGAGGACCGCTCATTTTGGACACCACAAAATTTGCACCTATGATCAACTTCAACTCCTGTTTTGGTGAAGACTTGAAATTTAGTTTTTTATCATCACATTTTGTCTTTGTTTTGGTGACAATAATCACCAGGACAAATGCAGAGGGTGACGCAAACAGCAATAAAAACTTGACAGAGGGTCTAATCCTTTTATATTTTAGCCAAAACGAAAAAATCAATAAAGTTTTGCCTTTAACTTGAAAAAGCTGGGAGGAGTATGAGGGGTATGAACAGTCAGAAGTACATGTTGTTTGCCTTTTGTTAAGAAAACTGGTGTTAAACCCAAAAACAAAAGGTCATATATTGCAGCCTACCAATCCTTAAAATGTGGTAGCTGCATTTTTTTTCTTTTTTTTAGTTTTTTTTCTTTGTTTTTTACCTTGTTATCTAGCCAGTAAGATATTCCCTGTGAATGGAACAATTGAGACACCTTTGGACAGTAGTAGATTTAATAAACAATTGAATAAACAATTAAAACTGAACCCTGTCTAAAACTTTTATGCAGTTATCGCAACTGTTTTTTTTTTTTTCTTTTTGGTATAAAGAATTTATATGAATGAATATTAGCTGACCATTGTAAGCACCCCGGTCAGTGTTAAATGGTTTGCCTCAACTCTCTATCTGACACTTTTGCTGCACAGCTTGGGTAGTTAAAGGAAGTTAAAAAAATAACAGATTAACTGGCCAGATCACCAGGTGAAAATAAAGAAAAATCATCTAAAAAAAAGAAAACTGCCACCACATCTAATAATTGATAAGAGGCAATATAATACATTTTGTGTTTAATACCATTTTAATAAGCAATATATACTATTACAGCATTTAAAGCTGCTAGTCTTGAAATAGAGATGCATTGGGGTTGATTTACTAAAACTGGAGAGTGCAAAATCTGGTGCAGCTGTGTATGGTAACAAATTAGCTTCTTACTTCAGCTTATTCAATTAAGCTTGAACAAGAATCCCTGGTTCACACAGGAGTTTTTTGACATGCGATTTGACATGTCAAATCGGCCACAATTGCCATCAATGGCATCGTCCTAATCGGCGCTGCACCGATTTCAAAAAATAGTTTCTGTACTACTTTTTGCAATTTCATCTGCGATTTACATTGACATCTGTGCAGAAACCTGCACAGATGTCTCTGAAATCATGGCCGAAATCGGGACTGACATGCGGAAGTGAAATCGTGCGAGTTCAGCTGAACTTGTATGGCTTAATTTCCGCAGCTCAGTGTGAACCTGGGCGAAAACCTGGAAGCTGATTGGTTTCAATGCAGAGCTGCACCAGGTTTCGCATTTTACAGTTTTAATCAACCCCAGTATGACAAACATGCCTCATGTCCTAAGCGTGTCTTGTTACTGCTAAGTTCCAGAAGTAACCTAAGAATACCCTGAAGTTGGAACACTGAGCATGATTTGCTGAAGTGGAAAGGGCAGTGAATTGAGGTGATGTATGAGGAAATTAAGGTGTCTTAGGCACAATTTACTATGAAGTAAAGTTGTGGACACTTTAAAAATGTAGACATGCAGGATAATTGCAAAAAAATAGAGCTTCTTTTTCATATTTGGATGTTAATTATACAATGTAAACACTAGCTCCTATTATAGTAATCTGGACAAAGGTCACTTCACTTTATTTCACTGCACTTCACATTTCAGTGAGGGCTTCTTAAACATGGGATTCAGCATGCTTTTAGGTGAATTCAGATTATATTTGAGATCAGCTTGAGATACTTTCACAGTTTCTTCAGGCTTCCTTCTGACCAACAATTGAACGTCTTCTAAGTTGCATCAAGCTAGGCCATGCTACTTATTCATTCCCATTGACTTATATGGAAAGAAAAGCAGGTTTGACATAAACAAAAGCCCAAGTAGACATGCCCTAAATCGAGCGTCTTGTGGTATATTGTATGTCTCACATATTTGATACACTTTATAAAAGCATGATTCTCCTTATTACATCTCTGGCAAAGTTTGAATGTAGGGCTGTATCCTCTATAGGTGTGTCCCTAGTCAATATACTTACAAAATGTAAGTACAAGTACAAAGGTAGAGTTTTTGAGTTAAAGTTTTGTATTATGTTTTCTGTGGATCCATGCAATTAAATTGTTTAATGACACAAAAAATAAAAATATATGACTAGTTGGTAAATGTTTTTGTGAAAAACTGGCATATGAGAAATAAAAATCTTGGTCACATTAATTTAACAATGCACATGATTTTAAGTAGCTGTAATTAACACGGTAATATTCCTTCAGCCCTCTATTTGGTATAATCCAGGAACTGCCTCATACTTCACCAGATTCTCAAAAATTTCTTTGGCTAAAAGACTTTGGAAAGAAAATACAGAAAATGGTTGCAGAACGCGGTTGTGTTAACCTTATTTCTTCTCTAAGGTTTTCATTCATACAACATACACCAACAAGGTGAACCTTATTTGGCACTGTATGACATGAATCAAATAATCAAATATAACTCAATCTTTACATGTGTCCGGATGGAACCCACATATCGTAGCCGCCATGTGAATAAACTGTTTGCCCCTTATATAGTCAACAAATGTAACTTTACAGTTTCCACAAACAATATGTGAGTTAGTGTGAAAAAATGTTGTATGTGTTGCAATAAAACATAACTGAAAAAATACAAATTTTACTTTTTCTTACAGCAGACAGTGAACATGTGAAACAACTCATGATGCTTATTATAGAGAAGTCCAACAATCTAGTTTTGCAACACCATTTTTCTGGCTTTGGTTCATAGTGAAGATTCTAGTGAATGAGCACTTAAACCCTGAAAGTCTACAAATAATCCTCCAGGTGGCAGGCTTGTTTTTCTTTTTAGATAGATAAAAGATTCTCTTGGTTTTCAAACACTGTTCACATTGTCTTAATGTACAGAAAAATGAACACAGTTATTTGGTTTTTGTGAAGTCCATAGAAAAAATGTTTTTGTCTTTTTTTCTGTTTAGGGCTACTAGCACATACACATACACACTTAGGTGCTGTGCATTGTATTTGGAAAACTCTCGAACACATGAATAAATTGTTCTGTCCACCTTTCTTTTTTTAGTTTTTTTTTTTTTGTTTTGTTTACTTACAAGGCTGATGAACAGACATTTCAAAGAGTTCATTCTCAATGTTTTAGGAATTCTCTTCCATTGAATCTGTTAAGGATTCTATTGGAACTCCTGTGCCTGGTTCGTGTTGCTTTATTCGTTTTATTGTGTTCTTGAGGGCTTGTCGTTTGTTGCAGAACCACACTCGGACAACTTCCCGGTCATAGTTCAGTTTCTCAGCAATCTCTGTCATTTCCTGTCCTGAAGGGTGTGTGTTCTTCTCAAAATGGGCGTTCAAGATCTCCAGGGCCTGCGGAGTGAATGAAGTGCGCCTCTTGCGTTTTTTTGAAGGCTCGCTGCCGATAAATTCTGTGAGGTTCTGCATACCTGCTCGATGGCGGGCCTCAGCCTCGGCCATCCACCTCTCAAGGACAGGCTTTATCTTCTGGGCACTTTTAGGGGTGATGTCCAGCTTTTCAAACCTGGCAGGATACAAAAGGCCAGGGTTCAGTTTGGCTGTCAGACTGCTAGCTATAGTGTTCTCTTGGGCTTCCTGTGGTAGGAAAAAGTGGCTTCTCAGGATGGTGTGTCTGAGGGGAAAATTGAAAAAGAAGAGTCTTACACTGTTGCTCTGCCAGGGTGGGACTTCCTGCCTGCCTAACTACTGGACTGGCAGAGGTAGTTAACAAGGACAATATGCTTCAATGTAACACATTAGCAGACATGCATGCATGATTTCAAATTGTCAAGCACATAAAGCTATAAACTGAACATTTACAGCTTGAACAAAAGTAAAAGAATGGGAGTAGTAACACATTCATAAAATGCACACAACTATGCAGAAAATGTGTTTCCCTAATTGTATAATTTATTGTTGAAAAATATTTAAAAAAAATTAATGGGGTTAGTAAAAGAACATGCACTTATTCTTTTCAATGGTTTCAAGTATATTACATTTCTATAGAAAATCATGATTATGTGCATTTGTATGTGGAACACTTGCTATACAAACTGGAGATTAAAAATGCACCTTATTTGATAAAAAATAATTTTGTTGAGTAGGGTGTTCTTTTCTTAACCTCCCTAGCGGTAATCCCGAGAGTGTCTCGGGGTTAAATTTCAGTACCATTAGCGGTAACCCTGAGACACTCTTGGGACTGCATCATAGTATCCTGGTACAGGTTACTTACCATGTCCCCAGGATTCTGTGATGTCTCCCCACTGTGTACGGCGGCCGGATTATCTGCCCGATGTACTGTGTGCTGGGCTCTGTTCCCTGCGAGCCTCATGACGCATGGGGATGGAGCCGGCGAGAATTTCAAAAAAGTGAAAAAAAAAAGAACACATACAGTACACTGTAATCTTACAGATTACATTACTGTATCAAATCATTTCACCTCCTATTTGTCCCTAGTGTTTTGTCCAGTGCCCTGCATGAAGTTTTATATTATATATACTGTTTTTTTCTGCCTGCAAACTTGAGAATGTCCATGGCAACCAAAAAGCGTCCCTTTACGTCAAAAGGGATTTTAGACCAGCTAGAAAGGAGTGATAGTAGATTAGAATCACTTGCAGAATTGAGCGATAGAGATTTGTGGGCAAATTTGTCATCAGACACTGAAAGTGACGACAGGGACAATTCTGCAACTGAGCACATTTCTGTGTTTTTGATTTGATTACATTATTGAATAAAATATATTATTATTATATTATTATTTTTTAGAATTATTCATAGCTATTTATTATATTATAATTTATGATTTCGTGTTTCAAATTTTATCATACCCGGGATGTCTACTAGATGGGACAGATTTAAGTGAGTTATTCCTAAGAATTACAGGCCTACAATATAAAACTCCAAATTTCCATGTGAAACAATGTACCGCTTTGAGATGCAAAAATCTGACATAATCATACTGCCAGGGAGGTTAAAGGAGAAGTAGGGCCAAAACTTTTTTGGCCCTACTTTACCTGTAGATCATCGGAGTGCACTTTGTTTTATGACTTCACTCAGTTGGTCCAAATTCTGGAGGGATCTTCAGGGACTTTAATGTCAGGATCCACCCAGATGCTTGACCAGCAGCTGGCTCAGGCCCTCAGCACATCACTGAGAGCCTGAGGCATCTATTCCTGCTCCCTCCACAGCCCAGCACTCCAGTGAGTGCTGGGGGGGCAGAGCACAGAGACAGTGACTGACAGTCACCGTATCTCTGCTCACTGAAGACCAAGAGCTGGTCAATTAGTGGTCATTGATCGCTCGGTTCTCGGTGTAGAGGAGACAAGGAACAGACATAGATGCAGCATCAGATCAATGCTGCATCCACCTAGGTGAGAAAGATTGTTCCTTTTTTTCAAAACCCACATTTCTCTTTTAAGGCAATAAACCACCTATGCTAGCACTAGCATAGATAGCCTTCTCAACTTGCCTGCCTGCTGGCTTAAAGCCACTACCCTGTCTATTCACTGCCCACCTATCAGGTTTCACTGCAAAATAATGGTTACGGAGATGATGGGAGAGATCAAGGGTACCTCCTGCCGTAAGTTGATCATTGAAGTTCTAGAAGGAGCAACTAGAGTATTGTGTTGGGATTAGCAAATAATGATTTTCTAGAAGCTATCTTCATGCTTATGAAACCTCTGTGCATGAAAATGATTTGTCCTCAGTGTCTAGATTTCTGATTGTCACATAACTGGGCTATGGCAGGTTGTACTGCAGGCAATATAAAATTTGATTACGTGTTAAGGGTGCAGTGGGTGGGTGCAAGTTTTTATTTTTTACTTTCTCTTTTAGGTGAACTCAGTGAAAAGGTGTCTTTTCTTAAGCTAGCTTAGTACAGCATGTACCAATCTATCCAGAATTGCCAAGCCCTAAAATGTTTGTGTGTCTCTGAGATTTCAGTAATTACATTTCTCTGCAGTATGAGGCATTCTCTTACAGCTCTCCTAAAATAATTATTTTATAAGAATCCATCATGGAATGTGAATTTGTCACTTGGCTTTTGCATGCCTGTGGTTGTTGCTCAGAACTAGTAATTTTGGTCATTATATCTCGTGCCTGGAGTTCCTGAAAAATCTAAGACCTGGCACCCAGCTAAACTTGTTGACAACACCACATACTATAATTCAAGTAACATTTTTAGTCAATCTGTTTTTTAATTGGCAAAAAGAAAATAATTTGAAAACCTCCCTTAAAGAGTAAGCCTCTAAAAAAAAGAGTACAACATAGTTGTGGAATAGAAGCTTACAGTAGCTTTGTAGTTGTTTGCAAGTCTGTTTACAGTTCACTTCAGCTGTATCTGTAAATTTCTCTGCTGACTTAAAGGGTCAGATTGATTTCTTTTATGTGTGAATGAAAAACTCGCCAGTGTAGTTATTCTGTAGACCATCTATGAATGTGAACTAGCTACACGTTCCTCTGAATGTAATTTTTTACTTATTGTGCACTTTTTTTTATATACCACCCAACATAACTTTAAATTTTAGTATTATGGTATGACACATGCAGAGGTACACAGCTGATATGATTTGTAGTCAAATGTTTTGCTTATGTAGAAATGGTATCTGTGCTTGTTTTTTTTGTTTTGTTTTTTTATAAATATAAAATAAAAACACTGCTGCTTTTTTTCACCTGAGTTGCTTTATTTGCCTTGTCTAAGGCTGTCTCTTGATCTAAGGGCCCCCAAATGTATTTTGGACTCATCAATAAGCTGACCTCATGCTAATAACAAATTCTTTCTCCCAGCTCTGGAGTATGTTATTAACCATATAGTGTTAACTCTCCTCTATAAAGTTCTGTTGTTTGATATTGCTATACGAACTCTGCGATCTGTCTAACACCATGCTTTGTCAGTATGATGCTAGCATTTGACATTCTCAAAGGGGTTGATTTACTAAAGGCAAATAGACTATTTACTTTACAAGGAAATTTTAAAAGCTCTGGGAAAAGTAATACTTCCCTTGCAAAGTGAAATACCTATTTGACGTTAATAAGTTAACCCGATAGTACTACAACAAATTAAGACCTTTCTTACATAAATTTGATTTAGAACTAAAAATTCACATTCTTGTATAAGCCAAACCATTTCTCTATAAAGAGAAACTATTTCCATCAACTTTCTAAATGCTAGCTGATCTGTAATAATGGTGTGATGTATGATATATGGAGACACGGTTATTTATCTCTTGACAGAGTCCCTTAGAAAAAAATGTACAGTATGTGTTTAGTTAGAATGGGCAATGCTAATGTTTTCTTCTTTTTTTAAAGTACGTTAGCTTCTATAGTGAGTGCAAAGAGCAACTGTTAATAAAAATGAAGTAACTCCATTACAATCATATTTTTTTTTTCTGAACACATCAGTTATTATAATGTTCAGTTATAATCTGTTATTTCAAGTTATTGTCCTCATTCCTCTTTGCATACTATGCTAAATTAATAGATAATCTTTATATTAAAGTGATTGTAAAGCTTATTTTTTGTTTTAAAATAACTAATATCATACTTACCCGCTCTGTGCAATTGATTTGCACAGAGCAGCCCCAAACCTCCTCTTCTGGGGTCCCCCACCCAGAGCTTTGGGCTCCTCCTCTTCTTTGTCTTCCCCCATAGCAAACCGCTTGCTATGGGGCAGATGTGCAGGTCCGATTCTGAGCTGGGCTATGTTTGTCCATAGACACACATAGAACGGCTCAGCCCCATCCCCTGCTCCCTCATCACATGCTTTGACTGACAGCAGCAAGATCCAATGGCTCCTACTGCTACCAAGTCTACTGTGAGAAGAGAGAGGGGGGAAGAGCTGCTGCACAAGGGCACAGCGTATGATCGAGATTGGGCTCAGGTAAATGTTTAGGGATGGGTTGGGGGGAGCAACATTTGACAGGGTTTTTACCTCAATGCAGAGAATGCATTAAGGCAAAAAAACTTTTTACCTTTAAAACCACTTGAAATTATTATTGGATAGCACCAAAGCTGACCATAGATGGATCAAAATTTGATCCATCTATGGCTATTCCACTCGACAGAATTTGATCTAACAATCAATTTCTGTCAAATGGGACTGTTGGGAAATTTTAATTTGATCAGCAGGGGCAGCCAATCGGCTTCAGCTCTGATAATTGTATTCTGAGAAAGCTCCCCTGTCAGAATACAATAGCACATGCAAGGAAGATTCCTTCACCCACCTCACCTATGTGGATGGTGGAGTTTGTTTTTGTTTTTTTTCAATCAGTCCACTGACTGATTTGAAAAAAAAATGACTCATCTATGCCCAGCCTAAATCCAGGAATTGAATTCATAGAGAAATGGTCTTGCTTACTACAGAGTGATGAAATGAACAGTTGGCTCAGTGCTAAATTAACCAGAGCTGCAGTGGAGCAGCTAGAGTCCAAATTTGGATATTACAGCACTCTGAGTGCAGTACTGGAACAAGGTATTTTAGAACCAATGCTAAAAAAGCCAAAGAACCTCCTCCTATGACCTATGAACTACTGTAGCAGCACTTCTAATGAAAGTGCCCAAGGCGCCCCCCCCCCCTTTTCTGCCCATCCCTAGGCCCAGCCCTGACTGAGTGTCCGTTGTATTTGCAGCAGTTAAGTTCACACCCTGTCTGGTCAGAAGACTGGAAGACCATCAAAACTAAGCAGCCTGCAGTCATGTCTGCAGGTAATGCCCTCTTACTGAGATTGACAGAACCTGAGAGTGGGACCAGAGACTGATATTTTGTAATCTGTCATCAGTAAATGTTATTGTTCATTCTTTTTAAATGTCAGTGTGTGTGTGTTATTTCACTGGTGGAGAAATTTTCTTTGGGGTCATTAAAAATGGACTTAGGATGGACAGAGCCAGGCAATTATAGATCTGATCATTACATTCTAAGATCAAGTGTCATAGCACTACATTACAATGCTTTACTCTTTGAGTAAAAATATGTCTAAAATGTTTTAATAAACCTTTTTTCATAAACAATTTTAGGTTGCCAAGATTGCAGGAATATCTTTAACCAATTCAGCCCCGGAAGGTTTTACCTCCTTAATGAACAGGCCATTTTTTGCGATGTGGCACTGCGTTATTTTAACTGACAAGTGCGTGGTCCTGCGACGATGTACCCAAATAAAATTGATGTCTTTTTTTCCTACAAATAGAACTTTCTTTTGGTGGTATTTAATAACCTCTGCGGTTTTTATTTTTTGTGCTATAAACAAAAAAAAGAGCGTTTTGAAAAAAAAACATATTTTTTACTTTCTGCTATAAAATTAATCCAATAAAAAAATTTAAAAAATCAAATTTCTTCATCAGATTAGGCCAATATGTATTCAGCTACATATTTTTGGTCAGAAAATCCCAATAAGCGTATATTAATTGTTTTGCGCAAAAGTTATCGTGTCTGCAAATTTTGGGATATTATTATATTATTATTATTATTGTATTTATTTTTTTTTACTAGTAATGGCGGCGATCAGCAATTTTTAGCAGGACTGGGACATTGCGGTGGACAAATCGGACACCTAACTGACACTTTTTACAATTTCTTGGGGCCCGTGATCAGTGCTAAAAATATGCACTGTTACTGTAATAATGACACTGGCAGGGAAGGGGTTAACATCAGTGGCAATCAAAGGGTTAAGTGTGCTCCTAACTGGTGCTTGCTAACTGTGTGGGAGATGGTCTGACTGGATGAAGACAGATATCTGTGTTCCTGCTTAGCAGGAACACAAGATCACCGTCTTCATCCTTGTCAGAATGGCGATCTTCCTTCTTTAAATAGGCAGGTCACCGTTCTGCCTATCTTGGGAATGATTGTGGGTAGCCCGCGGACATCGGGCATCCCCAGTGTCCTATCAGCGTGCGTGCGTGCCTGAAGCAGCGCATGCACGCCACCCAATGGCTATTGCACAAAATGACATACAGGTATGTGATTTCATGCAATAGAGCCGACCGCAGTAAATATGCGGTAGGCGGTTGGCAAGTGGTGAAAGTCTAAAAACATTTACAACATTTTCTCATCCCTGAGAATTTTCAATTAGTAAGGGACCAAGCCTCATGCACCCTGCAGGTTAAAGATAATATGTGTTAATGTAAATTGCATGTGCATTAATGAAAAAAGACTTACACTATTTTGGAAGTAATAATTTAACATATTAAATAATGTTTTAGAAAAGGAACACAATAGCAATCACATTCTAGAAACAATTGCTTAATATTTAAAGTCATTGTGCTTAGGTTTTAATATTAGTGCTTAATCTATGTAAAATAAAATCTGCTAAATTATTACTAGGGAGGTAGTATTTAGATCAATGGTGTTCCCGATCTATGTTGATTTTTCACTACGTGATATTTGCTATAACAATATACAAGTCATGAAACAAATTTCCCAGCAGTGGTATCCTTGTATAGACCGAATAAAGGTTATTTGCTACAGGGAGGTATCTTATAAGAAAAAACAGTAGGGGATGCCATAGAAGTGAGAGGATCCTATGGAGCTTTTTGTATTTAACAACAATCAATGGGTTTTATGGAAAATCATTGAGAAAAATGTGAGCTGCAAGCTCACTACCCCATACTGATGTTATTTATAACCTTATTCTTAAACTGCGGGAAAAGTACACTTCTGTTCTACAGGGAATACATTAAAAATCTAAAGAGCGGATAAAGAGATGGAGCATTTCACGGATCACCAAGAACAAAATCCACTTAAATGAGCTGAGATTTGGTTGGCTTTTTGTGGAAGACTCCAAGGTCTTTAGAAACAATGAAAAGCTCTTGGAAGTATCTATTGCTTTACTCATAAAGTTTATTGCAACACTGTATTGTAGGATATATATGTATATACACAATATGATCAATAAACTTGTTAAGATTAGGGATATCCATAGTCCTAGTAAATCAGACCTGCTGTGGGATTCAATAATATATTTATGTGTCTCAAAGAGGAATGCTGACATTATTTACTAAAGGATTACTTTTTATACTAGAAAGTGTGGCCTTTGCTTCTATAATAGAAATATCTTCAATATTTAGTTATTTAGATATTGAGTTTAGTTCACCAGGGGCGTTATTACACATTTGTTGTAGCACTCTAAGATGTTCATAGGCATAAATCAATGTTTTGGAGAGGGTTAATTACCAGCACATTGGGGTTGATTTACTAAAGGCAAATAGGCTGTTATCCTTGCAAAGGAAGTCAAATTTTGCAAGGGAATTTCCCCCAGAGCTTAATGAATGCAAATGACATTTTATTTTGAAAAGAATATCCAATAGGGTGCAAGGAAAAAAAAAAATGCTTTTTGCTTGCATATAAATTTGATAATAGAAGCCAGCAGAGATCCACATCATCCAATAAGCTTCTGGGTAAAATTCCCTTGCAAAATGCAACTACCATAGGAAAGTAAACAGTCCATTTGCCCTGTGCACACTTACAAACAACAGAAATATTGATTGTATATGGTTGTATGATGGGAGTCAGCAGAGCTTAACCTTATTCACTAAGCTTTTTGTAAAACTCCCTGGCAAAGTGCAACTTCCCTATGAAAGTGAACAGTCTATTTGCCTTTAGTATATTATTCCAAAATTACCTGAACTGAATAGGAAAATACTGTTCAGTGCACATTTTTCAGTTTGCAATTTTAATGTAAAATAAATAATTCCTAATAAAAGTACTTCAAGTTGCCAAACTATAAAGTAATATCATAATGTGTTAGTATGCATCACATACTAGCACATTATGAAATACTTACCTTAGAACAAAGCCCTCAAGCAGTGCGCTGTCACCGCCAACAGAGCTGCAATCTTCACCCGGTCTTCCTTCTAGGTTGGTGGGCTCCAGCAGGGTGAATGGCTGAGTCGTGATGACATCACTCCTGAGCATGCTCGCGGGAGTCATGCCCATGGCACAGCGCTCTAAAGGAATAGCACAGATATGCCATTCCTTCATAGTGCATGTGCCGTTGATGTTACAGACTGCCAAAAGAACAAATATCTCCTGAACGGTGTGTGTTTAGGAGATATTCATTTTACCTACAGGTAAGCTTTATTATAAGCTTACCTGTAGGTAAAAATCACAATGCAGACTTTACTACTGCTTTAAGTATATGCTTTTCATTATAGTATGATAAGTGTAACTATAGTATTGCCTTTTTGACAGATCATTGAACAGGTCATGAATATTATTGTAACAGTTCTTATTCAAAAGGAGAAACAGCATTTTCTGTAAGATAATACATGCAGAACTAATAAACATTCATGCAGCAAATGGAAAACTGATGAGGAGTGAAGCCGATCTAGCAAGTCCTTACCTACAGATTGCAGATTGACTATAGGCTGGACCTTCTGTTGCACTCAAAGCCTGTCCCACTTGTGTTTGTGTCAGACCAAGGGAAAGACGTCGTATTTTAAATGCTTTAGCAAACTCTCTTATTTCTTCCAGATTTACTCCATCAACTTCAGTACTGGCTGTCTGCGGATCTTAAAAAAAAGAGAGAGGGGCCATTTATGAAATAACTGAAATGTATTTTGGTGCATTACTAACACTTATATTTATAGTATCTCATATAGTAAGTAATGTTATTCCCAGGTGTTTCTTCTTTTCTAGTCTTTTCTAACCTGAAAAAATACATTCTATGGGTTTTCACAGGCTAAAAACCAACTTTCCTTTTTTCCTTATAAATTGTGCCCTAAAATGTAATTGTTATGCCGTGTACAGACGATCGGAATTTCCGACAACAAATGTTTGATGTGAGTTATTTTTCCTAAATTCCGACTGTGTGTAGGCTCCATCGGACATTTTGTTGTCGGAATTTCCGACAACAAAAATTTGAGAGCTGGTTCTCCACGTCACCGCGTTCTTGACGTTCAGAATTTCCAACATTTGTGTGACCGTGTGTATGCAAGACAAGCTTGAGCCAGCATCCGTCGGAAATAAATCCATGGTTTTGTTGTCGGAAAATCCTATCGTGTGTACATAGCATAATAATGACAACAAATTAATTGATTATACAATAGTGTGTAATTGCAAGAGTAAATGAATGTTAGTACATTTTGGAAGGTTCTTCTTGCAGTTTCTATTTTAATGTTATCAGTTTCCAGGTAAAATACAGCCACATTATATGTTCTTATTGAGTACATCTTTCAGCAAAGAGACACAAGCAGCCAACGCAGCTTGTGTCTCTAATTGTAGATACATGCTAGGTGAGGAAGATTCCTTTGGTGCCAGATAATGCTGTCAATTTAAGACTTATCAAGGGAAATAACATAGCTGCTGGAAGCCAAAAGTTTTTTTTTCCAGTAACTGATCCTTGACTAGGAAATATATTTTTGTAATGGTTCATAAATGTATGGCAAGTACCAGTTTCAGACAGTTAAGCATGCTGTTGAAATGCATTACAGTGAACTGTATTATGTGCAAAATGTTTTTTTTTTCCTCCATTGTTTTAGTCAGTCTTGTGATCCAGATACCTGTACCAGAAATCTTTACCATGCTTTGGACCTTCATTGTTGTTAATCAGTACAATTTGGTCTAAGACACATTCCTCAGCTTGTTATTAGATGGTGAAGGAGCAGCAGCATGTTGATAATCAGTCACCATTCTCATTCTGCTCTCTTGTCATGTCAGTAGGTCCCTGTGTTTGGTTGATAGCACTGTGTTCCATACATTAGATTGCAGTAAAGTCTGATTGGTTCCTAGTGCTGATCATCCAACTCTAAGTATTCACATTTTCTTATTTTCCTACAGACCACAATAACAGCAACACATTAATTTATTTTTCAACAAACCCTTTCTCTTATACACACATATATATATACAGCGCTGTCCTATTAGATCTGTCACAGCAGACATACGAACACTACGCTTTCCATGTCTACATCAGATACATCAGCATTCGATTTGCACTACATAGCTTTGTGCCCCAGTCTGACTGACGGTTTCCTCCTCCAATCAATGTCCTTCATAGACCATATAATTTTTGACCAATCACAGGTCACGTTAGGCCTGAGGAAGGAGCGTAGCTCCGCAAACGCGTCACCTGCCTATCTCTGCACGAACCCGGAAGTGACCCCGTTCCCCCGATTACGAGCAGTGCGTTCCAGCGGCAGAAAACATTGACCATACAGCAGTGCAGCCTGTCGTGTGAAGGAAATCATCACTGAATGATGTGATTGGACACCACTCTCGGAATATCTGGCACCTTTTACCTGTTACCTACATGCCTGTTTACATGTACCCTTGTGAGTACCCATTTTAAAGATGTATTAAATTTGTTTTAAATACTGCACTTAGAGTGGCGCCCTTGTTGTTCTTTTTCTTCAGTACCCAGAGGATTGCTTCTTCCTATCTACAGGGCTGCCTTCTACAGTTGCTGTTATATGCAATGGACTATATTTTAGTTTCTTTTTGGACTTTTAGCAGCTAATAGTTTGTTTTGCCTCAATCACCCATTATATTGTCTTCAGCCCTCAGTTTTGCATTTATGTCAGTATTAATCTTCCCAATCATCTCATCCTCTCTGTAATTAAGAGTAATAAGGTTGGGGGGTTACAATTGTATCTAATTGTGTTGAACCTAGCGCTCACACTCACATGTTGTAGATTGCAGTAAAGTCTGATTGGTTCCTAGTGCTGATCATCCATCTCTAAGTGTTAAAACTGCTGTTCAATAATTAGAAATACCAGTCTAGATACTTACACTGGTTGCACTTTGGAATACACTAGGTAATTTTCACATTCACTGCTTTATAAATATGCCCCTTGGTGTGTGTGTATGCTGTATATATCAGCACATATATTGGGCATTACCTATGCCACCAGTCATTGGTCCTCTGATTGTAACCAATGCAATATGGATGCTTTACCTAGAAGGAAAAACTCACTATTCTGAAGACACAATCATTTATTGTGCAGCCCACCAGAGCTTAACGTTTAGCATTCTGTGCTGACTGTAATTAGGGATGACCTCCCCTTTCTGGTCAACAGAAAGTTTAACCCAAACTCTAGCTGTTAAACGTTAACCAAACAGATTATCTAAATGGCCATGTTTGGCATGTTTATTCCCTGGAATGGTACCCTCCCCACATTAATGACATGTAACCTGACATGGCTCAAAAAACAAAAGGGCTGGATGTTCACTGCCCTTCCCTTTAATGGCCAGCCCCCAAAATCCACACCAGCCATTTATTCTAAATGAGGGTCTGGTATTGATTTTTAGGGGGGCAGGCAATAAATAATAAAAAAAGTGTTTTCCCCCCAAAATTCATATTAGACCCTTATTCTTGATAACAGTCTAGTATGGATTTAGAGGTAAGCCCAAAATCCATACCATAACCTCTTCCAGGAATGTAGCCTACCTGACAAGAAAAAAGGAAGGGCAGTGAGCGTGTGCCTTCCTGAACCATATTAAGCCACATGCCCTCCTACCTAGAGGCAGGGCTCCTCTTGACAAGGAACCATGTCCCAATGTTGATGGGGATAATGGGACAAATGCCTCACCCCTACATCCCTGGGTCTGTAGGCTGACTTATCAAAATCTGGAAGTCCCCATTAGAAGATGGGGCACCAGATATCTGCCCCTTCCATGAAAGAGTAATGAAGGAAAAAAAGGAAAATGTAGATAAATACACCTACACCATGACAAAGACCTTTGTTTAAAAAAAAATTCCACAGTGTAAGTCCATCACTACTCACATTGTCCAAAAATGAAGATCCATGATCAATAATCATGTACAATGCCCTGATGATCCACTGAAACAAACACAACAACCTGCACTGACAATCCTCTCCTGCCAGGCCAAGCCTGTCAGTAATGCTATGTTTACAAATATAGCAAAAAAGCATAACATTCATAGAAACATCTCTGCTGTCAGCTCTGCTGACTTCCATTGTCCAATCTAATACAGGCAAAAATGCAGTTTTTTACTAGACATGTGCACACTGAAATATTTCATTTCGGAATTTTGTTTTCATCCGAAAAATACATTTATTTAGTTACTCCCGAAATTCGTTTGTATTTATTTTGTTTTTCGTTAAAAATGTCATTCTCCCAAAAATTCAAATTAAGGTTGAATCTGTCATTGAAGGCTTATGGTGTCTGTCGAATGTTCAAAGAAGATTCAATGGGGCAGCTAAACTGTACGACGCCGTATAGTTTACCTGCTCCATCAAATCTTCTTAGAACTTTCAACAGACACCATAAGCCAAAGTACGTGTGTACTTAGTTCTAGCTATTTTACTGCTCCTCCTCTTTGGTTACAATCAGCCAATAACATTTATCATCATCATTATTTTTATTTATCTTTTCTCCCCTACGTCAAATCTTTTCCCCCCTACGTTGAATCTTTTCTCCCCTACATCAAATCTTTTCTCTCTATGTCGAATCTTTTCTCTCTATGTAGAATAATCTTGAACTAATAGAGTTAAGGTTAGGCACATTCGACCACAGGTTTGATGGACACAGATTGTTATTGTCATCATCATGTCGAATCTCCTATCTATATCGAACTGTGGTAGCAGCGAAAATGAAAATAAAGCATTTGTTTATGTCGGATCTTTTGTTTTTCGGATTCTGCACTTTCGTTATCGCTTGTTAAAACGATAACGAAAATACCTGAAATTCAGACGAAAATGCATTTGGACGAAAACGAATGCACATGTCTATTTTTTACATGTTCCTTGCATGTGATTGGGTATTCTTTACAAAGTGAAGCTTTACCACTCTTATCAAAAGCTCAGAACTACATCAACTGATTATTTCAGGGTCTTTAACGGGAGGAAATTGAAGAGCATCTGCTCCCGGACCTCTTCTGCTGTCAATGATGTCCAGTGTACCAAGCTTTGAACATTTCCAGATTTAGAGCTGTCATTCCCTGGCTGCTGTGTCCAGGGATGCAGCTAATCAAGCATGATCCATGCTTGATTAGCTGTAAGGGAGGGCAGGGGAGAGATTGTGGGGTCTAATACACCCCTGATGTGTGCAAAAATATGATCTGTCACCTGACCAATACATGGGGGCCTTAATAGCTGCCTTGTAATAGCAATAAAGCAGAATAAAAAAATAAAAATACATGTATTTATAATAAAATTAATAAAAATAAAAAGGTTGCGGTAACCCAGTCACTTTGCACACATTCACAAATGCATACGCATGTGAATGTGTATGTGAACAGTGATTGCACCACCCATGTTATAAATTGCCAAAAACATCAAAGTGAGAGCAATAATTCTAGGGCCATCATGTATTGTTTACTCTAAACTGATGAGCTATAAAAGAATTAAAAGAATTAAACCTTCCTGGTGGTAATCCCATGTGGCTCGGGGTGAATTTTCAGTACCAAAAGCGGTAACCTTCGAGCCACACTCAGGATTGCATCGCAGTATCCTCGGAAAGATACTTAGCTTGTTCCAAGGATAATGCAATGTTACCCCGCTGTGTGTGTGGGCTGTGTCCTCCGCCCAAAGCTTCTGTGTGCCGGGCTCCATTCCCTGCGAGCATCGCAACGCATGGGGACGGGGCCCAGCGCTAAATTCAAAATGTGAAAAAAAAAACCACATACAGTACAGTGTAATCTTACAGATTACATTACTGTAACAAATTATTTCACATCGCTTTTGTCCCTAATGCCTTGTCCAGTGCTCTTCACGCAGTTTTATATTACCCTATCTATCAGCGTATAACACGCACAGGCGTATAACACGCACCTTCATTTTAAGAGGGAAGTTTTAGGAAAAAAACTTAAACTTTAAATAAGGAACTTTGAAGCAAAATAAGGGTCAGTGCCCATCTGCAGCCTCACAAGTGCCATCAATGCAGCAGCCTCACCATTGCCATCAATGCAGCAGCCTCACCATTGCCATCAATGCAGCAGCCTCACCATTGCCTTCAGCGCAGCCTGATTGATGCCCATCTGTCGCCTAGAGGGGACAGGTAGGGGGGCAGGACAAGCACCGACAGATTACATACAGTTAGAATTTCCTATGATAAACAGAACAGTGGTCCAATGGGATGGCCCAGGAGATGGGACTTCCTATTACAGAGGCAAGTAAACAGGAAAATCTAACTATATGCAATCTGATGGCGCTCGTCCTGCCCCCTCCCTGTCCCCCCCGAGGCAGGTAAAATTGAAGTATTGGCATATAACACACACACGCTATTTGCACCTGATTTTCAGGGTGAAAAAGTGTGCGTTATACACCAATAAATACAGTATATATTCTGTTCTTTCTGCCTGGAAACTTGAGATTGTCCATGGCAACCAAAAAGTGTCCCTTTACATCAAAAGCGGTTTTAGAGCAGCTAGAAAACAGCGATAGTAAATTAAAATAACTTGCAGAATTGAGCGATAGTGATTTGTGGGGAAATTCGTCATCAAACACCGAAAGTAACGACAGCTACAGTTCTGCAAATGAGCAGATTTCAGTGTTTTTGATTTGATTACATTATTGAATACATTTTATTATTAATATATTATTATTTGTTATAATTATTTATAGTTATTTATTATAATAATATTAATATTTTCGTGTTTTAAACTTTAAACCCGGGATGTCTACTAGACTCTTGTTTGGATAGATTTAAGTGAGTTATTACTAAGAATTTAAGGCCTTCGATATAAAACGCCAAATTTCAATGCAAAACAATGTACCGCTTTGAGATGCAAAAATCTGACATAATCATACCACCAGGGAGGTTAAAGGGTCGCTGATTAAAAGTTTTGGATGCCATAATTTTTCACCATTTGCAGGAGCACACAGTTTTGACACTTAACATAATTGATATCCATTTACCCTACACTACCCAAGCTTTTATTATGTCCAAAATATTGGGGATTATATTGTGTTTCTGTGCAATAAAATACATTTTAGTATATTTTTTCCTAAAGATAAAAATATGATAATCAGTTACGCAATTATCCCACAACATAAAAACTTGCAAATATTATATTTTTATTCTACCAGGCCTCTGCTTAAATATATAATTTTTTTTTGGGGGGGGGTTAAGTAATATTATAACCAAAAATGCTGATTTTTACGCGTGTGCGAAAAATTTAAAAAAAGTTAGAAGGAAACCAGTTAATATTGGCCAAAAAGGAAGAACTAATGCAGCCACCACATTTAAGAATTTGTAAGCTGCAATAAAGTACATTTTTGTTTTTGGGTTTAATACCACTTTAAAGTTGGCCAAAGATATGCAAATTTCTCACTTTCAATGATGGGCAATGAGACAGCTGCCTGTCCTTGAACAGCTTGTTGTACTACAGCAGAGAAAATTTAGGATGCCAATGTGTACTACTTAAAGTGGTTGTAAACCCCCGGAGACATTTTTAAAGGTAAGCCTATAAAGAGGCTTACCTATATGTACTGAAAATATCTCCTAAATGTGCGCCGTTTAGGAGATATTTACCTTGTAGTGCACCGATGATGTCATCGGCACATGCGCAGTGAAGGAACGGCCATCCAAGCCGTTTCTTCCCCAGAGTGTGCCATGACTGGCAGCTCCCACACACATGCTCTGGCCAGTTACAGAGCTGGAGTCTGCGGCCCCTGGAAGGAAGAGGGGCAAAGATGGATGCTTCCACCAGCGGGGACATTGCGGACATTACGGGCTTCGTTTGCAGGTAAGTGCCATAAAATGGGCTAATATGCAATGCATACTAGCCCATGATGCTTTTACTTTTCAGGGCAATAAAGAGGAAGTAAAAGCCAACAGGGTTTACTTTCTCTTTAACTGCAACAAAGTCAGGTCTACCATCTGGCCCTGTGGCAGGACTGTAAAAATCTCAGAGCTGGTTGTACAAAAATACAAATCTTTTGACAGGTAAAGCTATTCGGTTTTGTAAGCAATTTACCCAAGAATACAGACCAAGAGTAAAATGTGCAAGATACTGTATATAAATAAATAAATATATAAATATTATACCAATATAAAACAATATTTTCACCACATGTACAATCAAATAGACTTATTCATAATTTTTCAGTAATACATAACTGTTCATCCATAGTATTTTCTACAATAAACAACACAAAGCATCTTACTATATTGACATTAGGTTACCTAATTGCTTAAATATGTAAGGGCGGCTTCACACTGCCTCGCTGCCCTTTGCCCCAGCGTGGGTGCAGCACAGTGCACCCGTGGTTTTTGTGCAGGTTAGCTGTGCTTTCCCATAGACTTATATTATTTCTTGCGCTTTTGGTGTGCTTTCAGACAATACACCAAAAATATGGGTCATAATACAAGGTTATAGGAAAGTACAGTTAACCCGCACGAAAACCACAGGTACACCGTTCTGTGGCCAAAGCCCTGTGGATCAGTGTAAAGCTGGCATAATATCTAATAAATAATGTAGTCAATTCTGATAATCATTAGGTGTTGCTAGTGGATACCTGGATTTCGTTTTTAATACATATACTCAAAAGAGTTAAAAGACTACACATTTTACTATTCCCTGGAGATACCTGTCTCTTTATCAATATTTAAAGCATCAATTCACTATCTGGAAACACCATGGCTCAAACTCCATCCACTGCTATATTTTAGACCCCCATCACACTGGACATTTTTCCAACTCTCTAATGTCGCATACACACGAGCGGAATTTCCGTCAGAAAGAGTACAATGGGAGCCCTTCATTGTATATTCCGACCGTGTGTATGCCCCATCGGACATTTTCTGTCGAAAATTCAGACGGACTTAGATAGAAAACATGTTCTATATTTTTCCGATGGAACAAATTACTATCGGAAAAACCACTCGACTGTATGCTGTTCCGACGCACCAAAAATGACGCATGCTCTGAAGCAAGTACGAGACGGAAGCTATTGGCTACTGGCTATTGAACTTCCATTTTCTAGTCCCGTCCTACATGTTGTATGTCACTGCATTCTGGACGGTCGGAATTTGGTGTGACCATGTGTATGCAAGACAGCTTGAGCGGAATTCCATTGGAACTCCGTCGGAAAAACCTTCAGAGTTTATTCCAACGGCAAAACTGGTCGTGTGTACAGGGCATTAGACACCTTTCCTTCTGGCAGCAACATTTTGGCAGAAAAAATGTTTGACATTTGTAACAATTGGGCGTTAATTTGTTTAATAGATCAAAATAATAATTTATCCTGGTTATTTAAATTAATTAACACTCAATCGCTAAACATACCTTGAGGTAACACGTGTTTTAGACGCATTTACACGCATCAAGCATTTTTTCTGCCAAAAACACTGCTGCTCCTGGATGCACTGGCAGTGGGTTTTTTTCTGCCTCCAAGCACCCCTTCCTATAAACTCCTCTAAGCACCCAACAGTCACATTAGAAAATGTCCAATGTACATAAGGCCTTAAAATAATTTCTAAAATTGTAGCAAAACTGTCTTCTCAAATCTACTGTATGAATAGATGAAACACAGTAGCGGTTCAGACATAAAAAGACAGACATGCTAGTGGTTTGGTATACGTGGAAAAATAAAAGAGTGGGCAAGCAGGGATCAGACAAAAGCAGCTTAGTGTAAACAATGGAAAATAGGAACATAGCTGATAGTAAGCAGGCCGAGCCAAACATAGCAGAAAGTATGCAGACAAAAAAGACACAGCGAAAGGGTCAGTTGTAGTCTGGCCTTCTCTCTTCACTATGGTTATCAGAATGTAACAGTTCTGGCTATAGAGACATATCAAGATAACCCTTTGTTGAATATATGTGAACCTGTACTATGTAGGAAGAGGGCCAAAAGAGGTTACTATTTTTTAGTTGCTGAAGAATTTTGTTGCAATACAACTATAAAAAACTTAAATATTATGAGCTCAGTTTTGAAACATTGAGTTCTAGGAAGTGGTTGGACATCCATATTGATATGTCAGTAATTTCTTTTTTACAGTGTAGGCATGCATTGTATGCAAGAGCTATTTCAACTTATTAATGTTTCAAAAACTGCACCATTTTTAAACTTTCTAGTATGTGCTTAATAAATGATATGCCCCATGACATACAGTATTAGTTCTTTTAAATTGCAATGTGCCAAAATTAGATGTAATATGCAATTATTTGCATTCCTCCACAACTGTCGATCATTTTTTTTAGACTCAATGAGTTCATGGTGTATGTATCTTAGTAATCCTGCTTGGTATAGGTTACTATTTTAGAACAAAAAAAGGATTAGGTCCTCTGTCAAATCCCGGACACACCTCTATATCTCTATATTACTCATCCACAGAGTCTTTTACACTTTTTATCTTACGTATTGACCATTCAAAATGTGTTATGGGTGTTTTGTTAATACATATTTCATTAAAACAAAATACACTCTAACTGAATTTTCATACCTACTATTTTTTTTTACTCATCCCATATCATCTTACCCTCCTTTTTCCCCAAGTGGAACTAGGACTGGGCTTTTCCAAGAATCAACCATGACAATGACCATCCAGTCCACCAGTGTGGAAGACAGATGTAATCTCCACGAAAACTGCTTTTAGGTTGCACACTTACTTGATGTAAGTCATGCAATCACATTTGTTTCCTAAAGCCGACAATTCATACAACTCCACTGCTCAATGATACTACACTGTAGGGCCCTTAAAGCTGCTTTAAATGTAGGTTTTAAAAAACCATATGAGCAGCACTGTTCATAGAACAGAGCATGGATTGAACGCATCAACACACTAACTGTTTATGTTCTGTATATGAGCATAAATATCAACCGAAGGGATAAGTAATTAATCAAAGGATGATTTTATGGCTTTGTGTTTTAATTAAAATGACTTGACTCAGCTGAGAATCACAAATGTCCTTATACTATTCCTAAAAAAGTATTCAAAACTAAAATTAAGATTTGAAACAACAATTGAGGTCTTAAAAACTCAAAAGGCCCTCCCAGACTTGAGCTCTTATGGTAAAAAAAAAGGATCAAACAATACAATATCTCTCTGTGTAACTGTATCCAGTGGTGATACTTAAGCATACCATGACTGTAGTCATTGTAGTACCTTATTATTATCATGTTCAAGCAATCCAAGAAAACATCATAAAACTTCTAAATTTTGTCCAATCCCACTAAATATTTGTTTCAGTGGTTTATAAATGACATGTCATCAACATTCAATAAACTATATTCTGTAAAACCATTGCACACAGAGCAGGTAAGTATGATATGTTTAAAGAATGTTTATAGTGCGCTGTCTCTAAAAGTGTGAACATACAAATCTAATTATAATCATAAATACCAGTGGTCTTAAACAATCCCACTTAGAAATGTGTCTCAACTTATTTAAAGTGCATATTATATATTAAACTGACATTTTTTAATACAAACAATATACATGACAGAATTACCTGTGCTTATTTTTAAAGTGCAAAGTGCCAACTAAAATTGAAAATTATTGATTCATATATAAACAATATAATTCACATTAAAATTGGAGACTTCAATACCAGATTATGCCTTCTGGGGGGAAATGTGTTGGGCAGAGCTAGTGGTGTGACATCAGCACTACCTACTTCTACTCATCGTGGTCGTGCCTAGATTATACTATTTGCCTGTTTCATGTGATTTTTCTGTAAGTGCAATATGTTTTATTAAACACTTGGTTTATACAATATAGCGCTATGAGTCTTCTTCCTTACTTTTAACATATACAACATTTCCACAGAAGGGAGTTTAATAAGATACGTGGCCACTCATTAAAATTAGAGAAAAGGAGGTTTAACCTTAAACTGCGTAGAGGGTTCTTTACTGTAAGAGCTGCAAGGATGTAGAATTCCTTTCCAAAGGCGATGGTTTCAGCGGGGAGCATCGATAGTTTCAAAAAACTATTAGATAAGCAACTGAACGACAACAACATACAGGGATATGCAATGTAATACTGACAGATAATCACACACATAGGTTGGACTTGTGTCTTTTTTCAACCTCACCTACTATGTAACTATGTAACCATGAAAGTCGGGAGCCAGAATTCATCCTGCTATAAAGGGTCTATCTTGGAATGAGCTGTGGCATCCGTGGTATCCTAGCTAGGAAAATTTATAAGCGCTTATGATCCCTTTTGGGATCTATTGGTCTGTTAAGTGGCCCATTTGTCTCTTTTAGCAAGGTGGTGACACAGACACTTTTCTTTTAGGATCATTTTAGCACAAGAGTACTTTTTTTCTTTGCACTTGGATGAACTTTATTCATGTAAAAAAATAAAAAAAAATGTCTCCTTGGCATGAACTTTGGATTATTTTTACACTTTCGGGGAATTATGTTTGATGTTAATTATGATGTGAATTATATTGTTAATATTACAATTAATAATTTTCAATTTTGGTGGCACTTTGCACTTTAAAAATAAGCACAGGTAGTTTTGTTATGAATATTGTTTGTATTTAATTAAAATTTCAGTTTAATATATAATATGCACTTTAAATACTGTAAGTTGAGGCACATTTCTAAGTGAAATTGATTAAGGCCACCGATATTTATGATTATATTGTGCGCAAACCTTAATTATTTTTTTAACTATGACATGTTTATTGTTTTAATGTAAAAGAATTAAATCTTAAAGTCCTTAAAATGACATCAATTACAGAGAAGGCAGGGGTAGAAGCTGTTTACCCATTTCATGCACTTAATCATAATCAACCATAAATTTAAAGCAGAACTTTCCCCCAGATGCCGCTGACTTAAAAATAATAAATAAAAACTATTTAATAAAAATGTGACTGCCCCCCACACACACGTCCTGTCTTTCTGCTGTGTACCCTACAGCCTGTGCAGCTGCATGCTGTCCTTTGTGTCCTCTCTTCTCCCCTCCACCTCCTTGTGTGCCCACAGCTTTCTGCTGCTTCATTGCCCTATGACTGTTCCTACAGTGCTCCCAGATTCTCCTCCTTTATCTCCCTATCAGCTGTCAACTGCTGTGGGCATGTAGGGAGATAGGATTTCAAGATGGGGAGTGGGGGGGGGGGGGGGAGTAAACATGTCTCTCATGCTAGATGTTCTTGACATTCTAGAAATTCTAAGAGAATCCTGCAAATGTACCCAATTTTTTGGTCACAGACAATCTATCATTTATTTTTATTCTTTTACTCTAGGTTGGCCATTTTGGTGGCCATCATTGCAATGTAGCAGTTCACCTAAAATTATTGTGTTTAATATGCCTTTTTAAGAGTCAAGTGTAAGAATGCTGGATAAAGAGCACCTCAGGAAACAAGCAAAGAGCACATGCAAAGGCATCAAGACAGAGAAAATGGTAAATAGAACAGCTATACTTACTGCTGACTAACTGACCAACACTCAAAGCTGAAGAAGAGGAAGATGAAGAAGAAGAAGAGGAAGCTTGACGCACTGGACTTTGAGCCATTGATGCCTGATTGTGAGCCAGGTGCAAAAGGTTGGCCTGTGATGTTGCTGGACCCACCGATGTCTGTGCTGGTTGATGGAGCTATATGTTAGAATGCAAAAACATGAACATAAATAATTCCTGTAGGGTATTATTACCATACCATTGCATTGTTTCCTTTTCTTGTCTCTTACATCTTTTTTGCCTAAAGTGGGTCTGTTGACATTCATTTACAATCTAATTAGATTAATGAAGTAACTAAACAACACTCAAAGCTGATGGAGAGGAAGCTTTATGGATTAGATTGTGAGACATATATGCATTGATTGTAGCCAGGTGTAAAAGGTTGGCCTGTGATTTTACTGCATCATATGACTCAATACACGTCTGTCAGGATTACATTTTTATTGCCATTTAAAGTCATTTGTATGAGTAAAGAGGGATACATTTTGGACCATTTTCTAAAATCCTTTATATTTGCTCAAATGTTTTTCTTTCTTCTTCATCAGTTAATCAGAAACACTAAGGTTAGACTGCAGCCTTCAGAGAGGAATTTGACACTGGCAAAAAAAAGCAGTTGGCTAGCCTGGTATAACCCCTCCCTCTCCCTTCATGCTTCAGTTTTTTAGTAGTTTTCTTGGTTTCTTTTTTTTTTTAATTCAGGACTTCCTCTACATCAGTGGTTCTCAACCTTTCTAGAGCCGTAACCCCTTGATAAAGTTTCCCAAGTTGTGGGGACCACTAACAGTAAAATTATTTTCGTAGCGTGAGTTGTTAGCACCCAAGGCAAGACAAGTAATTTGCGCCCCTAACCCACGGACATTTAGCGCTCCCTGAGTCCCTTCCACTCATACAATATTAAAACCCTTATGGTACATTTTAGGATGGACCACTCTTTCTCTTTGTTCTCCTTTCTTTGCCTTTTATCTCTCTCTCTAGCCTAATTTTTTGTTTGTTTTTTATCCCCATCCCTCTCTCTAGCTGTCTTTCTTGTTCTTTCTCTCCCCTTTTCTTTGTTCCTCCCCCTTCTTTTCCTCTCCCTTCCATGTATTCTCTATTTTTATTCCTTCTCTTACTCCTTGGTGGTGGGATTGTGGCAGTACTGGCCGGGAGTTGGGATCAGTGGCAGTGCTGGGGGGAGTTCTGATCAGCCAACTTAGGTGCTCTTGATCAAGGTCATCTGCTGATCTGAGAACTATAGTGGAGACTTTTAATGACAACTATAATCACAGGTAGTGTTATTCACTGTGTCTCTGACTTTGTGGTGTCTCGTAGCAGTGACACCTATGCCAAAATCAGGAGATGGGGTCTCCTCCAGCCCCTCCCACTTCATATTGCTCACCAGTCAGCTGACCTCTAGTCTCTGCCCCCCAGCCATGCCGTGAACTGAATGGGCGGCTGCGAAGCTCCAGGAACAGCCCTGCTGGGCAGGCGCAAGAAGGCTGGGAGAGCGGTGCAGGCTTCAGGAACAGCTCAGGATTCAGTGACCCCTGGCAAATCATCATTTGACCCCCGAGGGGGTCCCGACCCCCAGGTTGAGAACCACTGCTCTACATGATGTTGACACAGTCTCTGTATGCAGCTATCTGAATTGGTGTATCATCAGTCTTTCTGAAATGTAATCTTTGAGCACCGGGATTGATTTGTGAAGCTTCTCAGACCTCTGTGTACTATGTTAGATAGCTGCAGTGCATGTTTCAGATCCAGAGCCATGGCACAGCCTCAGGTGTGACCCAATCTATGAAGACTTTTGTATGCTATGTGGGCTGAGTATCGGGAACTACAGTGTACGGTATATCATAACCACTGAGCACCTTTATTATATCTATTTTCCTGCTGGTTTCATAGAAAAGTTTAACAGACTGGGCAATTAGGTGCTGCGACACTAACTGGTAAATACTCCCCACTCTGTTCCTGCCTTTTCAACATTGGGCAATTGCTTCCTGTGATTTCTTCTATTTAAAGGAGAGATGCACAGTTTTACCTCAGTTTGTCCTTGCTGTTACCTGCAGTGACCTGGTCACCAATTGTAATTGAACTTATCCTGCTTTTGAGAGCAGGTTTTTGAGCACCCATGGTTTCACCTTGTTTTTTCAGTTTAATTGTCTCTTTTAAGCACTTCAACATGTCAGATTAAAAGAGCAAGCACATAAGTCCCCTTGAGTTGGGCTTTTCCAGCTCATGATTCACTAATAGTCCTAGGGTGGGTTGCAGTGTCCTGTGTCACGCCTTGGGGACTTGACACTGAAAGCTTGGATTGTTGTCTTCTGCTGTGAGTCTTTTTTAGTTCCATAACATGTGGCCAACTCTTCTACCTAATCCAGGGAGGAGTTCCCTGCAGTTATGGTTCATTTTATTGACAAAATTGCAACTACATTTTCTGACTTGGAACACAAAGGCTGTAAGCGTTCTTCTATGCCTTGTCCTTCATTATATATGTCAGATATGCCTGCATCTGTGTCAGGCTTCTGCTGTTAAGGCACTGTCAGATGCATAATATCACAAATCCAAACGCTTACGTGCGTAAAGATACCATTTTGATTTTTAGTAATGCAATATGCACAACCCTAGAATAGCACCTTGGTGAGACATGTGTCTGAGCTGGCAGCTTTGTCCTGTAAAGAACCCATTTTGGTCCTACACAAGGAAAAGATGGTATTGAGGCCCAGAGCCGCCATCCTTCTTAAGGTGTTTTAGGCCTTTCATCTCAACCAGTACATTGTTATTATATGTCCAGCTCCAGTACACCAGAAGGAAATGTCACTTCACTACATCGTTGTATTTTGAGATCTACACCTAACACTACTTTTCAACAGAACTGATGCATGATGGGAGTGGAAGGGGTTTTACCAAAAAATGGCTTTTTTCCAGTGTCCAAATACTCCTGAAGGCAGCAGTATAACCCACGTGTCCCTAAATGGCTGATTCCGGTGTCCCCTAATAAACTTTAGGGTATGTAAAATAAGTGCTCCTTCACTTTCCTTTTTAATGCTGAACTCCTGAGAAAAAAAGTGTACCCCTGCTGTGGATACTGCTGCAAGGGTTAACTGCCCACTTTGCCTAGGGGATAATGAATGAGGTGATACTCCCTGTATTCCTTGCTAGCACAGGCTGCCACCATGCTGTAACCCTGGACCTCCAAAGGTGCTTCTCTTCATAGCCCAATCATTTGCAGCCTTCTAATGTAATACTGAATGATTTACTTTGATTTTACTCCTTCAGGAAAACCAACCCTAACCACTGTCTGTCCAGTTTACTTTTATTGTTCCTCAAACAAAGAACATCAACGATGGAGGCCAACCTAGTGTTTTTCACCTGGGTTCTGGATGCAAATGTGTGCACTGAATAGAACAGAACTACTGCTCTTAAACCATATGGAGCTTTTAAAAAGTTTTTTTTTAAACCTAAATTGTTGGGTTTAAAAAAGCAGTAGAAAGTTTACTTGCCCAATGTATTTTATTCACTTTAAATACACGAGCAGGAAATTAAAAATACAATGTATTTTTTGTATATATAATGTATTTTCCTTGTACATGGTACAATGTATAAAGTAAACACAGCCTAACTGGGCTAAGTGATCATTCTACTCTTTAAGGGCACTTTCACACTGGCAGTGCCCAGGTGCTGGCGGTAAAGCGTCGATTTACTGTTGTGTTTGCAGCACTTTTCGTCCACTAGCAGGGTGCTTCTAACACTCGCTAATGGCCAGAAAAGGGTTAAAAGCACCGGCTTAGCGTCCTGCTAGCGCACCGCTCCAGTGTGAAAGCACTCTGGCTTTCACATTGGAGTGAAAGGAGAGGCGCTTTACAGGTGCTTTGCAGGTGCTATTTTTTAGCGCTATAGTGAATATAAAGCACCTCAGTTTGAAAGGAGTCTCAGAAAAATCCTAACCACTGTCTGGCCATTTTTTTTTTTTACTTTACTTTTTTTTAGTGTGTCAAAAGAATGGTTACCATGACAACATCTTTTTGTTACTCCCTTGGGTGGTAATCAGGGAGGTGAAACGTGCTGACAAGGGGCATATTGAGGGCCACCTGCTGCTATAGTCAAGGGGGAATTTCTATAAATGAAACACTTGGCATTTACAGACTTTCTAAATGTTATGTTATGATAAAATAAAATATCACAAGATAAGTTAGATTTTTCTCAAGGAAGATATAATCAATAATACAAAAACCATGAAACTCACTAGCAGTGAGTCTTTTCAGCGCTGAATTTAGTTTTGTGTCAAGAAGAAAAATAACAGAGATGTCAGCTGAGGTATGACATCATTTTCTAATAGGTTTGTGATAATGGCTGAAGTACAATGAATAAATGCATAAATGGCAGAATGTGAGTAATGTTTTAACAAACTCTTCTCCCTTCCTTCTCATTTTCTTTACTTTGCGTACAGAGATAATTTAGGATAAGGGTCAAAGTTAAAATTCCCAGTTCATTGGATGATTTCTATTTAACATACATCTCTTATGAGAAAAGTATGGGAGGTGGCATGGTCAGGTTCCTTCTGAAAATAATAGTTGTTTGGCTGTGCCTATTTTTAAAGTTGTTTAAATTATATGCTGAGACCTTAATATTGAGTCATGCTTTGTTGTGGGTGTCAGAGCTCACTATATCTGTGTTCCAGGTTAGTGACTCAGAAAATATTTAAATTGATTGTAATCCTCAGACATAGTGTATATTTGTCTCATTTAAGAGCACTAAGTGTCATTTCTGTCTGCTGCTTCCTCTGCTATCAGCATAAGTCACTTCTGAAAATTTCTTCTGATAGCAAGAGAAAAAAAAGGTGACAATATATCAGTATCTTCAGCTAAATGACAGCCTCAGTTCTGTTTCTGTGTGCTGTCTGAAGGGGTGTGTAACTCCCCCTCTCCTCACTGAGCTATGAAGAGTGTGATTTCAGTTCTCAGTCCCCTGTTTTCTGACTGCTCAGACAAGCTTTATAAATTCTAGACTTTGAATGGATGTACAGGACATAAGCAATGGGGTTCTTACATAATTTTCTTATGACAGTAAAGGTGCACTCATGAATTTCATATAAAATCATGCTGTACCAGACTTTAAGAATGTTCACCTCACTTCCTATCAAGGAAAGGGGTGTCAGAATAGGAAGTGAAGGAAATCTATTACCTGGGAACAAAGACCTGACAGATATATCTCCTTAACAGGGACAAAGATAGCATTTGAAAGAATAGTCATAATCTTCCCCAATTCTAAAAAAAGGTTTAGTTGCAACTGGGCTTAAATTCATTTACTGTAGGTATTATTTATAACTATACTTTGCTGGGCTGCATTTTCTTAATCAATAAAAGCAATAAATTACTAAAGAATAACTGTGTTTTTACAAATGAAGATTATTAAGATGTTCAAACATGGACATCTTTGTCTCTGAAAGAACTTAGGCTTCCATTGAAACATTTTTTAAGGCTTATAGTTTTCAAATTGTGCAGGGAAACTGTTGGTGTTGAATAAGAAACAGGACCCTTTCTAAAGATTCATAGGCATCTTTTCCGCTAACCTTTCCGTGTGTCTCTAGAGACATAAATAAATGTTATAAGAAGCTGACAAGGGCAGGACAGTATATTGTATGTGGTGTCACTAAAGGTTAGTAATATATATTTACTCTGGACTGGATACTTCAAATGTCCTGTCTGGGGTCATGTTACCCAGTTACCCAGAGTTATGAAGGAGGAGCACGCCAAGCCAAAAGAAAGCAAAGTGGGTTATTTTAATATAAATAGCTACATCTATTTAAATAAGTTGCTAAAGCTTTTTTATTGTGGGCATCTTAGTGCAAAAAAGGCTTCTCCACCATCAATACCCAGTGCAGTTCAAGCAATCGTTTCATCATGAAATATACAATCTCACTGCTGTGGCTAATCTGTCAGTTAGTTCTTGGGCAATGATACCTTTTCAGAACGGATGCATTTCTTAAGATACTTCAGTATACAGTATAAATCTTACAGAAGGATTAATACATGCAATAATCATTATTATATGCTAAGTACTGAATCCCATATGTTATAACATTTTAACTGGTGTAATAAAGGTTTGCGCCCACTGTCATTTTCTTTAGTTTTTGAATAAAGAGCAGTGCATCTTGTCAACGTTTGCAATACACAAAGTTATTTATTTATTCAATAAATACTACTGTATGTAAACATCTATCTTCATAACCATCTTAAAGTAGAAAAGAAACCCTCTTATCCATTTTCAGTCCAAGATGACACCATTGCCATGGTGCTACATGTTACCAGTTATGCACCAGCCATCTGAGGGTCTTTTCCAGAAAAAAAAGCCTATGCAGTCAAGGGGCCCCCACTGATATAAAAAAATGAGAATGTTCAATATTTTATTATCATACCTGTGGTCCCTTTGGCTCCCCTGGAAGTCTGTTTAAAAAAACTCCCAATTAGCAATCCCTTTATCCTGCCTTGTTTCAAGAATGCAAAAACTGTTGTTTTTCATTCCTGTAATGCTCGGACTGAGCATCCATAAGCTTCCATGTCCTAGCAATAAGGCAGGGTGAGGGAATTGCTAACTGCCAGGCTTCCAGAAGGTCCAGAAGTCCTACAGGATGAAAATAACAATAATGAATGATGACAAGCAGTAACTTTAAACATCATACACAATGACACAAATTACTTTTACACAAAGTAATGTAACAGCATGAGGGAAAAACCATGGAAAGTGGAGGTAACAATTAGGAAAAGGACGAGGGAGAGGGGAACAGGGAAAGGACTGAAAAGCAGATCAACAAAAACATGGATTCCATAGTTTATGTTGGTTCTGAAAGGAAACCTAAGATATGGTATGTGAACATAATTTAAAGAGTTGTTCACAACCAAAATAGGCTCAATCCATACATAGAACACATCCCAATAGCGTAAATTAGTACATTTAAGGGTAGGCTTCTTATTTTTGGGACAGAAACAATCAGAGTCTCTATTAGCCCGTTAGCATGTCCACAGGGTGCCAGTCTTATTAGAATCCATGATATCCTTGGCCACAAGGGTCTCTGTTATCATAATGTTGTTAAGGATCTAGAATGTGAGAGATTGATTTTCAGTGGTGAGAGATGGCTACTCACACAGCTAGTTGGAAATGTTTCAAAATAATTTTCAAAATTGGTCCAGAGATCATTAACAAATGACCTTGGGTGAGGTTATGATATCAAACATGCACATGGTGTTATATGTTGTAAATACAGCTCTCCAAAAGGGAGTAAGTTGGTAACAATCCCATCAGTTAGGCAAGTAGGTACCTTTCCTCATCCAAGCGCCTCCAGCAATGACTCAGGAAGGAATTATAAATATGGTTTAGCTCAACTGGAGAAAATTTGCACAGCATGTTATATATTTACTGGGACCTCTTACCTGCATAGACTATTTTATGGAAAAAAATGAAATTAACCTTTAAGCAAGCACATGTGAACTTGTACAAGCAACAGAAGTTGATTGTTTAATGGACTTCTGTCAAAAGGCCATCTTGTAAAATTTTATGTTAATCAGTGGCTGTAGCCAGTCAGCTGCAGCCACTAATTAGGGTATTCTGACAGAATACAATGTGGGGGAATCCCTACATCCACCTCATTTATGTGAATGAAGGAATCTGTTAGTTATGATAGTAGGGTATGGCCATCTTAATTAAGTGGGAGGTACTGCAACAGCTGTCTTCTACTGTGTACTTAATGATTCTGGGAAGAGTGTTCTGCTTGCTGTAAATTCCTATGCCAGATGTGCAAGCTTATTCTGTATGACACCCCTGTTTTCAAGACAAACGTCATTTTATATTTACCTTGAAAATGAATAATGTGCTATTTGTGTTATAAATATAGCTGATGTTATCAAATAATAAAAACATGCTTTGATCATTTGCTTATAGAGCAAATAGGAATCTGATGTTCATGTATTTAATGCTGTCAACCTCTCATGAGGAAACATCTGCTTATACCATGGCTTACAAACAGCTGTGAACATGAATTACTAAAGATACCACTGATCTCTTTGGTAATCAATATGCATGAAGCTTGTTCTAATGTTCTGTTCTCAGAATGTCCAGCATACTGCTTTCTGAAGGATCTAGTCCTTATAGAAATTATTAATTGCCACAGTGACTCTGGTTTGGTTCTGTCAGTATGTGGTGAACACAAAGATCCTGGGGAGAGGCACTGAAGACAATGCAAAGATGCACCATCTTGTGAGATTTGTGATTCTCAGCTTTCTCAGTATCATATAGCAGGGTTAAATGTTTCATTTTTCAGTCCTAACAATTTAGCATTGGAGAGGGTCTCTATCTATCTCTTAGTTGCTGCACACTGGGGCATCCACTTTGAAAAATAGAGATGGTAAAAATGAACATATTGTACCAATGTCAATCAGGTGAACTTGTTTTAATATACTGAAAAGCTGCAATGTGATAAATGCAGAATGTAGCTAAAATGTAGTATTTTTATTGGGCACTATTAAAAGAAGGGCACATTACCTGTTGTCCGGGTTTGAGCGGCGACAATGTTATACCCTGGGTATTAATCACTGGCAAAATCTGGTTCCCTATTACAGTGGCAATAATCTGTCCCTGGGCGTTTGTCAGTAATTGTGGTGTGATGGGCTGTACTTGAAGTCCCTGAGCTCCACCTCCTGCTTGATTAGATGATACTTGATTTGGCATGAGCGGAATTGTTCCAATAATCTGAAAGACAAATATGCATTTAGTACTGTTGTTTGTGAGAAAAACAACTTCTTTATCCAAAAGAGAGACCAAAATGATATGCATTCATTTGATTATACCTTCTTCTTGTAGGCACAACTGATCTTACTTAAAATACCAATACAGAGATTTAAGGTGATGTGTGATGTTACTCCTCCTTGAACACAACCTTAAAAAGCAGGGTTGAAAACTACCTGCAGATTCAGATGGACTTATACAAAATAGTCCAAATCCCTAAGTCTTTTGGATACTACCTTTACTACCTAAAGAAGAACTTGGGTCTTTTCAAAAAAGCATAACATTAGTTAGAAACCAAGGTCTACTTTAAGACAACAAAATATAACATTTACCACTTACATTATAGGAACACAAAAAAGTTTACTTATATAAAGGGTATTGTTTTTGTTACATGTGGCTATTTGATTAGATTCAAATACTACTTGAATAAATCTTTAAAGCTAATCTATTAAATATGATGTAAAATCAGTGTTAACCCCTTCCCATCTTTTATGGCCCTGTAACTGAGTCTTAAGGCAGGGGGTGAGGTGGATTTTCCAATCATGTGATCACTGTGATTGGCTGTCACAGTGGTCATAGTGGTCACAAGATAAGGGGAAACATGTCTCACTGGCCCTTGATCATAACTAGAGACCAGGAGCTGTTGGATACAGCTTTATCACTCTACTGGGAGCATGATTCGAGTGTGCTGTCAGCTCAGCTGTCATAGATGCATATGTGCAGTGCATGGGTGCAAGGCCACCATCAGGGGGGTACACCCCATACACCTGTAAGGGGCCCAGGCATCCCTAGGGGGCCGAGTGGGGTTTGCTTCTCTGGGCACCTTCCCTGCATATCCCGTGAGGACCGGCGCCGCAATGAAGCACTCTGTGACACTCTGCTTATCACAACAGCACACCTAGGCGATGGAGCCTAGGCTCCTCCTCCACTCTGACCAGGGGCAGACTGAGGGCCCAGGGTAAGTGAAGGGGGTATACTTGCCACTGTGGGAACAGCAGCAGTGTCATTGCTTCTAAATACATACACCGTGCTGGGGGGTATGTATTTAGAATCTCCAAAGCTCCTTTCTCCCTCCCCATCTCCTGCATTGTGAGATCTCTGATTCAACCCCCTTCCTCCAATCACCAGCGTGGTGTGCTGAGGGGGGGGGTGGAGCACACTGTAGCTACTGCTGGCTGGGATAGCTGCTCACACTACAGGGAGGAGGTGAGCTGAGTAAAATCTCCTTGGATGAAAAGCTGCCAAAGTTTCTGATAGGATTTGCCTTGTAGGTATTGCAGTGATAAGGAGACCAGGAGAATCAAAAGACAGCCAATGTGACATATATTTCCCAAGCTGGCAGACAGCCCTATCTATATAAACATCCCCCAACCACTCTGTCCAGATAATGTAAAGGTAATTTATGACCATTCATGTAACTCTGTGTTTATGTGGTGAGTTTACACTTCTGATGATGCAGACTCAGAGCTTGGACACAAGGGTTAAATTAATTGTCATAAATTAATTTCACATCATCTGGACATACAGAGTGCTAGGGGCTGAATTATATAGATATGTATTTACATCTTATAACAGAAGGGTGTTTTCTTTGAGTACCAATTTTGTATTATGTATTGTATATATTAGTAGATGAGCACAATATATTTTTTTTATTATAAACATCACTATCTGACCACATCTCGGCCCCCTATCCCCCCCCCCCCACCCCCAGACCACTTTATATCCAGCTGACGGCCATCACTCAGACGCTTAACCGCCCAACTTCACTCTCTGGTCACCCCACAGACTACCATTAAAATAAATCCTTCCCCATTCTGCCACTGTCATACCCTCCACACTCCTCTCCTCTACATACTGGAGAGATTACACTGGACTGGATCTGGGCTGTACTACAGAGGGAGGACACTGTGAGGGAGGACCGACATAGAGGGAAGATGAGACTGGAAAAGGATGATATGGGATGGAGAAGGAGGACATATAATGGAGGAGGAGGACATGGAATGGAGGAGGAGAAGGACATAGGATGGCAAAGATGGGACTGCAGAAGGAGGAGGATGTGGGATGGAGGAGATGGGACTAGAGGAGCAGGAGGACATGGGAGTGGAGAAGGAAGAGGACATAGGATGGAGGAGATGGGGCTGGAGGAGGAGGACATGGGATGGGGGAGATGGAACTGGAGAAAGAAGACATTGGATGATGAAGATGGGACTGCAGAAGGAGGAGGATATGGGATGGAGGAGATGGGACTGGAGGGGCAGGAGGGCATGGAATGGAAGAAATGGGACTGGAGAAGGATAGGAGATGCTGGTTATGTAGGTGTGAGCTGTGTGTGTGTGGGGGGGTCTGGATGCAAAGGTTGGAACTATGGATGAAGAGGGGATGGGTGCAGATATTTGCACTGTGCTTGTGGCCGGGGTGGGTACAGAGGTGAGAGCTGTGGATAGGGGATTGGCAAAGAGTTTAGTGTTGTGGATGAAGAAGTGAGCTGTAGATGGTGGCCATAGTGGTAATCTGTGAAGGGGGGGCACAGAAAAGAGGCTGTGGATGTGGTTGCAGAGGTGAGCTGTGAATGGAAGGGCACAGAGGTAAGCAGTTTGTTTACATTTATTTATAAGTACAGTGTGTATATACAATATATAGCAATAGGCTGCACACACCTACTGTATGCACACCTTGTACGGTATGTAGACCTGACCTCCCTACTCCATGTTTTGTTGTATGTTATATACATCTTACTGACATATGTTACATATCAATGGCTGTTATGTTGACCTGACCCGAAACATGTATGAAGATAAGGTTCTGTGACTTTTTCTGATCTACATACAGTATTTCTTCTGGGTCAGTATCCCAAAAAGTATAGGAGCAGTAAACTCAGTATAACTGCCAGTAAGCTAAGTATATTCATAAAGTTAACAATGGCAGCCACATTGCAGGTTTACCTTAAATACTATTTGTTTGTTAATGTGACTTTCTCACTTTGACAAATAGATTTGCCCTCTGCAACATGCACCCCTTGATACACAAAAAAATATAAACAGTTTTAAACAATTGGCTAAATATGCATACATTTAAAACGCTAACATTTTCATTATAAAAGTATGATTTTGTCATTATTTTAAAAAATGTTTTACCCAGTTACCCAAACCTCACCATGCATAACCTGACTGATGCATCCAATGTATTTTATAGTAAAATGTCTTAAGAGAGAATTTATATTAAGCCACGCATGGCTGCCTGACATTTTTCTATTTGTTTTCATCAGAAAATTATTTTCTGGAATAGATACAGTTTTTAATATCCTGTTTTCATCTTAAAATGCTCCATGGTTTGACAAACTGGGATGTAATCATCACATTCCTATACACAAGAATTATGCTGATTTTGTCTCTTTTAAGGAAATTATTTTACAATACCCCAGCACGGCTTTGTTAAGCATTGTATTAGAGGTGTACAGAGACATTATTAGGATAAATCTTTATTACATATTAAACCACTGCACTCTTTGAATGTAACCTTATACAAAATTACTACAAACTATCTAACATTAACTTTATTTTTTATAGCAAGAGGCCATATATGACTCAGCCCTCATACAAAAAAAGCCTTTGCAAGAGACTATTCCAGCTTTCATAGGAAATCCCAGCAGGGCTCTAGGGAGTATGTATCTGTATTGGGTATAATACTAACAGACACAAGTCTGAGAATCTGCCTTGTGATCCAGAGCATCCCAGGCGCAGAAAGTGGGAGGTTTGCAGCATGTACAGTACAAGAGTACAGAATCCTTCAGAATGGATCAGTCCACTGAGATGAAGGAGCCAGTGCAAAAATTGGAACAGAAAAGGATGGTAGCAATCTCCCAGCAGTTGACTGCCAACAGACCTCTCCAGAGAGTCGAAGTGAAGGGAACAAGAAATGGTAAATAGATTCAACCTCAGTTCCCCCACCCTTTCTTACAATTAATTGTTGAGTTCATATGGTTTTCAGGGGCACAGTGTGGGACCCATCAATCAGTAAAGCCCCAAATGTCCGTCAAGTACTGGGTACACAGGAAGTAGTGGGTGGGTGTGCGACAGCACAAACTTTCTCTGGAATGTGGAACAGTGGAGTGGCAGTGCAGCATGGAAAGGTATGCTGGCATGGAATATGAACACAATGTGAACACTATGTTACTTCTCAGTATAAATACATCTGTTCTGTGAATCCTTCGGAGGTTTGTTAGAGATCCTTAGTGAACAAACAGCATCATGAAGGGGCCAAGGAACACACCAGGCAGATCAGAGATTACTTCTTGTGGAGAAGTTTAACCACTTGCCGACCGCCTAACGCAGATATACTGTGGCAGAATGGCACGGGCAGGCCAAATCACGTACCTGGTGCCCGAGGTGGTCGGCATCGTTAGGGGAGCAATCCGTGCTGAGGGGGAGGCCACTCATTCGTGGCCACCCCCTCGCGATTGCTCCCAACAAATGACAATCTTCCTCTGCCTCTGTAATGTAAACAGCGGCAGAGGAAGTGATGTCATCCCTCCTCGCGTCGGTCTTTTCGTTCTGGCGCCGAGGAGAGAGGACATCCAAGTAAGTGCACCAACACTACACTAACAATAGAACACTCTAGGCACACATTTCACCCCCAAGTCACCCCCGATCACCCCCCTGCACCCCCTGTCACAGTGACACCAATATCAGTTTTTTTTTTCTGATTATTGCATTGGTGTCATTTGTGACAGTTATAAGTGGTAGAGCAGTTATTGGTAGGCCCCTTTAGGTCTAGGGTACCCCCCTAACCCCCCCTAATAAAGTTTTAACCCCTTGATCACCCCCCGTCGCCAGTGTCGCTAAGCGATCGTTTTTCTTATCGCTGTATTAGTGTCACAGGTGACGCTAGTTAGGAAGGTAAGTATTTAGTTTCGCCGTCAGAGTTTTATAGAGTCAGGGACCCCCATATACTACCTAATAAAAGGTTTTAATCCCCTTATTGCCCCCCTAGTTAACCCTTTCACCAGTGATCACTGTATAACTGTTACGGGTGACGATGGTTAGTTAGTTGGTTTTTTATAGTTTCAGGGCACCCGCTGTTTATTACCTAATAAAGGTTTAACCCCCTGATCGTCCGGCGGAGATATAAGTTAAGTTTTAGGGTCAGATAGGGTCCGCGTCGCCCCAGGCAGCGGCAGGTTAGTGTCAGTACCGCTAACACCCACGCATGCAGCATACACCTCCCTTAGTGGTATAGTATCTGAACGGATCAATATCTGATCTGATCAGATCTATACTAGCGTCCCCAGCAGTTTAGGGTTCCCAAAAATGCAGTGTTAGCGGGATCATCCCAGATACCTGCTAGCACCTGCGTTTTGCCCCTCCGCCCCGCCCACCCAAGTGCAGTATCGATCGATCACTGTCACTTACAAAACACTAAACACACATAACTGCAGCATTCACAGAGTCAGGCCTGATCCCTGCGATCGCTAACAGTTTTTTTGGTAGCGTTTTGATGCAGTCGCTAACAGTCAGGAGCTTTTTTACCTGTGAGTCTCACTAGTGTACCACTAAATTTAGAGCCCAAAATGGCAAATCAGGGGTTCACTAGTGAAGAGGCCTACACGTTTCTGAGCATGACAGATAGTGAAGAGGAAGTCACTCATCTGTCAGATTCAGGCTCAGAATACGATCCTGTAGAGGACAGCGGCTCCATGACATAGCTCTGATGACGGAGTTGTGGTCCCTGCCAAGGTCAGGCGTACCAGACCCCAATCTTCTTCTTCTGTCAT